>CM042693.1:397334616-397964683 GCA_023614405.1 Avena insularis | reverse complement strand
TCCACCAGCTTCAACTATTACAACTACTTTGAATAGACACGCGGGTCTTAACAGAAATTAAAGACAACCATATGTCTCCTGCCGGTTGCCAACTTACAATAAGGAACATTGCATACATGAAATATAATCACAATCATGGCCATATCACATCACAGCACACCCCTGCAAAAAAAGTTAGACGCCTCTACTTTCTTTGCATGTTTTACGTGGTTTGGGGCTTTCAATAAGTGTCGATCTAACTTACGAACAAGAACCACAATGTTGATGTTTGCACTATCAAGTGCCCGTTGTAAATTGGATCTATACTATAATGGGAGAGACAGACACCCGCAAAGCCACTTATGCAATACAAGTTGCATGTTGAGCGTGGAGCAAGTCTCATGAACGATGTCATGTAAGGTTAGCTCGGGCTGCTTCATCCCATCATACCACAAGATGCAAAGTACACAAGAAGCAATTGATAATAAAAGCATCACCGCCCATAATGACTATTGTGTTCTACTCGCGCAACAGATCTACATATAGACACGGCTCTGATACCACTGTAGGGGTTCGTAGCATGAAAAACAAAAAAATTCTACCACATACAAACAAACAAGCCAAGATCTATCTACTAGATTGTAGCAACGAGTCGATAGAATAACTCACCCTCGAATATTCCAAAGTGTTTAACGAGAGCAGATTCTCGTGGGTGATGTAGTCGTACTCTTCCCGATCTCAAGATCGTGTAGACGATCCTTCCCGCCAAGCGTTACGGCAGCGCTCCTTGATGGTCACGGAAGACCTTCCTCTCCCTTGTTCCAGCAGGCAGCAGAGGTTGTAGAACTCTCCTCCCGATTCCGGCAGCACGACGGTGTGGTACCGGAAGTAGAGGGAAGATCCCGCAGGGCTTCGCCTTAAGCCGGAGCGAGTATGGTGGACTATGAGAGAGGCCTCGGCGATCTAGGGTTTAGACGCACCAAGGAGAGAGGGCTAGGCAGGCGGCTAGGGCTTGGGAAGCCCAAGTCGGCGGCTAGGGTTTGCCCTAGGCGGCGGCGGCAGCTGCAGGAGGTGGCGGTGCCGACGGCTTGGAGCTAGGGTTTGCAGGGTGCAAGGTGTGTCCTTGGAGGGGCAGCCCTGCCCCTCCTTATATAGGTGGAGGTCGGCCAAGGGAGGATTCCTCCCCAACTCGGCTTCAAGGCGGCGGTGGAGGAGAGGACTTCCCAAGTAGGTTTCCTACTCTCCCTCCACCAAGCAAAACAGTCGTTTGACTTTTCAAATTGGCGTTTGACTTTTCAAACTAGGATTTGATTTATCCCTTTATTTTGCTCATCGATGACACCTAGTACATGATGCAATCATTCCAACTTGTTATGACACATTCATGTACCCTTCCCCTCCGGAGTGCCAGACATTCCGGAACCTTCTAGAACATTCCTGATGAAAACACCGGAACCATTCTCCAACCCCGAAACAGGACTTTCCTTATATGAATCTTATTATCCGGACCATTCCGGATCTCCTCGTGATATCCCGGATCCCATCCAAGACTCCGAACAACATTCGGTCTCTTACTCATCATTCCATAACTACTCAACAACATCGAATCCTTAAGTGTGTCTCCCTACGGTTCGTGAATTATGTGGACATGATCGAGACACTTCTCCGAACAATAACCAATAGAGGAATCTGGAAATTCATATGGCTCCCACATATTTCTATGATTACTTTGCGATCGAATGAACCACTTACATACGATACCAATTTCCCTTTGTCTCACGATAGTTTACTTATCCGAGGTTTTGATCGTCGGTATCTCTGCATACATAGTTCAACCTCGTTACCGATAAGTACTCTTTTCTCGTTCCCGTGATAGTGATCCCTTGTGAGCCAGTCACATGCTTGCAAGCCAATTGGATGACATTCCACCGAGAGGGCCCAGAGTATATCTATCCGTCATATGGATGGACAAATCCCACTCTTGATCCATGTGTCTCAATCCATACTTTCCGAACACTCAATGCCACCTTTATAGCCACCCAGTTACGGTGTGGTGTTTGATGTCATCAAAGCATCCTTCCGGTGATGGTGATAAGCATGATCTCATGGTCGAAGGAATTAGGTTACTATGTATCAGAAAGCATATAGCAATAGAACTATTAAAATGACTTGATCTTCATGCTACGCTTATCTATAGGAGTATGTCCATCATACCATTCTCCTAACGATATGATCTTGTTGTTAACAACATCTAAATGTTCATGATAGGGAAACCACAATCATTTATTAACCAACAAGCTAGTATTATAAAGAGGCTTTACTAGGGACTCTAATTTAGTTTACAAATCACACAAGTATTAATGTTTCCTTGTTAATACTGTTATAGCATGAATGTAAACATTTATCATCAACACAAAGATATAATAATAACTATATTTATTATTGCCTCTAGGGCATATCTCCAACAAGATCAAGTCTCTGAGGAGCCAAAACTATATCATGGGGATCAAAAGCAATGTCCAAGGCAGCAACAATATGAGTAGTAATAATTCCCCCATAAATGGGTCCCCTAGCAGCTAAACGACGAGCAATGAGGGAACCAATACTTATCCTCACTATAGAGCGCAGCAGCTAAGAAGGCCAATTGATAGTTGGATATATTGCTAGTGTTCTCCCTACCAAGAACACTGGTGGTAAGATAGTAGGTGAAGTACCTGATGGCTGGAAGTTGAATGTTCTTTATCTTTCCTCGTTGAGCTCTGCGGTCATCATCATTGGTTATTCCTCTGTATAGTTCCAATAAATCAGCGGGAAGAGCTGTAATCTTCTTTGATGACCCCTTTGTACCAAGTCCCAGGTGTTGGAATTATGCCCTAGAGGCAATAATAAAGATGTTATTATTATAATTCTTGTTCATGATAAAGTTTATATTCCATGCTAGAATTGTATTAAGCGGAAACATTAATACTTGTGTGGTTTGTGAACAACACCGTGTCCCTAGTACGCCTCTATGGACTAGCTCATTGATCAATGATGGTGAAGGTTTCCTAACCATAGACATGAGTTGTCAATTGATAATGAGACCATATCATTAGGAGAATGATATGGTGGACAGACCCAAACTAAGCAAAGCTATTAGATCGTTTCATCGTGTTCGTCTTTGTGAAGCTTTTCTCATGTAAATTTTGTATTCCTTAGACCATGAGATAATACAACTCCCTGGTATCGGAAGAAATCTTTGAGGTCATCAAACGTCATCCTATGAGAGGGTGATCATAAAGGTGTCTCTCAGGTGATCGGAAAGTATCTGTTGGGTTGTATGTATCGAGATGGAATTTGTCCCTCCCAAGTCGGAGAGATATACTTCGGGCCCACTCGGTAATCGATATCAACACCGCTTGCAAGCATGTGGTTAAGGAGTTAATCACAAAGTGATATCGGATTACGGAACGAGTAAAGTACTTGCTGTGAACGAGATTGAACTAGGTATGACGATACCGACGATCGAATCTCGGGCAAGTAAAATATCGCGAGACGAAGGGAATATATATATGGGATTGATTGAATCCTGGCATCGTGGTTCATCCGATATGATCATCGATGAATGTGTGGGAGTCAATATGGGTGCCTGCACCCGTTGTTGATTATTGATAGAAGATCATGTCCGCATATTCTCGAACCCGAGGTCACACACTTAACGTGTCTCGACGCTAGGATAGATTGGATACTTGGTTTATGAATTTTTGTTGAGTCTCGGATGGGATCCGGGACATCACGAGAGGTTCGGAATGGTCCGGAGAATAAGATTCATATAAGGCGGTGCAGTTTTGGAGTTCGAATTGTTCCGGATTAATCGGTATTGTCTGGAAGCTTCTAGAACCTTCCGGAAGGGGGCCAACGTGGTCCCACCTTCCGGGAGGGGGCATGGGCCTATGAGGGAGTGTCCTGGCCGCATTGGGCCAGGGGCACAAGGCCCCATAGGGCCCAGCCGATCCTAGATAAGTTTAAATCGTTTAAAGTAGAGATAAGATAGGATTTCTAGATAAGGGGAGAGTTTAAATCGTTTAAACTAGAGATAGGCTTGGAGGAGGGGCTAGGGCTGGCCGCCCCCTCCCCCTCTATATATAGAGGGCTGGTGCGCCCCTTTCCCAACACACACATCTCCCTCCAAGCCCTAGTAGCCCTGCTGCCTTCCTCTCTCCCTCCCATTTGTTTTGCGAAGCCCCTGCAGAAATTCTCCACCAAATACACCACGCCGTCGTGTTGTAGATCCAATCCATCTCTCCACCATACTTGCTGGTCCAAGGAAGGAGGAGACGTTGAGGTGCTGCACGTGTGCATCTCACGGAGGCACCGCCACTTGTGGTGCTAGATCGGATCGGATCACGAGGAGGAGAAGCGAGTACGACTATATCACCCACGCTCCGGCAACGTTCATTGTCTGAATCTTCAAGGGTATGAAGATCTAATCCAATCTTTATCGTTGTTTGCATCTTCTAGATTAGATCTTGGCTTTCCCTCTGTTCGCTTCCGTAGAAAATTTTGATTTACTATGCCGCGAAACCCTTCAGTGGTATCAGAGCTAGATCTATGCGTAGATGTGTTTCACGAGTAGAACGCAACATGGTTGTTGCGGGCGTTGATGTTTTTTGTTGCAAGCCTCTTGTTTGTGTTCTTCTTATGACGCGGGATAGTGAGATTGAAGCGGTCCAGGCCAACCTTACGTGACGTCGTTCATGAGACCGCCCGCACTTGACGTGTGGCTTGTACCATACATGCGGCTGGTGGATGTCAGTTTCTCTCACTATAGTTGTCATGGGATTAACACCGGAGTTTGGAAACCATAATATCACCGTTGTGGCTTTCCGTAGGTAAGAATCGTTCTTAGCATCTACTCCCATAAGCCACGTAAAACATGCAACAACAAAGTAGAGGCGCCTAACTTGTTTTTTGGGAGTGTTTTCTGAGATATGGTATGGCCCAAGATGTGATGTGTATAATGTATGCGATGATCATGTTTTGTAATATTTCACGACTTGCATGTCGATGAGTACACAACCGGCAGGAGCCATATGGTTGTCTTTATAATTGTGTATGACCTGCGAGTCAACTTCTTATACGCCATGTAATAGCTTTACTTTATCGCTAAGTAGTTAGCAATAGTTGTAGTTGCTATTCGTGGTGGAGGCAATCATGGTGAAGTGATGGAGATCATGCCGGAACGCACAAGGTGGAGATCATTGCACGAAGATTGGCTATACCATGTCACATAAAGTTATATGCATGTGATGTTTATCCTTTTATGTATCTTATTATGCTTAGATCGCGACGGTAGCATTATAAGATGATTCCTCACTTAAAGATCAAGATAAAAACTGTGTTCTCCCCAAGTATGCACCATTGCGAAAGTTCGTCGTGTCCAAGCATCACGTGATGATCGGGTGCTATAGACTCTACGCTCACATACAACGGGTGCAAGCCATTTTTGCACACGCGGAAATATTTGGGTTTTACTTGACGAGCCTAGCATGTACAGACATGGCCTCGGAACACAAGAACCGAAAGGTTAAGCATGAGTCATATGAATGATATGATCGACACTTTGTTGTCCACCATTGAAACCACATCTCTTCTCGTGAAGATCGGATTAGGTGTGGTGAATTTGGATCGTGTTCACTAAACAACTTGAGGGATGTTGAATTTAGTGGGAGTTCATCTAGTAATTTGATTAAGTTGAACTATTTATCATGAACATAGTCTAAATTGTACTTGCAAATACTGTAGATCACATGGCCAAGTCCAACTTCAACTTCAACGTTTTTGCTGAGAAAGAAAAGCTTAGAAACAATGGGTCTAACTTCACCAACTGGTTCCGCAATTTGAGAATCATTCTCTCTGGCGATCAAAAGGACTATGTCCTTGACAAAGCGTTAGGTGACGCCCCTGCTGCAACTGCGCCGGCTGATGAGAAAGCTGTCTATCAGTCGCGCAAAGATGATTATGGTGTGATTAAGAGCACCATGTTGTTTGCTATGGAACCGGAACTTCAAAATCGTTTTGAAAACTATCCCGGGCCCTTTGAGATTCTTGAAGAGTTGAAAACCATGTTTCAGACTCAGGCCCGTTCTGAGAGATATGAGATCTCCGAGAAGTTCTTTAACTGCAAGACGGAGGAAGGGAGTTCCGTTAGTGAGAACGCCATTAAGATGTCGGGCTACACTCAACGCCTTGAGCAACTGGACTGCAAGATTCCAGAGGAGCTCAAGATTGACAGGGTTCTGCAATCACTCCCTCCCAGCTACAAAAGTTTTGTAGTGACTCATAATCAGATTGGTTCCACTGATACGATCACCGAGCTCTTCGCGAAGTGAAGGCTGCGGTGGACATCAAGAAGGATAATCATGTGTTGATGGTCAACAAGCCCTCCTTTAAGAAAGGTAAAGGTGCAAAGAAGCCCTTCAAGAAGGGCGGCAAGCCTTAATGCCCTGCTGAGAAGAAGCTCAGTCTGGTCCCAAGCCGAACGAGTGCTTCTATTGCAAGGACAAGGGTCACTTTGGAAGCGAATCCGAAGTACTTAGCGGACAAGAAGGCTGGCACCATCAAAGGTATATTTGATATACATGTTATTGATGTTTTCCTTACTAGCCCTTGTTGTAGTGCCTGGGTATTTGATACCGGTTTAGTTGCTAATATTTGTAACTCGAAACAGGAGCTGCGGAATAGACGGCGGCTTGCGAGGGATGAGGTGACGATGCGCGTTGGCAACGGATCAAGAGTTGATGTGATGGCCGTCGACGCTCTCCTTAGTTTTACCTTCGGGATTAGTTTTAAACCTTAATAAATGTTATTATGTGCCTGCGTTGAGCATGAACATTATTTCTGGATCGTGTTTATTGCAAGACGGTTATTCATTTAAATCAGAGAATAATGGTTGTTCTATTTATATGAGTAACATCTTTTATGGTCATGCACCTCTTGTGAGTGGTTTATTTCTTCTAAATCTCGAAAGGGATGAAACACACATCCATAACATTAAGGCTAAGAGATGCAAAGTAGATAGTGATAATACTACTTATTTGTGTTTGTCGTCTAGGTCATATTGGTGTAAAGCGCATGAAGAAACTCCATTCTGATGGACTTTTGGAGTCTCTTGATTTTGAATCATTTGACACATGCGAACCATGCCTCATGGGCAAGATGATCAAAACCCCGTTCTCCGGTATGATGGAGCGAGCAACGGACTTGTTGGAAATCATACATACCGATGTATGCGGACCGATGAGTGTTTAATGCGGTGGATATCGCCATTTTCTCACTTTTACCGATGACTTAAGTAGATATGGGTATATCTATTTAATGAAACATAAATCTGAAACATTTGAAAAGTTCAAAGAATTTCAGAATGAAGTGGAGAACCATCGTAATGAGAAAGATTAAGTTTCTACGATCCGATCGTGGGGGCGAATATTTGAGTTATGATTTTCTCACGCATCTCAAAGCAAGTGGAATCGTTTCACAACTCACGCCACCGGAACACCACAGTAGCAATGGTGTGTACGAGCCGGAATCGAACCCTATTAGATATGGTCCGATCGATGATGTCTCTTACTGATTTGCCGTTATCATTTTGGGGTTATGCATTAGAAACCGCTGCATTCACTTTAAATAGGGCTCCATCTAAATCTGCTGAGACGACACCGTATGAACTATGGTTTGGTGCTAAACCTAAGTTGTCGTTTCTTAAAGTTTGGGGATGCGGCTTATGTCAAGAAGTTGATGCGGACAAGCTCGAACCCAAAGCGGAAATGCGTCTTCATAGGATACCCTAAGGAAACTATTGGGTATACCTTCTATCACGTAACCAAGGCAAAGTGTTTGTTTGAAGAACGGTTCCTTTCTTGAGAAGGAGTTTCTCTCGAAAGAAGTGAGTGGGAGGAAAGTAGAGCTAGACGAGGTTATTGAACCTTCTCTTGAATTGGAGAGTAGCGCAGCACCTGAAATTGTTCCAGGTCCGCTGCACCAACAATAGAGGAAGCTAATGACAAGGATCATGAAGCTTTGGACGATCTGCTCTTGAACGTCGCGGTCGACAAGGTCGCGTGCCCTCTGAGTGGTACGGCAACCCTGTCTTGACTGTCTTATTAGTAGAAGACAGCGAACCTACGAACTATGAGGAAGCGATGATGAGCCCAGACTCTGAGAAATGGCTAGAAGCCATGAAATCCGAATTGGGATCCATGAGCGAAAACCAAGTATGGACTTTGGTGGACCCTCCTAGCGACCGAAAGGCCGTTGAGTGCAAATGGATCTTCAAGAAGAAAACGGACACGGATGGTAATGTTACCGTCTATAAAGCACGGCTTGTTGCGAAAGGTTTTCGACAAGTTCAAGGTGTTGACTACGATGAGACTTTCTCTCCCGTAGCGATGTTTAAGTCCATTCGGATTTTATTAGCAATTGCTGCGTTTCATGATTATGAAATATGGCAGATGGATGTCAAAACTGCTTTCCTCAATGGCAACATTGATGAAGAGTTGTATATGATGCAACCCGAAGGTTTTGTCGATCCTAAGGATGCTGATAAAGTATGCAAGCTTCAGCGTTCCATTTATGGACTGAAGCAAGCATCTCGGAGTTGGAACCTTCATTTTGATCAAGTGATCAAGAGCTTTGGATTTGTTCCAAATTGCTACGAAGCTTGCATCTACAAGAAAGTGAGTGGGAGCTCGGTGATGTTTCTGGTACTATATGTGGATGACATATTGATTATTGGAAATGACATCGACATGCTTAACGATGTGAAGAGTTATTTGAACAAGTGTTTTTCAATGAAAGACCTAGGTGAAGCTTATATATTGGGCATCAAAATCTATAGAGATAGACAAAGACGCACGATAGCTTTAAGCGAGTACATACCTAGACAAAGTTCGAAAAGGTTCAGAATGGATAAGGCATTGAAAGGTTCGGTGCCTATGTTGTCGAGTAAGATATTGAGCAAGGCTCGGTGTCCAGCTACTGTAAATGATAGGGAAGCTATGAGCAAAGTGCCTTATGCCTCGCCATAGGTTCCATCATGTATGCCATCTTGTGTACTAGACCGTATGTGTCCAATGCTCTTAGTTTGACGAGATATCAAAGTGATCGAGTGGAACATTTGGACAGCCGTGAAGAACATCCTAAGGTACCTAAATAGGACTAAAGAAATGTTCTTAGTCTATGGGGTGATGAACACTGTCAGTAAAGGTTACGTCGATGCTAGTTTCGACTGACAAGGATGATTCTAAATCTCAGACGTGATACATGTATATTTTGAATGGAGGAGCTGTGAGTCGAGAAGCAAGCAAAGCGTGATCATGGGATCTACATGAGAAGTGGAATACATGGCTGCTGCAAGCGTCAAGTGAAGGAGTTTGGATCGAAACTTCATCATCGAAGCTTGGCGTGGTTCCAAGTGCATTGGACCCTTGGAGATATTGTGTGACAACATGGCGCCATAGCACTCGCTAAGGAACCAAGATATCATCCAAAGACCAAGCATATCAACAAAGTTTCATATAATCCGAGATTATATAGCGATGGAGATCTGAAGATCAGAAAGTACATACAGATCTGAATGTCGCAGATCCATTGACTAAACCTCTTCCACGTGTAAAACATGATCAGCACCTCGATTGCCATGGGTGTGAGATTGTTGCCAAATGTAAACTAGATTATTTACTCTAGTGCAAGTGGGAGACTGTTGGAATTATGCCCTAGAGGCAATAATAAAGATGTTATTATTATAATTCTTGTTCATGATAAAGTTTATATTCCATGCTAGAATTGTATTAAGCGGAAACATTAATACTTGTGTGGTTTGTGAACAACACCGTGTCCCTAGTACGCCTCTATGGACTAGCTCATTGATCAATGATGGTTAAGGTTTCCTAACCATAGACATGAGTTGTCAATTGATAATGAGACCATATCATTAGGAGAATGATATGGTGGATGACCAAACTAAGCAAAGCTATTAGATCGTTTCATCGTGTTCGCCTTTGTGAAGCTTTTCTCATGTCAAATATTGTATTCCTTAGACCATGAGATAATACAACTCCACAGTATCGGAAGAAAGCTTTGAGGTCATCAAACGTCATCCTATGAGAGGTGATCATAAAGGTGTCTCTCGGTGATCGGAAAGTATCATTGGGTTGTATGTATCGAGATGGAATTTGTCCCTCCCAAGTCGGAGATATACTGGGCCCACTTTCGTGTCGATATCAACACCGCTTGCAAGCATGTGGTCAAGGAGTTAATCACAAAGTGATATCGGATTACTGAACGAGTAAAGTACTTCTTTGTGAACGAGATTGAACTAGGTATGACGATACCGACGATCGAATCTCGCAAGTAAAATATCGCGAGACGAAGGGAATATATATGGGATTGATTGAATCTGGCATCGTGGTTCATCCGATATGATCATCGATGAATGTGGGAGTCAATATGGGTGCCTGCACGCTGTTGATTATTGATAGAAGATCATGTCTGCATATTCTCGAACCCGCAGGGTCACACACTCAACGTGTCTCAACGCTAGGATAGATTGGATACTTGGTTTATGAATTTTTGTTCGGAGTCTCGGATGGGATCCGGGACATCACAAGAGGTTCCGGAATGGTCCGGAGAATAAGATTCATATAAGGCAGTGCAGTTTTTGTAGTTCGGAATTGTTCCGGATTAATCGGTATTGTACCGGAAGCTTCTAGAACCTTCCAGAAGGGGGCCAACGTGGTCCCACCTTCCGGGAGGGGGCATGGGCCTATGAGGGAGTGTCCTGGCCGCATTGGGCCAGGGGCACAAGGCCCCATAGGGCCCAGCCGATCCTAGATAAGTTTAAATCGTTTAAACTAGAGATAAGATAGGATTTCTAGATAAGGGGAGAGTTTAAATCGTTTAAACTAGAGATAGGCTTGGAGGAGGGGCTAGGGCTGGACGCCCCCTCCCCCTCTATATATAGAGGGCTGGTGCGCCCCTTTCCCAACACACACATCTCCCTCCAAGCCCTAGTAGCCCTGCTGCCTTCCTCTCTCCCTCCCCGATCGCTTGCAGTGAAGCCTCGCAGAAATTCTCCACCAAATACACCACGCCGTCGTGTTGTAGATCCAATCCATCTCTCCACCATACTTGCTGGTCCAAGGAAGGAGGAGACGTCGAGGTGCTGCACGTGTGCATCTCACGGAGGCACCGCCACTTGTGGTGCTAGATCGGATCGGATCGCGAGGAGGAGAAGCGAGTACGACTACATCACCCACGCGTTCATAACGCTCCGTATTGAATCTTCAAGGGTATGAAGATCTAATCCAATCTCTCTCGTTGTTTGCATCTTCTAGATTAGATCTTGGCTTTCCCTCTGTTCGCTTCCGTAGAAAATTTTGATTTACTATGCCGCGAAACCCTTCACCAGGGCCTTGCAAAATTTCTTCAAAGGCATAGAATGAGCCCTGCTATAAAGTCTGAAAGACACAGAAGGATTGAACAAACTATTGGTGAAGGAGAAACTCTCCACAAATGTTTTAGTAAGTGAATCATATTGTGCACTCTCATCCTGCATGAACTTGTTAGACCAGCCCTCTCAATCAAAGCCATGAAATCATTAAGAATCCCAGCAGCTCGCAAGAAAGTTTAACAAGGAAAGGTGGAGGGGTGAGCATCCCCTTCATCTCCCTCGTCACCAAACCGCGGAGTGATGGGATCCTCATTGTATGAGGGTCTGGAGCTTGTAGATGACCTTGGGAGCCTTGCCCTTCTAGGTTCATCACTCTCAAATATGTCACCAAAGGTGTGATGGTCCATGACTTCCCTTTGCTAAAAATTTTAACAACCATAAAACCAAGTGATTTCTAAGTTGATAAATGATGAGCAACTACTATAGAAACTTGCTAGAGGACTACACATGCATCAAAACAAAGTTTCTAAGCATAGAACAAGCATGCAAGCTCAAACAACCTGACACCTACACCAGCAAAATACTCAAGATACAATCTACCAATCACAAATCTAATTGGACAAGTGGAGGAGGCTCATACCAAGGAACAATCCCTCCAAAAATCAGCACTCGAGATGGGCTGAGCAAGGAGATATAAAATCGCGAGCAAGAACAGCAAGAACTCGAGCTTGAGCAAGTTTTCCGGTGTTTTTTGGGAGAGAGAAAGAAGGTGGCTTTGAGGAGGCAGCCTAGAGGGGCCCAGGTGGGCCAGACCCCCCTAGGCGCCACCACTAGGTAGGCCGCGCCTACCATGGGTGTGGGGCCTAGGGGTGGACCCCTAGGTCATCTCAGGTGCCACTCTGCCCCTTTTTCAAGCAAAAATTTATTTTTAATTTTCTGGGATTTTTCGGGAAACTTTATTTTTGGCCAATTTTCAGGGTATGAAAATTGATTTTCTCGCAGAAACAGTTTTTTTAGAATAAGCAAAAGCAAACCAAAATCCAAACTACAGGAGATCTAAGAAACTCAAACAAGCAAACAGCTAGAAAAACTAAAGCTAAATCAAAGACTAGGAAGGACAAAGGAAAAAGAAATCAAGTATAACCATAGTGGAAGCATTATTTTGTTCATTAAAATCCTTTTGTTAACAAGGTTGATCAAGTCTTGTTACCAAAACAATCTTATATGAAACAAAACTTTGCATTCCACAAGGTGATTATGTTACCTCATACTTGATAGAAATGGTCCCAATCATAATAGTTTCAATATTTTCTTGTGGAATGGGACAATATATTTCTCCAACCTTGATGCCTTCAATATTTTCAATGGAATTTAGGAAATAGCTCTTAACAACCTTCTTGGGGAAATAGACAGTGTGCTCTTTGTCATTAATATTGAATGTTACTTTTCCTTGATTGCAATTGATGACAGCACCTGCAGTATTAAGAAAATGTCTCCCAAGAATAATCGACATATTATCATCTTCAAGCATTTCAAGCACAACAAAATCAGTTAAGACCATGCAATTATGAGCAACTTGAACAGGAACATCCTCACATATACCAACAGGAACAGTAGTTGACTTATCAGCCATTTGCAAAGATATATCAGTTGGTATCAACTTTTCTAGCTGGAGTCTCTTATAGAGAGAAAAAGGCATAACACTAACTCCAGCTCCCAAATCACATAAAGCAGTTCTAACATAATTATTCTTAATGGAGCAAGTAATAGTTGGTATACCTGGATCACCAAGTTTCTTTGGAACCTTACCATTGAAGGAGTAATTAGCAAGCAAAGTAGAAATCTCCTCATTAGGAATATTCCTTTTATTAGAGACAATATCCTTCATATACTTTGAATAAGGAGGCAATTTAATAGCATCAGTCAAAGGAATTTGCAAGAATAAAGGTTTCATTCACTCACAAAACTTGTTGTAGTGTTCTTCCTCCTTTGACTTGTGTTTCTTATCTGGAAAAGGCATAGGTTTTTGCACCCAAGGTTCTCTCTCTTTACCATGTTTATTAGCAATAAAATCTTCCTTTGTGCACCTAGTGTTCTTAGTGTGTTTTTCAGGTTCTTCCTCAACTTCCTCCTTATCAGGAGACGCATCAATATTACCACTTTCTGTTTTAGCATCAGAGACAAATATACTATTAGGATCTACAGCAGGTTCAAGTGGTTCCTCAACTTTCTTATGTTTCTTTTTCTTCCTCTTACGAGGACTACCACTATCTTCACCTTGTTGGGAATCCTGCTCTATTATTTTAGGGTGTCCTTCAGGATATAAAGGATCTTGAGTAGTTATACCACTCCTAGTTTTAATTCCATAAAGCATGTTTATCTCCTGAGGCATTAACTAGCATATCCTTTTGTACTTTAGCAAGTTGATCAAGTTGAGTTTGAACCATTTGAAAGTGTTTACAAAGCATTTTAATATCATTAGAAGTTATTGCCACAATATCTTTCAACTCATGGATAGCTCTAGAGTTTTCCAATAAATGATTCTGAATCTGATTATTAAAATGACCTTGTTTAACAATAAAAATGTCAAGTTCCTCTAAGCATTGATCAGGAGGCTTACCATAAGGAATATCACCTTCATCAAAGTGTTGGAGAGAGTGTACCTCAATAGTAGATGACTAGGGAATTGGCTTACATAATTCTTCTATAGGAGGTAGATTCTTCACATCTTTAGCTCTAATACCTTTCTCCTTTAGACACTTCTTAGCTTCCTTCATCACTTCATCATTTAATGTAATAACTCCCCTCTTATTTGTTGTTGGTGTTGGAACTGGTTCAGGAACAGTTGGTTCTGGAGTAATAGGCTCAGGTGTATTCAGCTCAGTTGAAGTCCAATCATCATAATTCTTGCTTATCTTGTTCATTAATTCTTCAGCATCTGTAGGAGTCCTTTTCCTGAAAACACAATCAGCAAAGCTATCTAGGTAGGTCCTAAAATCATCAGTTAGTCCATTATAATAAATATCAAGCAACTCATTCTTAGGTAATGGACATCCAGGATATGCATGAATCAAGGAACAAAATCTTTTCCATGACTCAGGCAATTTCTCTTCTTCCTGTTTAAAATCAAAAATTCTCTGCAAAGTAGCATGTATAGCACTGGGAGGAAAATATTTATGGAAGAAAGAAGCAATCAAGCAATCAGGGCTATCAATGGAACTAGGAGGTAATCTATTAAACCAAGCCCTAGCTTCTCCTTTTAGTGAAAAAGGGAAGATCTTAGCAACAAAGTACTTGTGCATCTTAAAATCATCAGAGAACAAAGCACTCATAGTAGAAAGCTCATTCATATGAGCCACAACACTCTCGTTTTCAGTACCACAAAAAGGTTCTTTCTCAACAATATCTAAATAAGATAAATCAAGAGAGAAATCATAATCTTTATCTTTAATATCTATGGGAGAGGTGGCAAACTTAGGATCATAGGACTTCTTAGGTATAATAGTATGTCTAGCAAGGAGACTCTTAATAGCACTAGCACCATGTGTGTTTCGGCACTCTTCAACAAATTCATCAGTGAGCTCTATGTAACCATCATTAATATCAAAACTCTCACTAGACTCAGGTGAGATAATAGGTGTAACAGTGTATTCACTAGGAGTTTTGGTATTTCCTAGACTAGCCATAGTAGCATCTAGAAAAGGACCTAATGAACCACTCGCATCAAGAACAGTAGAAGTAACATCATGAGTATCAAAAGCAGTTTCAGATTCAGCAGTAGTAGCAGTGTGTGTAGCATGAGCATGTGGTGGTGGTGTGACAAGCTTACTTATAACGGACGGTGAATCAAGAGCAGCAGAGGTGTTTAGGACTGTACCTCTTCTTGTAGTGGATGGTAAAATAGGGAACTTTCCATCACGAGACTTCCTCATGATGAAGGAGTAGCAGTGAACAATAATAGATCCAAGTGAACTTTAAAAAAAGCTATGCTCCCCGGCAACGGCGCTAGAAAATAGTCTTGATGACCCACAAGTGTAGGGGATCGCAATAGTCTTCGCGGGTAGTATTATCCAATTTATTGATTCGACACAAGGGGAGCCAAAGAATACTTGCAAGACTTAACAACTGAGTTCTTAGTTCAGCTGCACCTGGAAATAGTTCTTGCTCACAGAAGTTTATCAGTAGCAACAGTTTGGTATTAGCAATAGCAAAGCAACAGCAGCAGTAACAGCAACAGTGAACAGTAGCAATAGTAATAGTAATGGTAACAGTAGGATTCGAGTGCGGTAGGCATAGGGATGGATGGACGGGCGTTGCATGGACGAGTCTAAACATGTAACTTCAAGAACTAGGGCATTGTAGATAATAATAACAAGCATCCAAGTAATAAACAATCCTAGGCATGTGCTTCAAATATAGTCATACGTGCTCGCAGTGAGAACTTGCATAACATCTTCTGTCCAGCCAGCCCGTGGCAACGGAGCCACTAGGGAACTACTGGCAATTAAGGTGCTCCTTTTAATAGAGCACCGGGGCAAAGCATTAACACTCCGTGAACACATGTGATCCTCACACTACAGCCATCCCCTCCGGTTGTCCCAATTATTGTCACTTTGGGGCCTTTGGATCCGGACAATGATATGTGTACACAACTTGCAGATAAGATCACAAACAATACTATCATAATGATTCAATAATAAGTTCAGATCTGAGATCATGGCACTCGGGCCCTAGTGACAAGCATTAAGCACAACAAGTTGCAACAAAGTCAAATATCACTAATAGAGATACTAGGCACTATGCCCCTAACAGATCTTATTCGATTGCATGATAGAACTCATCCAATCCCTACCATCTCCAAGCCTACATCGGGGGATTACTCACTCATGGATGAGGGAACATCGGTGGTTGATGGAGATGCGTTGGTGATGACGATGGCGATGATCCTCTCCAAATTCCCCGTCCCGGGAGGGTACCAGAACGGAGTTTCTAGATCCGAATCTTGGTTTCTGGTGGCGGTGGCGGAGCAGAACTCTTTCTGGAAAACTATCGAACTCCCCTGAGTTTTTAGGTCAGAAGGCAACTTATAGACGCAGAGGGAGGCTGAGAAGCTGCCTGGGGTGTCCAAACCTCCCCCAGGCGCGGGGTCAGTGGGCCCGCGCCTAGGGTGGGTCTGGGCCCCCCTAGGCCTCCACTCTGTCTCCCCTTCTGGCTCCGTGGATCTTTTGGTGAAATATAATTTTTGGCATATTTTCCGGGATTTTTCCTGATAGTTCATTTTCTGCACAAAAAAAAAGACACCAAGGTAATTCTGCGGAAAATAGCGTCGGTCCGTGCTAGTTGTATCCAAACCATACAAGTTTAGAGGAGAAACAATAGCAAAGTGTTCGATAAAGTAGATACGTTTTGGATGTATCAGTTCTCAATCTTTCCAAGGTAACCCTTGGCAGCCTAAGAGTCGAGAGTCTGAAAAAGCTCCCCTCATACTTTGAGTAATGGAGCCCTTAATAATCATGAGACACTTACGATTTGAATCCTCCCACTTAGTTTTCTCATAATCATAATCCCTTTTCAGGGCATCATAATTGTCATCACCTTTAACAGGTGCTATAGGAAGATCCTTAAGGAGGGCATAATCAATATTCAGCAAAGCTAAAGTGATCTCAAGCTTCTCCTTCCAAGTACCAAAATGGCTACCAGTCAACTGTTTTATGCCATAAATAATACCAGCAATTTGAGAGGCATTAGATGATGCAAAAGAAAACAAATGCTTTGATTAAGCATCACCATTTTATATTCCTTTCATCAATCTAGTCTACACCAGCTTTGTCCAGAAATAGACATGATCAATAAAATTTTGTGATCAAAACATCTGCCAATCAGCTTTGGCCAGAATGATAGATATAAGCCACACTTGATAAAATCCTCTAACGTATATGGAATTCTTTTACCAATCCAGTACACATCAGCTTTGGCCAGAAATGAAAAGGACCAATAAAATTTCATGGTAAAAATGTCCATCAATTAGCTTTGGCCAGAATGATAGACATAATCCATGCTTAATTTGAGGATTCACAAACTTTATTTTGTGGCAAAACATTATTATTACAATTTATTTAGAAAACACCACAAAAGAACCAACTAAGCATGATAGAACACATTAAAATTACTTAAGTATGAAACATGATTGCATGACAAAAGAAAATGTCACACAACCATGTCACATAATTGGCACAATAAATTATGCCAAAACATTTAGCCCCAAAACTTATTTATATAAGCCCTAACATTTAAACATTAACCTTTAAAAATTTATACATTATTTCGGCCCAACCCCTCCCCCCTTAAAACCCCCTTTATATTAAATTTTACAGAAAAAACTTTCAGACTGGGCCGAAACTGGCCCAGACCGCCTCCCTTGGTTCCCCAAAGCGGCCCACCTGGTCCGTTAAGCAGCTGAGGCTGCGGGCTGCTGGATTGCATCCAACGGTAGAGGACGCGATTGGTAAGGAGAGAAACCGACCTGCAGCAACGTCCCCCCGAGCCCTAGCCCCCATTTCTTCCGCCTTCCCTGCTACGAGCAGGAGAGAGGCGAGCGGCGACAACGACGAGCACCAGTGCCAGAGAAGGAGGCCAACATCACCGGTGAGCGTCTCTCGCTGAATCTGTGTGCAGCTTTGGCCAGCATGAGGCTCCGTCGACGGATGCTTGCCGGCGTTCTTTGCACCACGGCCACGGCGCTGCGCGTAATGGCGTCCCAATGGTGACAAGCGCATGAGGAAGCTAGGCCGCCTACCAGTGCGGTTGATGGCTAGGCTGCTCGGGTGCGAGCCCATGCAGGCCTGCCCAATTCAGGTGATGACCTCGACGCCGCCATGAGCAACGACGACGATAAAAGCCCTGATACGTCGGAAACGTATCTATAATTTTTGATGTTCCATGCTTGTTTAGTATCTACTTTGCTTTGCTTTACTTTATCTACACTTTGAGGTGTTTTTATATGTTTTCTGGTACTAACCTATTAACAAGATTCCACAGTGTCAGTTGCATATTTTCTGCTGTTTTTGGTTCCAGAAAGGCAGAAAATCAATATTCTCGGAATTGGACGGGACAAAAGTCAAAGTCAATATTTTACCGTGGGGAACACGGAGCCAGAAGACGAGACGGAGGAGGGCCTCGAGGGGGCCACACCCCCTGGCCACGCGGGTGGGCCTACCCCGCGCTTGGGGGGTGCATCTGCCTCGGGCACCCCCTCGGCCTCCATCTTCGCCTATAAGAAGCCCCCGATGCCTAAACCCTAAGTACCCGATCAATATTCCACGAAACCGTCTGTAGCCACTGCCACCATCGTCCCTAGATTGGGGGATCTGAAGTTCTTCCCGGCACCCTGCCGGAGGGGAGATCATCCTGGTGGCCTTCTTCTTCATCATGCCAGCCTCCGGTATGAAGCGTGAGTAGTTCCATCTTGGACTACGGGGCCATATAGTAGCTAGATGGTTGTATCTCCTCCTTTGTGCTTTCATGTCTAGATCTTGTGAGCTCCGTTCATGATCAAGATCTCATCTATTTGTAATCATGCATGTTTTGTTTGCGGGGATCCGATGGATATTGAGATTACTATGTCAGATTGATTAATGGTTTTGTCTTATTGATTCTATCATGTATGTGTTGTTTGTGATCTTGTATGCTCTCCGTTGTTAGTAGCTATCTTGGCCAAGTAGTTGCTAGTGACTCCAAGAGGGGGTATTTATGCTCGATAGTGGGTTCATGCCTCTATTTAATCTAAGGGAAGTGACAGAAATCTCTAAGGTTGTAGATGTGTTGTTGCCACTAGGGAGAAAACAACGGTCTCTTGTTCATGGAACAAGTGGATTGTTTACCTTACACACTTTGCTTAAAGCAGTTGTCTGTTGTTTGCAACTTAATACTGGAGGGGGTTCAGATGATAACCCAAAAGCGGACTTCTAGTCATAGATGCAGTTGGATGGCGGTCTATGTATCTTGTTGTATTGCCCAATCGAATCTCATAGGATCATGATGTCTAGTATTGCATTGTTATTCCTTGCTCAGTCCTGTCAATTGCCCTGCTGTAATTTGTTTACCCAACATGTCATGTTTGTTTATCTAAGGAGAACACCTCCAGTGAACTATGGACCCCGGTCCAATCTTTACCATTGATACATCTTCCACTGTTACCGTTTACTTTCTGCAAACCACTATTACCTTCCACAACATACAGTTAATCCTTTTGTTACAGTAACCGGTGAGACTGACAACCTTACTGTTCGTTGGGGCAAAGTCTTGAGTTTGTGTTGTGCAGGTCTCCATGTTGCTTGCAAGACCTTTGAGACGTTTCCTTCCTCCTACTGGTTCGATAACCTCGGTTTCTTACTGAGGGAAGACTTGCTGTTGTGCTCTTCACAGCTTGCTCTTGGGGTTTCCCGACGAAGCGCTCTCATGCGCCATCAAGCCCTTAGGTAAGTACCCACTGCCTTTAATTTCATTAGAATTATGGTTAGGGTTCCTCAATTTAGGGATTTTAGGAAATTAGGGTTAGGGTTCTTGAGCAATTGGGAATTTAGGGTAAGGGTTCCTCAATTCTATGAACCAGGGTTAGGGTTCTTCAGGAAATTGGGGAATTTAGGGTTAGGGTTCATCAATTTGACGAATTATGGTTAGGGTTCCTCACAAATTGGGGATTTTAGGGTTAGGTTTTGCACCAAAACTCAAAACCCCACATTAGAATTGTAGAAAATGAAACCCTTGATCAATTACTGCATAGCTAGGGCTCAAACTTAATGAATTTCAGGACTAAATCATCAACTTTATACTGTTCTGAAGCAACGGAACCTTGATCTTGATCAAAAACAGGAAGAACAAGCTTGCTTGAACAAAAACCAACACATAAGAGGGCTCAATCTTAGAGCTAGGAGCTATGATACCACTGTTAGATCCATTAGGATCAACTAGCTCAAGATTTGAGCCACAAAGAATAGGATCAGGGGTATGTACCTTGGTCCGGAGGTCCAGCCATGGCCTCCTCTTGATTTTCTTCACATGATCCTTGTTCATGTAGATGCGAGGGTCCTTCCTAGTGCTTTAGATTCTTGCTGGATCAGATAGCAGGAGAAAAGAGAGAAAGACACACACTGTGTGAGAGTGGTCATCTCTAACCCTAGAGCCCCTATTTATTGCATCTGCACTAGGGGAACCAACACCTCAAGATGGACGGTGAGGATGCCCCTGATCAGGGCATCCAATGGATGTTAATCAACAACCCCTAAAAGCCATTAATTAGACTTAATTTGATTACAGAAAATTGTAGATCACTAATATCCAATAGCTTCATCCCAGGTACATCGGTAATAAAGTGTTCTGATATCAACTCAAATTCGGAGTCCTAGAGAGCGACGAGCAGAACTATCCATTATGAGAGTGCATATGAACGCAAGTTCCATTAGTTGACATCTCTATTCTCTCACTACATCTACATGCGTCTAGTTCTCACGAAGTATTATGCTTATCATTGGCTCCTGTATATTTGACTATTAAGCAGGCCAGTAGGAAAACACACTCTGACTTATTCTTCCAAATCACCCAAGGCGCCAACTGAAATCCCCTTGCATGTTTCTTCTCCCGCAGTCACCAGCCACACCACCACTGAATACTCTGTTGTCCCGCTGCCTCCCCGCCAAGTAGCCACATGATCTATCATCGTCGATCCCTACCCCGCCGTTCCCTCGTAGATTCGAGGCAAATAGCAGCTGAATCGTTCTGCTCTGCATAGGGATACCGTTGTGCCGCCACGCCAAGAGCTCGACGGGGTTCCTCGGTGTTCGACTACTTCCCTCTAGCCACTACGTCATCGATATTACCGTCGATGAACAACGTTGGTGGCTGGGCACGTTCGAGACGGTGGAACTCGATGCGCACATGTACCTCCCACGGTGTGGATGTTCGGTCGGCCACAGTCAAAGATGAATTTCCCCGAGGTGGAGAACCTTGGTCGAAGATGAATTTCCCCAAGGTGGATAATTCTGCGGAGACAGAGTTCCTCGTGTTGGAGCTACGAATCATAGTCGCGAGTAGGAGAGGGAGAACCACTGGGCGTTTCCATGGCTTTGGTCCATGGAGACCAACGAGGCAAACATGGAGAGGCTCCGTCCTGATCGGTCGGACCTCGTGTATGCAGAGGTGGAGTTCTTCGCTTCTAGAGAGTCTGCAAGGAAGAAGAAAGTTGTGGATATTGGCCCCTCCATGGTCGTCGTGTCATCGAACTCCTCGAAGTTGGACTCCGATTTCTAGAATGATCTTGGCGCCGCCGCCTCCTTTGACTATGGTGGTTGGGATGATCTCTAGGATATGTCTATAGTGTCGGAGTCGAAGTTTTAGGTGCTGTCGAGTTTATGTATCAAAGTTCTATTGATGTTTAGGTAGTGTCTGAGTATTGAGTCGATGATCGAAGTGTTGAATCGATATATCAAGTGTTCAGTCGATGTGTCTCAAGTGTTAAATCGATGCCAAAGTGTTGAATTTGAAGTTTAAATGTCAAATCTTAAACCGTTGAAATGGTTTCTGGTGCCTTATATTACATCATCTTAAATTCCTCTCGTGACTTAAAGTGCATCATTCCGTAAACCAAAAACTGCAAAGGTGATGTAAAAACCACTTTTTAGTGATATATAATTTTGAGGGAACCTGTTTTGAGTGACTTATTATACATCATCCACTAGAGATGGTCTACAATGCATATGGATGTAAATGGCAGCTAAACGGTGGCCGCAAATCCCGTTTATTTAACTCGTTAGTTTATTTATTTGAAAAAGGCAAATTTTATTAAACTAAAGTATTGATAAATGGTATTATGCAGGATTAAATAGCCCCTAACGGTGCATCACTTTCACTAGTGGACGAGAGACTAAGCTCGTAAGCCGATGGAAGATGTTTTTTAACTGAATAATCAGAATCTGCGATGTTGTATCTCTTGTGTGGGGTTGTACACAAACTCACAAAAATGATAAACATATGTAGGTCCGTAACCATATGGCACATGTTGTGGGTAATCTTAAAATGTATCTGAAAAACAACCAGCAGAAATTATTGACTTTTTTTGAGAAATAAAAACCAACCATCTTTTTTCTTTTTGAGCGGAACCATCTTTTTTTTTTTGAGAACGGGGGACCAACCATCTAAAATGCATGTCCTGTGTGCCTCTTCAGCCCAGAGTGAATTTTCTGATTATTTGTTTTTTTTTGTTTGGGCCGACAGGAATAAAGCCCAGTAGAAAATGAGAGAATAGACCCTCACAGTCCCGTCTCGCCCTGACATCTCGTTGCCGCCGTCGTCCAAGGCCACGGCCTTTCTCCAGCCCGCCGCCGCCCTGCACCGAAGATTCTGCCCGCGCGCCGGTAGGTATCTTCCTGGATCGCCACCCGTCCGACGCCTCGCCGGCTTCTTCTGCACGCCTGGTAACGCCGACTGCACGGAATCGGCTAATCACCACCGGACCACACCTCAGTCCCCATCTCCGGCAAGGTAGAATCCCCCTCCCCTCACACTCGGATCTGATCTGCTTGCTTGATTCTTGTGCATCTCTGTGTGAATTAGGATGAAGAGTTGTTAAATTGTGTAATTGGTGTAAAAAATGCCGAACTACGGGGAAAACTGGAATTACTCTTATTTGTGCATTGTGGTTCTGAAGTGTTACTTCAGTATATTGGACGTTTGGTAATTGGAGAACAACCGTGATTGATAACCCATCTATCTACTCCTACCTTGGCAGCTACTAGCAAGAGCAAGATCGAGGGGATTTCAGCACATTGGTAGTGTAGCTGGCCATGGCGGCGATTGTGGCCAAGACCAATCGTCTTGTCGAGGTAGCCAGGGACACGGACCCGCCACAACCCAACACCCTGCAACGCCTTCGGGAGGTGCTGATGGGTGTCGTGGGGTTTAGCATGAAGAACACCTCCTTCGTCCCCTTGCTCATGGGGTCGTTGGACGAACACATCAACAGCTTAACCTGTCTTAAGAGGAAGGTGGACGTCCTCACTGCCCTCCTCGAGTCCTCGGTTGCTTGCCTCACTGGCCTCCACGGAGATGATCTCTTCTGCAAGCTGATGGCCCTGCATTTCCTAGACACCATGCCACCGGAGATCTACTTGGAGGCCGCTCTGGCCGCGCAGCGTCTCATCATGCATGATATGCTGGACAACTACATCCGCCTTTATGAAAAGATCATCTTCGAGAACAACACTATGGAGGCACATGAGAACAAAATCAGGATCTTCCGCGACCACATGCTAACCTTGGAGAAGTTCGTCCAAGAGCATATGGAACTCGCCGCCGCAGCCATGCCGCGTCCATCCACAAGCCCAGCTACCTGAAGCTCCATTGATCGTAAGAAGAACGGAAGGAAGGAGAGTTGTGGATGGATCCTTTATTGGCTCACCAATGTAATTTGTTAAATCTTTGTTCAGCCAAAAACTACTGCCCGTCTGTAATTCTGTATATTTGCTGCTTATTATCTTTAAGTAGCAGTAGTTGCTATCGAACTGCGCAGGCCATGTGCTACTGCTACAATTTTCTAGTACATTTTATGGTTGGCACATAGTTCTGGCAATTTTATATTGAGTGAACTTGAGAATTTTAGTCTTCTGGAGCTAGTTCTGTTATGCTTCTGTATTTTTCCTCTCTTCTTTTATTACTGATACTCCCTCCGTCCGCAAATACGTGTACTTCTAGCTTTTGCTTATGTCACAAATTTAACCAACTTTATAGATAAATATAACAACATATATTACATTAAATTAACAGATTATGAAACTAAATTTGAAAACATATCTAATGTTACCAATTTAGTGTCATAAATGTTGCTACGTTTTTCTATAAAGTTAGTCAAACTTTACTAACTTTGACTTAGGACAATGCTAGAAGTACACTTATTTGCGGACGGATGGAGTATGACTGAGTTGAGTTGTTGAAACGCCGTGCATTGTTTCATATGACGGAGTTTCCATTGATTAACAACAAATGTAATACGTAACTGTTTTCTTCATCCCAGGTACTTTGGGTGATAAATTGTCCGGATATCAACTCAACTTCAGAACCGGAGAGAGCGAAAATTTCGCGATGAGCAGAACTATCCATTCACCTTGCAACCCCCAGAAATTTATTGTCAGGCAGAGATGGCCAGATATGCTAGTGAGAGTGCATCTCTATTCTCTCACTACATGCATGTACTTCTCACGAAGCATGATATCTATTATAAGCAGGGCAGTATGAAAACACACTCTGGTTTATTCTACCAAGTCACCCGAACACACTCTGCTAACTGTTGCAGCCCAATACGCGAACTCCGTGTTGGCCAGCTATAGGTCGACTACGTTTAGCAAAAACGGGTGGTAATGAGAAGTAAACGATGACTCCACGGAACAATCGAATGGCCCAGGGAGCTCACACGAAACGAGTGGTCTAGCAAGGGATAATATCACTAACTACAGTACATCCTTGCAATTGGTTTTAAAGGAATTAGAATTTTAATTCCTCTGCTAGAGGAATACTCCCTCCGTCCGTAAATAAGTGTATATCTAGCATTTAAAATTTGTCCAAAAAAAATATACATCTACAATATCAAGACACTAAATGCGATTAGCTTCTCGTAATTACTCTCCCACCTCATCCTCCAATCTCTATTTTTCTTGTCTATATCATCCACCAATTCTCATTCTTCTCTCTTCTTGATAATTGATAAAGCCTTATAGAAGACGAGAGAAAACTAATTTGTCTAGTACTACTCCCTAGATATACACTTATTTGTGGACATTATTTGTGGACACAGGAAGCATTACTCAATTTCCGAGTTTACTCTCACTGCTCTGGTCAACGTCGTGCCTCTTTCTCTCTCTTACGACATTAGATTCAGCAAAACACACGCCCCGTTCCCATTCTGCATTTCCTTCAATTCTCGCCGCAATCGCCGGCACGTCGCCTCGAGTCCCCTCGGCTCCCACGCGTCGCCTCGCCGTGCCTTCCTTTCCCCTGTGTTTTGGGGTCCACCCGTTCTCAGGCAGCAGGAGGCCCATCGCGCGGGAGCTCGAGAACCACGTCGACGTCGCCGCCGTGGAGGCGCGGCTCCTCGAGCTCAAGGTATTCTCGCAGCTGGAGGAGAACGATAGGCTCAAGGCGCAGTCGTCGGAGCCGCGCCAAGGGGAAGCCGGGAGAGGGCGACGGAGCTCGAAGGCAACGGCAGGGAGACTGGGGGAGGGTGAAATCGCTGGCGGTAGAGGCTGCATCGTTGCAGAAGTCAGCCGCCGGGCTGGAGGAGGAGAACTAGATATAGACGATAACTTCTCTACTGCTCTGTCTCCTATTCCATTCCTCTCTGTTGGTTGAACTCTTAGCTCCACCTTCAGCGCAGCCCACTACACAGGGTAGGCAAACACCATCCTTTTCTGCATCCTTTTTATCTGTGTCTGCACGAACAAGCTGCCGCTTCCGTTTTCTTTGCTATATATGCTTCATTACTTTCTTCTTGGCCAATTCACCGCTTTTTTTATGCCATGGAATTTACCTCTCTCAATGTGTTTACAATGCTTAATTTAGTACAATTTCAAAAAAAAATTATCAGCTGCGGCTAGATGTGTCTTAATTGCTGCCGAATACTTATATTTTAAGCTCTGTATGGACATGTCAATTATTGGTTCTATATCTTGCAACAATACATGCATTTTTTCTTTTATACCCGCAAAAAAAAAACAATACAGTACATGCATTTATATATTCTTTGTAAACGTTATGCTCATCGATGCACCCTGCACTTACCGTGTGTTATTAGGAGATGGAGAATTTAGCGCTGAACAGGTCACAGCAAACAAGAGGGGCGACATCCCAGTTCAAGTTCACGTTGTTAAAACAGATTACTAATAATTTTTCTAAGGACCGTATAATTGGTTGTGGTGCCCATGGAGTAGTTTACAAGGTATCGTTGTTATTTGCAGCTTTTACTTTTCTAACAAGGCAACGGGTAATTACAAAATCTCATGGGCGGTATTAACATCAGATCTTTAACAGGGAGTCTTTTTTTTTTACCTGTTTAACAGGGAGTCTTGGACAGTGGGGAAGAGATTGCTGTGAAGAAGCTTGTATACGAACCTCCAGATCATGACAGTGAGAAACAATTTCATGATGAGTGTACTAACCTTATGAGGGTCCAACATCAAAATATCGTGCGCTTAGTTGGCTACTGCTGCGAAACAAGTCTTCAGTGTGTTGAACACGGTGGAATTCATGATTTTGCCGACGAGAATGAAAGAGCTCTCTGCTTCGAGTACTTGCAGGGTGGAAGCCTTGACAAACACGTCTCTGGTAAGATCATGCAATGCGTAGGAAATATTATTACGCGTGAAGAACTAAGTGTTCCACCTGAACTTATGATCTATTTTCATCAATCCCTCAATTGTCGTCTTTGTAATACCTGCCATGTTTACTTCTGCAGATGAGCCATGTAGACTTGATTGGGACACGTGTTACAAAATAATTAAGGGACTCTGTGAAGGCTTAAATCACCTCCACAATGGGTACAAAGATTCTATTTTCCATTTGAACTTAAAACCTACAAATATATTGTTGGACAACAACATGATACCGAAAATTGGAGGTTTTGGTTTATCAACACTCTTTCCTACACCCGAAACATGCACCACAAAAGCACCTTTGGGAAGAATGTGAGTTCATATCTGACGTGAAGTAACCAACTTTTTATATAATTTTGTTACAAAGTAATCATATTTGATACCATGCAGGAGATACACACCACCAGAATTCGTCGACAAACAAGAAATCTCACATAAATGTGATGTATTCAGTTTGGGTGTTGTAATAATACATGTAATGGCAGGACGCAAAAACTACTATAACCATGTGGATACTCCTTCCAAAATCATTGAGCTTGTAAGTAATAAGTTTCTGAATCATGAACTTGTCTTTCATAAAGTTATGTTATGTCTCACCCATGCTGTGTATGTATGCTACATGTCAACATTTTGCTTCCATTTTGTAGGTATGTGAAAACTGGGGGAAAAGGCTACATGCTACGATGTGGTCACATGCATTACATGAAACTAAGACATGCATTGAAATAGCGTTAAGATGTGTGAGGCCTGACCGACGGGAAAGGCCTACTATAAGAAAGATTGTCGATGATCTTATTAGGATTGGTACTGCAAGATTGCCACTAACATATGAGGTATTGGAAGATCAGTAATATGTTCTCACTCTATCTATGGCAAACTCTTGTGAAGAAACAATAGATCTATAAACCAGTGAAAAATTATTATCATTGCCCATTAAAATTTGGCAACTAGTAAACCCTTCTATATACTATAAATGTAAATGCCAAAATATATTTATGTATGTTTGCCACTAAATATCATGTAATTCTTTTGTGCACTACCTTTTCTGTTATTCAGCGTCTCTCTTAATTGGTCTATCAATCCATGTTGTATACTGGAAACTCCTGTCTGTACTTTGGTTTCAGGGAGATCTAATGGAGGCCCCGGTTTGCGCTTTGGTGGACGCCATGTTCAGACTTCCCGGGAAGCTCGATGCGCTACTGGTCCTTCACGGCCACATGCTGCCCCGGGGTGCAGCAGGTGAGATATCTCTCATCAAGCAAGATCTTGACAAGATGGTAGCCATTCTCCAGGAGCACGATTCATCGGGGGCGCAGGAGCATGCCATGATGGTCAAGTGCCTGACCAAGGAGGTGCGCGAGCTGTCATATGACATGGAAGACAGCATCGACCAGTATGAGCATGCTGCGGGCACCAGAAGATGGACATTATCACCCCGTCATAGGAAGTACAAGATCACTCACCATAGGGGCAAGACCGCCTGGCGGCTCCCGGAAAAGCTCAAATGGCGCCTATGGATAGCCAACAAGATCAGGGAGTTCAGTGTGCGCTCGCAGGAGGCCCTTCAGCGGTACGTCTTGTTTAACCACCTTGGTAGCGATGGCATCAGTAGCAGCACTTGTTCTACTTTTACCAGATGTTCTCCGTTTTTTGGTTCTTGGCATCCCCCACCATACGGGGAGCTTGTTGGTAACAACGCCCCTCTAAAGAAGCTTGAAGCATGGCTAGATAAGGATGGAGAGCAGAAGCTCAAGGTGGTTTCCGTTGTTGGACCTGGAGGGGTTGGTAAGACCACTCTTGCCAACGAGCTATATCGTAGACTGGGAAGGCAATTTGAGTGCCGGGCATTTCTGCGGACGTCCCGAAAGCCTGATGTCAGAAGGCTTCTCATCAGCATGCTCTCACAAGTTCGGCCACACCAGATCCCTCACACTTGGATGGTGCATAGCCTAATTGCTGATATCAGGATGCATCTCAAAGATAAGAGGTATACATTTTTATTTCTTGATTCATATGAACTGCAATTTTCTTGGGACATGAATTTAAATGTTGTGAGTAGGTCCGCAGTGTGATTTTTCTTTATACAAAGATGTTACTGCACCATCTTAGTGCACGAAAATGGTCTGTGATTGATGTCTATTAGTTGCATGATTTCAGGGTTGGCAATGAGTTTAAGCAGTTTCTCTTTTAAAGTGGGGAGCTACTGATACAATTTGCTGAATATTTTATATCTTGTAGGACGAACAATATTTAGCCACTATCTTCTATTCCATTAACGATAGAATGAAATATTTCTGATTTGATGTTTGCTTTTAGGCTGACAACTGTGCTAAAACATTCCTCAGGTACTTGATCATAATTGATGATATATGGGATACGCAAACATGGGATATCATCAACCGTGCTTTGCCGGATGGTAATCTTTGTTGTGGAATACTAATAACGACAGAAGTCAAGGATGTAGCTCTGAAATGTTGTGGTTATGACACTAAGTATGTTTTTACGATGAAACCACTTGGTCACGATGATTCAAGCAAATTATTTTTCAACACAGCTTTTGGTCCAAAATATGAATGTCCATCCGAACTCTCTGAAGTTGCAAACAGTATCATAAGCAAATGTGCTGGTTTGCCATTAGCAACGGTTATTATTGCCAATACTTTAGTAAACCAGATGGGCAAACCAGAGCAATGGAATTATGTAAATAAATCCTTAGATTATGGTTTGAGGACAAATCTTAATTCTGAAGGGATGAAACAAGTACTGAACCTTAGTTACAACAGTCTTCCTGAGCATTTGAAGGCATGCGTGATGTATCTCAGTATATATGAAGAGGACTACATAATTCAGAAGGATGATATTGTAAAGCAATGGGTAGCTGAAGATTTTATCCGTGCAACAGAAGAGAAAGACAAGGAGGAAATGTCAAGGAGGTATTTTGATGAGCTTATCAGTAGGAGAATGATCCAACCTGTACATGTAAATGACAACGATGAGGTTTTCTCTTGCAATGTGCATTACATGGTACTTGATTTTGTCACAAACAAGTCCATGGAAGAGAATTATGTCACTGCAATAAATCATTGTCAGACAACTACAAGACTAGCCGACAAGGTTCGTCGACTATCTCTTCACTTTGGTAATACAGAAGCAACATCACCAACAAATCTGGGTCTATCACAGGTTCGAACTCTTGCATTTTTTGGTGTCTTCAAGTGTTTGCCTTCCATTATGGATTTTGGGCTTCTTCAAGTTCTAATCCTACATTTTTGGGTCGATGATGAAAGCATCAGTTTTGATCTCACTAGAATATCTGAGCTTTTTCGGCTAAGATATTTGCATGTCACGTGTAATGCCACCTTAGAAATACCACAAACCCAGATGAGAGGTCTACAATATTTGGAGACACTGAAAATAGATGCAAGAGTAAGTGCAATTCCGTCAGACATTGTTCATTTGCCGGGCTTGTTGCACCTAAGTCTTCCTGTTGAGACAAATCTGCCGAATGGTATTGCCCTCATGACATCGCTTTGCACACTTGGATCTTTTGATGTAAGTGTTAACTCGATAGAGAATGTGCAGAGCCTCTGTAAGCTGACCAATCTCCGGGATCTTCGGCTCACCTGTTCAACTGTACATTCCTATTGTCTAAAGAGCAAAATGGATAGTATGGGTTCCATTCTCGTGAAACTCAGCAACCTCAGATCTCTGACTCTGGAGCCTTCAAGTATTCCTGGCGTTGAGTCTTCAAGCATGAGCATTTCCTGTGACTGGTTGAGCATCATGTCCTCTCCACCAGCACTTCTTCGGAGATTTGAGTGGTTGCCTCGCATTTGCACCTTCTCTAGCCTCCCCCAGTGGATTGGACATCTTGACAAGCTCTGTATCTTAAAGATTGGGGTTACAGAGCTAGCGAGAAATGATGTTGATGTTCTCATAGGATTGCCTGCACTCACTATTTTGTCGTTGTATGTACGAACAAAGCCTGCAGAAAAGATTGTCTTTAACAAGACAGGTTTCTCGGTTCTCAAGTGCTTCAAGTTCACGTGCAGTGTACCTTTGGTGGAATTTGAGACGGATGCTATGCCTAATCTCCGGAAGCTCAAGCTAGGTTTTGATGCACATGGAGCAGACCAACAAAGTACTATACCTATTGGCATTGAGCACTTGTCAGGCCTCAAGGAAATCTCTGCAAAAATTGGAGGTACCGGTGCTGATGATCCTGATAGAACGGCAGCAGAATTGGCATTGAGTTACGCCATCAAGATGCATCCAGCGCATCCCACCTTCAATATACAGCATGTAAATTCGATATTCAATGGTAGGAATGATTATAATAGTGGTTTAGAAGAGGAAGCACACATGCACCTGCAAAAACAATATGAGATCATGAAGGAAGGCTCAAATGAACAACAGAAAGTCCTTCAAAAGGACTCCAGGGAAAGTGCAAATAAAAAAGTTCATCGCAGGTATTGATTTTTGTTTAAATGGAACTATCGGTTAATATGAAGTAAACAATTACAAACATCTAATGCGGTATAACTATTTTTATGACACATCTGATGGTAACCATTAATCTGCACCTTTTTCCGAGTCATTATACAGTTAACATGCTAGCTAACATGCCAAAATAGAATTTTACGTACTAATTAGTTGTCCTTGACAGATTAGTTTTGAATCCTAACATACAAACATCTAATATGGTGTAGCTGTTTTTCCTAAAATATCTAATGCAACCAATAATTTGCACCTAAAGTACCAAGATAGTATTTTTACTAGTTAGTTATTGAATATAGATTACTTTGACTACATGCTTCCTGATGTATCCTCGGTTTTGGAGTAGTCGTAGAAGAAGTTTTGTTTAGTATAATATATATGGCACACATACAACTGAAATTTCTTATATCCAGTTGATTTTCACTATTTGGGTCCTTACAGCAACACCACACCACAATCTGTGTAGCAGCATATTTAGGCATCATGGGTATTTTAGGTAATTCACAGTTAAAAATCTGGCAGCCAGATCCGATGCAAGATATGCCTGTTGCAGCCATGCTCGTGGCGGCCGTGCGCCTTGCAAGCCTGCTCCTGGCTACACGTAGCTTATGTTAGAGATGTATAGCTCTTCTTAGTATATGCGCATCATATAAGGGCCTTTTGGTATATTGCCCACACACCTGTACATGTATATTGGACTTTGGCCCTACTGTGAAGGACAGTCAACTTGCTCATTCCCAATTCACAACATGGTATCAGAGCTAGGGTTTGCTCTTCTCGCATGCTGCAGCTCGTGCTGTCGCTGATCCCTTCCGGCAGCGTGTTGGTCCTCTCCGCACTGCTGTGTGCTGCTGCTCTCTCTTGCCCCTGTGTGCTGCCGGCCGTGTGTTGTTCCTCTTCGCACCGCTGTGTGCTGATGCTCTCTTTTGCCCCTGCATGCTGTTGCTTGCTGGCCGCTGCTCCCGACCCCGCGCGTGCTTGCTGGCCCTGGCCGCTGCTGCCCCAACAGGCCCAGGCAATTGATCTCCTGTTGGCTGTTTCCGGCCACCTCTGGTTGGATTTGGCCTCCTGCCCGGCTGCTGCCCTCCTTGCCACTCGAGTTCGAGACAAGGCTCTGCTGTTGTTTGGCTCGGGTGTTGACCCAAGTGGGGCTGGATCTGATCTGATCTAAAAAAGAGAGAAGAAGAAGAAGGGGCACCATGTTGTCTTCATCTTCTGGCTATGTTGTTGTTCCCCGTTGCCCGGTGACTTTTGATGGTACCAACTACTTAGAGTTTGTTGGTTTTATGCGCATCTACATGCATGGCCTCCGTCCGTGGGGAGTTCTCTCTGGCGACGTCTCTTGTCTGTTGTGCCTTGGTGCTCCCGTGGTTCCTACCCCGCCGACATCACCTGTTCTTTTTGATGATGCTTCTGAGGTTGCTTAGACTGCAGCCAAGACTACTGATGTTGTTGCAATGATGGCTTATGATCATCAGGTATCCAGCTACTCGGATGCTCTTGCAAGCTATCGTGATGATATGTCTTCTTATACCCCAGTGGTGTGATGAGGATGCTCATGATGCGGTTGTGCTCACTTCCAGTATTCTCTCTCAGTTTGTCTTTGAGTTTACGGGACTTGGTCCCATTGCCGAGATGTGGACTTCTATTCGTCAGCGGTATCATCCCTCTGGTGATTCTCTCTATTTGTCTGTGTTGCTTCATCAGGAGCATGCTCTTCAGCAGGATGACTCCATTGTTGATGAGTTTTACACACAGAGTTTTGCTATCTGGTGTTAGTTTGACTCTCTTCGCACTCCTGTTTGTGGTACTTGCTTGTGTTTTCACCTTACGATGTTAGACTTGGAGTTTTAACGCATCCATGAGTTTTTGTCTCGCCTTCGTATAGAGTTTGAGGCTCGCCGGGCTAACCTGTTTGCTCGGGACCGTGTTCCCATCTCAGAGGTGCTTGCTGAGATTCGTGCTGAGTAGACTCGCCTCTGTGGCATTGGTTTGCTTGGGTTTCCCACTATGCTCTCTACTCGATCTCCTGCTCTGTCGCGTGTTATGCAGACTGCTGCTACCTACCGCTGCTACTGTGGGTCGCCCTCCTTTTGGTGGTAGGGGTCGCCCCTTCTGGTGGTGACGGTCGCCCTCCTAGTAGCATGGGTCGCCCTCGTTCTCGTCAATTCTATGGCTACTGTCAGAAGTCTGGCCACCCTGAGTCTGATTGTTTCAAGAAGCGGCATGATATGGAGCGCACTTCTTCTAGGTCTCGTGGTCCTCCACCATCGACGCCAGCTACCGTCTCCCTTACTCAGCAGGATATTGCGCACCTGAAGTGTCTGCTAGCTGCTTCTGTCTCTTCTTTGACGGCCACTACAGACTGTGAATGGTGCTCTTTGGTGTTGAGCGACCACCGTCTACACAGTCAGGTACATCCCATGTGGGTCCTGGATTCTAGAGCTTCTTTTCGTATGTCTGCCATGTCCTCTCGATTCTCATGTTAATGATCTTAATGCTGATGGCACTTCTCTTTTTGTTACTAGTCAATGCACTCTTTCCACTCTTTTTTTGTTTGTGTTCTCTCATGTTCCGTGTCTTACTATGAACCTCTTTTCTGCTGCTCAACTTACTGATTCTGATTGTCGCGTCATTCTTGACGTTGATTCTTACTCTGTCCAGGATCGTCAAATGAAGGTCCTGGTTAGGGCTTACCCTCGTCGCCATGATTCTCAGGATCTTTGGTAGCTTGACTGGCTTCGTGTTCCCTCTTCTATCACCACTCCCACTGGCTCTCGTGCTCTTGCTGCTTCCGCTTTCACATCTTTTCAACAGTGACATCATCGACTCAGTCATCTATATGGTTCTCGTTTGTCATCCTTAGTTCACTGAGGTTTTCTCGGGAATGTATCAGGCGATATCTCTTTACCGTGCCAGGGTTGTAGACTTGGCAAGCAGGCTCAGTTACCTCCTAATAGTTAGTCAATGTCTCGATGCCCCTTTGACTTAGTTCATTCTGATGTATGGGGTCCCGCTCCCTTTGCTTCGAACGGGGGTCATCTCTACTATGTTATTTTATTCATGACTTTTCTCGCTACACTTGGCTTTGCTTTACGACTTCTCGCAGCAAGGTTCTCTCTATTTATAAGTGTTTTACTGCCATGGTTCACACATACTTTTCCACTCCTATATGTGTCTTTCGTGCTGATTTTTCTGGTGAATACATCTTCTAGATGTTGTGTGGTTTCCTTGCTGAGCAGGGTATTGTTGCTCAGTTCTCTTGCCCTGGTGCTCATGCCCAAAATGGCATCGTTGAATGCAAACATCGTCGCCTTGTTGAGATGGGGCGTGCACTGATAATTACTGCCTCTCTTCCCCCCATTTTTGGGCCGAGGCTATTTCCACCATCTTTCTTATCAATATTTAGCCATCTGTTGCCTTGCAGGGTGGTATTCCTGTGGAGTGTCTTTCTGATCGTTCTCTTGATTATTCAGCGCTTTGGTTGTTTGGTTATGTTGTTATCCTTGCTCCTCGTGAACGTACCAAACTGACCGCTCAGTCTGTTAAGTGTGTCTTTCTCGGATATAGTGAGGAGCATAAGGGTTATTGGTGTTCGGATCCTATTGCTCCCCTGATGCACATTTCTCGAGATGTGACCTTTGACAAGTCTTGTTCATTCTATCTGCGTCCATATTCCTCGAGTTTCATTGTGGAGGTCTTTTTTCCCTTGCTTTCCATGATACACCTTCCCCCGTGCCTCGAGTTCCTCCTCACCCAAGCCCTGTTATTGATTTGACGTCGTATTTCCCCACGACTTCTTCTCCCCCTTCGTCACATTCTCCCTCATCGCCTGATTCTCCACCTTCCTCCCCGATATCCACCCCATCTTCACCTTCTCCAGTGGTTCCTCCTCGTCCCTCTTTTTCTTTCTACTATTCTTGTTGTCCACGTGTTGTGGTTGATTCTACTAACAAGCCAGCTACCTCTGTTGTGTCGTCTTCCTCCTCTCAGCTGACTTATGATCTTCGTGCTCGGCCTCGCCTCCCACCTGTCCACTATTCTCTTGGCCTCTTTGGTCTTTCCATTGTTTTTGAGCCGACTTCTTATCGAGCTGTTGTTGCTCACCCTGAGTGGTAGCTCGCGATGGTCGAGGAGATTGTTGCGCTTGAGCGCACTAGCACGCAGAATATGGTCATTCCTCCCCATGTGCGCCCCATCACGTGTAAGTGGGTCTATAAGATTAAGAATCGCTCTGACGGTTCTCTTAAGCGTTAGAAAGCATGGCTTGTGGCTCGTGGATTTCAGCAGGAGCAGGTCCGTGACTATGATGAGACTTTTGCGGTTGTGGCTCATATGACCACTATTCGCACTCTTCTCGCTATGCCATTTGTCTGCCACTAGTCTGTGTCTCATCTTGATATTCAGAATGCCTTCCTAAACGGTGAGCTGCGTGAGAAGGTTTATATGCAGCCACCCCCCGGGTACTCTGTCCCCGATGGAATGGTATGCCTTTCACGGAGTTCTCTCTATGGCCTTAAGCAAGCCCCTTGTGCTTGGTTTGAGAATTTTGCCTCTGTGGTGACTGCAGCTGGTTTCTCTCCCAGCGTCCATGATCCTGATCTATTTGTCCACACTTCCTGTGGTTGGACTCTACTTCTGTATGTTGATGACATGATCATCACAGCCGACGAATCTGAGTACATTGCCTTTGTTAAGGCTCGTCTTTATGAGCAGTTCCTTATGTCTGATCTTGGTCCTCTTTACTACTTTTTTGAGATCAAGGTTTCTTCTAACTTTGATGGCTTCTATATCTCCCAAGAAAAGTATCCAGGATCTGCTTGCTCGTGTTGTAGCACTGTTGAGACTCCTATGTAGCTCAACGCTCACCTTTGTGCTTATGATGGTGATCCCTTGTCTAACTTGTCGTGATATCGCCATCTGGTTGATAGTCTTGTTTATCTTGATGTCACTCATCTAGATATCTTCTATCATGTCCATATTTTGAGTTTGTTCATATTTTGAGTCAGAACGTTTCTGCTCCCACTTTGGTCCACTATAGCCACCTTCCTGTTCTACAATATCTTTGTGGCACAATCTCTCACAGTATTTTCTTCCCTCGCTCCAGCTCCCTTCAGCTCCGGGCCTACTCAGATGCTACGTGGGCGAGTGATCTGTCTGATCGCCATTCGCTCTTTGCTTATTTTGTTTCTTTGCGGTCCTCTCATTGCTTGGAAGACGAAGAAACAGACTGCGGTTTCCCGCTCTAGTGCAGAGGCTGAGTTGTCAGCCATGGCTCTTTTGACCGCTGAGGTGACTTGGTTATGTCAGACAATAGAGGTGTTATCAGGATTGCGCGTGACCTGGTGAGACATGAGCTCACCAAGCATATAGGTGTTGATGCCTCCTTTGTGTGTAGTGTTGTGCATGGTCAGGTTCTTGTTCTTTAGTATGTGTGTTTCAAGTTATGGTTGACGGATTTATTCACGAAGGTACAGACTAGAGCGACCATGGGTTCTTTCTTTCCAAACTCAGTGTTGTTGACCCAGCATGAGTTTTTTTTGGGGAGGGGGCGTGTTAGAGATGTCTAGTCCTTATAAGCCTTTTGGCCTTTGGCCTCTACTGTGAAAGTCAAGTTGCTCGTTCCCTAATTCATAACTGGTACCACTCTGTTGCTTTTCACTGTACTGATCCCTCACCGAATGGTAAATCGGGAACTTTTCAGGGCTGTGAAGGGCGGCAAGGGGAAGAATCAGTCGCGGATCTCCTTCGCGACCAAGAGCGAGGTAGACCACCCCGATGATGGCTATCGGTGGCGCAAGTACGGCCAGAAGGCTGCCAAGAACAGCCCATATCACAGGTAACTTGCACACATCTCTGTTCAGCGTAGTATGTACTATGTAGGTAGTTGCACCATGCGTGTGATAGAAGAGTGGTGTGCTAATCAACTAATAATGGTGGCATCCGGACGTGCAGGAGCTACTACAGGTGCACGATGCAGGGTTGCGTGGTGAGGAAGCATGTGGAGCGGTCGTTGGAGGACCGAGCGGTGGTGATCACGACGTACGAGGGCCAGCACACGCACCCCAACCCCTCCGCGCACCTGTACCACCAACACGACGGCCACCTTGACTTGCTGCCGCAGATGGGCGGCGACGTGGGGTCACTCTCCGGACAGGGTGGCAGCAGAGGCATGGCTCTGCCGATGACATCGACTCATGGCCTGGCTGGCTCAATCAGTGTGGCGAGCGCCACAGAGGCTTCCCCGTCTCCTCCGTCGTCCCTCCAGATGCGGCACTTCATGGCGCCAGACTGGCTCCCGGAGAACATGGAGCCGTCCTTCATCCACGGCGCCGGCAGCAACAGCAATATCCAGCCCTCATCACCGTAGTAGAGAATCGGATTACAGGGCGCTGCTTTTTGGATCTTTCTCTTCCATCAACTCCGCCACAATAATGTGGAAGGCAAGTACGGAAAACAGCGTGTTCTGCTGGTTAATGCTTCGAAACAGGATTTTGACGGCTGGCGATGGAGCTGGTGGCGCCTGGCGCATCAATGGCAGTGCTGCGTTACGTGGTTCCTACGAGGAAACTGTTAAGGAAGCAACTGCTTTTGCATGGCTCCTATGCTCGCCAGGTTTGGAAGCCAGTGGATTCGTGTGGTGGAATCACTGCTGCGATATATACCACCTATTTTTCTAGTTGGCCAGTCTACTGTACTGTGTACATACTTCATTTTATTAGGATATGATTAATCAAGCATCCAAAACAGGTAACATGATCTGATAGTAATGGCTGACAGGTCATCATTTGAAAAGAACGGAGTAGTACCAAACAGATGGCATATAATTTGCAGCATTGTTACATTGTTCTGAGACAAGTGCATTTACATGTCGGTAACTCTTCTATGTGTTTGGTACACCTTCTAGGTGTTTGGTACTCCAGAACAGAAGAGAATCTATCTGTACACTAATACACTGCTTCAAAGGCAATTTCTAGCATGTGGTCTTGGGGTGATTTTGCTCTGTCAGTGTTCCTACCTGTGTGGCCGTGTCCTGGGTTGTTGCGTTCTACCCTATCGGAGTTGCTCTTGAGTTGGTTGTAACTCTGCTTTAGTTGTCTTTAGCTTTTGGTGTCGGATTATGTTAGCTTACTGTGTGGAGTGTGGTTATGTAGTGCTGAACTCGGGTGGTCTCATTTTAATAAAATGGGGCTGAGGGAGTGATCCCTTTTCATCTAAAAAAAGGCGATTTCTATTGCTCCTGATGGATGTGCATGGGAAGAAGCCATTAGTCGGGGTGGTCATACAGGTCATCTGGCATGTTCATCGTCTCCAAGGCGACCTTCAACCAGGGAATGAACACCTAAGTCTTCATCTTCTACCGTCAGGCTGCTGCATCTCTTCTCTTGTTGTCTATCTCCATTCTCCTCGAGAAGTAACAACCGGCTGGCGGACGAGCGAGCGAGCAGCTTGTCGAAGTGGTGGGCAGCGGCTCGTCGGAAGGACGGGCAGGATAGCGAGCGGTGGAGGCGGCGCTCGGAGGGGACTCGTGAGGCGTCATGCCGGTTAACTTTTGGTACAAAGGGGCCAAACCGTTTGGACCTAAACTATTTTAGGGTTAACCAATAGGCCCATTGAGTTCTTTTTAAGGTTAGATTAACCTAAACAATGGGAAAAGGGTAACCAAGTCCCAGTTTTATGCACAAGCTCCTGGGAACTCCCCTCGGCCTTGACCCCCACAGACATGGAGCTCTGCTCGTGTCCAAGCGGCAACGTCAAGTTCATGCCCTGGGTGCATGTATGGTTCCCGACATACATTATGTCAAGCAACAAAGGGTCGTCATCTGTGCGCTGCAAATGCTTCTTTGCGTGGCAGCCCTGCGTATGGTGCTTGCATCGGTAGTAACCTCTGCAAGACCTCGGGTCAGCCTCCCATCAAGCGCAGTCGAACACAAAAGAAAGAGCTTTCGAGGTGAGTTCGTTACAAGCATTTCTGACCTTGGGTACTTGGAGCCAAGGATATCCTTCTGACCATACTTCATCCAGTCGAAGCTATCATCATGTTCCTCGATATCCTGCAAGAAGCTCAGCCTCACCTGTGTGCTCCACTCAGGCAGCATCTCCCTACATTGGTTATGGTTGTGTTCTGTGTTCATGAGAAGAGATACAAAGAATTGCTACTGCACAACCACTTGAAAATTCCTTAAGTTTCAGGTAAATCACTTCAAACCTCACATTTACTTTTTGAGATTATTATAAATAAGGTCATACTTTGGGAATCTCATGGTGGTGGAAATCAACTGGAATATAAGGAAATTTCGGTGGATGTGCCATATTCCAAAGGGAGTATTACTATTCCAAAACCGAAGAAACCTCAGGAAGCATGTATTCAAACAATCCTATATATTCAGTAACAAATTAGCAAAAAGCTATTTAGGTGAAAACTAATGGTAGCATTAGATTTTTCAAACAAAAAACTTACTATATAAGATGTTTCAAAATTTTACTTACATATTCAACTGACAGAAAAGGTCTTAACATGTTAAGGAACTGGGAGTCAGATGATGCACAAAATGTAAATAGCAAGCAATTTTTATTATGGAATATTTTTTGGCCATTACAACTCGACACCACTATCAAGGATCGCGTCCCAAGATCCAAACAAAGACACCGCGGAAGGGAGGGGTTCAATTGTTGGATTTTCTTGCGTCGAGTTGATGGTCGTGACACCACTAACAAGAATTATTGCTCCGTCTTAAAATTGTCGACACCACCTACAAGGGTTTGTTGCTCATATTCTTCGAGGAAACACTCCGGATAGGCAAAGGCGGAAAGATCTCCAATGTAAGGCCACCTCTAACTCCCAGGAAAGGAGTAAAGTCACACATTGGCCCAGTTCAACATACAAGAGCGAATAAAAAGAATAGTTGGATGGTGATCCATCACACACCCAAACTATTACTCCGTACATGAATAGGGAAACCGTATAACCCAACTCTCGGGTTCAGATGGAAGATCTTGAAAAACGGTGTTCAAAAGTTTCGGGAAAATTATCCAGAGATAAGGAGGTCGTCCTCTTAGAGGTCACAACACCGAAAACATCCGAAGAGGAATTAGATAGAATAAAAAACAAATATAGCATCACTAAAAAGGAAGGAAGGCACAACGGAAACTCAACCGTGAGAAATCCTAGGCTAGAATAAAGGTAAAAGAGCATATTAAAACATGCAAAGACAAGAGGAGGAAGAATGGAGGTAAGGAGTAAAATCGGAGCTAATCAGATCTATCTAACGTGTTTGTAGAAAAATAGTTTTAACACTAGTCATCGTCCGTTAGCTAGGTTATCATATAGGCTAGACTAGTGGGATATCGTAAACCTTTGCTCTGATACCATGAAAACCCCATTTTTATACAGTAGACAAAGTGGGAAAAAATGCAGAACAAGAAAATCTCACGTTAGATATGAAGATGTGTATGAACAATTTGCGCAACTCAAACTCTGTGTATGAACAAACGGCTATGTATGACTAGACTAAATACGGAGAAAGAAATCAAATAGAAAGAAGAGTAGATAGGAAAAAAAACTGCATGCGGAGTTCCTCCGTACTTCGCCTCTAGAACTGTCTGTTGAGTCTGCGCAGATTTTTCTATGTTTAAATCTAGGAGGCGGTTCAAAACCCTAACCACTTTCCTGTGACAACTCGTAGAGACGGTTTTATTATCATCGTCGGGTCTACTCGCCGGAACTGCACATGGCAGAACAACCAGTTGTGCTGTAATTACATGTGTCAGGCAACCAAATAGCGGTGTTTGTAAAAATGACCGTCTTATCGCTCCTTATCTTAGAATATCGCTCCTTATCTTAGAGACGATTGTTTATTCTGACCGTCTAAGGTCCTAAACCGAGACGCTTTTTTTATTAGCCGCCTCCCATCAGGCCATTTTTTGAGTCGGGCATTGTAATAAACCATCAATAAAGTTAGTACAAACGGTCGTCTAATAACAACTAGCTGAGGATGTCAAACTGAGTCGATTGTTTTCGAAGTTGGCATAAACTGTCTGTAAATAACGAGTTTGTACTAGTTGTTGAACAACCTTTGCCGGCTGGCCGGTTCCGAGGCTGATCCACAAACGAGAAAGAAGACTAGAGTCGAAGGCACACAAAGATTACACAAGAATTGACACAGGGAACAAGGAGAAGCTTTATTAATATGTCTCTGGTAAGTTCACGTACAATGATTGCTCCTCTATTTATAGCTAAAGAGGGATAGGATACCCACATGGGCTAACCCTAGGCTGGTAGAGGCCACACTGAATGGGCCTCTACCGGCCCAGTTTCCCAACACTCCCCCTAGGTATCTTATCTGTATAACCATGTCTCAAAACTCCGAAAAATCCAGTGGAAAAAATATGGACAAACGCACATGGTATACTTCTTTCTATGTTGCATGAATTGCCTCATTAAAAACCTCATGTGAGAAACTTCATAAAAACTCACTAAGGATAAAAGAGTACAATTCACTTAACTATAAAGTTAAGCACTCAATCATCGGGATCAAGATTTCAACGATAAGTTTGTGAAAATTCTCCCCCTGAACCTTGCATCTCCCTAAGTCTCATCATGCCAATCCCACAGACACATCTCTCGAAAGAAGATGCTGGCAATGATTTAGTGAACAAATCAGCGAGATTTTCACATGACTTAGTATGCAAGACTTTTACTTTGTTCAACTTTTACAGTTCATGTGCATAGAAGAACTTGGGGTTTATATGCTTTGTGAGATTTCTCTTCACGTAACCCGTCTGGACTTGTGCAACACAAGCAGTCTTATCTTCATAGATAATTGTTGGGGTTTGTACGATATTCAGCCCACATGACATCTGGATGTGGCTGACTACTCATCGAAGTCATACACATTCTCGTGATGCTTCATATAATGCTATGATTTCCGAGTGGTTTGTCGAAGTTGACACAAGAGTTTGCTTAGACGATTTCCAGAAAATCGTTGTTCCACCATAAAGGAAAACATATCCAGTCTGCGACTTGGATGTGTGCGGGTCCGAAAGGTACCCAGCATCTGCATAGCCTACAACAGATAGGTCTTAGTTCTTTTGGTAAAACAAGCCAAGGTCTTTGGTCCCTTGTATGTACCTAAAGATATCTTTAACGCCTTTCCAATGCCTCTTAGTAGGCTCAGAACTATACCTAGCAAGCAGATTAACGGCTAATGCAATATCCGGCCGTGTACAATTTGCGAGGTACATAAGTGCGCCAACTGTACTTAAGTAGGGGAATTCCGGTCCCAGAATTTCCTCCCCCTCTTCTTTAGGCCTGAACAGGTCCTTGTCTTGTTGCAAAGATCTTTCGACCATCGGGGTCTTAGAAGGATATGCTTTTTCAAACCCAAATCGTTTCAACACCTTCTGGGTGTAGGCCGACTGGTGAACTAGAATCCCAGCAGGGGAATGCTCAAGTTGCGCACCGTGCGTAACTTAGTTTTGCCTAAGTCTTTCATCTCGAATTCCGACATCAGGTAGGAACTCGCTTCCTCAATATCGTCAGGTGTACCGATTATATTCAAATCTTCCACGTACACCGAGATAATACATAAACCATCCTGGGATCTCCGTATAAAAACACATGGGCAATATTCATTGCTCGCGTAGCCCTTCTGATGAAGGAAATCGCTTAAACGATTATACCACATCCTACCTGACTGTTTTAGTCCATACAATGACTTCTTAAGCTGAACACTGTATAAGCTCTTGTTTGCTCTATCCTGGTTCGGGACAGGGATACCTTCTGGTACTTTCATGTATATGTCCGAATCCAAGTTACCATATAGGTAAGCGGTGACAACATCCATCGGTTTCATTTTTAAGTCCATGTTTACTGTCATTGAGATCAAGTATCTAAAGGTAATTCTATCCATGACCGGGGAGTAAGTTTCCTTAAAGTCGACACCTGGTCGCTGAGTGAAACCTTGAGCAACGAGCCTTGCTTTGTACATTACTACTTCATTATTCTCGTTTCTCTTTCGAACAAAAACCCACTTATGGCCAACGGGGCAAATGTGGGGAGGAGTTAAACAAACAGGTCCAAATACCTCTCTTTTGTTTAACGATAATAATTCAGTAGTGATTGCCTTCTGCCAATCTTTCCAATCCGACCTTTCCTTACAATCAGCGAGCGTGTTAGGCTCAGGATCAAGATCTATGATTGAGGCAATTTTCTTGGCAAAATTAACGTCGACATTTGCCATGGCTCGGTTGTATGACTCGCCCAAATTAACATAGTTAACGGCCATTTCGTCATGGAGTGCATCAGGCACATCCTCTTGCTCCACCGGATTTTCCAATCCAGGGGCTAGGTCCTTTAGGTTTCCCGCTCCGATGTGTGCGCACATAACTTCGCTGGGTATTTCCGATATAGAAAAATTCAAGTCTGGAATTTCGTGCACTAAAATATCCGTACTTGTGCCAGGTCTCAACTGGCTCCCCTCAACAGGGGCAGACTGTAATAAATCTCTCTTATCCTTTTTCTTCGGGCGTCCCCGGGTACTTGGGATTTGAGAAACCGGATTTCGCGTCCTCTTAGGCCTTGGAATGGGAGCGGGTATACCATCATTGTTCTTCGGTATTTCAACCCTTTCCGGTGCATTGCGTGCATGCACATGCGACTTTGTCACAGTCTTTAAATCACTAAAATGATCAGGCAGTTGATTCGCTAGGGAGTGCAAATGTAGTATCTTTGGACTTCTCGATTAGACTCAACGGTGCGCGGTTCATGAGCGTGGATCCCCGTGGCTTTCCATGTGATTTCTCGACTTTTGTCATCCAGGGGTTGATTACCTCCTCCCAAAGTCGAAAAAAGATCCTCGTCAAAAATGCAGTCAGCAAAACGGGCCGTGTGACTGTCACCTGTCAAGGGGTCCAAGAACCTGATTATGGACACAGTCTCATAACCAACATATATCCCCGACTTATGGAGCGGTCCCATTGCTTATCGTTGGGGTGGTGATATAGGTACATATACCTGGCAGCCGAACCTACGTAGGTGGGAAATTTTCGGTGCCGACCCTTGCGCAAGTTGGATAGGAGAGTGGATGTTGTAGGCCGATGGTCGAAAGTTGATGAGATTAGCAGCGTGTAACACCGCATGTCTCCAACATGTAGTTGGTAAATTACAACCCTGAAGGAGTGGTCAGGCAATGGATTTAATTCTTTTAATCAATGCCTCCGCAAGTCCATTTTGAGTGTGGACATGCGGTACAGAGTGCTCAAGTTTGATTCATGTTGCCATGCAATAATCATAGAATGCCTTTGAAGTAAATTCTCCGGCATTGTCCATTCAAATAGACTTTAAACGATAATCAGGGAATTTATTTCTTATTTGTATGATCTGGGAGATCAACTTTGCAAAAGCATGGTTCCTTGTTGACAGCAGGCAAACATTGGACCATTTAGAGGAAGCATCAATGAACACCATGAAGTACCAAAACGGCCTTGAGAGGGGCTGAATTGGACCACATATATCCCCTTGTATACGTTCCACGAACGCGGGGAGTTCATCCTTTACCTTTAGGGGGGATGGTCTAATGATCAATTTCCCTGTAGCGCATGTGGAGCACACGAAATCATCGGGATTCGGGAAATTTTTCACATTAACATTATGACCATTTGAGTTGTTAATTATATTTCTCATCATCTTAAGACCGGGGTGGCCTAACATATCATGCCAAAGACAGAATAGTTCAGAACTTCTAAAGACAGTCTTAAGGGTAGTGTAGATAGGTGGTGCTACTATCTTAGCGTAGTATAGCCCAGTAGCTAATAAAGGGAGTCTTTCGACAACATGTTTACCATTTTCGTCGCGCTTGGTAATGAGTAGGAACTCCTTTTCATTCTCATTATCATCGGTCTCTACATGGAAACCATTTGCGCGGATGTCTCTAAAACTCAAGAGAGTACGAGTCGACTCCGGGTACAACAATGCTTCTTTAATGATCAGAGTTGTTCCATTCGGGAGTATGATAGTTGCTCTTTCAGAGTCAACTACATTTGAACCGCAGCCGGCGATCGTCATTATGTTACCGAGGTTTTTGGTAATAGACTCAAAGTACTTTGTTTCTCTCAAGATGGTATTTGTGGTGCCGCTATCAGCAAGGCACGTTTTCTCCATTTGGGCGCCACACGCGTTCTAAAATATAGTGTCTAATTAATATAATGGAGCGAGGAAGATGCTACATCAAGTCAGTAAAACACATAAACATTTCAGAACATAACACAACCATCTCATATTAAATAATGGAATAAATGAATGAAATAAATATCATCCAATCGCTAAAAACAAATAAATGTTTTGCTCTCATAGAGCTTACAACCATATCGAAAGATTGTATCAGATTATTTGCGAAAAGAAATCATAACAACAAAAAGGAGCTCAGGTGGATTCTGCAAAGAAACCATCAATCTCAGCTGCTATCTCAAGATCGCTGAGCTTCTCTTCGTTGGCTATCATCATCGAGGCAGCAGAAATGTCTAGCTGGGGCTGAGGGGGCACGACGTGCTCAACCTCCATGGGCACAGTGGCGTTCGTGGGAACCACCAAATGTGCTGCCACATGTGCTACGTCCTGCGCCATTACGGGCGCGACGTTGTGCACGGACGCCGCTCCGGGCACCAGTGGTGCCTCAACTTGGACGAGGTGCGCCTCGCGCGCCTTCTTGTTGGCCTTGAATGCGTCTACGACGTGCTTGGAGGCCAAACACTGCCTGGAGAAGTGAGTCCTGGATCCACAGCGGAAGCAATCCTGGGGCCTTGCCTCCCCCTTGCCCGCCTTGCGTTGCTTGGCCGGATTGGAGGAGTTGGGGCCCTTCTTGCCCTTCTTGCCTCGCCTCTTGTGGATGGGCTTGCGCACCTTGTAGGCGCCAGCATTAGCTTCGTGACTTGGGCCCCTCGCGAAGGGTTGCGCGGAGAAGTTCTTTTTGAGAACATTATCCTGCGCCTCGACCACTTGGAGAGCATCAATCAGCGCTGCAAATTCTGTGAATCCTTCCTGGCGATAATTTCGCGAGGACTGGATGTTGTCCGGGTGGAATATGGAGAGAGTCTTGTCTATCTTATGCTGATCTGTGGTACTGGTTCCACACAGCTGAAGAATAGTACAAATCCGATGTAACGCGGAGTTGTACTCCTCCATAGTCTTGAAGTCCGCAAACCTCAGAAGAATCCAATCTGCCTCCGCCTGTGGCTGAATGGTGTACTTAAGCCTAGAGAACCGCTTGTTGAGGGCAATCCAAAGGGCAGAAGCACTCCGCTCTGCCATGTACTCATTTTTGAGAGTCTCACACATGTGATGGCGGAGGAAATGCAGTGCTTTGGCGTTGTCCGCCGAGATGGTGGTGCTGGGGACCGTTTGGGTCCCCGCACTCAGCGCACCCTTGATGCATCGGCCCTCGAGGACGATCTCTATGTCCGAGGCCCAAGTCAGGTAGTTCAGCCCATCCTGGGTTAATTCCGGGAACTCACGGCTCACGATTCCGGTCATCTGCAATTTATGCAAAATGTGTAAGATTATAACAGGTAATCGGTTGCATAAATGCGATAATCGATACAATTATTCAAATACGACGGTGTTCCAAAAATTAAAATAAAAACGGTACATGCTAACTATGTAATTCAAATAATTAAAAGTATAAAGACATTTAATCACTGTAGAAAGCATGTACAAAGAAATGGTATAATACACGCAATCTAAACATGAAAAACGGTCCAAAAAATGGATTTCCGATGCTATTTTTATGTTTGTACGCGTTTTTCTTTTATTTTTATTTATATCGGAAGCAGGCCAAAAACTGGTGTAAAATAGGCCAAAAATAGACCAATCACAGGGGTTCCGCATGGGCTGGCCCATCCCACCGCGTCCCTGGCCGCGTGTGGGGAACAGAGCTAGGTTTCCCTAGTGGGGTGGCGTTGGCGGCCGGCGGCCGGCAGCAGAGTCGCGTGTTCAGCCGGCAACGGCGCGTAGCCTTTGCATGCAAGGCCAGCAGCAGCAGCGTGTAGCACATGCATGCATGGCCATCAGCAGTGTTGAGGGCATGGCCAGCAGCAGCGCGCGCGGTGCACGCGAAGCCAGCAGCGGTGTGACGGCAGCGCGACCAGCGGGGCAACGCGTGCGCGCAGGCGGAGCTGCGGGGCCAGCGAGACATGGCGGCGGTCATGCATGCGCGGCCAGCGGGGCAGCTGTGCGCGGGCGCGCAGGCGGAGGCAGCAGCTCGCGGCGGCCAGCGTGGCGCGGCACGACGACGGCACAGTGCGCGGGCGTGGCGGCCAACAGGGCCAGAAGCCAGCGGGGGCAAGCGCGCGGCGTGCGGCGCCGGCCGGGGCATGCGCGGCTAGCGGCGGCGCGGGACAGTGGCTAGCGACGTTCATGTGTGCGCGGACGGCTAGCAGCGAGCGTTGTGGCGCTCTGTGCGGCAGCGCACGGGCGTGCGGTGGCGGCGGACGACAGCATGCGGGGTGGGCGTGGCCTGCAGGGCCTCGCGGCGGCCGGCGCACAGGCGCGGCGACCAGCAGTGCACGTGCGGGGCGGCGCGCAGTGGCCATCGGGCGGCGGCGGCTATCCACATCGCGCGTGGCCATGGTGGCAAGCAGCGGGCGCGGCAGCCTGCGGGGCCTGCGCACGGCGGCGCTCGCGCCAACAGGGTCTGCACGTGGTGGGCGCTCGCGGCCAGCTGGGCCGGCACGCGGCGGCGATCGGCCAGCAGGGCCGTGGCGGTAGGCTCGGTCAGTTTGCGTGCCCGCTTCCTGGCCATCGTGGCCATGGCAGTTTAAGTTAAAAATAAACTCAGATTGATACGATCTACTAATTAAGATTGACACAGTTTAATACTATCAGCACAACAGATGCTTAGCGGTACCGTGATCAGTTGAATCACGACGTCTACCCTGCTCCTATAAATCAACATTTGGCCGGCGACAGCAGGTCAGCTCGACTCCCGGAAGGAAAATCCGCACCATAGATGAGATCTAAAAAACATGCTGAACGCAAAAATTGAAACAAAATTGAACAATGAATCCATTTTTGCGGTCAATTTCGGATTACCTTCAACGAAAGTCTGCGTGATGCATGCTCGACGGTGGCTTGACGGAGGCTCGACAAAAAGACATGTGCTGATAATATGTTGAACAACCCAGTTTCCCAACACTAGTAAGAGGTTGAAGGAGACAACGAGAACTTGATGCTGCAACGGTGGATTAGGGGCGTCACCATGCCCACCGACACCGATCTCCTCGTGGCAGGCAACGAAGACGGTCTTCCAACCCTTTAGCACCACTTCAGATCGGATAGCGCCACTTTAGATCGGCGTTTAGTTAGGGCCTGTTTGTTTGGTCTTTTGACCACTTCTCTACTGGAAAAAGCCAGAAAAACGAAACAAACGGACAGCTGTGCGTTGGGCTTTTGCTAAAGTACTTCTTACAACAGACCTATCAGCCAAAAGCACGTCTGGGGGTGCTTCCCGCAGCTGCGGGCGAACCATTTTTTTATTTGGACATGTTGTTCACCTAATTTACAACAAAATGCCACCCAAACTCTTCCCGACCCAGGTTCCTAGGAAAAAAAGCCCCACACACCCGTACGCGAGTCCTTCCCAGCGCTGCCACCCCCCACTTCCCCGTACGCACCCTCCTATCGCCAGCGCCGCCGCCAGCTCGGGTCCTCCTCCCTGCCTCCTCCCCGCCGCCCACCACCCTCCTCCCTGCCGCCGGCGGCCTTCCTCCTCCCCGCCGCCCTCCTCCCCTCCATTCTCCTCCCTGCCTCCTCCCCTTCGTCCTCCTCCTTGCCTTCTCCTCGCCGACCACTTCTCCTAGCCGCCAGCGGCCTCCCTCCTCCCTCCACCATCCCCTGCCTCCAGGAACATCTCGCGGGAATATTTCAATTAGTGGGGGAAGTAGGCGCATCAGGTGTTCGACGAATTGTGTACGTGTGCTGGCAGTAATGGCATGACAAGTTTCTTCGCGAGCATAGCAAACTAGGCTTCGAATCAATGTTTTCCTTTCAACCAGCGTGCAGATTGCCAAATCCCTGTGTCAGCACCCGTGTCATGCAACTATTTCTAGCGAGGGAGTTCCATGTGGGGGGTGGCGTTCTAGGAGAATTTCCTGTTTTGGTTTATCCGAGAGGATTAGAATTTCTCCAGAGAATTTGGTCATGCCCTGTTATCATCCATGTTAAACATTCTCTCTAAAAATCGCCAGGCAGTGGTACTTCGCTCGCTCCCCCGCCGGACATCGGCTCAACGCTCAAGGATTCCATTCTCTCGAAAAAACTTCCCCCATACACGGTAGGGATATGAAAAACTACTGCTGACAATTCATATGAAACGAAACTGCTACTGGCAATTCATACGAACTAATGTATTTTGGACAAACCAATATGTGACATATGGTATGTAATAATAACATATGTGTTTATGCACTTCAATAGTGAAGTTTACGTGTTATATTAATTTTAGAGATATTACAGACAGTTCCTTAGCACACAGTCAGACAACCAGCCAAGTTGTCAAACAGTCAAACTCAGAGAAGTAGTTTTTCCTGCACAGCAGCTTTTCCTGCACAGCTCCACAGCCAGCCACAGCCAGTCAACCACGGCCCAAACAAACAGACCCTTAGTTAGTCACCGTACTAGGCAGCCTAACCAGAACGGCGATTCTACCACGCAAGCGTGCATGGCTGCACCTTCTCTCTTCCACCTTTTGGCAGATGTGTCGGTTCTTCTCTCACCTTGCATGCTCTATTAAATCAATCTAAAACTTAAAATTTGTATAGCTTTTAAACCATAATGTTAATTTAAAATCCGTTTAAATATTTGGGTTAGTACAAAAAAGAGCTTTACAACGAGTCCAATATGGGATATATTTTGGCAATATTTAAAAATCAACTTTTTAAACCAAATGAAACTTTTAAACAAATTATGGCATCGGGTGAAATGTTTTTTTAAACAGTTTGTTTAACTATATTTCAAACTTTGTTCATCATAGTTAGAAATTAATTGGTAATTTTCCTGAGAGTTTAGACCATAAAAAATATTAATGCAAAAAAAAACCATTATGTTTTGCTACAAATCATAATATTTTACCATGTTTCATCGTGTTTCAAAATTCAATTTTTAAAACTTATCAAAAGATTGGCAAAATTGGTCTTATTTTCAAGTATTCGTAATTTAGAACACAAATATGCAATTAAAACATAAAAACATTTGGTTTAAAAGATAACATGAGCCGAAACTTTATAATCTAATGAAAACGCATAGACAAAGAGAGAGAGCAGGTAGTGAGCTATTCTTTATCATTGGCCGTAGGCCGACATAAGATTCTTGCATGTCCTCAGAGAAGAGAGAGAATGATGTTTCCGAATCTCAAACTAAATCAATCGGTGGCCACATACACTTGATATCACATACACGCTAGAATCTCATTCCCGTCCTGATAACGCGCTATGTTTTCCTTTTTATATGAGGCGCTGGGGGCTGGGGACCGTGACCAAAAAAGTTGGTTTTGGAACTCCCATCAAGGCTCCCAGTTGAGGACATGGTGTATTTTTCTCTCGGTTTGTTAGCCGAGATCAATTCCAACAGCAATGAGCCTCAAATTTTATTCTATATATTTTCTAAACTAGGATGAACTTGAAGTTCAAAAATACCACGGGGCAGCTTTGTCGTGGCAGTTAATGTTGGCATACCTCTGATTTGGTGTAGTTCATATTATATGAATAGTAAAGAGTTTTGAAAATCTATCTCTCATCGAATCTAGTTGAACATTGCCTGAAAACCCTAGCCGCCACCCTCGGGTCGCTCGCATGAGGCGACTCAGGGGCGCCCACCTCCAAACCCCGGCAGGCCGCTGTCGGGCCCTCTCCCTCCGGCCACTGCCGCCGCGCCTTCTTCCCGGTCGGTGGTGGCGGCCACGCCTTGGTCACCGAAGGTGACGGGCATTTTGCGCGGCCTTCGTCAATCTCCTTCGCACAGGGGTAGGCACCTTGGGGCTGCGCCGGTGGATCCTGGCTGGGCGGCGGCACTCCAGCGACGCAGGCTAGCGGCTCGGATGGGAGGCGCGAAAGAACATAAGGGGATCTGGTGTGGACCTGGAGGCGGTGTCTGCCCTGCGGCGATGCTGCTCCCGGCGTCTGCACAATCTCTGGGTTTGGCCATGGGCTCGAAAGGGCTAATGGCTGACCCGCTCGTTCTGATTACTGATAGCCGCCAGCGGTATGGGAACTGCTGGTTCGGCCCGAATAATGGAGGCAGTCCTAGGGTTATTTCCGCACGAAGAAGAAGATCTGCTTGATGCTTGTCCTTGTTGATCTGGCTGAAGTGTCGAGTTTCGGAAGACTCTACCGACGAGCTCCCATGGGCGCATCAGGCCTGGAGATTTTGCTGGATCGGAAGGTATTTAGTCGTGTGTACCCATGTTTTTCTGGCCGTTTGGTTTCAGCGGGAGCATTGTGAAGCTCTGCTTTTTGTTCCCACCAAGTGCCATTCAACGAGCCATGGTAAAGTTAGATACGGAGAATGTTAGGAAAGCGGAAACATGAGGGCAACGATGGTGATTTGAGTCTTTGTGGCGATGATGAACTGGCTGCGTGATCTGCGACTCGCAACAGCGATTGTTTGTGGGGGAAGCAACATAGGAGGAGTTCTCAGTCTTACCTTGCAGGATGAAAATCTAAGGTCTGGCCTTAACTGGTTGTGCTTAGCAATGGCCTTGTTGAAGGCATTGTTTTGTGAGCGGAGACTTTCTCCAGGATGAAAACCTATGATCTTTGATCGGGCAACCACGACGCTTGTGTGTTGTTTCCTTCTTAAAGGCGTTGTTATTTGAGTGGAGTACTACTAGTGTTATTTTGGTGGTATAAGTGTTTATTTAAGGAATAGTTCTCTATAGCGGGACTTTTTTTGTAATTCTTATTTCTTTTTTCTGAGTTGTGTGCATCCGTAAGGCCGCTAGGGCATGCGTTATTGCAGAGGCTGGGTGTAATTGGTATCATCATAATATTAATATATACTTTTTTCCAAAAAAAAGAATGAGCATTGCCTGTCATAGAACTGAGTTGAACATTTTCACTTAATAAAACTCTTTTCTTAGATTTGAGCCCATTATTTATGTAAAGTACGAAGACGTTTCAAATCATTGGAGCTTCCCCTGACCTAGCCGCCAGGCTCCAGGGAGTCAACTTCTACCGCCCGATCTCCACCGGCGTTCTTGATGGTCCCCTCTCCCTCTTCCTGTTGCTCCGGCGGTGGGAGGGAGGGGGATCCGGTCTCCCTGCTCTGTAGTTAAGGTTTGGTTTTGCAGGTCATGGAGCGCCGTTGGGGTGGTTGGAGCGGCGCTCAGGCGAATAAATCTGCCTCAACTTCACTCCCACACCGACGACGTCCCTCGGATTGGTGGAGCGCCGTTGGAGTTGATGGCATCGTGTGTGTGTGTGTCGATTCCTCGGATTGGCGGCATTAGAGTTCTTGGATGGTGTCGTCGAGGCGGAGGCGACGATCCCATCAGGTGTGTCCCTCCTTCTGCTTTGTCCCTGTTACTACGGCATTTGCTCCGACATCATGGTGGAGCAGGAAGGATGTGTTGTCTAGGAATATGCGAAGACGGTCGTCTGCGTCTGTGTCAGATTGAAGATGGTTGATTCTGTGCTGGGTTTGTGGATGGAAGCTGGCAGTTCTGATTTCCTCTCCTGACGTTGTAGTCGTGGGGGGTGTCAGTTCTGAAGTTTGATCGCGTGTCCGGGGACATGTTGCCCCGGTATGATTCTTTCAACGACAATGGTTTTGCCTTTGGCAAGCTACTTTGGAGATCTTAAAAGCTGTTGATCCGCGATGGAGCCGCGTCAAGCTCGGGTGTTGTGGTGATCTGTTTTTCGCCTCTTTGGTGATCGCTTCGGTGGTGCCGAAGGAGGAGGATATGCGTTGGTATTTTACTTAGGTTTATCTTATCTTTACAGTTCTGTAAGATCGTTTCGTTCGTACCTTGTAACTTGTTTTTATCTTATGAATAAAGAGCGGATTACAGTGTAAAAAAAGATAGCCAAACCAATTTGTGATCTTGTTTGTTAATTAGCCAATGAAGGAATCTTAGATAGCCAAATATTCTGCGTGAAAGGTCAGAGGCAAAGAGCTTTAGATAGCCAAATCATTGGATGGTCCATTCGTGATGCCCAATTTATTTCACATTTTGTTCGATGGTCCATTTGTTGATCTGTGTGCCTCTTTGGATGGTTTCTTTGTATTAGGCTAGTCGTGGTGCTAAGTAACTTAGACTAATAACATGCTGAAAGGATAGAGATGTCGCCTAGAGGGGGGTGAATAGGAAATTTCAAAACTATTATGGTTTTTGCTTGATAGAAAACAGAATTAAACTAATGTTTATTTTACAAGCACAAAACCTAAATACACTAGGATCAACTAAATGCACCAACAACAAGTTAAGCTAAGAAAGATAGCACAAGATAAATATACCACAAGTGATAAGCAAGATATAAGTACTTCAAGCTCAATGGTTATCACAAGAAAAGTAAGCTCGGATATAGAGATAACCGAGGCACGTGAAGACGAAGATGTATTCCCGTGTTCCCTTACAAGTAAGGTACGTCACGTTGGAGAGGTGTGGATTCCACGAAGGATTTCCCAACGCCACGAAGGCTCGCCTTCTTCTCCGAGTCTATCCCACGAAGGAATAGGCCTTTTCCTTATGGCTAGCTTTTCCTCCACTTCGGAGATGGCAAGCTCCACAACCACTTCACAAGCTCCACGAAGGAGAAGCCCGGGTCTCTTTACAATCTTTCACGAAGAAGACACCGCGACACCAACCGCCAAGCCAACTAGGAGGTAACCTTCCAAGAGTAACAAGCTTACGGTCTCTCACTCGAACAACTCGTAATGGAGAGCTCAACACTTATGCAATAATACAAGAACACCAAGGGTTCTCAATTCCTTCACTCTCAAATCCCACCAAAGCAACAAGTGCTAGGAAGAAATTAGAGAGGAAGAACAATGATGGAAATCAACAAATGACTCCAAGATCTAGATCCAATGGGTTTTCCTCACTTAGAGGAGGAATTGATTGGTGGGGATTGTAGATCTAGATCTCCTCTTCCAAAGCCCTCAAAAAGATGCAAGAATCATAGGAGGGAATGGAGAGGAAGCAAGCTCAAAGGGGTCAACAATGGTGGTCAAAAACGTGCTCAAGAGCCCTAAAACTTTGGGAAAGAACCCCCTCTTTTATACCCCTTTAAGGGGAATGACCGTTGGAAGCAAGATGCCTTTGGTTACCGGCGAAGAAATACAGCCACGGATCAACCGGAATTTTCGGTCAAAACCGAAACAACATACAGAACAGTTTTTTAGCGGTTTGCCGGAAATTTCCGGCGGTCGCCGGAAATTCCGGCCACAGACTCGGTCCGCCGGAATTCTCGCCGGAACAAAACAGGGCACACGAAAACGGCGATAACTTTTGCGTCCGGACTCCGATTTCGATGATATTGAGCTTGTTTTGACGAGGACAACAAGATATACAAGATGGTGCAAAGAAACATCATAGTCCAATAGAGGAGGATATAATCAAATGAAGAAAGGTAAGAAGCCTCCTACACGAAGAACCGATAAAACCTTCAAACTTGAAAACGTCATAGAAGATGCATACGAATTCCGTTTTCGATGAACTTGGGCTTGTTGAAGAGCTAGCAACAAGCTCAATAACCTCACATGGAGAAACACAAAAAATCAACAAGATAGGAAGATGCAAAGTATGCAAAGGATTGAGCTCCCTATGACGATGTGATCAAGTTACCCAACCGAAAGCCCATCTTAACAGTGCGGCTATGTATCCTATAACCCGGTATCCCAACAACCACCTTGAGACCAGTAAAAGGAAAACCTAGGAGGACCATACCTTTGCCTTGCGCATCACGCTTGATCTTGATGACAATATTTCAATCTCCATCCAAGCCGGAATGCATCACTTGATCATTGTTGCTTCGTGAAGACTCCTAATTTTCTCCCCCCTACACCACTACGGGATAGTTTCATTAATACATCTCTTCACATGTCCATTAACACCAATATGGATGGCAAGCTTCAAGCAAATGATCTTTTTGAGATGCTTATCTTGAACTTGCCCTTCTCAACCTTAATGACGATCACTACTTGATGTCATCCTCTCCTGGGCTATATAAGATCTTCACTTTTGAAAAATGTCCATGGAAAGATACATATCCCATATATAAAACAAAAAGGCACATATATAATGGGTTAGTTCATGATGCATAATTGACAAGGCTTGCTATACCACAAGATCCATGTGATACATTATTTATGCTTCATGTGTTGACCAACTTGAAATCACTTTTCACTCTTTGTATAGGTCAACCATGTGTCTTCTCATGCTCCATCTCAATATCTTGAGATACATAAAGAACTCTTCATTTGATTACATGTTATAAATCTTAGTCAACCATAGCTCAACTAATAAGGCTAACATGACATTGTCTTAGAGTCATATCTTGAATTCTTCTATTGAGATCACACTCTCAAGACATTGATCATATCATATTACTCTCTTCAACTCGATGATTTTGATGCCAATACTCAAGGTATATCTTTATCTTCATGGCATCCATACTTGAATCTAACACATGGACTACAAGCATGACCTATAGAATATTTCTTCATATAAAACTCGGTAAAAACATTAGTCCATAGAGATTGTCATTAATCACCAAAACCACACATAGGGGCAATTACTCTTTCACATGCACATGTTACTAGTCATGTTACTATCTTCATAATAGGCAAGAACATGTGTGTGATGTCATGTAAGACCTAAATAATTAGGTTGTAGACATATGATCTTGGTATGTATGATGTTATGGTAACTAGCTACTCCCTCCGATACATATTAATTGTCGCATATAGCACTAAAACATGTCTAGATACAATTCTATACCAATTAATATGGATCGGAGGAAGTGGTAATTTACTATCTTCCTCTCTTTTTTCATTAACTACCTTCCTCTCTTTCTTCATTAATTATTATGTCATATCATGAACATTCATGTTACTAAATTACTTACTAGCCTTATATATCGCATATCACAAGACAAATCACATGTGACCGTGCCACAAAAAAAGTGCACGCGACTGCGAACATATTGTGCCATATATAGATGTACACACTCGCTCTTGGGTTACTATTGGCATCAGACCGAACAAAAATGAACTAAAATGCATTACACCCAGCAGCTATACAGCTAGAAACGCCTGCATGTCCACGAAGCAGACCACACTGTGCCGCGCGGCAAAGACGCACTTATTCTGCCGGTACTTCAAATGTGCAGAAGAGCACAATCCAACCGCAAAAAAAAAGCGCAAGCAGGATAAGTAAATGAGATTAATGCGGGCAAAATACAAGTTTCCGTCTTCTTGCAAGTTTGCAGTCCAATGGCAGCTTCAGGTTCAGGAATCCACCTATGCACACGTTGAACCAGCAGCTTGGTTGTCAGATAAAAAAAACAGGCAATTACATAGGTATTTTAGCTTCGTTGCTCAAGTGAGTAGAGGAAATCTGCAGTTTCTAGAGAGCAGGCGGTGGTAGATTCAAGTCCAGCTTGCCGTTCAATGGGTAGTTCTCCATCGAGTCAAATCCAGCCGTACTTTCCTCGTATGTAATCTGGCTCTCGGACGTCGCTGGGGACATTTGAACTCTGGTCATACTTACGCTGCTGGCCGCCTCATAGTCATAGGTAACCAGGCGGCTCTCAGTCGTCGTCAGTGGGGGCATGATCTCAGCGTGCGAATGCACACCCTCAACGCATGTGTGCTGCCCATGGTACACAACATCGAATAACAGCGGATCACTGAAAACTTGCTGCACCTGCTTCTTTGCTTGACAGCTCCTATCCCCGCACCGGTAGTAAAGTCTGCAAGTTCAGTTCAACAATAGGTTGGGTCAGCCTCGGCCATGCACATGGTGACTTAGTAGCTGGAAATTAAGAATGAGGTGAGAGTTCTGTCTGACATTGGGTACACAGAGTGGAGGATTTTCTTCTCGTCGTGCTTCCTCCAGTGGAAGCCATCTTCCTCGGGTGAAGTCACCCTCGCATGTATACTCCCCTTGGGCATCCTACATTGATGTTGGTTGGGCTAAAATGAGGTCATACAAGTAGTAACAAAGATGAGAAATTTAAGATACTCCAAAATTAAGGAGCCATTAGTTTTGTGTGTCCAAATTAATGATCTTATAGGGTCACTAATGATGTCAAAAAAGAAGTAAATAATAATGCCATCAATGCAATTGTAAATAAGAGTGGGAATTCATGTTTTCATTCTATATACTTACACTTTTGGCTACGTTGCATGTCCATGGGACTGAATTTGAATAATTGTTTACACATCCGTGTCATCATAACAAGGAGATAATAACTGCAACTGGATGTAGGCCAAAATACGTCCTACGTCCATCAAATTTCAAAGCAAGAAATAATAAATAGATTTTAATTTTCTTTTTTTCCATCCTTCAAACCTACCGATTAAAGGAAAATGGAGGTGGCTTCTTCTCAATCCCCTGCACGCTCCCGTCAGCCTTGCCCCCCACAGAAACGGAGCTCTGCTCATGCCCAGGCTGACGCTGCAAGTTCACGCCCTGATTACATGTGTGGTTCTCGACGTACATGACATCAAAGAGCTCCGGATCGACATCCGTGCGCTGCATCTGCTTTAGTGCTTGGCAGCCCTGTGTTTTTTGGTGCGTGCATCGGTAGTAACCTCTGCAAGAGCTCGGGTAAGCTTCCCTTAATGCATGGGCATGCCCAGAAGAATGGGCTTTTGAGGTGTGTTCAGTATGAGCACTGCTGACCTTGGGTGCTGGGAGCCGAGGATATCCTTCTGACCATACTTCCTCCAGCTGAAGCCGTCATGGTGTCCCTCAATACCCTGCAAGGAGCTCATCCTCACCTGCATGCTCCACTTGGGTCGCGTCTTCCTACGTTTGCTGTGGTTGTGCTCATAAGAATATCACAGAAACAAAATGAGATACATAGTCGCAAATGCACTCTTCTAAAAGTTCCTAGGTTCAGTCAATTGTCTCAAACTTCAGATTATTTTTTTCAGATTTGGCTTTACAGGAAAACTGTAGGGGAGACCCCGACAGTAAATATAAAATATATGTACAAAGGTTATTTACACAAGGCAGCAGAAAGAATATACAGGAGAGCTGAAGGGCTAGAGTGATCAAGAGGTTGGCTGAAAAACAAGATGATCAGCCAAGTCCTAAGAGAAGCCGCAAGCTCCTATTTCATCCTAATGGAAAGAAGGGACAGATCTTAAATAAGGTCAACTGAAACATTAAAAAAAAAATTCAGTTATCATTGCAATAGAAGCTCCCGAAGATATAATCTAGAAATCTTCTTCTACTATCATTTCAAGACAGAATATGCCTTGAAAGTGTGTGGCCAAACTAATCTATCTCCAACAATTAACTAAGAAAAATATTTCAATATATCTAGGTGCAAATTAATGGTGCCATTAAAATTTTCATGCAAAATAGTTACACCATATTAGATGTTTGTATTTACTTACAGATTCAACCGACAGAATTCTTGAACAAAAATTAATACCTTCCGTGAGCATGTTTGTTTGCATCATCCATGTAGTCCTTTTGAAGAACTTGAGGCTGTCTATTAGAGTCTTCCTCCATGATCTTGTATTTAAGTGCCTCTGTCTTCAGCCATGTCGTCAACCTCCTTGATGATGGCAGTTCAGTCTTCTCTCTGTGTGTGCTGCACATTCAAAAACTTAGAAGTTAAAAAAAGAGCAAGAAAAGTGTCATCCACAAATACCTTAGGATATTGAATGAATCTAGATCAAGGGAAGGTTCATTATTCTAGTTAATTAATTACAACTGCAAAATTCATACCTACTGTCAGCATGCTTGTCCGCCACAGTTCTCCACTCCGAAAAGGCAGAAAACCTGATGACAGCACGTGTTTAGCCTCCACCAAAATTCAATTAGCAAAGCGCACGAATGAGTGAGAAATCATAGTCCATACCCGCTCAGAGCTTCTTCTCTGGTGCCCTTTCGAAGGACTACATGCTGTTCAATTGAGTCTTCCTCCATGATCTCATATTGTTTTTGCAGAGTTATGAGTTCTTCCTCTTGTACCCCGCCATTATTATCATCCTCACCACTGAACATCCCATTCAAACACTGTATGTTGAAGGTCGGACATGCAGGATGCATCTTAATAGCGTAAATCAACGCTGATTCTGCAGCCCTTCTATCTGGGTCATCGGCATCACCACCTCCAATTTTTGCAGAAATTTCCTTAAGACCTGACAAGTGTAGGATGCCAACAGGTATAGTACCGTGTTGATCTGCCCCATGGGCATCAAAACCTAGCTTGAGCTTTCGAAGATTAGGCATTGCGTCCGCCTCAAATTCCAGCCAAGGTACACGGCACCTGAACTTGAAGTACTTGAGAACCGAGAATCCTGTCTTATTGAAGACAATCCTTTTTGCGGGCTTTGTTCGGACATACAGCGACAAAACAGTGAGTGCAGGCAATCCTCTGAGAACGTCAACATCATTGCTCACTAGTTCCCTAACCCCAATCTTCAAAATGCAGAGCTTGGCGAGTTGTCCAATCCACTTGGGGAGGCTGGCGAAGGTGCAAATGTGCGGCAACCACTCAAATCTCCGTAGAAGCGTCAGGGTAGAGGGTACGCTGCTCAAGCCATCACAGGAAATGCTTATGCTTGAAGGTCCAGTGTCCAGAATACTTGATGGCTCCAGCGTTAAAGACCTAAGATTACTGAGTTTCGTGATAATGGAGCCCATGCAATCCATTTTGTTCTTTAAACAAGAAGACGGAACTGTAGAACAGGTGAGCCGAAGATCCCGGAGATTGGTCAGCTCACTGAGGCTCTGCACATTCTCTATCGAGTTAACACTTAGATCAAAATATCCAAGTGTGCAAAGCGATGTCATGCAGGCAATATGATTGGGCAGATTTGTCTCAACAGGAAGACTTAGGTGCAACAAGCCAGGCAAATGAACAATGTCCGACGGAACTGCACTTACTCTTGCATCTATTTTCAGAGTCTCCAAATATTGTAGACCTCGCATCTGGGTTTGTGCTACTTCTAAGGTGGCATTACATGTGACATGCAAATATCTCAGCCGAAAAAGCTCAGATATTCTAGTGAGATCAAAATTGATGCTTTCATCATCGCAACAAAGATGTAGGATGAGAACTTGAAGAAGCCCAAAATCCATAATAGAAGGCGAACACTTGAAGACCCCGAAAAATGCAAAAGTTCGAACCTGTGACAGACCAATATTCGTTGGTGATGTCGCTTCTGCATTACCAAAGTGAAGAGACAGTCGACGAACCTTGTCAGCTAGTCGGGCAGTTGTCTGACAATGATCTATTGCGGTGACAAAATTCTCTTCTATGGACTTGTGCATGACAAAATCAAGTACCATGTAATGTACACTGCATGAAAAAACATCATCGTTATCATTTACATGTACAGGTTGGATCATTCTACTACTGATAAGCTCATCAAAACAGCTCCTTGATATTTCCTCCTTGTCTTTCTCTTCTATTGCATGGATTAAACCTTCAGCTATCCATTGCTTTTCCATATCATCCTTCTCAATTATGTAGCCCTCTTCATATATACTGAGGTACATCATGCATGCCCTCAAATGCTCAGGAAGACTGTCATAACTAAGGTTCAGTACTTGCTTCATCCCTTCAGAATTAGGATTTGTCCTCAAACCATAACCTAAGGATTTATTTACATAATCCCATTGCTCTGGTTTTCCCATATGGCCTACTAATGTATTGGCAACAATAACCATTGCTAGTGGCAAACCACCTCATTTGTTTATAATACTGTTTGCAACTCCACTGAGTTCAGATGGACATTCATATTTTGGACCAAAAGTTGTGTTGAAAAATAATTTGCTTGAATCATCGTGACCAAGTGGTTTCATTGTAAAAACATACTTAGAGTCATAACCACAACATTTCAAAGCTACGTCTTCAACTTCTGTCGTTATAAGTATTCCACTGCGAAGATTACCATCCGGTAAAGCACGGTTGATGATATCCCATGTTTGTGTATCCCACATATCATCAATTACAATCAAGTACCTGAGAAATGTTTTTAACAAGTTGTCAGCCTCAAAGCAAATATCAGAAAATTTTCATTCTATCCTTAACGGAACAGAAACAAGAAGTGGCTCAGTATAGCTGAACACATAAATATTGGTCTTCCTGCAAGATATAAAAGATTCAGAAAACAGTATCAGTAACTTCTCACTTTACGAGATTAACTGCCTAAACTCCTCACCAACCCTGAAATCATTAAACTAATGAAGACATCAACAACAGAACTCTTCCATACACTAAGATGGCGAGGTAGCATGTTTTTATAACGAAAATTCACACTACGGACCTGCTCACAAGATTGAAATTCATATCTCCACAGAAATTGCAATTGATATGAATCAAGAGGTAAAAATGCACACCTCTTATCTTGGAGATGTGTTCTGATGTCCGCAATTAGGCTAGGCACCTTCCAAGTGTGAGGGGTCGGGTGTGGCCGAACTTGTGATAGCATGCAGATGAGAAGCCTTCTCACATTGGGTTTTCGGGATGTCCGCACAAATGCCCGACAGTCGAATTGCCTTCCGATTCTACGGTATAGCTCATTAGAGAGTGTGGTCTTGCCAATCCCTCCAGATCCAACAACAGAAACCACCTTGAGCTTCTGCTCTTCATTCTTATCTAGCCACGCTTCAATCTTCTTCAGGGGTGCATCGATACCAACAGGCTCCCCATAAGGTGTAGGATGCCAAGAGCTAAAAGACAGATCACATCTGGTAGAAGTAGAAGCAGATGTGCTGCTGATGCCATTGCCACCAGGGTGGTTAAGCAAGCTGTAGCGCTGGAGCGCCTCCTGCGAGCGCACGCTGAACTCCCTGATCTTGTTGACCATCCATAGGCGCCACTTGAGCTTCTCTGGAAGCCGCCATGCCGTCTTGCCTCTACGGCTAGTGCTCTTGTACTTCTTACGGCGGGGAGATAATATCCATCTCTTGGTGCCGGCGGAATGCTCATACTGGTCGACACTGTCCTCTATGTCATATGACAGCTCGCGCACCTCCTTGGTCAGGCATTTGACCATCATGGCACGGTCCTGCCCTCCCAATCCGTGGTGCTCCTGGAGAATGGCTACCATGTTTTCAAGATCTTGCTTGATGAGAGATATCTCGTCAGCGGCGCCCCGGGGAAGCAAGTGGCCGTGACGGACCAGTAGTCCATCGAGCTTTGCGGGGAGTCTGAACATGGCGTCCACCAAAGCGCAAACTGGAGCCTCCATTAGATCTCCCTGACGCCAAAGCACAGACCAATTAATAGAGACACAAAATAACAGCGAAAATCATAAGTTCTCCACAGGAAATCAAAGGGAGAGAGCGTATTAATTATCGCACCTGTTGCTGCGGAGTTCCGTTGGACGGAAGTTCCTAGGTGTTCATCCCATCAAAGTAACACAACTCAGTCCTCTCCTTCCGTCCTCCCCCTAGCTAGCTTCTCCCAGCTTACACCTCCATAGCCATAAAATTATCACTTGTCAATTGCTGAGTTCTCCTACCAACTACCAAGGCTACAAATGGGGAATCGCCGCTTCCTTGCAAAGTCCAAAGTACAAAGGGGGGCAATGGACTGACCTACATTTGAAGATATGTTTTACGGATCGATGGCAGCAGGCACCTCCAACGGATGCTCGACCCGCCGCTGGAAGCTTGAGAAGAGTGACGGCGCCGACACCATCCACGAGCTCCACGCTTGGGACCGAGGAGCGGACTCACATCAATGGATTGGGGATCCGGCACACCGGGTTAAAAAAATATGCCGACCTACTGGGGGAAATTAAGAGCGGAGACTCAAGAGTCAAGACTCAGGACCTTAAAAAAAAAGGCACGGCTAGGCGTACCCCGGGATGAACTTTTCATTTCGGGTCCCAGCCGTCCGATCAAAAGAAATCAACGGTCTAGATCTACTTTTCGGCCCTTTATCCCGCTTTTGCTATAAATAATGTCGTTTTTGTTCAAATAGTCTTGCTTTTGTAGATAGACTAGACCTCTTCGAAGAGTTCGTCGTAGATCTCGTCGGCGACCTTGTAGCAAAAATATATTATAATATAGCAAAACCAACTTCGCCGGAGATATCGTTAGAGACCCCTCGCCGAAAAAACGTCGTCGGAGACCTCATAGCAAACAATTTATGTTATTGTAGCAAAACCATAAACTGTTGTAGCAAAAAAATCTAATGTAGCAAAGGGGACATCGCCGGACACTCCCGCCAGAGACCTCATAGCAAAACCATAGAGATTTGGTTATAGCAAACATAATATGCTAAGGTAGCAAAACGCTCATAGCAAAAACAAACATAAAAGTAGCGACATGCCAACTAGAGTAGCAAGGGCTCTAAAATGTGGTAGCAACACTGGTATCGGTATGTAGCAAAGTCGTCCACCATCGATAGCATCTTCGGCATCCCCTAGGAGGGGCAGCAGGAACGCTCAGAATGGCAAACCCATGACAGGGGAGGAGGTCGAAGGCGGGAGCAAGACGAAAACTCGACGGCTGCAGGTGTGGAGCGCGGCGACACACACGCGATGGGAGGCCGGCGGCGCGAGTTGCAGGGGTGGGTGGCGGCTCCCATGGCTGTAGAGGAGCGGCGGCTGCCATGAAGCTACAGGGAGGTGAGGGCGGCGGCCGTGGCTGAAAAGGAAAGTGGCAGAGGCGGCAGCGAGGTTGAGAGGAACGGAGGCGGCGGAGGTGCGTCGCCAGGGGAGCAGAGGCGCGTGGGGGAGGCGGTCGAGCCAGTGACGAGCGGTGGCGCTGGGGGATTTTTCTATCGAGTTGTACTGCGGTAGGTGAGAAGACGAAGGAAAAGGCGTATACATGGGTGGGCTTGTACCTCAGGGCCTTATAAAAAGTTCTTTTTACTTTGTCATTTCACAAGTTTTTAAAGCATTTCTAGTAGATCCGACAAATAGCTCAAAACAATAAATTATATGGGTTTTAGACAGAAATATGCACCAAGCAGATCCTACATGAAGGCCCATGCCCTAATTAAAACGAGACGCTCGCACTTCATATAAGTTGTACCGAGGGCTGATTTTAAGGCAAACTATAGACTCGACATAGGAAATTTTCACCGCAACCCGCTGCTGGCGCGGCAACTATTCCGACGAAATTCTGTCATGCCATCTAGATCGTATTCCAAAACACCGCCCCAATTGTGATCTGATTTAGACAAAATTAAAGAAAAAACGTCATGGTGATAGGCCATGCGGAGAGGATGTGCTCGCTGTTTGGGAGCAGGCGGCGGAAGCAACTGACCTCCTCTCCAAAAATAGCCCCTTTAGCCGACACATTTTCGAACAACATATGAGAATAGTACTACATGCAAAAAATATGTCCAGCGGACTAGATTCCGCGATGGCTATCGAGGGGCAGATAATTTTACACGGTGACAGACCACATGCCCGGCACATAATCGCGTCATGGTAGGTGGCACGCATAGCTGCATTTTTTTTAATCTGCTTGGACAAATGAGACATTAGTTATTGAGTCATCCATCATGTTGTCGCCCATTTTGAACCGGCTTATGATCAAGGGTGATGGGCTTGAATGGCGTGTTTAGTTTCGAGCCGGAATCAAGAAGGAGTCAAGGAGCAAACCAACCATGAGTAAAAAGGGAAAAAATCCAAAACAAACCTTAAACTCATAGATGTTGGGCGATTTAGACCCTGACTTCAAAATCCCTGTTGATTGCACCCTAAACTATGTAATCCCGATTCAAACCGAACCTTGATTCTGATTAGGATGGAAAACTCTGACGTGGTAGGGAATTTAGTCAGAAGTGGGCCAGCAACCGTGTTCCGCTCTCACTTAACAGCCGTGGCGGGTTGCAAACCGGTACGCGCGGGAAGAGAGAAAGAAACTGGGGAGGGGAAATTAGGGTTCTTCCCTGGCGGCGGAGTGATGTCAAAGTGAAGATGATGAGTTGGTCTTCGGGTGGTTCTTCCGCACCTGGCTTCCATTGAGTCGCCGGTAGAAGGAGAGGGACGGAGGCTAGGTCGTTGTTGCCTTATCGGGAGAATCCGGTGCAGTACGAGCCGGCGAAGCTCTGCCACTGCAATCCGCGGAGGAAGGCGCCAAGGTGGATGTCCTAGAGTGCGCAGAACCCTGGCCGAAGGTACTATACATGTGTGGATGCGATGGTAATAAGCTCTAATTTTCTGTTTTTTGCAATCCATTCTTTCTGCATGAGGTCGAAATTCTCTCTGATTAGTTTGTTTCTGGACAAAATTGAACAAAATGGAGGTGGAGGTGGATACGTTGAATGGCATGATCCTCCATTGCCCAAGTTTTGGAGTGGTCTGCTGGGGGATTTGCGAGATGAAGTGTGGAGGCTACGGGCTTCATAATTTGTGCCTCAGCCTGAAGAAGATGCAGGAACAAAAGCTATTGTAGAGGCTGTGCAAGTTCAGATGATGGAGAGAAGGATGCAGAGATAGTTCGAATCAAGGAAAAATATGAGAATGTAGTGTTTGTTATGATTGTATTTCTCTTTGGTTTAGTGGTAGGGAAGATGGTAATGCAATGAGCTTGTGTAATGTGCAAACTTTTGTTAGTTTGCAATAATGTAATGAACATGGCCAAACTACTATCATTTTGGTTTGATGCAATGAATATGGTAATGCTACATAAGTTTGTTATTTCTATGTGTTATACCAAATTTCACCAGATTGCCAACAACAATGGCAGTGAAAGAAATGTAAACCTGGTACTTGTTTGCAATATTTCATAAAGCTGAAGCATATTTCATAGCATTTTTCATCACCCTGTGATGGGGATATGCCTACCGGGGTATACCCAGCAGGATGATTCCGACTGGCCCAGGCACCTGCGAGTGGGCCTATGGTAACGGCGACTGGATCAAAACCTGGCGTGGACTCAAGCGACTGGAAGCTGAAGGCCCAGAAGCGTAGATAGGCCCAGTTGGATTAGGTTAAACGATTGCTGAAACCTTAACTGATTCGGTTGAGATCTGTAAACCCTAGGGGGTGAGTCTATATAAACCTCCCTAGAGGGCGTGTAGAGGATACGTTCCATCATCCACCCAAGCGACTCGCTGCCTAGCCGCTGAGCTCGCCCCATTGTACTTCTACCATAATACAATCTAGCAGGAGTAGGTCTTTACCCTCCGGGGGCCGAACCTGGGTAAATCCTCGTGTCTCCGCCCTCATCTCGCACCGCAGATGGCTGGCCGCCCTTGCCCCATGTTCTACTACTCGCTGCCGATTGCAGCATCTGCCGTGGTCATTCCCACGACAGTGGCGCCCACCGTGGGGCCTGGCCGGTTTGACCGTTGTTCTGCGGCGAGATCCAATCTGCCCATCAACGATTCGCCACCGGCCGCATGATAGCGATCGGCGAGATGCTCCAAATCTTGCCGAGTAGCTACGTCCCGGCGACGCGAGCCGTCACGCATAGCATGATCCTGCCGGTTGGCACGATCAGTCTCTTCGTCGGCCTCACCGACGTCATCGTCTCGGAGGACTCGGCTCGCATCCGCGAGTCGCCGCCACGCGACCGGCTCTCTGAGAGTCAGGTCCGCATGATCCACCGCCTCGCCTCCGAGTACGACTCAGCCCACAACGATGTGGCTGAAACCACCGCGGCCGCGAAAGACGCGGCCCTCAATGACGACGCCGACTCGGCGACCCCGGCGTCACTCGCCGGATCCATCGGCGCCGCGTCGCCCGCGGGCTCCATCACCCAGTTCTCCAACGTCGGGGACTTCGAGGATCCCTCCATCCTTGGGATCTTCGACTTCGACTTCGGGTCGAAGAATTCCGCCGATCTCCGCAACAGAACCGGCCGTCATGCCGCGACCTACATGGCGACTGGCGCCGACCCGTTGGAGGATCCATTCTCCACTCCGATCCCTCCCAACGCAACGGCAACGGAGGTCGAGGAACTCCGTCTGAAGCTGGCGGAAGCAGTCCGCAAGGAGCAAGCCGAGCGCGAAAAATTTCGCCTCGAGCAGGTGACGGCGCAGGAGCTGTCGTGCTACCACCAGCAACGAATCAGGTCGCGCCTGAACCCCACCATCCAGGGGCGCGCCTTGAATTTCGACGACGAGAGCGACCCGGCCCGCACGGCCGAGCGCGCGATCTGCGAAAATGCGCCACCAGGAGGAAGCGCCCGGCCCCCACCAGGGTCGACGGCGAATGGCGACCCACCACCACCCAACCGCACACCCCCAGGGACCAGCCGCGAATCGTGGTCTCCTCACGGGAGCGAGACGCGAACGGCCTACCACTGTTCTCCACCCCGATGGACAACCTCGTCGCGGGCCGAGCAGCAGCCGACAACATTGCGGCCACCGGTGACGGTGCCCTACAGATCTAGTACGTCAAGGCCTTGCTCGCAAAGGCGGTCGAGCAACAAAACGCAGGCGTCGACTCCTAGGGTAGGATGTACTCGCGTTCATCGGGCAGTAGAGCGGCCTCAAGCGGCCGCCCCTTGGCGGCAAACACCCTCAACTGCCCGCCACCCGAACCACTGCAGCTCCAACACCGATCCGCGAACGCGGCACTCTCCACCAACGACTTCGCCGGGCGACCAACCGTCACCGCCAACGGTCACCCGTCGACGCCCGCACCCACATCATCAACAACCGTAGCTGGCGCGCCGCCAGCCGACGACCGCGCATACCCTAACCAACCGCCGCGACGGCGAGCCGAGGGGGTCGCTAAGCCGACTCGGGCCCCGGTGCTTCGGACCGATGATCCGAGGCGAAAGATACCCGACCAACTTCAAAGCGCGGAAGGAAATGGAGAAGTATGACCCCCCGTACGATCCCTCCGTGTGGCTGGATACTTACCTCATGGAAATGGGGATCGCCGGCCACACCGATCTACTCGCCGCCCGCTACCTCCCCCTGATGATGGAGGGGGCGTGCAGGCAGTGGATCAACACTCTCCCCGCGGATAGCATCGACTCCTGGGAAGAGATGCGTGACGCCTTTGTCAGGCACTTCGAGGGTTCATACACCCGCGCCACCACCATCGAGGACCTAGAACGATGCGTCTAGGGACCTCGCGAGTCGACCCGCAGCTGGGTCCAACGGTGGCAAGAACTGTGGTACAACGCGGTCGGTATCCACCCAGACACCGCAATCCACTGCTTCAAGACCTCGTGCCGCTACGAGCCCCTGGTCGCCAAGCTCAAACGAGCATACCGCACACTCGACAACATACCGGACCTCCTAGAGATCGCCAAAAGATACGCGGAGGAAGACCTAAACCAAGAAACCGATGACGAGTCGGGAGGACAACGCCGCATGAGCGGCAACGACAACGGACGACGATCCGATCTACGATACAGCAACACTTGCCTCACCGGCAAGCGCCGCAGTGACGGGCGAGTCGACTTCGTCGCCAACGCTGGGTACGCGCAGCGCGAGCCCAAGAGCTTCCGCCACGACGGGGGGCAACGCCGCGACGACAAAAACTACAAGGCGAAACCAAGGTTCGACCCCGCGGCCCTCCTTAACCAACCTTGTGCATTTCACAGCAGGGAAGGAAAGCCCGTCACGCACACGACCGCCGACTGCCACTCTCTCAAGGAGATCGAGAAGGCACGACGAGCGTGGGAAGACCCCGACAACAACCCGCCAAACGGCGGAAAATTCGGCAGCGTGGCTGGCTCGCTCCACACCTTCACAGGCTTCAACACGAAGTGCGAGAAGAAGGTCATCGCCCGCGCTGTCGCCGTCAACACGGTGGCCCAGGTGGACGTTCCCCAGTTCCTCAACTGGTCGGAGCAACCAATCACTTGGAGCCGCCAGGACCACTCGCCACGCATCGAGTACCCAGGCCGAGTCGCCCTGGTGGTCAAGCCCAAGGTAGGAGACTACTGGCTCCCCAAGACATTGATGGACGGCGGAAGCTCCATCAACATCTTGTACCTAGACACCTTCAGGCGACTGCGGCTCCCGCAGTCGATGGTCGAGACGACCTACACCACGTTCCACGGCATCGTCCCCGGTCGGAAGGCGTACCCGATCAGCAAGGTCACGCTGCTAGTCACCTTCGGCACACCGGCAAACTTCCGCACCGAGCGGATCGTCTTCGAGCTGGTGCCCTTCGACAGCCCCTACCACTGCGTCCTGGGGCGCCAGGCGTTCGCCAAGTTCATGGCGGCGCCCCACTACGCGTACAACGCGATGAAGCTCCCCGGACCGCGTGGCGTCATCACCATCCATGGCGACCCCGACATGGCCGCCGAGTGTGAGGCCAAAGGAGCCGAACTCGCCGACGCCGTCATCACGGCCGAGGCCAACCACGCCGACGAGCTCGCCAAATACACGAGCGGGGTCAACAATGACGACCCCACTATACTCAAGAAGCCCAACTCGGAGGGTGGCAACACCTCAGCCTTCGAGGCAACGATGCATACCCGCACCGTTGAGCTGGTCCCAGGCGACTCCAGCCAGACGGTGACGATCGGGACGGGCATGAGCCCAGCATAGGAAGGCGCGCTCATCGAGTTCCTCCGTGAGAACAGGGACATCTTCGCATGGAAGCCCTCTGACATGCCTGGTGTCCCTAGGGAACTCGCTGAGCACAAACTCAACGCCGATCGCAAAGTGCGACCTGTCAAGCAGTCGATGCGGCCCTTCAATGAAGAGCGCCGCCGAGCAATCGCCGAGGAGGTGCAACGTCCACTCGCTGCAGGCTTCATGCGGCCAATCAAATACTCCAAGTGGCTGGCAAACCCAGTCCTGGTCGAGAAGAAAAATGGGACCCGGAGGATGTGTATCGATTACACAAACTTAAACAGCGCCTGCCCAAAGGAGCAATTCGTCCTCCCGCGGATCGACCAAATAATCGATTCCACCGCGGGCTCGGAGTCGCTATGCTTCCTCGATGCCTACTCTGGGTACAACCAGATCAAAATGGCCGTTGAGGATGAAGAGAAGACGGCGTTCATCACGCCATTCGGAGCCTTCTGCTACACTGCCATGACCTTCGGCCTCAAGAACGCAGGGGCGACCTACCAGCGGTGCATGCAGGAGTGCCTTGCGAGCCAAATTGGCCGCAATATCCACGTCTACATCGACGATGTGGTAGTGAAGTCTGCTCGCCAGGGCGACCTACTCGCCGACCTGGCGGAAACATTCGCCAACCTGCGGAAATACAAGATAAAGCTAAACCCAGGCAAATGCACCTTGATTGTACCGGCAGGAACTATCTTGGGATACGTCTCCAAGCGCGGGATCGAGGCGAATCCCACCAAGATTGACACGATCGCTTGACTCGGCAAACCCGAGTGCCTGCACGACGTCCAGAAGCTGGCCGGGCGAGTCGCGGCTCTCAGTCGCTTCATCCCCCGATTGGGCGAAAAGGCGATGCCCCTATACCGCCTGATGCGCAAGAACCCCACCTTCTAGTGGGACAAGGAGGCGGACGATGCGCTCCGTGACCTCAAGAAGGTGCTACTCGCAGCACCGCTACTCGCCGCCCCCGTCGACAAGGAACCCATGCTGGTCTATGTCGCGGCTTCCGAGCGCGTCGTCAGCGCCCTCATGGTCGTCGAGCGACCAGAGGAAGGAAAGGAGCGCCCAATGCAGCGACCAGTGTACTATATCAGCGAGGTCCTCACCGAAAGGCCAGCGCTATGGCCCGCAATACCGTAAGCTGGTATACGAGGTCTTCGTGAGCACAGCGCCATCGCCACACTACTTCCGGGAGCACCCGATAATGGTCGTCTCCTCAAAGACCGCGGTGACATCATCAGCAACCGTGAGGCGACCGGGCGAGTCGCCAAGTGGGCCGTCGAGATCGGCGTCCACAACATCAAGTACAAGCCACGCAAAGCGATCAAGTCGCAGGCTCTCGCGGACTTCATCGCCGACTGGGAGGAGGCCCAGCAGCCAGAAAAGCTGCCATACCTCCACTACTGGAGTTTACACTTCGACGGCTCCAAGAATGCGGATGGCGCAGGAGCAGGGATCGTGCTAACCTCTCCGAAGGGCGACAAGCTACGCTACGTCCGCTGCCTTGACTTCACCCCCTGCACCAACAACATGGCCGAGTACGAGGCACTACTCCACGGCATGCGAGCTGCCAAGGAGATGAATGTCAACCGCTTACGATGCTACGGAGACTCCGACCTCGTCGCTGGACAAGTCGCCGGCACCTGCGACGCCGTCTCCCCCACCATGGCGGCATACCGCCAAGCAGTGGACAAGCTGGGCGGACACTTTGCAGGCTACTCCGTCGAGTGGATCGACAGGCAGAAGAACGAGGAGGCCGACGCACTCTCTCGTATCGGCTCGGCTCGACTCGCACCACCCGCCGGCGTCTTCCTTGACACCATCACCAAGCCTTCCGTCTCTCCCCCAAGGGAGATCGACATCGGAGTCCCGCTGCAACCGTGAGGCAGTACAGTGACCTCATCGCCGGACAGGAGGATCGCTACATTACGCCATCGCCTACCTGGAGGGAGGCACCTTGCCAGCAAACGAAACAAACGCCAGGATGATTGCACGCCGCTGCAAGTCCTTCGTCATCATCGACGGCGAGCTCCACAAGCGCAACGTGACCGGCGTGTTCCAACGCTGCGTCCAACCCGCCGAGGGACGCAAAATCCTCCACGACTTCCACTCCGGCGACTGCGGCCACCACGCCGGTGCCCGCTCTCTGGTCGCAAATGTTGGGTTTCGTAGCATGGAAAACAAAAAATTTCTACCGCATACAAACAAACAAGCCAAGATCTATCTACTAGATTGTAGCAACGAGTCGATGGAATAACTCACCCTCGAAGATTCCAAAGTGTTTAACGAGAGCGGATTCTCGTGGGTGATGTAGTCGATACTCTTCCGATCTCAAGATCGCAGAGACGATCCTTCCGGCGCTTCGCCCGGCGCTCCCTTGATCGGTCACACGTTCGGTTTCGACGAAGACCTTCCTCTCCTTGTTCTAGCAGCGAGTGGAGGTTGTAGCACTCTCCTCGTGATTTCGGCAAAGACAACAGTGGTACAGAAGTAGAGGGAGATCTCAGAGCCGCCTTAAGCCGGAGCGAGTATGGTGGAGTATGAGAGATCCTCGGTGTTCTAGGGTTTAGACACACCAAGAAGGAGGTGCTAGAGCAGTGGCTAGGTTTAGGGAACCCAAGTCGGCTAGGCAAAACCCTAGGGGGCGGCGGCTATGGGCAGCGTGTTGCTAGGGTTTGAGGCGAGGTACTTGTGTGCTAGGAGGAGCCCCGCCTCCTTATATAGGTGGAGGGCCGGAGGCCAAGGGGAGGGTGGAGTCCCTCCCCAACTCGGCTTGGTGGTGCGCCGGTTTGGGAGGAGGACTCCTCCCAACTCGGTTTCCCCCTTCTCCCTCTTTTCCACTTTCCAAATTTAGCCGTTTGACTTTTCAATTTAGCTATTTTACTTTTCAAACTAGGATTTGAATTAATCCTTTATTTGGAACAGCGATGACACTTAGTACATGATGCAATCATACCACCTTGATACAACACATCCATGTACCCTTCCCCTCCGGAGTGCCGGACATTCCGAAACATTCTAGAACATTCCCGATGAAAACACCGGAACCATTCCCCAACTCCGAAACGGGACTTGCCTTATATGAATCTTATTCTCCGGACCATTCCGGATCTCCTCGTGATATCCCGGATCCCATCCGGACTCAACAACATTCGGTCTCTTCTCATCATTCCATAACTACTCAAACAACGTCGAATCCTTAAGTGTGTCTCCCTACGGTTCGTGAATTATGCGGACATGATCGAGACACTTCTAACAATAACCAATAGAGGAATCTGGAAATTCATATGGCTACATATTTCTCTGATTACTTTGCGATCGAATGAACCACTTACATACGATATCAATTTCCCTTTGTCTCACGATATGTTACTTATCCGAGGTTATGATCGTCGGTATCTCCGCATACCTAGTTCAACCTCACCGATAAGTACTCTTTTCTCGTTCCTGATATGTGATCCCTTGTGAGCCACATGCTTGCAAGCTAATTGGATGACATTTCACCGAGAGGGCCCAGAGTATATCTATCCGTCATGTGGATGGACAAATCCCACTCTTGATCCATGTGTTTCAACCAATACTTTCCGAACACTCAATGCCACCTTTATAGCCACCCGATTCACGGTGTGGTGTTTGATGTCATCAAAGCATCCATCCGGTAAAGGTGATATGCATGATCTCATGGTCGAAGGAATTAGATTACTATGTATCAGAAAGCATATAGCAATTGAACTATTAAAATGACTTGATCTTTATGCTACGCTTATCTATAGGAGTATGTCCATCATATCATTCTCCTAACGATATGATCTTGTTGTTAATAACATCTCAATGTTCATGATAGGGAAACCACAATCATCTATTAACCAACAAGCTAGTATTATATAGAGGCTTTACTAGGGACTTCAAATTAAGTTTACAAATCACACAAGTATTAATGTTTCCTTGTTAATACTATTATAGCATGAATGTAAACATTTATCATAAACACAAAGATATAATAATAACTACATTTATTATTGCCTCTAGGGCATATCTCCAACAGCAAAGGCTATGCGACATGGCTTCTACTGGCCCACCGCACACGCAGACGCTGTCGACATTGTCCAGCGGTGCGCCGGGTGCCAGAAATACGCCAACCAGACCCACGTGCCGAGTTCGGCGCACAAAACAATCCCCATCACCTAGCCGTTTGCCGTGTGGGGTATGGACATGGTAGGCCCTTTCAAAAAGGCCCCCTCCGGCTTCACCCACCTCCTGGTCGCAGTCGACAAATTCACAAAATGGGTGGAGGCCAAGCCAGTCCGGAAATGCGATGGGAAGACCGCCACCAAGTTCCTACGCGAGCTCATCTATCGCTACGGGTTCCCAAACAGCATCATCATGGACAACGGCACCAACTTCGCCAAAGGAGCCATGGCCGAGTTCTGCGAGGAACACCACATCTGACTCGACCTCGCCTCAGTCGCTCACCCGGAGTCCAATGGCCAGGCGGAACGAGCCAACCAGAGCATCCTCCATGGCCTGAAGCCACGGCTCCAAGTACCACTCGAGCGCACCGCCGGGTGCTGGGTCGAGGAGCTACCCTTCGTCATCTGGGGCATCCGCACCTCCGTCAACAGGTCGACGGGGTTCACCCCCTTCTTCATGGTGTATGGCGCCGAGGCAGTCATGCCCACCGACCTAGAGCACGACTCGCCCAGGGTTGTCAACTACACGGAGGCCGTGAACGAACTCACACGCCAGGATGGAGTCGACCAACTCGACGAGTCACGCGACTTAGCTCGCTCCCGCACCGCCGTCTAAAACCAACAAGGGCTCCGCCGCTACCATAGCCGGCGAGTAAGGACTCACACTTTCCAGGAAGGCGACCTGGTGCTACGCCTCATCGAGGACAAGAAGGGCATGCACAAGCTATCCCCCCTTGGGAGGGACCATTCGCCATCGGGCGAGTCCTCGGCAACGATGTCTACTACCTCATCGGCGTCCGAGGATACGGGAAACTCGACGTCAAGCGACCGTGGAATGTAAACCTCCTACGGAAATTCTACTTTTAGAACTCCATACATGTACTCTCCACCCGTTATGAAATAAAATAGATTGGTTACCGCAAATTGCGTCTAATCTCTGTGCCTTGTGCCACTCGCACTCATAATAACAGCGCCAAGCTAACCGCAGAAGTCAACCTCTGGTACAGCGACCGGCACAGCCAAGTAGTGTGTTCCGAGGGCACTGGGTTACCCCAGGACTCGTAACGTCCACGAAAAACGCCAACCCGGAGCCCCATTGGAGTCACCTAGCTCGACTGGCTTAACGAGCCAAGACAACTGCCCTCGTTTCTCATAGCGACCAAAGTCCTCCGCATTCCAAGCACAGCGACTCGAACGGCCAAGTACCACGCTCGGGGACTGACAACCAGTCAAGCATGAGCGACTAGGGAAAAACGCCAAGTATGAGAGCGTGCTCAGATTTGTTATGCGATGACCTTCGGTCGCAGGAGTGACGCGCTTACTTTAACGCGCTCAGTCCTCACCCACCCTGGAGCTGCGACTAGAACCACCAAGTACCACGCTGGGGGACTCGGCCACCCGACCTCGTTCGCGCAAGGGAAAACGTTCAAGTAAAGAGCACTCAAGGGAGTCGCCCTGCGACTGGCTCTCCGAGCTCGGTCGAGTCGACCTTAATAGCAAAACAACTAACAAAACATTCAAAACCACAAACACATAACAAACGAGGTAAACCCCATAAAAAGGGTGGACGCGCTCGGGGACTCGTCCAATCAGCATTCAAAATCACGAAACAATTCACAAAATAACACGAAGTTTCATTATAGCAGAACAAAGTCATTCCAAAATACAAGTTGAGTCCAAATGGCCAATTGTCACTAATGCCCCAGGGCACAATGTTTCTACTCTGCAGGTTTCGACGGCGACTCGCCACCACCCCTGCGGTTGCGAATGAAGGGCGTGTAAGGGTTCGACGGGTACGTCGTCAACTCACCCGCCATCGCTGCACGGAACGGCTGCTCGACCTTGAAGTCCCGATGCTTCGGATCAGGGTCATTGGGGGCGACAGTCGTCTCCTGATAGGGGAGGAGGTCGCCCATCGCCCAGACGCGGTTGGAATACACCGCGGCCCGATCCATCAGCTTCAGCACTTCGGAAATATCCACAGAGCCCGTCGACAAGGGGTAGCCACTCGTCACATCGTCAAGGTCGAAGTCCTCCGGGAAGTGGGCAAGCCCAAGGCTGAGAGTCGTCGCCGCCCCGCGCCGGAAGGCCGACCGCGTCATAAACTCGACGACTGACGGCGCCCTCTCCAGATACCGCCATACTTGGACGAGGTCGCTGGGAATCACTTCCGTGCGTGATATCTCCTGAAGATATGCTCGGATGCAGGTCGCGGACAACGCGGCCGAGTCGACCAGAGTGGTCACACACTGTCGCGCGTCGTATGATTGTGCCTCCTCCGAGGTGTCAATAATCCGACCTACGGACAGAGGCGGCAGTAAGTATAACAACGACTCCACAATACAGCTGGTACAGGCAGAGGAAGACAAGTTTACCAATTAAAGGACGGCAGATGCCCGTGATGAAACTTTGAAGAAAGGAGAAGTCGTTCTGTAGCCCAACAACGAGGGCGTCAGAGACCTTTCGCTCTTCAGCGGCTGCCGTAACAGCTGCTTTCGCTCGCGCATCCGCCGAGCTAGCCTCCGCCTTCGCCTCCTTGAGCTCGCGCTCCAGATCGGCAATCCGCTTCTCGGCTGTACTCAAAGCCGACTGAGCCGCCGTCTGCTCACCTGCTGGGACAAGGCCCTGGCGGACCTCCTCTGCCTTGGCAGCAATTGCTTGGATTCCCTTGTTCATTTCTTGGACGACCACAAGTTCCTTCTCCATGCGACACTTTGCAGCAAGCCGATCGGCCGATTCACGCTGCAAGCCCTGCGCACAAATCAAACAGTCAACAACAATGGAATCCTAAGTGCCCACCCGCTGAAATTCAGCGACTAGGCACTCGGGGACTGGAGATCAAAAATCCTAAGTGCCCACCCGCTGAAATTCAGCGACTAGGCACTCGGGGACTGGATATCAAAAATCCTATGTGCCCACCCGCCGAAATTCAGCGACTGGGCACTCGGGGACTGGGTGCTACAAAAAAACACTAAAAGAATCCGACCACTGGAATTCAGTGGCCCGATCCTTGGGGACTGGACATACCTGGATGGCTGCGCCCAGCATGCCGTGGAGCTGTAGCGCGTCCACAGACGCAAGAAGAACCGGAGTGTGTCCGCGACGCTGCTCGACCTCCGTTTCGGCGACCCCAGGCGTTTGGCTCGACGGTGCTGTGCCACTCGCTGTGGCCGCTTTGGCCATAAAGCGGGGGAAGGTCGTAGCGGATGCTCCAGCGCCACTAGGAGCCGGCTCGGCCATTCCAGGCGAGGAAACAACCTCCTTGGTCTTCAAGGCCACCTCCGCCGCAGTCAGAGGATCACTTGGAGCAACCGTCGTGTCGTCAGAGACCGTGACGACATCGTCGCCATTCGCCTTCTTAGCGCTGTCTGCGGGGGCAGCAACTTCATCAGCTTTCCTCTTCCGTGAGGGGTCCTCCTCGACGACGACTGGCGGAACCTTGGCCACGGAAGGGTGGCCGATCTTCTTAACTCCAATCCTGTGAAACAACGATATGAGCAAAATTGCCCGATTACAACGGAAGGCAAGCAGATGAACAAGACTTACTTGGCGACTGGTATGAACCGCAGTCCCGTGCGGATACTGGCCGACTTCTCCAGCTCGGGGCCCAGTTTTTGACTGAGGCCCATCTCGAGCACGTCGTGTGCCCAAGACACAGAGGGCCTCTTCGAAGACGAGGCCGCGGCAGGAGCCTCCGTGATGACATCTGCGGGAGCACTCCTGGGAGGCGAAGCTTCTGCGGCTAGAATAGCCCCCAACCCAGAGACCGGGGCGAACGGGGGTGGAAGCGAGGCCAGAGGTACCTCATCCAGGAGGGTGGCGGCATCCGGTGGTGCTATCGTATGCGCCGCTTCACCCTTAGCCGAGCTGGTGGCATCGGAACTAGTCGCAGAACATGGCGGAGACGCCTGCTTCGCCGGTTTTGTCTTCTTCCTTGGTGGAGCCTTCACCTCCTTTTTCTTGTTCTTCTTCGACGGCGTAGCCTCATGATGCGAGGTGTGCTCGGGGAGCTCGTCGTCGTCGTCATCGTGATGTTCGAGGCTCCTACTTGCCTCGAGCTCACGCTGATGTTGCACGCGTGTTTTGCGAACCATCGGGGCGGTGTCTTCCACGGGCTCGTCTTCGTCATCATCGTCATCATCACCCGCGTCACTCCCGACGTCGCCTTTGGCGGGTGGCGACTCGCTCCCGTCCTGAACGGACGAGCTCGAAGCTGCTCAAGGGGTGGGAGCCATCCTTCCACCACTTGGAATAGCTACAATAAAAATGAAACAACGTCAGCATAACCGCGACTGCATCATCTACGACTGCGAATGGTGACGAAAATGGCGACTTACCGTCGGAGCTGGGCGCCTTGCGGTATAGGGGGCGACCCCGGCCTTCGCGTCCAGGTACGCCGCCTGGGTGATCTTCTTCAGAGCTAGGATGTAGTCCTCGATCTTCCACTCGACGAGGCAGGATTTTGTCGGGTCGTCCCTACCGCTGCATGCATACATATAATGGTCGCGGCGGGCCAAAGGCACGAGCCGCCGCCCGAGCCAGCAGTTGTAAAGATTGATGGTTTGGAGGCCCTTCTTCTTCAGGCCGCGAATGGTTTGCAACATTTTGTCGACAACCATCCGCTAATCCAGCGGGAGCTTGCCAACCTGGAGCCGACGCGGTTCGGGCGACCATGGAGTATTTGAAGCGCCACCGCCGTCTGAGTCGCCGGACGTAGAACCAGGATTTCTTCCACTGCTTGCCGCTTGGCGGCAGCATCAGTTGAAGAACGACGCCAATTCAGCCGAAACGCTCAGGCCTCCCGCATCCAAAGCATCAGTCACCGATTCTTCGCGACTAATCCTCCCATGGAATAGATCTTGCCAGGGGAAGTAGGGCTCAGCCGAGATAGCACTCGCAGAATGCCACAAAATGGCGGCTGCCGATGCTATGGGCCCAGTCCGACGGATTCGTAGAAGGCGCAGGCCGGAGAAGAGAGAAGTGGAAATCACAGCCCTCGCCTAGGTGGCTGGGGAAGCAAATGAATTCTCCTCGCTGGTCGAGTCACCTCTCCGGCCATGGGATGCGCCATCCGCCAAGCAGGATCCCGGCCTCCTCGAACGACGCCAGTAGCGCCCTGGTGCACTTGGATCAGCCCCATGGTTCGGCAGAGGGGGCCATTGGTTGGAAGATTTGTGGAGGTCGGGGCTCTCTGGATCGGTTGGATCGCGATGCGGAGTGGAAACGGAGATGGGCGAGGTCGGAGGAAAGATGAGGGAGTGTTTCTCCGCTCGCCTGTCATTCTCCTTATATAGCGGTTGTTACCCGCCAATTTCGGGAGCCGTTACTGCGCGGTGATTACGCCAAAAGTTACCGTTTGATTACCCCAACGGCTAGTTTTGACCCCACTTGACGGTCCAACTTCGTCCACTCGACTCGTTGCTCTGCGTGACTTGCTTATTCGCCGAATTCGACCACTACAATGGATGAATATTCACGACCCGCTCACGAGCTGTGACCCAATCGGTCGCTGTTAGTGCGACTAGAGTAACTGGTTTTTACTTTATTCAGGAGTCCGCCGATTCGATCAAGGCCCGTGATTGGAGCCATATACACCGACTGCCAGCGACCACCTGCGACCAATCAACGATGGCCTTGGGGACTACTGATGGGGATATGCCTACCGGGGTATACCCAGCAGGACGATTCCGACTGGCCCATGCACCTACGAGTGGGCCTGCGGTAACGGCGACTAGATCAAGACCTGGCGTGGACTCAAGCGACTGGAAGCTGAAGGCCCAGAAGCATAGATAGGCCCAGTCGTATTAGGTTAAACGATTGCTGAAACCTTAACTGATTCGGTTGAGATCTGTAAACCCTAGGGGGTGAGAGTATATAAACCTCCCTAGAGGGCGTGTAGAGGATACGTTCCATCATCCACCCAAGCGAGTCGCTGCCTAGCCGCCGAGCTCGCCCCATTGTACTTCCACCATAATACAATCTAGCAGGAGTATGTCTTTACCCTCCGGGGGCTGAACCTGGGTAAATCCTCGTGTCTCCGCCCTCATCTCGCACCACAGATGGCTGGCCGCCCTTGCCCCATGTTCTACTACTTGCTGCCGATTGCAGCATCTGCCGTGGTCATTCCCACGACACCCTGGTACTTGTTTGTAGCACTAGTCTTTGCAGCATGACATCATTCTGGTAGAAAGCATCTCTTTCCTAATGTTTGCAATATTACATTAAACTATTTGCAACATTGCAACATCATCAAAAGAATTTAGTTCTAAACATGGCTAGTAGTAATCATGACTAATAGTTTCCACTACGAGTGAAGTAGGAGTAGGTTGGATGAGAAGATGTTGTTGGCTTTCTTCTCGTTTTTGCTCTAGTAGATGCTGTAGTAGATGGTCCAGCTTCTCCTGATGGTGCACTTCTCTTCCTAGGAGGTTTGAAGGTGCGCATTTGGAGCAGATCTTGGAGTTGGAGCTTGTTTAGGTTCTGATGTAGATGGTGCAGAAGCAGATAGTTCATTGCATTGATTAATCCTTTCTGTTGATCAGATATGAAAACCCAGCCTTCTCCATTGTTATTAATGTTCAAATCTTTAATAAGTAGTGCAATGAACCACTTCCAAGTAAAATTGGTCTCTTCCTCTACAACAGCACAATCTAGTGGGTGCATCTGATTGTTGGCATCTCTGCCTATAGCACACAGAAGCTCACCTTTCAAAGCTCCTTTGAATAAACATCCATACAGCCCAATTACTTTCCTACAACCTGCCTTGAAACCCTCCTTCATTGCATTGAAGCAAACATATAAGCTTTGGAAGATATGTTGTTCCATATCTGTTGGATCCAAGCACACAGCAACAGTGCTTCCTGGATTGCTCCTTAATAACTCTAACCGGTAATCAAACACTCTTGTGTACTCATTCTTCATACCACACATCAATATGTCCATCACAATTTCTTTTGCATGCTTGCACTTTGAAGTGGAAACATCAGCAAACACGTCCTTGACAACAGTAACCTTCATGCTTTCAATTTTCCACATGGTATTATCTAGGATGAAGTGATCATACCTTTGTGCAATGACCTTGGAAGTTACCAGCTTATTGCATCTATTCTGGGCACATTGATGATCATCATTGAATATAATGATCTAGAACCTAGAAGTTCTTGACCTATTGGTTGCATAAAGAAGCCATGGACAGCCAGGACACCCACAGTTTGCTCTATCTCTATCACTCTCTGATTTCATGAACCTGATGCTCCTCTTTGTAACTAGCCCATATATCCTCAATGCCTTGTACAATTTATTCTTGCTTCTGAATACCATGGTCAAGGCAAAGTGTGGCACTTCACTATCAGTCTTGTATCTTGGGTATATGCTCTTCCTCTTAACTTCTTCCCCATCTAAATCCTCATCATAACTATAGTCTTCATCAGAAGAATCATAATTCCAATTCTCTTCTTCTGCACCGATTTGGTCTTCCATGTTGGCAATGAGATCAATTGGTACAACACCTTTAGCTTCTTTATCTATCCAACTCTTAGAGTCCCTCATTCTTTTATTGAATTTTCTGGTATTCCTTCTAAGCTTAACCACCTCTGAATCTTCACCATTGTCTTCACTATGTGCAATGTACTTCACATCACTCTCTGAGTCAGTGCCAGAATTGGCATTGTGCTATGTTCCATCTGTTAGTAACAAGTACTGCGCTTCAGCAGATTCAGCCCTTGCATTTGGACCTTGGGATGGATTATGCACTTGAGAAACTGGAGCTTGAGTGCTAGTACAATCAATATCATCTTCACCAAGATCAACTAGTAATGTACTTGCACTTCTAGCATTCATCTTTTGCTTTCCTTCTCTGATTTACTTATTTTTTTGCTTCACTAGGCTACTGAATACTTGTGTGATCACATTATCTTCATAAGGAACAAACACATCAGTATCAGATTCAGCAGGTTCAACAGCTGTGATCACACCACTATGGGTCACCGCTGGTTTCGCCGCCTTCTAAATCTTCGTCCATAACGACCTTGTCTCCATTGTCATCTCATCCCCTACAACACTAGCGCACAGGTTCATGATGGTCCCTGCCCTCTCACACCCCGTACTGGCAACACCGGTACATGCCTTCATCCCTGACGCGTTCCCGAGTCTTGCAAACTCGGATCGGTGTCTCGTCTACATCGTCATCGACAACATCTTCTTCGGCATCGACCTATATGACTAACTCGACCGAGTCATCGACGAGTTCTTCTTTGCATACTTGGTTCTAGCAAAACCGATGTATGCATTCATTACCGATGTGTGCCTAGTTCTGGCAAAACTATGGTCTCACCTCGTCCTCGACGACTCGGACTGCATCGGCTCCGGCATCGACATCCTCCATGACTGACTCGACGTGTTTCCATCATCATCCTTGAAGGACATATGCCCTAGAGGCAAATAATAGTGTTTTTTATATATATCTTGTTCATAATATGTTTCTTACCGTGCTATAATTATATTAATACAAAACGTTAATACACGTGTGGTATGTAAACAACCCGGTCTCTAGTTACCTCTAAGAAACTAGCTCATTAGGCAAGTGATGATCTTATGGTTTCGAGATCATGGTGATAGTGCCAATTGACAATGAGGTCACATCATTGGAGAATGATGTGATAGACATTCATCCTAAAGTTAATCATAATGAGATCAAGTTACTTAAAATGTTCATTATTGATGATAACATGAAGACACCGTGGATTATATCCTTTGACTATGAGATAATATAAAATCACTGTTTTGGAGGGAGATCTTAATCATATCAAGTATCAAGCTACGAAAAGGTGATCATAAAGATATCATTGGGTTTCCTGAAGAAATGGGTTTAGGAGTTTTATCAAGACCATGATTTGCCAATCATAGTAACAAAAAGATACACATGGCCAACTTGGTGATGTTGCATTAATGAAACTTGCAAGCATATGATTGGATCATAGAATGCAACGACACGAGAATGAGTAAACGAGTTCATCGGTAACGAGATCGAACGCAAGTATGGAGATGCTTGAGATCATATCTCGGATGACCTAGGTATCGTATGGCAAAAGTAATAGCACTACGTAGTCAAGGTTCAAGCGATGAGATTAATCGTGAGGGCACAGGGATCATTATGGACATCTAGGTCCCGATGTTGATCATTGATACAAGAGAGTCTTGGTCATGTACGTAGAAACTCTGAGCCGAGGGGTTGCACACTTAAGGGTAGGAACGCTTTGGGATTGAACCGGCACCGAAGGAGAAACAAGAGATAAAGAAACCGGAAAGGTTCCGGGTATTATCCGATGATGATCGAAAGAGGTCCGGAAGGAGTTTCGGTGTATGGAATATATTAATATATGTGTTTTATATTAATTAGTTGAATTAATATTAAAACATATTTTATTTTATATTTTAGGGTTGCCTTGTTGCTATTGGGCCGCTTCTAGAAGGGCCCACCAGGGTAGGCGCCTAGGGAGAGAGGGGAGAGGGGCCACCGGCCAAACCCTAGGGTTCCCACCCACGGGGTGGGGCCTAGGGTTGGCGGTGGATAGCCTCCCCCTGGCGGCGGCTTGGGGGCTCCCACCCCCAAGCCCTAGGGTTTAACCTACCCCCATCCCTACTATAAATAGAGGATCCCCCTCCCCTCTATTTGCACCCAACAACAAGTTCTCTCCTCTCTCCCCTAAACTGCAGAGCTTTCTCCATTAGATTGGATCTAGCCTCTTGGTTTAGTTCTCCACCTCCGCACCACCGTCGTGCGCAGGACGATCCGACTTCTTTCTTCTTCCGCTTCTTTGCTAGACCGAATCCCGGGAGATGTTCCTACATCGTATGTGTGTAGAGCTTCGAGGCGCAACACTTGGGGTGTTGTCTTCATTGCTATACGCTTACCCGCGTAAGGCGTGCCGCGGTCTTAAAGGGCATGAAATCCGTTCTTCCTCTCCGTTACTTATGTCTACATAGTATTGGTGATCTTGTTCGTATAGGGAATTTTTTTGATTTTCTGCTGCCAACCCCTTCAGTGGTATCAGAGCCAAATCTATGGGTAGACATGTCATACAGATAGAACACATAGAAGTATGTGGGCGTTGATTCTCTAGTTGTGACCCTCGTTCGTGGTTTTGTCATATCGCGGGATTGATTGATGAAGCGGCCCGGACCGACCTTACACGTAAGCCTACGCCAGACAGGTTCCACGCTCAACATACGGCTTGTTCTGTATATGTGGCTAGAGGGTGTCTGTCTCTCTTTCAATAGTGGATATGACCTTCACACCGGAGGGCCCTGAAAAGGGAGCGAAGAGGCAATAATTGAATCAACGTTATGGCTCAACGTTCATAGGTGGGAAAGGGTTCTGCCATGAAAGCCCAAAAGCCGCGTAAAACTTGCAAAAGGATAAAGTAGAAGCGTCTAACTTTGTTTTGCAGGGGTGTATGTCATGACATGGTAATGGTAAGTTTATAAAATGATTGTCCATTGGAGATCTCGAGCGAGGTCAAGGTGCTACAACCATGTCATGGCACCATGCTTATGAAGTATCTATTTTCTCATCTTGTTTGGCATAGTATATTAAGTTATACGATGGTAGCTAAATAGGATGACCCCTCTAAAATTCCAATGATAATGTTCCCCTCATGTGTGCACCACCAAGAAAGTTCTTCGGTATGAGACATGCCGTGACGAACGGGTGTTAGGCATACCTACATTCGCATACAGTGGGTGTAAGAAAAGTTACACCGCAATACACACGAGTTTGAGTTGGCGAGCCTAGCATGTGCAGACATGGCCTTGGAACACAGAGACCGAAAGGTAGAGCATGAGTAACATAGAGATATCGATGCGATCGACATTCAAAATGTCTACCTTTGGAACTATGTCATCGGCTCTGATGATTGGGGTGATATAGCAAAGTGGGATCGTGTGATCACTAAGACAAGGGATGTTCGTCTTGAGTGGGAGCCTTGTTAACTTAAGTTTATAGAAAAAACATAAAACATGTGCTCGGTGTATTATGAACATGGTCTAAACTCTTTGCAAATCCATTGTAGATGTCTCGCCACCCACCTTAAACCTTAGCTCATTCCTAGAGAAGGACAAGATGAAATCCGATGGGACGAACTTCACCGCCTGGCATCATACCCTGAGAATCCTCCTGACCCCCTACAAGCTCAACTATGTCTTAGAGACAGAACTGCCCGCCAAACCCACAGACACCGCCACTCAGGAGGAAAAGAATGTCTGGCGGTCCAAGGAGGACGATGCCTCCCTCATCCAGAGTGGAATGCTTTATGCCATGGAGCCGGAGCTTCAAAGGCATTTTGAGAAGATGAATGCTTTTGATATTCTTGAGGATATCAAGGCCATCTTTGCTCCAAAGGCTCAGGCAAAGAGGTATGAAGCTTTCGAGCTCTTCTTCTCCGCCAGGATGGAAGAGCATAGCAGTATAAGTGAGCATGTGGTCAAGATGTCTGCCTATGTTCAACGCTTGAACGCCCTAGAATGCAAAATCCCGGGCGAGCTAGCGATTGATAGGGTGTTACACTCGTTGTCTCCTAGCTACAGAGATTTCGTGATGAACTACAACATGCAAGGGATGGTTAAAACCCTTTCTGAGTTGTTCGCCATGCTCAAGACTGCTGAGGTGGAAATCAAGAAGGAGCACATGGTGTTGATGGTCAATAAGACCACCAACTTTAAGAAGACAGCAACAACTAAGGGCAAGAAGCCTAAGACGGATGGCAAGCAAGTTGCCAGATCCCCTAAGGTCCCAAAGAATAAGGTTGACGTCGTGTGCTACTACTGCAAGGGAGACGGGCACTGGAATCGCAACTGCCCCAAGTACCTCGATGATAAGAAAGCCAGCAAGTTTGCCATAAAAGAAAAAGGTATATGTGATGTACATGTTATTGATGTTTTCTTTACAAGAACCAGGAGCAACACCTAGGTATTTGATACCGGTTTTGTTGCTCATATTTGTAACTCCTAGCAGGAGCTGCGGAATAAGCGGTGCCTAGGAAAGGACGAAGTGACGATGCGCGTCGGCAACAGATCGAAGGTTGATGTCAAGGCCGTCGGCGATTTGTCTCTGCGTCTAACTTCAGGATTAACAATAGTTTTGAATAAGTGCTACTTTGTACCCGCCTTAAGTATCAATATTGTGAGTGGATTTTGCTTGTTGCAAGATCATTATTCGTTTAAAATCCGGTACAAGTGGTTGTTCTATTTTTATGAATGATGTCTTTTATGTTCATGTGTGTGTATGCAAAGGTTTATTCTTACTAGATCTTGATATTGGTACACACATCCATAGCATTGATGCCAAGCGATGCAAGCATAATGACAATAATACCATGTACCTATATGGCGTTGCCGTCTTGGTCGTATTGGCATAAAACGCATGAAGAAGCTCCATTCTGATGGAATTTTGGAATCACTAGATTTTGAATCTCTTGATACATGCGAGCCTTGCCTTATGGGTAAGATGACCAAGACACCCTTCTCCGATACTATGGAGCGGGCTGCAGATCTGTTGGGAATCATACATAAAGATGTGTGTGGACCAATGAGTGTCTCGACACGCAATGGGTGTTGTCATTTTGTTACCTTTACTGTTGATTTAAGTAGATACGGGTACATCTATTTATTGAAACATAAGTCTAAAAACTTTGAAAAGTTCAAAGAATTTCAGAATAAGGTAGATAATCAAATCAACAAGAAGATCAAGCATCTCCGATCAGATCGGGGAGGCGAATACTTGAGTTATGAGTTTGACATGCACTTGAGGACTGTGGTATATTACCATAGCGTACGCCAGCCGGAACACCACAATGTAATGGTGTGTCGGAAAGACGTAACCACACTCTATTGTATAGTGTACGGTCCATGATGTCTTTGACTGATTTGTCTGGGTCGTTTTGGGGCTATGCATTTGAAACCGCTGCTTTCATTTTAAATAGAGCACCATCCAAATCCGTGGAGACAACCCCATATGATATATGGTGTGACAAGAAGCCAAAGTTGCCATTCTTGAAAGTTTGGGGATGTGAGGCTTATGTTAAGAAACTACATCCTGACAAACTCGAACCTAAATTGGAAAAGTGAATCTTTGTGGGATACCCAAAGGAGACTATTGGGTATACCTTCTACAACAAAGCCGAGGGCAAAATGTTTGTCGCTAAAAACGGCGTCTTTCTTGAGAACGAGTTTCTCGTGAAAGGAGTTAGTGGAAGAAAGATAGAGCTAGATGAGATCGTTGATCCTTCTCTCCAAATACTGAGCAGCGCAACGGAAACTATTCCAAAACCGCACTCTACAGTGGAAGAAGAAATGAATGATAAAGATCAACAAGAGCTCGAGGTGTTCCAGATTGGTACAGTAGCCTTGTGATGGCAAGCTTGTTAAATGAACAAGATGAACCTAAAACCTACACAGAAGCAATGGAAAGTGTTGACTCCGAGAAATGGCTACAAGCCATGAAAGCCAAAATAGGATCCATGCATGAGAACCAAGTTTGGAACTTGGTGGATCTCCCTGAAGGTCGAAAGGCTGTGGAGAACAAATGGATCTTTAAGAAGAAGACAGATTCTAATGGAAATGTGATTGTCAATAAGGCGAGACTTGTCGCAAAGGGTTTTCGACAAGTGGAAGGAATTGAATACAATGAGACTTTCTCTCATGTAGCAATGTTGAGATCTGTCCGTATTTTACTAGCAATTGCTGCACATTATGATTATGAGATATGGCAGATGGATGTAAAGATTGCCTTCCTCAATGGTAACATTGAAGAAGAGTTGTACATGATGCAACTAGAGGGTTTTGTCGATCCTAAGGATGCAGGAAAGGTATACAGTCTTGAGCATTCCATTTATGTACTAAAGCAAGCATCCAGGAGTTGGAACAAGCGATTTGATCAAGTGATCAAGATATTTGGATTTGTCCAAAATAATCAAGAAGCTTGTGTTTATAAGAAAGTAAGTGAGAGCTCGGTGGCTTTGGAGGTATTTGAAAAGAACTAAGGATATGTTCCTAGTCTTTGGAGGTGATGATGTAGCTCTAAACGTAACTGGTTACGTGGATGCGAGATGGAACACGGACTCCGATGACTCGAAGTCTCAGACAGGATTTGTCTTTTTGGTAAATGGTGGCGCGGTAACCTAGAGAAACATGAAGCAACCAGTGGTGGCACAGTCTTCAATGGAGTCAGAATACATCGCAGTTAACTCTATGTTGAATGAAGTTGTCTGGCTGCGGAATTTCATCATTGAACTGGGAGTTGTTCCTAATGTGGATGACCATGTGTCAATCTACTGCTACAACACAGGAGCCATAGCAAATGCGTCAGAACCAACAACTCATTCCATAGCCAAGCACATCCAGCTTAGATTCCATGCCATTAGCCAAAATGTTGATAGTGGTGAAGTGAAGATTTGCAAAGTGCATACGGATCTGAATGTCACAGATCCGTTGACCAAAAGTATTCCACAAGTCAAGCATGAGAAATACCGAGATAGTATTGGTGTTAGATCATTGCCCATTGTCAAACTAGATTAATTTGTACTCTAGTGCAAGTGGGAGACTGAAGGAGATACGCCCTAGAGGCAAATAATAGTGTTTTATTTGATATATCTCTTGTTCATAATATGTTTCTTACCGTGCTATAACTATATTGATACGAAACAATAATACACGTGTGGTATGTAAACAACCAGGTCTCTAGTTACCTCTAAGAAACTAGCTCATTTGGCAAGTGATGATCTTATGGTTTTGAGATCATGGTGATAGTGCCAATTGACAATAAGGTCACATCATTGGAGAATGATGTGATAGACATTCACCCTAAAATTAATCATAATGAGATCAAGTTACTTAAAACGTTCATCATTGATGATAACATGAAGACACCATGGATTATATCCTTTGATTGTGAGATAATACATAATCATTGTTTTGGAAGGAGACATTAATGATATCAAGTATCAAGTTGTGAAAATGTGATCATAAAGGTATCATTGGATTTCCTGAAGAAATGGGTTGAGGAGTTTTATCAAGACCAAGATTTTCCAATCCAAGTAACGAAAAGATACACGTGGCCAACTCGGTGACGTTGCATTAACGAAGCTTGCAAGCGTATGATTGGATCATAGAATACAACGGCACGGGAAAGCGTAAACGAGTTCATCAATAACGAGATCGAACGCAAGTATGGAGATGTTTGAGATCATGTATCGGATGACCTAGGTATCGTATGGTAAAAGGAATAGCACTACGCAGTCAAGGTTCAAGCAATGAGATTAATCGTGAGGGCATGGGGATCATTATGGACATCCAGGTCCTGATGTTGATCATTGATACAAGAGATTCTTGGTCATGTTCGTGGCAACTCTGAGCCGAGGGGCGGCACACTTAAGGGTAGGAACGCTTTGGGATTGAACCGTCACAGAAGGAGAAACGAGAGAGAGAAACCGGAAAGGTTCCGGGTATTATCTGATGATGATCGAAGAGGTACGAAAGGATTTTTGGTGTATGGAATATATTAATATAGGTGTTTTATATTACTTAGTTGAATTAATATTAAAACATATTTTATTTTATATTTTAGGGTTTCCTTGTTGCTATTGGGCCGCTTCTAGAAGGGCCCAATAGGGTAGGCGCCTACGGAGAGAGGGGAGAGGGGCCACCGACAAAACCCTAGGGTTCCCACCCACGAGGTTGGGCCCAGGGATGGCGGCGGCCGACCTCTCCCTGGCAGCGGCTTGGGTGTCGTGGTATTGCCGATGAGTACGCCATGGAGGGGTCCTCACAGTGCATGTTTAGAGACGTGGGGTAAGGCGGACGGTTGACTGGGACGAGGTAACACAGCTTACTGTGTTCGAGATCCCACGACGGTGGCGGAATCTTACTCCTGCTATAAATCACTATAAGGGCAATACGAAGTTACAGAGAGATAGGTTCAACGTAGGTTGTGTGAATCGATGCCCTAAAGGCTCCCATAGGCCCGACTTATATAGTCGCCAGGTCCTAGGGTTACAGGGAAAAGTCCTAGCCGGACAGGTTACAGAGTCCTACACCGTCTATTACTAGTCTTGTGTATCTCGCACTCCAAGGCTCCGGGTACGCTGGTGACTCCACCGTAGCCTTCCTTTATCCGTCATGGGCCTCCCTTCTGGATCCATCTAACTGGGCTGCCCAGCAGGCCATAGGCCATGCTACCAACTGTGGGCCACCTGGGTTATCCGGATAAGTGACATGCTATGAGGATACCCATATAGCATATCCCCAACAGTAGCCCCCGGAGAACTCCGAGATCTTGCGCCGTCTTGCCCCTTCAGATGAATGTTTCGTCTAATAGGATGTCGGCAAATCATCAAGCAATATCTTGTAGTCCTCCCAAAGAACCCTGCAAAGCTTTCTTCGTCTTCAACTTGCAAGCCGGAGAAAAGCTGAATCTTCCATCGTACTCTTCCGTAGTTGGATTGGTTCCGTCCATGTCGGAATCTTCGATGTGACAGCTTATCTTCCTATGTCAGCTAGGACGACGTAGGTTTAGGTCAGCGATGCCTCGTAACTCACACAGGCAGAGAACGCAATCATGTCCGATTTTCCCACGCGAGCGATACGAACCGTTGGCGGCGATGGTTGGAGACGTGGCGAAATTTCCGCGCACGTTCACAAACACGTTGTCTACGCGGCAACCGTCCGATCAAGCTGCACGAATCTTGACACCGAGGATGATAAATAGTAACCGTGGGGAAATTTCCACTTTTTACCTCATTCTCCTTGCATCATCTTCTTCCTCCAGTCGCATGCCTGCTCGAGCTCTCTGCGAGAACTCTCGAAAAAACCCTAGCTCCAATCTGCACCAGTCGCACCCAATCCTCACTCCATGGCTAGCAGCAGCACTTCTCCATCAATGGCGGCGTCGAGCGAAGCCGCGGCGAAGCCGCGGCGAAGCCGGCGAGCTCCATCATTGTGCCTCCAGAGGGCCTAGTCATCCCCGCTTCAGCGGTCATCGAGTCCACCGGCGGCGACCTTAATCTAGCGGCGCTAGAGCCGTTGGAGGAGGAGCCAGACTCGCACAAGGGCGACTGGCGCGGCTCGGATATCACAGACCGTGATATCCAAGAGACGATCGCCGAAGGCTACCTTCCAGCGACGGAGAGGCTCGCCTGGCGGGCGGCGCCGGCAGACGAGGTGACACCTTCTCCTCAAGCCGAAGAAAAGGTGTACCTCAAAGCCCAACTGGTACACGGCGTCTCCCTGCCCATCTCCAACTTCTTCCTCTCCGTCTTGAACCATTATAGAGTCCAGCCTCAGAACCTTTCCCCCAATAGTATCTTAGTGCTTAGCAAGTACGCGGCACTTTGCAAGGGATACTTAGGGATAAAGCCAAGGTTAGACCTTTTTGTGTACTTCTTCACCGTCAAACGTGAAGCCGGACATAGCAAGGAAGAGCTTAGGAACTGTGGCACCATAAGCTTCAAGATTCGACCTGGCCGGCGGTTCCCCGACATCGTCGGCCATGAGTCCTGCAAGAATTGGCAACATACGTACTTTTACGGGCCAGACATCCCTCTGGCTGGCCGACAAGTTACGTACCCGGACTTTGTTGACGGAGCCGCCGCTAAAGCCTCGTCATGGAGATCCCAAGCATCCCTTCCCTCCGACCTCGACGCTTCTCGCGCAATAAGGCGGATCGAATGGTTTGTAGAGACAGGTTTGACCGGCTTGGACCTAGCCATGTGTTGGTTCATCAGGCGAATCCAACCTCTGCAGCACCGCGCGAAGCTCATGCACGAGTATACCAGCGACAAAAGGGATAGTCTCCGCATCTCCGTGGACAACTTCTCGAGCGACTCTGTCAAGCTCCGCCTTAAGGACATTGTCAAGGTGAAGGATAAGAAGCGTGGCTTCACCATCACCTATGACATGTTCGTAGACAGCAAGTGCCCAAAGGTAGGTTTTTATTTTCCGTGTATGACATATACTCTAGTTCTTCCATCTTGTAGATATCATCTTATCTAACACGATGAATCTTCACTTTTATAGCTTAGCGACATAGATGAGATGAGTATGGCTCCTCAAATCTATGATCCAAAGATGAAGGAAGTCACGGTCGTGTCCGACGACGAAGCTCCATTGGCGCGGAAGCGGAAGAGCTCCACCTCTGACGCTGCTGACGGAGGCAAGAAGAAGAAGACGGAGAGTGGAGCCTCCAAAAAGACTACCGCCGCCCTGGAGGCGAAAAACAGAAAATTTACCAGGATCCCCTTTGCTAAAGCACCCCCGCTTGTGTAAGCTTCTCATTATCCGACATTGTTTATTCATCTGTCTCGCTCCTGTACTTATGCATTTTGCATGTTTCAGGAAGAAAGCCACGACCAGCCTCAAGAAGACCTCCAAAACATCAGGGGCTTCTCGAGATATCAAGGACATGCTGCATCACGACGCCTCCCCCCATCGCCTCGCCACTCCCGCAGCAAGCCTCGCTGCAAGCTCACAAGCTAAGGAGGCATCGGGACCTTCCGCCATGGAAGCGGATTCGGCGCCTCTCGAAGCTTCTTTGTTGTCGTGCAACGCAGGAGAGTACCGCCCGACAAATGGCTGAAGCTCCGACTAAGGATGCCATCGGTGGCGGCAAGGCGGTGGTGGAAGCAGGTACTTCTGCCGCGGGCGGTACCCCCGCACCCAAGAAAGCCATAATATTTCCGAAGATAGTCTATCCGACACTTACGTCGGGTAGCACTGCTATGGTCCCTGGTGCGGCACCGACATCTCCGACGTGCGGTCTAGAGGAACTCCGCCGGCAAGCAGAAATCTTGCAAGGAAACAATGAATCCTTTGCCAAGCTGCTGGACAAGAGTCCTACGAACCTCAAGATCATCGCACTTGTAAGTTTTCTTTGTCTTTAGCTTTTCATATGAGTATCCCACTATAGCCCCCGAGGATGTAGACGGAAAACCATAGGTTTTGCATCTATATGCTCTAAGAGTGACTAAGTTAGAAAACCTCTAACTGTAGCCTCCAAGCATTTAGATGAAATGAACTATTCCGACTAGATGCTTTAAGAGTAGCATACGCAGTGTTTATAAATTTCAATACTGTACCCCCCAAGCTTCTAGTTGCAACTGAATTAGTTCCGACTAGATGCTTTAAAGAAAGCTAAGTATATGCCTGAGTTAAAAACTTTATACTGTAGCCCCCAAGCTTCTAGTTGTAACCGAATTAGTTCCGACTAGATGATTAAAGAAAGCTAAGCATATTGTTAAGTCAAACACTCTCACTGTAGCCCCCGAGCGTCTAGATGGAAAATTTCCGACTAGATGCTCCAAGCAGACTAAACAACGTTTTAACTTTGTTCTTTTTTCCACAGAACGAGAATGCTCGGAGGGGTATGGCCAATGACAAGTACCAGAAGATGCGTGCAGATCTAGAAGCTGAAAAGGGTAAAACTGCCTTCTTGAAGGAACATATCACCAAGAGCAAGCATCTGTTTTCTAATGCGCATTCCGACTTGGTTTTGTGCTCATATTCTCCGAGTACTCACTGTGTACTTTGCTTTCTCTGACTTGAAGAAACCATTGCCAAGGCTAAGAACATTGTCGAGCAATCCAAGCAAATTCAAGAGCTGGATAGCGAAAACAAGGTTCTTAAGGAGGAGAGGAAGGACATGCTGAAAATGCATGAGGAGTCGATGAAGGCCTTGCAGGACTCCGCCACCGAGGAAATGAACCGCTTAAAGGAGGATATTGCGATCTTAAAAGATCAGAAGCGAGCTGTCGATGAGCAGAATCATCGCCATAGTGAGGCGTACAAGCTCCTCCAACAAGAGAAACAATCCGTGGTGGACACCATCTGGCAAGCTGAGGCCAGCATCTTCAGTAAGTTTTCTCCGACTTGGATTTCTGTAGTCTGGATACTTTGATTTGTTGAACTCATGCTCTCCTTGTCGGAATTTGCAGCTCCTATGGGTTTAACTCGATCACCTCCTCCGGCCAAGGAATGCATGGTTCTTGCCGGCAACTTCATCAACACCGCCATCACCCAAGCCAAGGAGATTACCAAGCCCCTCCAGATAAACATCAAGGCATCGAACTCTGTGGCGAAGTACTCAGAGATTCTGCGCCGAGCCCCCGAGCGTATCACAAGCTAGAAAGCTTCGTGTGCATGGGCTGGCGCGAGGATGGCGCTGTCAATGGTCAAGGCACACTATGAAGGTGCCGACATCGACACAGTGACCTCTGGTATCCCTGACGTCGACGATGATGGCAAAGAGATAAATCATGAAGCCATCTTGTTGTCACTCGCGGGCTATGACACCAGAGTTGCCGAGTTGGTGGACATCGACGTCTTCGTGCCCATGAACATCATCGACAGCGGCACCCAAGATTCCTCTGAGTCCCACCACAACGCCGACTTCGAGGGTGGCTCTCCGGCTGGTGATGATGCTACTTCTAAGTCACCTGCGCCAAAGGAGTGAAGAACAACTTTGTAACATTTGCTTCACCTTTGGTGTATATGCGGAAAAAACTTTGTTTATGTAACTTAAGGCGGAAAACAATGGTCGTTATTTCCTGCTACTCAAGAACTGGTTTCCAGCATGTATATATTTTTTAAGCAAGTGCTGGCTTATCCATTACTTTGGTTCCTATGCTTGACTTTTCGTGAGTCGGAAGACTCGTTGTCGGAACCATGCACTTAGGTGATGATGCCCAATGGCACCGTCAATAACCTGAGCGCAAAATCGCCGACAATAAGTGCCAAAAGTCACTACTCCAGAATCCACATAAGAACGACAAAGAACATGTAGACCAGAAAACTTAAACTAATGCCCGTAGGCGGAATTTGCACAAGTGCAATCGCAAAGCTTGTGCATAAAGGTTTTACATGATCCAAAAATGAACACTAAAGGAGGTAAAAGACTCAGAAATATGAGTGAACCAGAGAGCTTTATTTCATTGATCATATAAGAGGTACACAATTAGATAAAAAATGTTAAGTGTAAAAGGTACGTAGTTGTGCTATGTTCCATGGCCGATCAAGCTCCGGGTAGTCATCATCCGGGTCACGTCGCTTGCGCTTATGATCCTCGTTGGGTCCATCCTTTAGTTCACGATTGTCAACAAGGTAGTAAGACCCATTGAGTAGCGCCTTGCTTATGATGAACGGTCCTTCCCATGGCGGGGATAATTTGTGTGACTTCTTCTGCTTAAGTCGGAGCACCAAATCCCCCTCTTTAAACGAGCGATGCCGAACGCGGCGACTATGGTAGCTGCATAGCTTCTGCTGGTAGATGGCGGATCTTTGGCATGCCAAAACGCGCTCCTCCTCGAGAAGGTCCACATCTAGACGTCTGGATTCTTCAGCGTTATCTTTGTCGTAGGCGGCAACTCTTGGTGCATCGTGAAGGATGTCGGAAGGCAGGATGGCTTCTGCTCCATATACCATGAAATGAGGGGTGTAGCCGGTGGATATGTTGGGTGTAGTTCGTAAACTCCACAACACAGAAGGAAATTCTTCTGCCCAGGCTCCAGCTGCTCTATGTAGCGGTGCCTCAAGACGTGGCTTGATTCCCTACAGAATTAATCCATTGGCTCGCTCAACCTGACCATTGGATTGTGGGTGTGCCACAGATGCAAGGTCAAGTCGGATGCCTTTCTCCCAGCAATAAGCCTCCACTTCTCCGAGTAAAAAATTGCTGTCGTTGTCGGTGATAATGCTGTGTGGGAGACCAAATCTCACCACTAGATCCCGGACAAACCTGAGGGCAGTTGCCCCATCAAGCTTTCTAATGGGTTTAGCTTCTATCCATTTAGTGAAATTGTCAACTTCTACGAGAAGATGTGTAAACCCACAAGGTGTCGTCTGTAACGGTCCCACCATGTCTAGCCCCCAGACTGCAAACGGCCAAGTTATTGGTATTGTTCGCAGTTCTTCAACAGGAACATGTGGTTGTTGGGCATAATACTGTCATCCCATGCATGTCTCAACCAGCTTGTCGGCGTCCGCCTTCGCGGTTAGCCAGTAGAATCCTTGCCGGAAGGCTTTCGCGACCAACGATCGAGGAGCGGCGTGATGCCCGCAATCTCCGAGATGGATCTCGCGTAGGATTTCCATACCTTCTAGCTGGGAAACACACTTTAGGTATACACCGGTAGTGCTCCTTTTGTAGAGTTGCCCATTGATTATGGTATAACCCTTTGCTCGTCGTACTATTTGCCGTCTTTCAACTTCGTTGTCGGGCAAAGTTTCGTGTTCGAGATATTCCATGAACGGTTTTATCCAAGCCGGAGGGACCTTAGTCACCATGTTGACGAAAGAGTCAGCACTATCCGGGTTGTCGATGTCGGCTCCCTTCACAGATGGTGTGCGCAGATGCTCTAGGAAAACTCCTGGCGGAATTTGCTTGTGCCCTGATCCAAGTTTAGACAGTAGACCAGCCGCCTCGTTTTGCTCCCTAGGTACATACTTGACTTCGTAGCCCAAGAAGCTCTTGGCTATCTCGTCCACTTCGTCTCGATATGCCGCCATCATAGGGTTCCGTGCATTCCAGTGCGACCACTGGCTGGGCAACCAAGTCGTAATCTCCACAGCAAACTATGCGCTTGATGCCAATATCCTTGGCTACACGTAGTCCGTGAATGAGTGCTTCATACTCCGCCATGTTGTTTGTAGCCTCGAAGTGGATCTGCAGAACGTAGTATAACTTGTCTCCTGTTGGTGACTGTAGCAATACACCAGCCCCCGAGCCGTTGAGCATCTTTGATCTGTCAAAGTGCATCACCCAGTACTCTGGTTCCGGCAATGGAGTAGCATCTGGCATCTCCGTCCAATCTGCAACAAAATTCGCCAAGGCTTGTGATTTGATAGCATCGCGTCTCTTGTAGGTGATCTCGAAGGCGGCAAGTTCAATGCCCCACTTCGCGACCCTTCCCGTAGTGTCGCTGTTGTTAATAATGTCGGACAGTGGAGTCTTGCTCACCACTGTGATTGGGTGCTCCTGAAAGTAATGCCTTTGCTTCCGAGAAGCAAGGAATACTCCATAAGCTATCTTCTGGTAGTGCGGGTAACGCTGCTTGGACTCCGTCAAGACCTCGCTCACATAGTAAACTGGTCGTTGAACTCCGTGCTCATATCCAGGTTCCTTACGCTCCACCATGATGACAATGCTGATTACCCGGTTGGTTGCCTCCATGTAGATTAACAGGGGCTCTCCAGGCTCGGGTGCTGCAAGGATGGGCGCTGAGGAAAGAATCTCCTTGAGCTGCTTCAATGCTGCATCTGCTTCGTCCGTCCATGTGAATTTGTCCGCCTTCTTCAGCAACTTGTACAGCGACAGAGCCTTCTCTCCAAGTCGGCTGACGAACCGACTAACTTCTGCAACACAACCTGTTAGTCGTTGAATGTCCTTGAGGCATGTCGGACGGTTTATGTTTAAGATGGCCTTGATTTTCTCCGGGTTGACCTCGATTCCGTGTTGGGAAACGATGAAACCCAACAATTTGCCGGTTGGAACCCCGAAGACGCACTTCTTAGGGTTAAGCATCATGTTGTATTTCCGGAGATTATCAAAGGTTTCTTTTAAGTCGGAGATTAAGTCATTTGACTTTTTAGACATCACCGCGATATCGTCCACATAGGGGTGAACGTTCCGACCAATTTGGTCGTGGAGGCAATGTTGCATTGTCCACTGGTACGTAGCACCTGTGTTTTTCAGCCCAAAGGGCATCGTGACATAACAAAATGTGCCATATGGGGTAGTGAACAAAGTGTCCAATTGGTCCGACTTCCTCATCTTGATCTGGTGGTATCCTGAGTATGCATCGAGAAAACACAAAAGCTCCGAGCCAGCCGTCGAGTCAATGACTTGGTCAATGCGAGGCAAAGCAAACGGATCTTTGGGACATGCTTTGTTCAAGCCGGTGTAATCAACGCACATTCTTAATTCATTGGTTCCCTTTTTGGGTACAAGTACAGGATTGGCCACCCATCGGGTGTGAAGGACTTCTCGGATAAATCTAGCTTTAAGTAACCTAGATATCTCTTTGCCAATGGCGTGTCTCTTCTCGTCTCCGAAGCGTCGTAGAGGTTGTTTCACTAGTTTGCTTTTTGGATCAATGTTTAAGCTGTGCTCGGCAAGTTCCCTAGGTACACCTTTCATGTCGACAGGTTGCCAGGCAAAGATGTCCCTATTCTCATGGAGGAACTCGACGAGCGTGCTTTCCTATTTGGGATCCAGGTTCGTCCCAATGGCGGTGACCTTGGAGGCATCGCCTACCACAAATTCCACCGGTTTGGTCTCGATGGCGGCCTTGAACGCAGGAGCGGAGTCGGAGATCTGCTTCTTCGATGCGGGCATCTCTGAGTCATCGACCTTGCTCTGGATCTCTTTGAATTCTTTCTTTGAGAGGATGACCTCGCAACTGCTTCATTGATCTCACAGTCCATTGCCTTGGTAAAGCTTCTGGATACGGTGATGACACCGTTTGGTCCGGGTATCTTGAGTTTGTTGTAGACGAAGCATGGCTTGGCCATGAACGTGTGGAATATGTCACGGACGAATATGACGTGGTACACGCTCTTGAAGGGGACCACCTCGAAGGTCATGCACTCTTGGTGGTAATTGTTAACAACACCAAAGGCAACCTAAAGTGCAATGCACCCGAGGGACCGATCCTCCCGACCAGGAACTACGCCGTGGAAGATGGTGTTGGTCCGCCTTAGGTTTGCCTCCGTCAAGTTCATCTTTTGCAGTGTATCCAGGTACATGATGTTGATGCTGCTTCCACTATCCACCATACACTTGGTGAACTCCACGCCGTCAATCAAAGGGTTGATGACCATGGCGTACTGGTTCTCCGTAGGTATAAGGTCTGGGTGGTCCGTCCTGTCCCAAGTTATTGGAACCTTCGACCAGTGCAGGTACTGGGGAACTGAGGGGACTGTGGCCATCAGGATCCTCAGAGAGGTATTCTGTTGTCGGACGGTGGGGGTGCCAAGGAAAGTGTGGTAGACTGGTGCCTTCTTTGTGAAGGGGTTCTTGCCCTTATCGTCGCCCTTGTCGGCGTGCTTGGGGTCAACATCCTCATCCATGTCACTTGATTCCTTGGATTCCTCCTCCTTCTTCTTCCCCTTGCCCTTGCCTCGCGGACTGTTCTTCCGACTTCGCTTGTAGCCGGACTCCGGGTATTCCTTGAGGTCATTGACGAACTTGCAATGTTGATTGGTATGGGTGGCCTTGCCGTTGACATCGAGGTGTACGAGGCACGGCATATCGCGGTACTCCTCGTAGGTTTGGGGAATGCGGAGCGGCGCCGAGGTAGTTTCGTTTCCTCGTTGCTGCCCATGACCAGCTCCCCTTCCTCGGCCACGTTGTCCGCCTTCACCTCGTCCTGCAAAAGTCATAGCGACCATGTCGGTAGATTGCTTTTCTTCTGGAGCGGTTTTTCGCTTTGCACTGCTGTTCCTCTGCGCTTGAGTTGGAACGGCTGATGCCGGCAAGGAGCCGCGAGCATCATCGTCGGCAGCTGCGAACTCACTAGCCAACTGAATCATCTGGTTCAAGTCAAGCTGGTGATTGTCCTGCAAGCGCTTCAGCTTATGTCGGAGCAACATGCCTCTTTCCAATCCGTCGATGAAGGCGGCCATGGCGGTCTGGGCGTGCACTCCTGCGCAGGAATTCTTCATGTCCAGCCAGCGAGAGAGGTAGGCACGAGATGTCTCGTCTTTCTCTTGCACGCACCGCTGTAGATCGCCCATAGTGCAGGGACGCTTGTATGTACCCTCAAAGTTCTTGGTGAACGCTTCTTGCATGTCCAACCTGTTGTAGATAGATTTCTCCGGCAAGTCGTCGATCCATTGACGGGCCGTGTCCGCCAACATTAATGGGAGGTAATTGACGGCGACGTTTGGGTTGCCTCCGGCAATCTCCACCGCGTTGTCGTAGTCCTGCAACCATGTGGCTGGCTTGGCGGTGCCGTCATAGGGCTTGATGGTCTTGTCAATCCGGTAACCTTTGGGGTAAGTTGCGGACCGTATTGCAGGTCCAAAACAACATGGTCCCAGGTATGGTCCTTCACGGGCCTCGTGGATCTTATCGATCCGCGAACCTGCATCGTACGGCTCCGGGTTCTTCTTCTTGTCAACAGGGGATGGGCTGCATGAACGATGCGGTCCTCCTCCACCATGGTGACTGCTTGGTGGTGACGGAGGCGGAGGTGGCGGTGGGTTAACCTTCTTGCTGTTACCCTCATGCGACGCCTCACGCCTGTCACGGTTGCTTGTCGGACGTGGAGGGTCATGGCGTGACCTGCTCTTGTGTCCTTGGTTGCGCTCTCCATCGTGACGGGTCTGCTCCGCGTTGTCGCGGATGCAATGCCGCACTGCTTTGGTGGGGGCATATCCGTACGATGGTGAGCCTTGTAATCTTCGTGATGTCGGGGGATCGGGGCGGTGGCGATGGGAAACGAGGTCAGGCCTTTTCTCCGTGGTCGGAGGATATGGGGATAGCATCCTTCCTGTTGCGCGTCTGGGACCTGACATCAAGAGGAGATTTGTCCCTTGGCGGCTTGTACTGGCTAGATTGGCAAAGCGCTGGGTCAGACTCAAGCCTCTGAGAGGTGGCCTTTTCCTGCTGCTTCACCGCCTTGGCCACTAGGTCATAGACCTGTTCCACTGCCTCGGGCGATCTATCCTACTCTAGAAGGGTCTTGGTGACGGCGAGGTTAAGGAGTGGGGTGGGCATCACCTGCTTGCCTTCATTGTCAATGTATGGCTTGGCCTGTGCCGGCTTCGAGGGAGCCCATCCTAGGTTGCGCCGTACACCAGGATCGTTGATGACGCGAGCCGGAGCTTTCTTAGCCTTCTGCTGCTGCAGCAAAGTCTTGTATTCAGCCTCCATTGCTCTAGCCTTCTCTATGGACTTCTGCGCGTTGACCAGATCTCGATCTAGTTTAGCGCCTTGTTCCGCGATGGCCTGCGCTTCCTCCAGCAGCTGCTGGCGCTTCTCGTCAAGCTGGGGCACGCTCCGGATATGAGCAACGGTCAGTGGCTCGACGAGGAGGTTGTCGTACATCACTCTATCAGCTGGAGTAACTTGGGCTGCTACAGACGTGGATGCCGGAGGCGGCAAGTTTGCGGTGTTGTTGTTGCTCGGGCCGGTGCCGAGTTCCTGCGGCTGCTGCACTGGGTTAGGCGGAGGAGTCATGACTTTTGCACGATCATCGTCAGCAGCAATAAGTGGCCCCTTCCCCTTTTCCAGCGCTATAGGCGGAGCTCGCCCGAGTTGATCTTCATCCATCGCCGTCCCAATGGTGATGAACACCCCTCAAGACGTGACGGCATTGTTGGCTTGCTCGTCGCGTGAGTACTCCTTCTCCATCTCCTGCATAGCAGAGTCTAGCTCTTCTGGACTGAAATCTATCTCCTCTGAATCTGCACTGAAATCAGCATAAAGCGCGTCAATGACAGAGTCAAAGGGTGCCAGGACTTCCTCGATGACGGGCGGTGGAGGTGCAACAACAACGACGATGACTGGAGGTGGTGGCGCCGCTGCGACGATGGCGGCAGGAGGCGGTGGTGGCGGTTGCTGAATCGGAGGTTCTCCGTCCCTGAGCGCAAGCGCCATCTAGGCTGCTGCGTCAGCTTCCGCGTAGTTGTTGACGGTGCTCACCATCTCTTCGAGGGTAAGACGTCCTGTTGCCTGCTGCCATCTTAAAGAATGTCGGAGAAGCGTGCCACAGTCCAGTCCTTCCACGAAGTGATACAGAGCGTTATCATCGGGGTAGTGGGCTAGATCGGCTCGTATACGGAGCCACCTGGCCAGGTAGTCGCGGGGGTTTTCGCCTTCTCTCTGAACGCAGCGCGCCAGATCGAAGATGGTAACCATGACGACGAACTTGGATCTCTGCTGTCCAGACGCACGGGCGAAGCCAGTGGATTTTCAGTGATCTTCCACCTTTATATCCTGCACAGGGGCGGTTTGGGTGGGCCTTGGATTTTTCTGATCTTTGCCGTCAAACTCCGAAGAGAGATCCGACATCGATCCTTCCGCGAACGTATCCTGCCCGTAGGCGGTCCGTGCGGGCCTTGGATTTTTTCGATCTTTGTCGGCAAACTCCAAAGAGAGATTCAACATCGATCCTTCCACGAACGTATCCTGCCCGTAGGCGGTCCGTGCGGGACTTGATGCTCCTCCGACTCCCAGGGAACTAGTGCCCGAGTCGGTTTCGCCGATGAAGAGGTGGATGTCTCCGATAGGAACGACTGAACACCGCGTAGGGTTCGTCTTCGCCGGGATCCAGAACTCGTCAGGAGGGACGATCGGAACGTTGCCGGAGAAGAGAACACAACCGATGGCTACGGTTTCACGGATTCCCGCGAAGATCTTGGTCCTCGCCCGCTGAAGAGTCTGAAGCGCCTCTTGCCCCATGGTGGGCGCCAACTGTCGTGGTATTGCCGATGAGTACGCCATGGAGGGGTCCTCACAGTGCGTGTTTAGAGACATGGGGTAAGGCGGACGGTTGACGGGTACGAGGTAACACAGCTTACCCAGGTTCAGATCCCACGACGGTGGTGGAATCCTACTCCTGCTATAAATCACTATAAGGGCAATACACCGAGTTACAGAGATAGGTTCGTTGTGCGAGGTTGTGTGAATCAATGCCCTAAAGGCTCCCATAGGCCCGACTTATATAGTCGCCAGGTCCTGGGGTTATAGGGAAAAGTCCTAGCCGGACAGGTTACAGAGTCCTACACCGTCTATTACTAGTCTTGTGTATCTCGCACTCCAAGGCTCCGGGTACGCTGGTGACTCCACCGTAGCCTTCCATTATCCGGCATGGGCCTCCCTTCTGGATCCATCTAACTGGGGCGCCCAGCAGGCCATAGGCCATGCTACCAACTGTGGGCCACCCGGGTTATCCCACCCCCAAGCCCTAGGATTTGCCCTACCCCTCCCTACTATAAATAGAGGAGCCCCCTCCCCTCTATTTGCACCTAACAACAAGTTATATCCTCTCTCCCCTAAACCCTAGAGCTCTCTCCATTAGATTCGATCTAGCCTCTTGGTTGTCCTGCTTTTTTCTTCTTCCGCTACTCTGCTGGATCGGATCCTGGGAGACGGTTTGATGGTGCTGGTTTAGCACTTCGTTGGGAACCCCAAGAGGAAGGTGTGAAGCAGCACAACAACTATTTCCCTCAGTAAGAAACCAAGGTTATCGAACCAGTAGGAGGAAGGACACGTCACACAGGTGTTGCAAGCAACGCGGGGACCTGCATAACACAAACTCAAGACTTTGCCCCAACTAGACAGTGAGGTTGTCAAGCTCACCGGTTTGTTGTAACAAAGGATTAAACGTATGGTGTGGAAGGTAATGGTTTGCAGCAAGTAAAAAAGTAATAGTGGAAGATGTATCAATGGTAAAGATTGGACCGGGGTCAATAGTTCACTAGAGGTGCTCTCCTTAGATAAAAAAACATGGCATGAAGGGTAAACAAATTACAGCAATGCAATTGACAAGAACTGAGCAAGGCATAACAATGCAATACTAGTCAGAAAGATCCTATGAGATTCGATTGGGCAATACAACAATATACATAGATCGCCATCCAACTGCATCTATGACTAGAAGTCCACCTTCAGGTTATCATCCGAACCCCCTCCAGTATTAAGTTGCAAGCAACAGGCAACTGCTTTAAGCAAAGTGTGTAAGGTAAACAGTCCACATGTTCCATGAACAAGAGACCGTTGTTTTCTCCCTAGTGGCAACAACACATTATACAACCGAAGAGATTATTGTCACTTCCCTTGGAAACTAGAGGCATGAACCCATTATCGAGCATCAATACTCCCTCTTGGAGTCACTAGCAACTACTTGGCCAAGATAGCCACTAACAACGGAGAGCATGCAAGATCACAAACAACACAGACATGATAGAATCATAAATACAAAACCATTAATCAAACCAACATAATAATCTCAATATCCATCGGGTCCCCACAAACACAACATGCATGATTACAAATAGATTAGATCTTGATCATGAACGGAGCTCACAAGATCTATACATGAAAGCACAAAGGAGGATATACAACCATCTAGCTACTACATGGACCCATAGTCCAAGGTGGAACTACTCACGCATCATACCGGAGAAGCAGGCCTCCGGGATGATCTCCCCTCCGGCAGGGTGCCGGGAAGAACTTCAGATCCCCCCGATCTAGGGATGATGGTGGCGGCGGCTACAGACGGTTTCGTGGAGATTTGATCGGGTGCTTAGGGTTTAGGCATCAGGGGCTTCTTATAGGCGAAGGGGGAGGCCGAGGAGGCGACCAGGGGGCCCACACCCCACCCAGGAGCGAGCCCACCCCTGGCCGCGCCTAGGGGGGTCTGGCCGCCCTGGTTTGCTTCCCCGTCTCCCCTCTAGACTTCTTGTTCCCCACAGAAATTTATTGACTTTGGCGTTTGTCCCGTCCAATTCCGAGAATATTTCTTTACTAGCTTTTCTGAAACGAAAAACAGCAGAAAACAGGCAACTGGCACTGTGGCAACTTTTTAATAGGTTAGTACCAGAAAACATGTAAAAAGCACCTCAAAGTGTGGACAAAGCAAAGCAAAGTAGATACTAACAATCATGGAACATAAAAAATTATAGATACGTTTCCGACGTATCAAGCATCCCCAAGCTTAACTCCTACTCGTCCTCGAGTAGGTAAGTGATAAAAAAGAATAATTTTTGAGGTGACATGCACCCTCACAATAAAGATCTAACCATTTGCAAGCATTGAAAGCTGGGATAAAAAAACTCTAAACATGAACATGAAAGAATGGAGTTCTAACAGTAAGACAGAGCAACTATTGTTGCAACAAGACAGGATACAACCAAAGATCATGAATAACATACATTGAAAAACGTTTGTTTGTTTCACATACAGAAAACAAAGCATAGTGGTAAACAGCTTGTCCCTCATAGAGTAGCAAATAGATGCATAGGACACCTTCAAAGTTCACAAGGGTGAATAGAAACAAGTAGCACAAGAACAAGTAATATCACAATATGCATCAATCAATAAGCTTTGGGACACTCCACATAGAACTAAGAATGGCAACTATGCTCTCTTAATGGTGCCTAAAGGTAGAAGGTGGAGACTCAATAGTGGTGGAAGAAAGGCCTTGTAAAGGAAGCAGGGATTTCATGTTTCAAAAAGAGCTTCCAAAATTATGGTACTTGTTAGCTTTCAGCCCTCATTGCCCCTATCATAAGCATCTTGAAGTGATTAAGGTTAAAGTAAACAAACTATGGAGTATATGCTTGACAAAGTATAAGTTGGCAATATCAAGTCCCTTGAATATGAGGTCCACACCTCATGCTACTCAACTTCTGGCCCATGTAAGTTCTTGTCATTGTAAGTATTTGCATATCATTGAGAACCGCCAACGGGGTACCCCTTGCACATGGTACAGGAGCTTTCCCATAACCAAAATGACAAGGCAAGCAGACAATGAGCATCTCAGCGATCTTTTTATTTACTATATGGATAGATTTTTATTGAGGATGCTTCATAGATAGCTCACTATGGTGATGCTGCAAGTTTCCACCATGATTAGGCATGGATTAGGCTAGCAGCCTAGGGGTTTCTCTAACACAGAGTGCAAACTCCATGGACTTACAAGTTCCCTCTTTATTTCACACCGGTGACATCCATAGACAAAATAGCATGATATCAACTAAGTACAGAGTACAAGTGCAATGTTGAAAACGTTCCCCTTGACAGCATGGTTCTGCTAATTCCAACATATACGTGTAAGCATATACAACATAGAGACACAATGGTTCAAGTTTATTAGGGGCAAAGAATATAAAGTGTGCCATCAAGTTCGTGAGGGCTTTAATCACTAAGTTTTCACATAACAAAATAGCTTTTAATTGGAAGATAGCTGAAAACAAGAATATACTTGGAATGGTGTAGCACACCATGCATAGGAGTTTATAGTGGACACTTTGGAATAACTTTGTTTCTTGGGAGTTGGAAGCATGAGTAGATCTTACTCATACAGGTGGAGGCTAGCAAAATACTGGGAGCAACCAAATAAGAGAGCAATAGTGGCCATAATCATGCAGAGCGACAAAACATTACTAATCAAAGCATAGAGGGGTACTACAAGTCAAGGAATAAATGATCATAGAGGCTAATGGTGACTTGTGAGAGTCATAACCTGGTGTGAGCATGTGCCAATTCAACCCAAACAAACCTCAAAGGAGAATACCACAATACTAAGCTTTTGCATGCTAAGACAACACATAATTTCTTCAAGGCACACTAAGCAATCCCAATGACTTGTATCAAGCCAGGATACAACAATAACTACTAAGCATAAGGTCAAAACAACACCTAACATGGCATGATAAAGTCTAATTCACGGTCAATGCAAGCTCCTCTTGCACTTCCAAGCAAGAGCTTTCTACTCCTTTCCAACACCAAGCAAACTTATTTGTAACAACACAACGAAAGCAGGGGGTCCAAACTACTCAAGCAAACTAAACAAACTAAGCAAAGCAAACGAAAACTAAGACGCTCCAAGAACAACACAAATGTGCATGAAATAATAAAAGTGAAATGTCTAGACAGACCCGAGCTTTTTATTGATGAAGAAAGGGGATGCCTTGGGCATCCCCAAGCTTTGACGCTTGTAACTCTTGGATATTTCTTGGGGTGACACCATGGTGACATCCTCAAGCTTGAGCTTTTGTCCATTCTTCATCTCATTGCATCATTATCTCTCTACACATGAAATTTTTCCTTCATACAAAACTTCACACAATCTTCATTAGCAACATTAGTTTATTTAAAAGATATTAGACCTCTGGCAAAGATTTGGAACAGCAAGACTTTTCACTAAAAACACAATCTACTGTAGTAACTCTTTCAAAAAGCTCAATTCCCCAAAAAAGAACTCAAAAAGGAATCAATAAGAAGCAAATGCAAATAATGGCAGAAATCTGTCAAAACAGACCAGCAGGTAGAAACCGATTTTATCGAAAATCTTCTGTTGCTCAAATCAAAAAGTGTTGAACTAACGAAAGTTATCTAACATACTGGGGGATTTATTCGTAAATTATCAGCTCAATCAGAGTTACAGAGACTCCTCACGAAGTTTTATGGTGGAGGACAGAAATCTGTTTCGGGACAGCAACTCCCCAAATCTTACTTCCCTCTCATTAGAGGTTATTCTTGGCACAAAAAGCAAACAAAAAGGATAAGGAGAGGTCATTACTGAAGTAATAACTTCCAAGACTCAAGGAAACTCTTGGGTTATCTCCCAACAAGTACTTTTCTTTAACGCCTTTAAGTTAGGCACAAGAAGCAAGAAGAATCAAGTATTTTCAAATGATGAAGCATTAACATCAAACCTTGCTTTCAAATGAGGAGCAAAAAGCAACTTATCTCTCCTCATAGGGAGGTGTTAAATACCTTTCTAGAATGGAAAATGATATTTAATGGTGCCTTCTTTCATATCAATGATGGCACCTACAGTTCTAAGAAAAGGTCTTCCCAAAGTAATAGGACAAGAAGCATTGTATTCAACATCCAAAACATAGAAATCCATAGGGACATAAGCATTGTTAACCATAATGATAACATCATTAATACTCCCCACGAGTTTCTTCTTAGCATTATCATTAAGTGGAACATCCAAATAACAATCTTCCAAAGGTGGCAAATCAAGCATTTCATAAATCTTCGTAGGCATAATAGAGACACTAGAACCAAGATCACATGAAGCTTTGAGATCAAAGGCATTCACTTGCATATTAATAATGGGTTCCCAACTATCTTCTACTTTCCTAGGAATAGAAGCTTCATGTTTTAGCTTCTCTTCCTTAATCTTTACAAGAGCATCTGTAATGTGTTTGGTGAAAGCAACATGCATATCACTAGCATCAGGACTTCTAGCTAGCTTTTGTAGGAACATAATAACTTCAAAAATATTGCAACCATCAATATCAAAGTCAAACTTAGCATCACTAGTAGTAGGCTCAATAGGCTTAGGCATAGTAGGAGGAGGAATAGGGACTACTTGTGGTTTAGTGGTGGTGGTGGTGCACACACTATTGTTTCTATCAATTTCAGCTTCCCTTTCCCACCTAGCATGAAGTTGAGCTAACAGCCTAACATTTTCATCAATAGTAACTTGTATGGCATGAGTAGCAGCAAAGGTACTTTCCATGGTTTCAGGTTTAGCAGCCATTTTATTAATCAAGGAAGACTGAGCTTCAGACAAAGAGGATTTTTTTTCAACATTTAAAAGCTTTTCCTCTATAGCCTTATTGAAAGTGGTTTGTTTACTAATAAAGTATTTGAGAATGACTTCAAGTTCAGAGGGGGCACTTCTAGCATTGTTGTAAGAGCTTCCATAGGAATTGCCATTATTAGGAGGATAAGGCCTATAATTACCATAAGTATTGTTGCCAAAATTGTTGTTTCTAATGAAGTTCACATCAACTTGCTCTTCTTGAGCAACCAAATAGGCTAAGGGAACATGATTAGGATCTAAAGGAGCTTTCCCATTAATAAGAATAGCCATAATAACATCAATCTTATCACTCAAAGAGGAAGTTTCCTCAACATAATTTACCTTCTTAGCATGTGGATCTCTCTCAATGTGCCATTCAGAGTAGTTAATCATCATATTATCAAGGAGCTTTGTTGCAGAACCCAAAGTGAGGCCCATAAAGGTACCTCCAGCAGCTGAATCCAACAGGTTTCTTCAGGAGAAATTCAAACCTGCATAAAAAGTCTGGACAATCATCCAAGCAGTGAGTCCATGAGTGGGACAATTCTTAACCACAGTTTTCATTCTTTCCCAAGCTTGAGCAACATGTTCATTATCAAGTTGTTTAAATTTCATAATGTCACTTCTCATAGATATAATCTTAGCAGGAGGATAGTACTTTCCAATAAAAGCTTCTTTGCACTTAGTCCAAGAATCAATACTATTTTTAGGCAAGGATAGCAACCACTCTTTAGCTTTTCCTCTCAAGGAGAAAGGAAAAAGCTTGAGTTTAATAATGTCTCCATCTACATCCTTATACTTTTGCATTTCACAAAGTTCAATAAAGCTATTGAGATGGGCAGCAGGATCATCAGAACTAGTACCAGAAAATTGCTCTCTCATCACAAGATTCAACAAAGCAGGCTTAATTTCATAAAAGGTAGCATCAGGAGCAGGTGGAGCAATAGGAGTGCTTAGGAAATCATTGATGTTGGTGCTAGTGAAGTCACACAACTTGGTGTTCTCAGCAGAGTTCATTTTGGCAAAGGTGGGCAAGCCAAAAACACCAGAAGAGCTAGAGAAGGAACTAATTTTTTTTGTGTTTTTTTGGAAAGAGGCAAACAAAACCAAAAAGAAACAAAGCAAACTAAAAACAAAGTAAAGAGAAAGGAACTGGAGTACTCCCCTTGTGAAGACGTCCTTAGCCTCCCCGGCAACGGCACCAGAAAAAGGCTTGATGGTGCTAGTTTAGCACTTCGTTGGGAACCCCAAGAGGAAGGTGTGAAGCATCACAACAATAGTTTTCCCTCAGTAAGAAACCAAGGTTATCGAACCAGTAGGAGGAAGGAAACATCACACAGGTGTTGCAAGCAACGCGGAGCCCCGCACAACACAAACTCAAGACTTTGCCCCAACTAGACAGTGAGGTTGTCAAGCTTACCGGTTTGCTGTAACAAAGGATTAAATGTATGGTGTGGAAGGTAATGGTTTGCAACAAGTAAACAAGTAATAGTGGAAGATGAATCAATGGTAAAGATTGGACCTGGGTCCATAGTTCACTAGAGGTGCTCTCCTTAGATAAACAACATGGCATGAAGGGTAAACAAATTACAGCAGGGCAATTGACAGGAACTGAACAAGGCATAACAATGCAATACTAGTCCGAAAGATCCTATGAGATTCGATTGGGCAATACAACAATATACATAGACCGCCATCCAACTGCATCTATGACTAGAAGTCCAACTTCAGGTTATCATCTGAACCCCCTCCAGTATTAAGTTGCAAGCAACAAAGAATTGCTTTAAGCTAAGTGTGTAAGGTAAACAGTCCACATGTTCCATAAAAAAGAGACCGTTGTTTTTTCCCTAGTGGCAACAACACATTCTACAACCGAAGAGATTATTGTCACTTCCCTTGGAAACTAGAGGAACGAACCCACTATCGAGCATCAATACTCCCTCTTGGAGTCAATAGCAACTACTTGGCCAAGATAGCCACTAACAACAGAGAACATGCAAGATCACAAACAACACATACATGATAGAATCATAAAGACAAAACCATTAATCAAACCAACATAATAATCTCAATATCCATCGGATCCCCACAAACACAACATGCATGATTACAAATAGATTAGATCTTGATCATGAATGGAGCTCACAAGATCTATACATGAAAGCACAAAGGAGGATATACAACCATCTAGATACTACATGGACCCATAGTCCAAGGTGGAACTACTCACGCATCATACCGGAGAAGAAGGCCTCCGGGATGAGCTCCCCTCTGGCAGGGTGCCGGGAAGAACTTCAGATCCCCCTCGATCTAGGGACGATGGTGGCGGCGGCTACAGACGGTTTCGTGGAGATTTGATTGGGTGCTTAGGGTTTAGGCATCGAGGGCTTCTTATAGGCGAAGGGGGAGGCCGAGGAGGCTACCAGGGGGCCCACACCCCACCCAGGCATGGGCCCACCCCTGGCCGCGCCTAGGAAGGGTCAGGCCGCCCTGGTTTTCTTTTTGTCTCCCCTCTGGACTTCTTGTTCCCCACGGAAAGTTATTGACTTTGGCGTTTGTCCCGTCCAATTCCGAGAATATTTCTTTACTAGCTTTTCTGAAACCAAAAATAGCAGAAAACAGGCAACTAGCACTGTGGAACTTGTTAATAGGTTAGTATCAGAAAACATGTAAAGAACATCTCAAAGTCTGGACAAAGCAAAGCAAAGTAGATACTAACAAGCATGGAAAATCAAAAATTATAGATACGTTTCCGACATATCATGTTCCGATACTGTACATGTGTAGAGCTTCGAGGTGCAACACTTGGAGCGCTGTCTTCATTATTATATGCCTACCTAAGTAAGGTGTGCCACGGTATTTATGGGTATGAACTTTGTTCTTCCTCTCTGTTACTTATGTCTACATAGTATAGATCTTGTTGATCGTGTTCGTATAGGGATTTTTTTTATTTTTTGTTGCAAACTCCTTCAATCCTCACGCACTATGCACATGTGGCTTCACATGCGGCTACCTCGACACCAGCATCCCCGACCATGACATTGACCATGATGGCTCCTTGCATGGATACCTAGACCAAGGTTGCATCGCTCTCCGCTCCCAATGCTCTTGGCTTCGTCGACATCGTCACAAGGGCTATCACCTTGCTTGAGCATCTCACCAGCTTCCTCGTCCAACCTACCGTGACGCGACATCATGCATGATGTTCCTGCTCGGACTGTGAGGGGTGTCAATCTACTAGATGATATTTTGGTTTATCTCCAGTCTAACCGTCTGCGACGTTCCAGTATTCACAAACAATGCTACCACTATGACCGCGGGGGATGTTAGAGTATATGTGTATTGGTATGCCACGATACTTTAGTATTATTAGGATTCCAATCTAATTTTACTTATACTCCAAGATAATTTCTGCAAGCCTATATTTACTCTCCCATAAGGCTCAACAATATATCCATATATCGTTCTACACTACTCGCATACGGTGCGATGAAAATCGTTCGATCTAATCTCTTTTCCTCCTCTCCTAATCATGTCACCTACCTTATCCTCTCACCTGCCCCGTCAACACCAGCCACAAAATTTCCATTCCTCTCTCTCATCATCCACATCGGGGTTCTCTCGAGGCTGATGGTCGCCTTCCGCGCTGAGCGTCGCCTCTGCCATGAAGGGCACCGCACTCAGCGTGCAACTAGATGATCTGGACGTGAAGCTCCTTGGCACGAGAGCGGTCGGGCAGTTTGATGCGTAGCTCCATGCGGCCGTGCTCCGGTACGCCGTGTTCACCACTGTCGAAGCTCGGCTCATTGACCCTGCAGCTGGTGTGATTCAACATCGTTGGTGTTGTTAGGCCCCACCATTGGCGCCCTCCTCCGCGTCGTCGTCAGTGGCATCCTTGGGCGCTCTGAGTAGGCTGGTGGATGCAATGCGGTCATAGCTGGTGGACGAGCTCCATGGGCACGACGAGATCTCGCGTTCCATCTCCTTGCTCTGTGCCACCTACCTGCATGTTCGCCGCCATCGATGTCCGTGCGGCTTGGTGGTCCTGCTGTCGGCATGGTTAGCAATGGATGGGCGGGGATGAGCATGCGCTGGTGTGCTTTGACAGGGCCGGTGCAGATGGAGCCCCGCCATGGGCGCGCTTTTACATCAGCAGCGTCCTTCGCATCGTCGTTGTTGCATCGACGTGTACTGAAAAGGCTGATGGACAACGGTGGTGGACGAGCTTCACAGGAGCATCCATCTCTGGTGCTCATGGCCCTACTCTACGCTGTCGTCGAACACATGGAAGAGGTCTTTTATTTGCATATGAACATAATCTGAAATGAACCTAGTTGCATGTGACTCGATTTTTTGGAGGATGGATAATCGACTAGAGATTTGAGTATGGGGCTTAATGAATCTTGTAATTAGTATACTCTCTCTATTCCGGATTATTGGGCTATTTTGATAAAACTCTGGAACCAAGGTGGTTGTTTATTGGTTATGAGAAAGGACATGAATTTTGCCTTGATTATTCGGTAATAAATACAGCATTCCTTTATGCATGCGTGATGTGAGATGTTCTCCGGCGCATGCACGAATCAGATCCTTCCTCACATAGAATTCCTTCGTTTTCAAATAGCCTTGCAGCAAACTAAAGCGTTTTCACAAGGTAATGACGGAGAACCACCACAATTTGGTCTGCAGTGTCACATAACCACCACATAGAGGCAGGGAGACAAAAACCACCGCACTTTGGGGCAGGTCCTCGACAGATAGCATTGATTTCACGTTTTAGGGGATTTAACCATGATTCTGACAATGGGTCTTGCTGTCAGGTGCCACCTAGCGCTGTCTTGATGGAAGGGCATAGACGCCTGTTAGCAGAGACGCGTAGTAAAATAGCCATTCGCAACGGTGGCTTCGGCCACTTCTCTCCACTCTCCTCCATTCGCACTGGCACCTGCCCTTGGCCGTCCAGATCTCTGCCGCGCAGACGGAATGGTATCTGGAGTGATTAAATGCAGTGAGAGCTCTCTAGGAACTGAGGTATGTGTTTTCCTCTTCATTCTCGCGTAGCTAGGGTTAGGGTTCATATCAAATTGGGGATTTTGAATCAGTGCTTGATTTTAGGCTATTTACCTTGCACATTTGGATTTCTAGGGTTCCAATAGAACATACGACTCAGATTATTGTGGAAGAGCCGATGATGGAGATATGTCTATGCTTTGCAAATGCAATTGCGTGGCAGTGAAGCATGTAGCTTTCGAGGGATGCTGGACTGGCAGGAGATTCATGGATGAGATTGCAAAGCTTAAGGTGGACCTGAAGCTAGCACAAGATGATATGAAGCAAGTGGTTGAAGATAAGCAGGTGACACTAGCCTTGAAGGCCAAATCTGAACAGGCTTTGATTGATGCAAGGTCAGAACTGGAGCAGAGGATAAATCTTGATGCATCAACCTCTAACATGCATAAGGTTTTAAGGAATAAGGCAGAGAAAGAGTACCAGAAAGTCAAGGAAGAACAGAAGAAGCTGGAAAATTACATTGCAGAACTAATGAAACATAATGAAGGGGCTAGAACAAAGCTTAGGAGATCAGAGCTATTTGTGATGTGTAGTGGGCATGATTGCTCTGTAATCTTTGGTTGTGGTGACTAGGTGGTGAACTAGTAGATTAATGCAATGAACTAGTATATTGATGTAATAAGTTGAATTATGTGGTGTTATGAACTAGTAGAATCATGTGGTGTTTTGGATGTTTAGTATTTCTTTGGTTGTGATACTATTTGTGATCAGAGTTATTGATGTATTAAGTTGAATCATGTGGTGTTGTGGATGTTAAAGTTGAATTATGAATTTTTAAGTTGAACTGTGAAATGTTGGAGAGGAATATTAACATTTAGGTACAGTTGTAAGAAGAGAGGTCAACATTTCACAGAAAGATAAGCACATCCAGACAAGTTTTTGACATGCCATAACATAGTTTTACACCACATCAAGAGAAGCAGAATGTACCAACTGACCACAATACATCATGAAACTCACAGAACATCTGAACTTGGATCTTTAGAAGAACAAGTAGCAGCATAGGAGCATCCAAGTGGTCCAACATCAGGATCTCTACCAGCACCAGCATTTTCCCCAGCTGTGAAGTATGAAAACACACCCCTGCCACGAGTGTTTGTTGCTTCAGTACAAGGTGGCCTTGGGGTAGATGATCTTGGAACATCACTAGTTGGTGCCCTTGGAGCTGATGGAGCACTACTAGCTGATGGAGCATTGCTAGCAGTAGGAATTGTTCTACTAGCCTGCATAATTTGAAATTAACAAAAATTAGGAAATGAAACATGACAAAATGGAGGAAATGAGCACAATTATGAAATGAAACTTGACCTGGTGGTTATTTGTTCTAATGGCAAGGTCAGACCTCAAAGGTTATGAGCAACTTGTGTACTTGTGACCTTGCAATTTGCAATTGCTACAAGTTATTGTACCCATTCTAGATGTATCCTTTGGCTTGGGCACTTCATGTTTTACCTTTCTTCTTTTTTCTTGCCTTCTTCCCAACATGTGGTCTTTGAATTTTGGTGGCATGATGTCTGGAGTGTTTGTTTTTGTCCAACCATGTTGTGCAGGTACATGATAGAATATTGGCCTGTAGCTTGCCAAATACATGGGTTTTTGAATAAATTGGAGACAAAATCTTCAGGGTGCATGCCAGCTTTGTATATAGCACTCACTGCATGATTGCAAGGAATTCCTGAGAGGTCCCATTTTCTGCAAGAACAACTCCTTTTCTCTAGGTTTACCTCTTCAGTATGGTTGCCACTTTTTGCCTGCCATAGGATAATATCCGAACTCTTTGGTACACATGACCTTGAGTACTTCTTCATGAGCTCTAGCTTCTCTATGTAGTGTGGTGTTATATCCCATCTAGAACTTCTACCCCCATCTCTCTTGCAATCAAACCTCACCATTTGCTTATTGTAAATTCCAACTAGCATTGTTACAATGGGTTTGTTCCTAACATCAATAATGTACCCGTTAAACACCTCACTCAAATTGTTCACAACCAAATTAGTTTTGTAGTTTGTGTCCATTGCCTACCTGGCCCATGTGTGCACTGGTATCTTGGACAACCACACCCAAGATGGCTCTGATTGCTTTTTCATTTCTTCTATTGCAACATCAAACCCATGCTTTGTGTATGAATATGATGCATTGTCCATACATTTCTTGAGGTCTTCTCCTCTGAAACCAGCATTTTGGAAATTTGCATAGATATGCCTAAGGCAATATCTCTGTGGACTGTTTGGGAAAACAGTAGACACTGCCTTAAGGAGCCCCTTTTGCCTATCAAACATGATGGTATGCTGCCCAAATTGGCCATTCTCTCCACCAAGTGCATACTTGAGCTGTTCCAAAAACCATATCCAGTTCTCTATATCCTCTTTAGCAACAACTGCCCAAGCAAGTGGAAACATATTATTGTTGCCATCTCTGCCTGTTGCAACTAGAATCTGAGCACCTATAGTCAATTTTATGAAACAACCATCCAATCCAATGAATGGCCTACAACTTTCAAGAAACCCAAGCCTTGCAGCACTCACACAAAAGAACAAACCATGAAATCTTGGTTCATAGTGTTTCCCTGCTTCATTGCCTTTGTTTCTTCTTATGATGGGCCAGTAACAGTTGTGACAATGCATCTAGATCCTGGGTTCTTGTCAATAACAGTCTGAAGATAATCCCTAATTCTAAAATAATGTTTCTTATGATCACCAAGAACCCTTTGCCTGGCTTTAGTTCTTGCTCTGTATGCCATCCTGTTGGTAACTTCTACACCAAAATCCTTCTTGGCGTTGTCCTTCAGAGTAGTGATGTTGGTATTGGGGTCAGACCTGAAACTGTCAACATAGACACTACTAAGCAACTTTGAGTTCACCCTTGTACTGCTAGGATCAGTTGGACATGTGTGCAACAACTCCATCTTTTTAATGCAAAAGGTGTCCTCATTCTTGATCTGAGAAGCTAACATATAAAAAGGATAGTCAAACTTCTTCTCTTGCTTCTGCTTGCAGTGCACAATGATTCTGTCCTTGAAATTTCTATGATAGTGGAAATTTCTAACTTGCTGAATGTGAAGTCTAGCTAGAGCATCCCTAAACTCATATACATCTTTGAAACACAGCTTCAAGTTGAACTGCTGCTATGGATTCTCTCTTTTATGATCATACCCAACCCTGGATTGTATTTCTTGGCCCTGCTCTTCCTCCCTTTAGGTTGCACAAAAATTGAATCCTGAAAATCATCATCATCTTCTTCTTTCAGAAAACCTTCATCTTCTTCATCATCAGAAGGTACCCAGTCTGGATGCACCTTCCTTTCTTCCTAAGCATGTGATCTAGTTGTAGGGCCCTGCCTCTTCACTATTTTCTTCACTGGTTCTACTACTTTAATTGGCTCAACATCTTATTCAATAGCAAATAAATCCTCAGTATTAGTATCACCCTCACAATGTGTCAAAGGATCCTCCCTTTGCTTCTTCATTTCTGCGAGTTTACCCTTCAACCACTCCTCCTCTTTCTTCTGCATCTCCACTATCATATTCTGACTGCCTCTCCTCTTCTCTAGCAAATTCATTCTCTGCAACTTGTGTTGGGAGCTTCTCACATTACACACTCTCCTGAGTCTGCAACTGAATAGGAACAGGCTCAACTTCCTCAACATCAATGTGAATTGGCCTACAGTTGCCTCTCACTCTCTGAATTTTTTTACTTCATAGGTGACAGTACAATTGCCTGCTTCCTCTTCCTGTCTATCATGACAGTCAGTACCAATTTCTTCATGTGTTCATACTTTCTAATCATCTCTTCCACCTTGAAACTGTTGTCAACTATATATAACCCATCCAATCCCTCACCTTCTTCTTTAACATAGTACAACGAGTCATAGATTCCATATCCCTCCTTCTCCATTAGTGCCAATAGATTGATATACCTAATGTATGACCTAGGAATTGATTTCAGCATGAATTTGACCCCATCAAACTGCACAAACAACTCCCACATCTCTGTCTCTAACCTAAATATTAAAATACATGCAATTATTCAGAATAAAACACGTAATTTAATATAATATCACATAACAAAGAACATCTAGCTACTGCAAATCCATGGCCAACATAGAGCTGCAAATCCATGGCTTACCCGGTGTCGGAGACGTAATGGCTCATTGGGTCGAAGCTCGAGCTGCTACCCTATGTCCATGCGTTCTCCCAGGGCCCGCGAGGTGACAAGGGCGCCGGCAGTGCCCGAACCTTCTCTGATCCACCGCCAAACACGATGTCGTCCACCGTGTGTGGTCGTCTACCCCATGTTCCTGCTCGTTGATACGTCCAAAATGTATCTACTTTCCCTAACACTTTTGCTATTGTTTCTCCTCTAATTTGTGTGATTTGGATACAACTAACATGGAGTGACGCTGTTTTCAGCAGAATTGCTTTGGTGTCTCGTTTTTGTGCAGGAAATCAATGATGACCCACAAGTATAGGGGGTGTATCGTAGTATTTTCGATAAATAGGAGTAGAAGGTGTTGAACAGTGGTATGGAGCAGGAAATCCCTGTGAATACTTAGCAAACAGATTTTTAGTGGTTTTCTGACAAGGCAACAAAACAAAGAGCAAGTAACAAAGGCAGTAAACAAACGGAGCAAGTGGCCCAATCCTTTTTTTAGCAAAGGACAAGCCGGTGGAAATACTTATAAGGACCAAACGTTCTCGAGGACACATGGGAATTCTGTCAAGTGCTTTCACTGCAAATAGCTGAGTACTCTTCTTTGGGTTTGTAAGTGTTGTGTGGGTGAACCTGTGCTAACAAACCACCCTTCCTAGGACTAATACATACTTGTTATTAAGCCCCCTGCAAACATCCGTAACTACAGGAAAGTAATTAAGATATAAATCTAACCACAGCCTTAAACTCTGAGATCCTACACTCCCTTGTGCAAAGGTGTCCTAACGAGGGTTCAGGTTTCTGTCACTCCATCAACCCCGCGATTAGTAGCCAAATACACAATACATCCCCCTAGGCCCATAAATGGTGAAGTGTCATGTAGTCGATGTTCACATGACACCACTAGAAGAATAACACCACAACTTAAATATTAAACCATTGAATAATAACTCATCACATATTCACTACTAAAAACATGACTTCTCCCATGTCCTCAAGAACACAACAAACTACTCACAAGACATCATATGGATCAAGATCAAAGATGATATGGTAATGGATAACAATCTGAAAATAAACAATAATCCAATGGTTCCACTCACAAGCATCAAATACAATAGTAATTAACACCGGGAAAGTTTCCCCTAATGAACTAAGCAATATCCAACACAATTGTTACAATGGGACAGAGTGGTGATGATGGTGCTGATGGAGATGATGGTGTGGATGATGATGATGCTGATCCCGATGAAGCCTAGCTTGATGATGGTGTTGATGGCGACGGTATCCCCTCTCCGGGAAGGAATTCCCTCGGCAGAAATCTGTCTGCCGGAGAGATCTTTCTCTCTCGGTGTTTTTCGTCCCCTAGAGGCGGCAGAAATCTATCTGTGGTGGTCCCCCAGGGCTTAGGGTTCCGAAGGGAAGTTATAGGCGAAGGGGGAGAGTCGGAGGCCGGGCAGGTGGGCCACACCTGCCCTAGGCGCGGCCTCAGGTGGGCCTGCACCTAGGGGGTGTGGGCCCCCTGCGGCCCCCCTTCGCTCCTCCTTCTGGCTTCCTTCGTCCTCAGGTAAAATAATATGTTTCCATATTTTTATGGTATTTTTCCGATCTTCGCGAAATTGCACCGAAACGCCTTCTTTTCCATCAGAATCCAGACTCCGGCAACTCATCCTCCAAGTATCATCCAACATGCATAAACAAATGAAAATCCATAAGTAATACCTCATAATAAGACAAATATCAATGAATAGAGGTAAATTATGATATAGAATGGTGATGCAAATTGGGCGTATCAACTCCCCCAAGCTTAGACTTCGCTTGTCCCCAAACTAAAACTGAGCTCAGTAAACATGTCCACAGGTTTATGGAGTGAAGTGTCGATAAAATAATACGAACAATAAGCATCACACTTACCATTGGAAAACTCAAAGAAGAAAGCAACTCACCATTATATAACTTAGCTTGCAACCAAGCACAACAGTCACAATAGAGATGCATAAAGATAAATCATAATTGGAATTGGCAAACTTGTTCTTAGTCAAAGAACACCTGGCAAACAGTTTCACAACAAGCTTTTTGTAGGAGTTTCAAAACAGGAGCACTCTTTGCTCAAAAAGGTTTTTCATAAGTGAAGGCTTTCAAAGTAATACTCAATAGATAAGAGTTTTGTGCAAACAAGGAAGATAAGGAACATGATTGAATAAATCACCATATAAATGCTTGAAACACAACAACTCAAATGCTTACTGGATATAGAGAGGAAATAGGTTTACTGACTCAATTTGGAAGTGGGAGAAAGGTCCCTTCATAGAGGGAAGCAGGGATTACAAGTCATAAAGAGCTTCCAAAAGATTATGGTACTTACTAGCTTTGAGCCCTCATTGCCCCTATCATAAGCATCTTGAGATGGTTAAGTTTAAAGTGAACAAAAATGGAGTATATGCTTGACGAAATATAAGTTGGCAATCTCATGTCCCTTGAATATGAGGGCCACTCCTCATGATACTCAACTTTTGGGCCCAGGCAAGTTCTTGTCATTGTAAGTACTTTCATATTATTGAGAACCGCCAACGGGGTACCCCTTGCACATGGTACAGGAGCTTTCCCATAACCAAAATGACAAGGCAAGCAAATAGTAAGCATCTCATCGATCTTTTTATTTACTATGTGTATAGTTTTTTATTGAGGATGCTTCACAGAATGCTCACTATGGTGGTGCTGCAAGTTTCCACCATGATTAGGCATGGCTTAGGCTAGCGGCCCAGGCGTTTCTCTAACACAAAGTACAAACTCCATGGACTCACAAGTTCCCCTCTCATTTCACACCGTTGACATCCATAGACAAAAGAGCACGATATCAACGATGTACAGAGTACAAGTGCTATGTTGAAAACGTTACCCGTGAAAGCACAGTTCTGCTAATCTCAACGTATAGATGCAAGCATATACAACTTCAATGTCCACAATGGTTTAAGTTTATTAGGGGCAAGAAAATAAAGTGTGCCATCAAGTTCGTGAGAGCTTTACTAACTAGTTTTCACATAACAAAATACTTTTTAATTCGGAAGGTAGATGAAGCTTGAGAATTTGCTTGGAATAGCAATAGCTACTAGGTAGATATGGTGGACACAAGTGGCAAAAGTTTGGTTCAAAGAAGTTTGGAAACATGAGAAGTGTGCCTTCTCAAAACAGGTTTTTGGCTAGCAAGGCTGGGTAGCAAGCAAGAGAGTTGAAAGAAACAAGCAAACATACAAGTAATAAAGCCAAACATGCAATCTTCCTTGAAGACACAAAAGATCTTAAATAAAGAATACTAAACTTATGAGCCAACAGGAAAGAAAACAAATGATACCAAATACCTGTAAGCTTTTTCTTTCTATTTTTATTTCAAACCTCAAAATTTGTTGCTACTGACCAGAACTTGGTTTGCCAAAACCAATTTAGATCCACTTGATTCTCCCAAAGTGGTGACAATACTGATCAACAAGATCCATCATATAATAGAGATTGCAAACTAAAATAAGAAGTGCAAAAGGTAAAAGATGAGACTTCTCATTAATATTCAATAAAGGCACTCACACCAAGGTATACATAGATAATCAACTAAAGGAGAGATACTTCCACATGCAAACCAAACCATAAGATAACTTCTCTACCAAAGATATGAATCCACTAAAAAGGTAAAGGATAAAAGATAGTGGTGGTGATACCGCGGCACTCCCCCAAGCTTAGAACAAGCCAAGGAGATGCCAAACCTGATGACGAGTTACTCCTTCGGTGGTGGTGTTCTCTTGATAAGTTCTTCAATAAGTTTCCTCAGGTCCTCCATATCGAAGGTAAGAGTACGGATTAACTCCGAATTATGCTCAGTGCAGCCCATGATCAACTCGGACCGAGGATCCCAGTCCTTGTTAATCTTTCTCCATTCTTCCAACTTAGAGCGTTTCTTCCCTGCACGGTTAGAACAAGGGGTACTAGGAGGAAGTGTGCGTGGAGCAAGGATATGGCGCGGAGCTCTCCCTCCTGTAGACATCAGTGCTGTACTCCTAAGCTGGGTAGGTCGTGCCACCAAACCAATGCTTGCGACGGTAGTGCGGGTGTCCGGTTTCTTGTCCTCCTCCATGTCACCTTCATATCCTACAGGAATCTCGTCCTCCTTTGGGACTTGAGGTTCTTCTTCCTTGGGCTTCTTGCCTTTGTCGTTGGCGGAGGCCATGGCGCTCTAAACTTGAGAAGATTTCCTGACATAAATAGATTCAAACGAAAACACGATGAGAACACGATGCACGAACCTCGGGGGATCCGGGGGGTTATATATTACGAAGTTTCAATGCATAAGGAAATTTTTGACACTGAAATGAGGCGGAGACGGAGTTCGGGGAGGGGACACCCCCCTCAGGCGCGACCAGGCTAGGGCCCGCGTCTAGGGTGGGTTTGTCCACCCCCGGGATCCGTTTCCTCTTCAGTTGCGTCTCATAACTTCCTTTATGTATTAAAAACATCAAAAATATAAAAAGATTGGAGTTTCATGAACCTTCAGTTTTTACCCCTTTTACCTATTCAAAGATGAACTCTGCAGATTCCTTTTCTCCTTCTCCTGAAAATTTCCTTCTTGCAAAACCCTTGCAGAAACTCAATGACAACATTAGTATAAGCAAAAACCATAAAACTTTGGATCACACTTCAACTGAAAACCTATCAAAACAAAGGCTTCTGTAAGAGGCAAACGCAAATGATGGTAGAAATCTGTCAAAACAGACCAACTGGTAAAGATTGATTTTTTTCGAAGACCTTCTGTTGCTCAAATCACAAAGTGCAGAACTAATGAAAGTTGGGCAACAACCTGAAGAACAATCTCAGAAAAATGCAGCTCAATCCGAAGTACTGAGTTCCCTCACGAGTTTTTACAATACAGCACAAAAATCTATCCCAGGACAGCCACTTTTCACAACTCCTGTACTTCACAAAAGTAGTTGAACTTGACACAAAAACCAAAACAAAAAGGATAAGGAGCGGTTATTACTGAGGTAATAACTTCCAAGACTCAACAAAACTCTTGGGTTATCTCCCAACAAGTACTTTTCTTTAATGCCTTTAAGTTAGGCTTGAAACTTTCAAGGATGCTCACATAGGATATATATATTTGAAGTGAAAGAGAGCATCAAGGAGCAAATAACCAACACACTTGAGTCTAACCCACTTCCTATGCATGGGGGTATCATGAGAAAATGAATTTTTGAAACAAAAAGCCACAAGCATAGGAAGGCAAAACAAATGCAACAAGGCTTTCAACATAAAACGGTGAAACTTAACATCATTGAGATGCATCAAACCATGTTTCCCTCTCTCAAATTAACTTTCAGTAGCACTTTGAATAAAGTTGACAATATAAATATCACTGGAAACAACTTTATCATTAGAGTGGGCATACTTACAGTCATCAAAAAGAGGTCCAAGGTCATAGACTGGATCAATAGAAGCAAGTTGTTCTATCCCGAAATCTTTATTAGGCAAGCTACTTTCACAAGGAGCTTTATATTTGGAAGAAAGTTGTCACAAGGAGATTTAGAAAATTTGGAAAAGTTAAACTCATAAGAATCTCCATCAAACTTAGTTAAAACTTTTTCCTTCTTACAATCAATAATAGCTCCACGAATATTCAAGAAAGGTCTACCAAAAATGATAGGACAAGTTTTGCTAGCTGCTGAATTAAGCACTAGAAAATCGGCAGGATACTTAATCTTACCACAAAGAACCTCCACATATCTTACAATGCCAATGGGGCAAATTGTTTCCTTATTAGCAAGGTGAATAACCACATCAATGTCCTTAAGCTCACAAGGACCAATCTCATGCATAATGTCCCTGTAAAGCTCATAAGGAATAGCACTAGAACTAGCACCAATATCACATAAACCATAGTAGCAATGATCACCAATTTTAACAGACAGCACAGGAACACTATATTTTCTAACTTTACTAGGATGAGAAATAATATTAGAATCATCTTCACAGAAGACAATGTGCTCATCCTCTATATTTCTAGTGACAAGATCTTTCACAATAGCTACCACTGGTTCAACATTCAATTGCTTACCAAGCTCCATAGTTTTATTTGTACTTTTTTTATTTGCACTAATAATCATGGAATACTCCTTTACCTTAGCTGGGAAAGGCATTTTCTCAACATGAGGTTCAAGCACAATATGATTAGTAGTACAAACTTGAGTACTTATAACTGGAACATGATTAACAACATCTTTATAAGGAGCATGATACTTATTCCACTTCTTCTTAGGAATTTCTATGTAAGAGGCAAAGGCTTTAAAACATTTGGAAATACTTTGGGAATCAAGACCAAACTCATTGCTAATATCACGGAAGTCATCAGTTCCCATGAAAGATTTAATGCATTCATAATCATAGTTTATACCTAACTTTCTTCCTTTGTCATTCTCCCAAGCTTCAGTGTTATCTTGAATACGGTCTAAGAGATCCCATTTAGCTTCTTCCTTCATACTTGTGAATGATATAGCACAAGAAGCATCTAGTAAATCTTTATCATGAAGAGAAATCCTAGCATAAAAGTTATTAAGAATAATATTGTTAGGGAGTTCATGAATAGGACATTTAAGCATTAGTAACTTCAATCTCCATCAAGAGGCCAAAAGTTATAAATAAGATTTCTATCCTTATGAATTTCACTGGGAGGATAAAATTTAGAGTAAAAGAGAGATGCCATGTCCTCCATTCCATGGATTGTCCATTATTCAGCAGCTTATACCATTCTTCAGTTATCCCTTTCAAGGATATGGAGAGTAACTTCTTCTTCACCTGTTCAGTTGTGATACCTGCACACTTAAACAACCCGCATAATTCATGGATAAAAAGCAAGTGATCACCAGGATGGACAGTTCCATCCCCAAAATAATAATTATCCATAACACGGTCAACAATACTTGTAAGTATCTTAAAAGGATATATCTCAACAGGAGGTGGTTCATCTACTACCCTAGCAGTGGTAGTAGTTTTCCCAAGCAGAAAACCAAGTGGGTTATCCATATTGGAAACAAAGTAACAGGCAGTAACAAAAGCAATACTCACAGTAAAAGTTTCCCTTACCAGTTCCACTCTTCAATAGCGCTTCACTCCTCGGAAACGGCGCCAGAAAATAGTCTTGATGACCCACAAGTATAGGGGGTGTATCATAGTATTTTTGATAAATAGGAGTGTCGATCCCAACAAGGAGCAGAAGGTGCTGAATAGTGGTATGGAGCAGGAAATCCCTGTGAATACTTATCAAACGGATTTTTAGTGGTTTTCTAACAAGGCAACAAAACAAAGAGAAAGTAACAAAGGCAGTAAACAAACAGAGCAAGTGGCCCAATCCTTTCTTAGCAAAGGACAAGCCGGTGGAAATACTTATAAGGACCAAACGTTCTCGAGGACACATGGGAATTCTGTCAAGTGCTTCGCTGCAAATAGCTAAGTACTCTTCTTTGGTGTTTGTAAGTGTTGTGTGGGTGAACCAGTGCTAACATACCGCCCTTCCTAGGGCTAATACATACTTGTGATTAAACCCCCTACAAACAGCCGTAACTACAGGAAAGTAATTAAGATATAAATCTAACCACAACCTTAAACTCTGAGATCCTATACTCCCTTGTGCAAAGGTGTCCTAACGAGGGTTCAGGTTTCTGTCACTCCGGCAACCCCGCGATTAGTATCCAAATACACAATACATCCCCCTAGGCCCATAAATGGTGAAGTGCATGTAGTCGATGTTCACATGACACCACTAGAAGAATAGCACCACAACTTAAATACTAAACCATTGAATAATAACTCATCACAGATTCACTACTAACAACATGACTTCTCCCATGTCCTCAAGAACACAACGAACTACTCACAAGACATCATATGTATCAAGATCAAAGATGATATGGTAATGGATAACAATATGAACATAAACAATAATCCAATGGTTCCACTCACAAGCATCAACTACAATAGTAATTAACACCGCGAAAGTTTTCCCTAATGAACTAAGAAATATCCAACACAATTGTTACAGCAGGACGGAGTGGTGATGGTGGTGCTGATGGAGATGATGGTGTGGATGATGATGATGTTGATCCCGATGAAGCCTATCTTGATGATGGTGTTGATGGCGACGGTCTCCCCTCTCCGGGAAGTAATTCCCCCGGCAGAAATCTGTCTGCCGGAGAGATCTTTCTTTCTCAGTGTTTTTCCACCGCCAGAGGCGGCGGAAATCTATCTGTGGTCTCCCCCGAGGCTTAGGGTTCCGAAGGGAAGTTATAGGCGAAGGGGGAGAGTCGGAGGCCGGGCAGGTGGGCCACACCTGCCCTAGGCGCGACCTCGGGTGGGCCCGCACCTAGGGGGTGGGCCCCCTCCGGCCCCTCTTCGCTCCTCCTTCTGGCTTCCTTCGTCCTCAGGTAAAATAATATGTTTCCATATTTTTCTGGTATTTTTCTGATCTTCGCGAAATTGCACCTAAACGCCTTCTTTTCCATCAGAATCCAGACTCTGGCAGCTCATCCTCCAAGAATCATCCAACATGCATAAACAGATGAAAAGCCATAAGTAATACCTCATAATAAGACAAATATCAATGAATAGAGGTAAATTATGATATAGAATGGTGATGCAAATTGGGCGTATCAATCAACTTTCAGGAAAAATCCCAGAAAATATCGCAAAACTCAGATTTTACCAGAGGACTCACGGAGCCAGAAGACGAGACAGAGAAGGGCCACGAGGGGCCCACACCACCTGGTATGCCACCAACAGGCAGCGCAGGGGTGGTGTGGCCACCCTGCACCCTGACCTATCCCTTTGCCTACATAAGCCCTCTGACCTAAAAATAGAGGGGGGTTCGACGTTTTTCCAGATAGAGTTTCGCTGCACCGCCACCACCAAAAAGTGCGATTCGAAACCAGAAACTCTGTTCTGGCACCCTGCCGGGACGGAGAACTAGAGAAGATCATCGCCATCACCATCACCAAAGCCTCTCCACCAACCATCCATGAGTGAGTAATCCCCCACAGTAGGCTATGTGGATGGTAGGGATTGGATGAGATCTATCATGTAATTGAATAAGATTGTTAGGGCATGGTGCCTAGTATCTATTGTTAGTGCTTTTTGACATTGTTGCAACTTGTTATGATTAATGCTTGTCACTAGGGCCCGAGTGCCATGATCTCAGATCTGAACATGTTATTGATTCATGATGATAGTATTGTTTGTGATCTTACTTGCAAGTTGTTTACACATATTATTGTCCGGAACCCGAGGCCTCGAAGTGACAGTAATCGGGATAACCGGAGGAGATGGCTGTGATGTGAGGATCACGTGTATTCACGGAGTGTTAATGCTTTTCTCCAGTACTCTATTAAAAGGAGTGCCTTAATTGCCAGTAGATTCCCTTGAGGCCTCACTGCAACGAGCTGGCAGGACAAAAGACGTTGTGCAAGTTCTCATTGCAAGCACGTATGACTATATATGGAACACATGCCTATGGTTGTTTAGTACTTGGATGCTTTATCTTATTTATCTGCAAATTCCCTTGGTCTTAATATTACATGAATAGTCTTGTCCATGCAACGCCCGTCCATCCATCCCTATGCCTACCGCACTCAAATCTTGTTGTTTGCTACAATTGTTACTACTGCCTTTATTTTACTGTTGTTGTTACTTTGTTATTGTTACTACAAAACTGTTGCTACTGATAAACTATTGTGAGCAAGACTATTTCTAGGTGCAGCTGAATTGACCACTCAACTGTTAAGGCTTATAAATATTCTTTGTCTCCCCTTGTGTCGAATCAATAAATTGGGCTTTACTACCCTCGAAGACTGTTGTGATCCCCTATACTTGTGGGTCATCAAGACTATTTTGTGGCACCGTTGCCGGGGAGCATAGCTTTATTTGTATGTTCACTTGGATCTATTATTGTTCACTGCTATTCCTTTCATCATGGGGAAGTCTCGTGATGGAAAGTTTCCTATTTTACCATCCTCTACAAGAAGAGGTATTGTCCTAAACACCTCTGCTGCTCTTGATTCACCGTCTATTATAAGTAAGCTTGTTACACCACCACCACATACACATGCTACACACTGCTACTACTACTGAATCTGAAATTGCTTCTGATACTCATGATGTTACTTCTACTGTGCTTGATGCAAGTGGTTCATTAGGTCCTTTCCTAGATGCTAAAATTGCTAGAACTATAATGGGAAACACTGAAACTCCTAATGAAGATACTACTACACCTGTTAGCTCACCTGAGTCTAGAGAGAGCTATGATATTAATGATGGTTATATTGAAATGACTGATGAATTTATTGAAGAATGTCAAAACACACAAGGTGCTAGTGCTATTAAGAGTCTTCTTGAGAGACAGACTATTAGACCCAAACTATTTCCTGATGCTAAGTTTGCCACATCTTCATAAACATTAAAGATAAGGATTATGATTTCTCTCTTGATTTATCCTACATAACCATTGTTGAGAATGAACCTTTTTGTGGGACTGAAAATGGAAGTGTTGTGGCTCATATGATTGAGCTTTCTACTATGAGTGGTTTATTTTCTGATGATATTAAGATGCGCACCTACTTTGTTGCTAAAATTTTCCCTTTTTCACTAAAAGGAGAAGCTAAAGCTTGGTTTAAGAATTTACCTGTTGGATCCATTGATAACCCTGATTGCTACTTTTTCAGAAATATTTCCCTCCTAGTGCTCGACATGCTGTTTTACAGAAACTTTTTGATTTTAAACAGGGAGAAGAGGAGAAAATGCTTGAATCACGGGCAAGGTTCTATGCTTTGATTCATGCACATCATGGATGTCCTTTACCTAAAAATGAGCTTCTTGATATATGTTATAATGGACTAATTGATGAATCTATGACATACCTGGATAGTTGTGTTGATTGTGTTTTTAGGAAAAGAATTCCTGCAGAAGCTGCGGAATTAATGGCTAAAATAAGCAAGAATTATGATGATTGGACTACATCTGAGCCAATTACACCCGAGTCAACTACACCTGAACCAACTATGCCTGAACCAATCCTAAGACCAACACCCAAGAAGAGAGGAGTAATTGAACTAAATGATGAAGTGATGAAAGAAGCTAAGAAATGTCTTAAGGAGAAAGGTATTAAATCTGAATATGTGAAGAATTTACCTCCTATAGAAGAATTATGTAAGCCAATCTCCCACTCATCCACTATTGAGGTACACTCTCTCCAACATTTTGATGAAGGTGATATTCCTTATTCTAAACCTCATGATCAATGCTTAGAAGAATTTGATATTTTTATTGTTAAGCAAGATAATTTTAATAAGCAAGTGCGGAATCATTTAATGGAAAACTCTAGAGCTATTAATGAGTTGAAAGATATTGTGGTAAGAACCTCCAACGATGTTAAAATTCTTATTAAATTTTTTCAAATGGTTTAAAATCAAATTGATCAACTTGCTAAAGTACAAAAAGATTTGCTAGTTAATGCTTCTGGAGAAAAACATGCTTATGAAATTAGAACTAGGAGTGGTGCTGCCACTCAGGATCCTTTATATCCTGAGGGACATCCAAAAAGAATTGAGCACTATTCTCAACAAGTTTAAAATAGAGGTACTTCTTCTAAGAGAAAGAAAAAGAAACATAAAACAGTTATAGAATCTCCTGAACCTGCTATAGATCCTAATAGTATAATTGTCTCTAATGCTGAAACTAAAAGTGGTAATGATAAAAATGATGCTCCTGATAAGGAAGAAATTGAAGAGGAACCTGAGAGGCACACTAAGAACACTAAGTACACTAAGGAGGATTTTGTTGCTAATAAACATGGTAGTGAAAGAGAGCCTTCGGTACAAAAACCAATGCCTTTTCCTGATAAGAAACACAAGTGAAAGGAAGAAGAACACTATAACAAGTTTTGTGAGTGGATGAAACCTTTATTTTTACAAATTCCTTTGACTGAGCTATTAAATTGCCTCCTTATTCAAAGTATATGAAGGATATTGTTTCTAATAAAAGGAAGATTCCTAATGAGGAAATTTCTACTTTGCTTGCTAATTATTCCTTCAATGGTAAGGTTCCAAAGAAACTTGGGGATCTAGGGATTCCAACTATTCCTTGCTCTATTAAAAATAATTATGTTAGAACTTCTTTGTGTGATTTGGGAGCAGGAGTTGGTGTTATGCCTTTTTATCTCTACAAGAGACTTCAACTAGAAAAATTGATACCAACTGATATATCTTTGCAAATGGCTGATAAGTATACTACTATTCCTGTTGGTATATGTGAGGATGTTCCTGTTCAAGTGGCTCATAACTATTTGATATTAACTGATTATGTTGTGCTTGAGATGCCTGAAGATGATAATATGTCTATTATTCTTCAGAGACCTTTTATTAATACTGCATGTGCTGTTATCAATTGTAATGAAGGAAAAGTAACCTTTAATATTAATGACAAGGAGCATACTGTCTATTTCCCTTAGAAGGTTGATAAGAGTTATGGCCTAAATTCAATTGAAAATATTGAGGGCATCGAAGTTGGAGAAATATATTGTCCCATACCACAAGAAAATTATGAAACTATTATGATTGGGACTATTGCTATAAAGATTGAGGTAACATAATCATTTAGTGAAATGCAAAGTTTTGTTGCATATAAACTTTTTTTGGTAACAAGACTTGATCAACCTAGTTAACAAAGGGATTTTAATGAACAAAACAATGTGTTCACCATGATTATCCTTGATCACCTTTATTTTCTCTACTCCAATCTTTGCTCTTCGCCTTGTTCGTCTTTGTTTTGCTAGTTGCTTGCTTGTTAGAGTGTCTTAGAATTTATGTAGTTTTAGTTTTGGTTTGCTTTTGCATCTTTCCAAAATCTTTTTCTATGAGTAATTTTTCATTACGTGAAAATTGCCCAAAAATAAAGTTTCTTGAAAAATTCAAGACAATTCATATTAAATTTTTATGCCAAAAAAGGGGTAGAGAGGTACCTGGAGTGACCCAAGGAGGCCCACCAGGCAGGCACACCCCCTGGTGGCGCGGCCAGACCAGGGGCGCGCCTGGCCCTGGTGTGGGCCACCCCTGGCCCTCCACTTATTGTCCTTCCTGCCACTTCTTTCTCTCTCCCGAAAAACACGAGAAAATTTCTCAAAGCTCGAGTTCTTGTTGTTATTGATTGCAATTTTCGATCTCCTTGCTCAGTCCATCTTAACTGCTGATTTTTGGAGGGATTTCTCTCTGGTATATGCCTCCTCCGCTTGTCCAATTAGATTTTTGATTGGTGGATTATATCTTGAGTATTTTTCTACTGTAGGTGACATGTCATGTGAGTTTGCATGCTTGTTCTATGCTTAGAGAATTCATTTTGATGCATGTTTAGCCCTCTTGCAAGTCCCTATAGTAGTTCCCCATCGCTTATTAGCTTTGAAATCACTGGGTTTCATGTTTGTCTAAAAATTTCAGAAAAGAATTTGAATGAATACCAGTTGAATCAACATGAATTAAGGGTACCAGAGATTATGAAATTCCACTGCGAGGAGGAAGTTTTCCCTTCTATTTATCCATGCCCTGAATTCATGAGAGCTACAGGGATTTTTCAAGATTTTCAGACTCTAATTTCTAATGCAGGGTTGGAGCATTTTGTTGGAGAGGAACCTTACCAATATGTGAAGCTGACTATGTATATGGTGTAGGATTTTCGATTTAGTTGGTATTTGCGAAACCCCTGGTTCACTACAAAATTTACAATGTAGCTGTCAATCTCCCTTTTGATGATTTTTGTGCAGCTAACAAAGTACCACGGTGGAGTTCATGTGAGAGGATTACGGAGCGACCCACGCCACTCATGGATTTATATGCAGAAATTTGCCAAGGGAGCAGCTTCTCAAAAGAGAGCGGTAAAATTCGGAATATTCATCTCCCATCTATTTGTTATTTTGCCTATTTCATTGCCAAATGTGTTCTTGCTAGGAAGACTGCTAGTAAATTATCTTCATATGATCTAGCTTTTATCTCAGCTGCTTTGAATCGGGATAGGACTTATCACTTGGGTGCTTTGATAGCTTTCCGTCTTGCTGCTAACCACGAGAAAGGTGGAATTTGTGGAGGCCTCATTGCCTCTCGTTTATTAGCTTTGCATGGTTTAGCACCTCATCATTCAGACTTACAGTTTACCATAGAGAGGCTTGATCTTAATTCCATGATACAGCATAAATTTGTTCCTTCTTGGGCTAGTTTGAGCGAGTTATCTTATGAAATAACCTTTCTCAAGAGTGGTCAGGAGGGGGTAAGTCTGAGAAAGTAGTCCCCTTGCATGCACCTGCTTTGTTTAACCTTGATACTAGGAAAGGATGGTCACTCACGGAGGAAGAACTCGACACATACATGGCGGAGCTCTCCCAGCAAGAGGAGAATGTTGGAGAGGAAGCCAGAGATAATTCAGTTCATCCCTCCAACATGGGGGAGTCTTCGTACTGATACGTCGTAAATGTATCTATAATTTTTTATGTTCCATGCTTGTTTAGTATCAACTTTGTTATGTTTTGTCTTCACTTTAACCTTAATCACTTCAAGATGCTTATGATAGGGGCAATAAGAGCTGAAAGCTAATAAGTACCATAATTTTTGGAAGCTCTTTATGAAACTTGAAATCCCTGCTTCCCTTTATGAAGGGACTTTCTCCTTACTTTTATGTTGAGTCTCCACCTTCTATCTTTATGCACCAATTAAGAGAGCATAGTTGTAATTCTTAGTTTTATGTGCATTGTCCCAAACCTTATTGATTGATTCATAATGTTGATATTGCTTGTTCTTAAACTATTTATATCTAGTCACCCTTATGAACTTTGAAGGTGTCCTATGCAATTATGTTTTGCTATTCTATGAGGGGCAAGCTGAATACCACTCTTGCTATGTTTTCTGTATGTGAAACAAACAAACGTCTCTCAATGCATTGTTATTCATGATCTTTGTTTGTACCTTTTCATGTTGCAACATAGTTGCTTTGTCTTATTGTTATAACTACATCTTTCATGCTCATGTTTAGAGTACTTTGATCCCAGCTATCAATGCTTTGAAAATGGTTTGATCAAGATTGTGATGGTGCATGTCACCTCAAAAATTATTCTTTTTATCACTTCCCTACTCGAGGACGGGCAGGAGTTAAGCTTGGGGATGCTTGATACGTTGTAAACGTATCTATAATTTTTTATGTTCAATGCTTGTTTAATATCAACTTTGTTATGTTTTGTCTACACTTTGAGGTATTCTTATACATTTTCTAGGACTAACCTATTAACAAGATGCCGCGGTGCCAGTTCCCTGTTTTCTGCTGTTTTTGGTTTCAGAAAAGCTAGTAAGGAAATATTCTTGGAATTGGACGGGACAAAAGCCAAAGTCAATATTTTACCGGAGAGAACACAGAGTCCGAAGGGCAGCCGAAGGGGGGCATGAGGTGGCCACACCCTAGGGACGCGCGGCCCAGGGGGGTGCCGCTACCAGGTGTGGGATCCTCGGGCACCCACTGACCTTTCCCCTTCGCCTATAAAGTCACCCGATGCAGAAACCCTAAGCACCCGATCAAATCTCCACGAAACAGTCTATAGCCGCCGCCACCATCGTCCCTCGATCGGGGGGTCTGAAGCTCTTCCCGGCACCCTTCCGGAGGGGAGAGATCATCCCGGAGGCCTTCTTCATCACCATGCCAGCCTCCGGTATGATGCGTGAGTAGTTCACCCTTGGACTATGGGTCCATACAGTAGCTAGATGGTTGTTTCTCCTCCTTTGTGCTATCATGTTTAGATCTTGTGAGATCTGTTCATGATCAAGATCATCTATTTGTAATCATACATGTTGGGTTTGCGGGGATCCGATGGATATTGAGATATGTTGGAGATATGCCCTAGAGGCAATAATAAAAGTGGTTATTATTATATCTTTGTGTTTATGATAAATGTTTACATTGATGCTATAATAGTATTAAACCGGAAACAATAATACTTGTGTGATTTGTAAACTAAATTAGAGTCCCTAGTAAATCCTCTTTGTAATACTAGCTTGTTGATTAATAGATGATCGTGGTTTCTCGATCATGAACATTGAGATGTTATTAATAACAAGATCATATCATTAGGAGAATGGTATGATGGACATACTCCTATAGATAAGCGTATTATTAAGATCAAGTCATTTCAATAGTTTGTTTGCTATAAGCTTTCTGATACATAGTAACCTAATTCCTTCAACCATGAGATCATGTTAATCACCATCACCGGAAGGATGCTTTGATGACAACAAACACCACACCGTAACTGGGTGGCTATAAAGGTGGCATTGAGTGTTCGGAAAGTATGGGTTGAGGCACATGGATCAAGAGCGGGATTTGTCCATCCATATGACGGATAGATATACTCTGGTCCCTCTCGGTGGAATGTCATCCAATTAGCTTGCAAGCATGTGACTGGCTCACAAGGGATCACATATCACGGGAACGAGAAAAGAGTACTTATTAGTAACGAGGTTGAACTAGGTATGCAGAGATACCGACGATCAAAACTTCGGAAAAGTAAACTATCGTGAGACAAAGGGAAATTGGTATCGTATGTAAGTGATTCATTCGATCGCAAAGTAATCCTAGAAATATGTGGGAGCCATATGAATTTCCAGATTCCTCTATTGGTTATTGATCAGAGAAGTGTCTTGGTCATGTCCGCATAATTCACGAACCGTAGGGAGACACACTTAAGGATTCAATGTTGTTTAGTAGATATGGAATGTTAGTAGGGATACCAAATGTTGTTCGGAGTCTCGGATGGGATCCGGGATATCACGAGGATATCCAGAATGGTCTGGAGAATAAGATTCATATAAGGAAAGTCCTATTTCGGAGTTCAGGAAAGTTTCCGATGTTTTCATCGGAGAGGTTCTAGAAGGGTCTAGAAGGTTCATCGATCCGGAAGGAGAATGGTCCATGAATGTGTCATGGTTAAGTGGAATGATTGGATCATATCCTAGGTCACTTGGTGTGTGGATTTGCAAGAGAGAATTTAAAGCTCTAAATTGAAAGTCAAACGGGAGTTTGAAAAGTCAAACTGCAACAATGGTTTCCTAGTGGGAGAAGAAACAAGTCCTTCTCTCAATCCAACTTGGGTTTGGGTTTGGATTCAAACCCACCCCTCCCAAGGCTGCCCCCCTCTCATAAATAGAGGGGGAGGGCTGCCCCAAAGCACACAATCCCTATCCCCTCCCGTGCAGACAGCCGGCCAGAGCGCCACAGGCTGGCCTTTGCATCGCCGCCGGTCCGTCACCGTCGCTCTAGCACCGCCGACACCTCCTCCTCCCGGTCTTCTAAACCCTAGATCTCCGGGAAACCCTAATCCACCATAACTCGCACTAGCTTAGGCGAAGCCCTGCGGGATCTTCCCTCTACTTCCGACACCATGTCGTCGTGCTGCCAGAATCGCGAGGGGAGAACTTCAACCTCCGCTGCCTGCTGGAACAAGGGAGAGGAAGGTCTTCATCGAAAATTTAACGTGGATCGATCATGGAAGCGCTTTGAACGCAGCGCCGGAAGGATCGTCTACGCGATCTTGATATCTTCAAGTGTACGACTACATCACCCACGAGAATTTGCTCTCGTTAACCGCTTTGGAATCTTCGAGGGTGAGTGCTTCTATCGACTCGTTGCTACAATCTAGTAGATAGATCTTGGCTTGATTGTGTGCATGCGGTAGAATTTTTTGTTTTCCATGCTACGAACCCCTACAAGATACTATGTCAGATTGATTATTGATTCTATCATGTCTGTGTTATTTGTGATCTTGCATGCTCTCCGTTGCTAGTAGCTATCTTGACCAAGTAGATGCTTGTGACTCCAAGAGGGAGTATTTATGCTCGATAGTAGGTTCATGCCTCTAGTAATCTGGGGAAGTGACAGAAATCTCTAAGGTTGTAGATGTGTTGTTGCTACTAGGGAGAAAACAACCTTTTGTTCATGGAATAATTGTATTGTTTACTTTACACACATTGCTTAATGCAATTATCTGTTGCTTGGAACTTAATACTGGAAGGGGTTCAGAAGATAACCTAAAGGTGGATTATTACTCATAGATGCAGTTGGATTATGGTCTATGTATATTGCTGTAATGCCCAATCAAATCTCATAGGAGTCATGATGTCTAGTGTATGCATTGTTATGCTTTCTCAATCTGTCAATTGCCCCACTGTGATTTGTTCACCCAGCATGGTATCTATCTTAAGGAGAACACCTCTAGTGAACTATGGACACCGATCCAATCTTTATCATTGATACATCATCTAGTGTTACCGTTTACTTTCTACAAGCAACTACTATCTTCCACACTATACATTTAATCCGTTGTTTTTAAAAACCGGTGAGATTGACAACCTCACTATACGTTGGGGCAAAGTTTTGAGTTTGTGTTGTGCATGTTCCAAGTTGTTAGCAACACGTTGGAGTTGTTTCCTTACTCCTACTGGTTCGATAACCTTGGTTTCATAACTGAGGGAAAACTTACTGATGTGCTCTTCACACCTTCCTCTTGGGGTATCCCAACTAAGCTCTACAGTGAACTGAGCCGCATCAAGACGTTTTCTAGCGTCGTTGCCGAGGAGTTAAGGACAACTTCAATCTCTTCCTCCTTGCCAGTCACCTTTTAGGGAGAAAGAAGATTCTCGCAAGGGGAGTCTCTCACAACCAATCTCTTTACTTGTTTTTGCTTTGCTTAGTTTCTTTTGCTTTATTTTGCTTGTTTCTTTCTTTCAAAAATACAAAAAAATTAGTTTCGTTTGGTGCGCCTTTTCTTATAAAAACACACAAAAAATAGTTCCTACTGTAGTTGCTACTGCTGTTGGGTTGCATCACTTTTGCAAAAAATGAATACTCCTGAAACACCAAGTTGTGTGACTTCACTAGATCAAACAACAATGATTTACTGTGTACACCTATTGCTCCACATGCTCTTGATGCTACCTTTTATGAAATTAAATCTGCTTTGTTGAATCTTGTTATGAAAGAGAAATTTTCTGGTGCTAGTTCTAATGATGCTGCTCACCTTAATAATTTTGTTGAACTTTGTGAGATGCAAAGTTATAAGGATGTAGATGGAGATATTATTAAGCTCAAATTGTTTCCTTTCTTCTTGAGAGGGAAAGCTAAAGAATGGTTGATATCCTTGCCTGGAAATAGTATTGATTCTTGGATTAAATGCAAAGATGCTTTTATTGGAAAATATTATCCTCCTACTAATATTATCTCTATGAGAAGTGAAATAATGAAATTTAAACAACTTGATAATGAAAATGTTGCTCGAGAATGAAATCTTTGGTAAAAAATTGTCTCACTCATGGATTGACTGCTTGGATGATTATCCAAACTTTTTATGCAGGACTGAATTTTTCTTCAAGAAATCTGTCGGATTCTGCTGCTGGAGGTACCTTTATGACCATTACTTTGGGTGCTGCAACAAAGATCCTTGATAATATGATGGTTAACTATTCTGAATGGCACACTAAGAGAGCTCCACAAGGTAAGAAGGTAAATTCTGTTGAAGAAACCTCCTCCTTGAGTGATAAAATTGATGTCATTATGTCTATGCTTGTTAATGGAAAAGCTCATATTGATCAAAATAATGTTCCTTTAGCCTCTTTGGTTGCTCAAGAAGAGCAAGTTGATGTGAACTTCATTAGAAATAATAATTTCAGCAACAATGCCTATAGGAATAATTTTGGTAATAATAATTATAGGCCTTATCCTCCCAATAATGGTAATGCTTATGGAAATTCCTACAACAACAATAGAAGTGCACCCTCTGAACTTGAAGTCATGCTTAAAGACTTTATTAGTAAACAAACTACTTTCAACAAAACCGTGGAGGAAAAGCTTTTGAATGTTGAGAAAAATATTTCATCTTTGTCTGAAGCACAGTCCTCTTTGATTAATAAAATGGCTGCTAAACCTGAAACCATGGAAAATACCTTTGCTGCTACTCATGCCATACAAGTTAGAATTGATGAAAATGTTAGACTGTTAGCTAAATTGCATTCTAAGTGGGAAAGAGAAGATGAAATTGCTAGAAACAATAGTATTTATACTATTACACCACCAATGTTGATGCTAGCAAACCACAAGAAGTCGCCATCCTTTTACAACAATGCCTAAACCCAATAAGAATGCTGAAATTTTTCGAACTATGGGAAACAATAAGTCTACTACCTGTGATGCTAAGTTTGATTTTGATCTTGATGGTTGCAATATTTCTGAAGTAATTATGTTCCTACAAAAGCTTGCTAGAAGTCGTAATGCTAGTGTTATGAATATGGCTTTTACAAAATACATTACAGATGCTCTCATTAAAATTAAGGAAGAAAAAATGAAACATAAAGCTTCTATTCCTAGGAAATTAGAAGATGGTTGGGAACCCATCATTAATATGCAAGTGAATGATTTTGATCTCAAAGCTTTACGTGACCTTGGTTCTAGTGTCTCTATTACGCCTAGAAAGATTTATGAAATGCTTAATTTGCCACCTTTGGAAGATTGCTATTTAGATGTCCAACTTGATGATAATGCTAAAAAGAAACTTATGGGAAGTATTAATGATGTTATTATTATGGTTAACAATGCCTTTGTCCCTGTTGATTTCTATGTTTTGGATGTTGAATGCAATGCTTCTTGTCTTATTACTTTGGGAAGACCTTTTCTTAGAATTGTTGGTGCCATTATTGATATGAAAGAAGGAACCATTAAATATCAATTCCCATTTAAGAAAGGTATAGAACACTTCCCTATAATGAGAGAGAAGTTACCTTTTGCTCCTCCTATTAAAGCAAAATTTGATGTCAACGCTTCTTCATTTGAAAATACTTGATTCTTGTTTCCTATGCCTAACATAAAGGTGCTAAAGAAAAGTACTTCTTGGGAGATAACGCAATAGATTTAGTTGAGTCTTGGAAGTTATTACTTCTGTAATAACCTCTCCTTATTCTTTTTGTGTGGTTTTTGTGCCAAGGATAACCTCTAATGAGAGAGAAGTAAGATTTGGGGAAGTTGTTGTCCCAAAACAGATTTTTGTGCCTCACTGTAAAAATTCGTGAAAAATATCTGTATGTCGAATTGAGCTGTAATGTTTTGAGTAAATGCCCCAGGTTTTTATCTAACTTTCGTTAGTTCAACACTTTTCGATTTGAGCAATAGAAGATCTTTGAAAAAATCGGTTTTTACCTGCTGGTCTGTTTTGACAAATTTCTACCATTATTTGCATTTGCCTTTTTAGCGGTTTCTTTTTGAGTTCTTCCTGATCACTTGAGCTTTTTAAAGTAATTGCTACAGTAGATTGTGTTTTAATGAAGGTTTTACTTGTGTTAAAACTGAACCCAAAGGTTTATTATCTTGAATGCACTAATGTTGCTAATGAAGAATTGTGTGAAGTTTTGTATGAAGGATGTTTTCAAGTGTAGGGGAAGAATGATGTGATGAGATGAAGAATGGAAAAAAAGCTCAAGCTTGGGGATGCCACCCTGTGTCACCCCAATAAATATTCAAGAGGTACAAGCGTCAAAGCTTGGAGATGCCCAAGGCATCCCCTCCTTCATCAATAAAAATCCCAGGTCTCCTTCTAGACACTTCATTTTTATTGTTTCATGCACTGTTGTCTTGTTCTTGGAGCATCTTAGTTTTCTTTTTTAGTTTTCGTTTGTTTAGTTTGCTGAATAAAGTAGTTGGACCCCCGCATTCGCTCTTTTGTTTCAAATAAGTTGATTGGTGTTGGAAAAGAGTAGAAAGTTTCATGCTTTTAGTGGTACAAAAGGGAGCTTGTTTTGATTATGGCTTAGACTTTATCATGTAATGCTAGATGTTGCTTTGACCTTATGCTTTATTGATGTAGAATGACTAGTTCCAAACAATTGAGATTGCTTAATGTGCCTTGAAAGAATCATGTGTTGTTTTAGCATACAAAAACATAATATTGTGGTATTCTCCTTTGATGCTTTGTTTGGGTTGACTTGGCACATGCTTACACCATGTTATAACTATGAACCAGTCACCTTAGCCTCTATTATCATTTAGTTTTTGACTTGTGATACCACTTTATGCTTTAATTGATAATGTTTTGTCTCTCTGCATGATTATGGCCATTATTGCTCTCTTAGTTGGTCACTCCTAGTCTTTTGCTAGCCTCCACTTGTACTAACTAAGCTCTACGCATGCATCCAACTCCCAAGAAACCAAGTTTTTCCAAAGAGTCCACTATAAACGACAAGCGTGGTTCAAGTGCTCTAGGGAGTTTCGGCTGCTCCCCTCCGGGCGTAAATTTCCTTGCTGCTCCAACATTCTACACCCGACTCCGTCCACCCGTAGCAGGAGTGGGTTCCTGGAGTGCGGGTTGCTCGTCATCGATGGAGTTTGCAAGGATTGTTGCGTCGGGTCTGCCGAAGACAGGAAGCGACATCGACAAGCATTACCTATGCGGTTGTGCGCCGCAGGAAAAAGCCGGTGAGCTCCGGCACTTGTTCAACCTCCATCAGAGGCCCTTTTTCAGGTCAGCGGCCGCGTCCAACGTCAACACTGAAATAAGTGGTTCTGTCCCCGCGACGGTGTTCGGCGGCGGTTCAGCTGATCTTCGGCTCGACAGAGGAGATAGGGATGGACCTGGTTTGGACTTCTTATCTTTTAGCAGGGTCTTATCCACATAAAAGGTGGACCTATGTGTCATTTTACTTTTCTTATGGGGTCTTCTGCATTATTGTACACCTCCTCTGTTTGTGATTAATACAACGCTTCCAGGCCCTTCGGGGCTCCCAGTTCAAAAATAAATAAATTCCTATACATGGTGTGTTACACCATTCCAAGTATATTCATGTTTTATCTATCTTCGAAATTAAACTTGTTATGAGAAAATTAGTGATTAAATCTCTCACAAACTTGATGGAACACTTTACTTTCTTGCTCCTAATAAACTTGAACCATTGTGTCATCTATGTTGTATATGCTTGCACTTATAAGTTGGGAATTAGCAGAACCATGTTGTCATGGGGAACACTTTTAACACTTGTACATATTACCCAGTTGATATCATGATCTTTTGTTTGCGAATGTCGGTGGTGTGAAATAAAAGGGGAGCTTGTAAGTCCATGGAGTATTGTACATGTGTTAGAGAAACGCCTGGGCGGCTAGCCTAAGCCATGCCTAATCATGGTGGAAACTTGCAGCATCACCATAGTGAGCAATCTATGAAGCATCTTCAGAAAAAAAATATAGCACCATACCCATGGTAAATAAGAAGATTGCTGAGATGCTCACTATCTGTTGCCTTGTCTTTTTGATATGGGATAGCTCCTGTGTCATGGGGCAAGGGGTACCCCGTTGGCGGTTCTCTATGATACACATATACTTACAATGACAAGAACTTGCTTGTGACTAAAGTTGAGTAGCATGAGGAACGACCCTCGTACTCAAGGGACATGAGATTGCCAACTTATGATTTGTCAAGCATATACTCCATATTTTTTTCATTTTAAACTTAATCACTTCAAGATTCTTATGATAGGGGCAATGAGAGCTAAAAGCTAATAACTACCATAATTTTTGGAAGCTCTTTATGAAACTTGAAATCCCTGCCTCCCTTTATGAAGGGCCTTTCTCCTTACTTTTATGTTGAGTCTCCACCTTCTATCTTTATGCACCAATTAAGAGAGCATAGTTGTCATTCTTAGTTTTATGTGCATTGTCCCAAAACTTATTGATTGATTCATAATGTTGATATTGCTTGTTCTTAAACTATTTGTATCTAGTCAACCTTATGAACTTTGAAGGTGTCCTATGCATTTATGTTTTGGTATTCTATGAGGGACAAGATGAATACCACTCTTGCTATGTTTTCTGTATGTGAAACAAACAAACTTCTCTCAATGCATTGTTATTCATGATCTTTGTTTGTACCTTTTCATGTTGCAACATAGTTGCTTTGTCTTATTGTTAGAACTACATCTTTCATGCTCATGTTTAGAGTACTTTGATCCCAGCTATCAATGCTTTGCAAATGGTTTGATCAAGATTGTGATGGTGCATGTCACCTCAAAAATCATTCTTTTTATCACTTACCTACTCGAGGACGAGCAGTATTTAAGCTTGGGGATGCTTTATATGTCATAAACGCATCTATAATTTTTGATGTTCCATGCTTGTTTAGTATCAACTTTGTTATGTTTTGTCTACACTTTGAGGTATTTTTATACATTTTCTAGGACTAACCTATTAACAATATGCCGCAGTGTGAGTTGCCTGTTTTCTGCTGTTTTTGGTTCAGAAAAGCTAGTAAGGAAAAATTCTCGGAATTAGAGGGGACGAAAGCCAAAGTCAATATTTTACCGGAGAGAACACAGATTTCGAAGGGCATCCGAAGGGGGGCCACGAGGTGGCCACACCCTAGGGTCGCACGGTATAGGGGGCGCCGCCACCAGGTGTTGGCCCATCGGGCGCCCACCAACCTTGCCCCTTCACCTATAAAGTTAACCCGATGCAAAAACCCTAAGCACCCGATCAAATCTCCACGAAACAGTCCGTAGCCACCACCACTATCGTCCCTAGATCAGGGGGATCTGAAGCTCTTCTCGGCACCCTTCCAGATGGGAGATATCATCCCGGAGGCCTTCTTCATCACCATGCCAGCCTCCGGTATGATGCGTGAGTATTTCACCCTTGGACTATGGGTCCTTATAGTAGCTACATGGTTGTTTCGCCTCCTTTATGCTATCATGTTTAGATCTTGTGAGCTCCGTTCATGATCAAGATCATCTATTTGTAATCATACATGTTGTGTTTGCGAGGATCTGATGGATATTGAGATACTATGTCAGATTGATTATTGATTCTATCATGTCTACGTTATTTGTGATCTTGCATGCTCTCCATTGCTAGTAGCTATCTTGGCCAAGTAGATGCTTGTGACTCCAAGAGGGAGTATTTATGCTTGATAGTAGGTTCATGCCTCTAGTAATCTGGGGAAGTGACAGAAATCTCTAAGGTTTTAGATTTGTTGTTGCTACTAGGGAGAAAACAACAATCTTTTGTTCATGAAACAATTGTATTGTTTACTTTACACACATTGCTTAATGCAATTATCTATTGTTTGCAACTTAATACTGGAAGGGGTTCGGATGATAACCTGAAGGTGGATTATTAGTCATAGATGCAGTTGGATTATGGTTTATGTATATTGTTGTAATGCCTATTCAAATATCATAGGAGTCATGATGTCTAGTATATGCACTGTTATGTCTTCTCAATCTGTCAATTGCCCAACAGTAATTTGTTCACCTAGCATGCTATTTATCTTATGGAGAAACACCTCTAGTGAACTGTGGACCCCGGTCCAACCTTTATCATTGATACATCATCTACTGTTACCGTTTACTTTCTACAAGCAACTACTATCTTCCACACTATATGTTTAATCCTTTGTTTTCAGCAAACCGATGAGATTGACAACCTCACTGTATGTTGGGGCAAAGTTTTGAGTTTGTGTTATGCAGGTTCCAAGTTGTTAACAACACCTTGGAGTTTTTTTACTCCTACTGGTTCGATAACCTTGGTTCATAACTGAGGGAAAACTTACCGTTGTGCTCTTCAAACCTTCCTCTTGGGGTATCCCAACGAAGCTCTACAGTGAACTGAGCCGCATCACATACCAGCAGCCCTCTTATGATTGGGGAGCTTCTTGTTCTTCATCACGAGGGCTTAATTATGATCATTCTTACGATGATCCACCGGCTTGGAGTTACTACCCGCGTTTTGATTGATCTCCACTTAGGCCAAAAGCCTAAGCTTGGGGAAGGTATATCGATATCACACTCATCTACATATCATGTTCCGTCGGTACTTTGCATATCCATATTTCACTTTCTTTTTAGTTTTTGTTTCTGCTTTCCAAAACACAAAAATACAAAAAATATTTTTGTTGTTTCTCTTTGCTTTCTTCTTTATCTTTTAGCTTTGGTTTGTTATAAGAAAAATCCAAAAAGATTTTGCTTTGTTTGCTTTTTTCCTTTAGGTCTTGCTTTAAAAAATCGAAAACCTAAAAATATTTGTTGTTCTTCTATGGTTTTGTAAAGTTCGTTGCAGGGTTTAGCGGTCCTCAGTGACTCCTTGGAGTTTGGTTTTATATTATTATTCAATCCACACAAATGAAAGGCAATGATGATTTATGACAACTCGAGGTGTGGTAAGAGGCTGGTAATGAACTCTATTTGTCTTCATTTTTTATACATATACTCATCATTGTGGGCATTCTTAGTCTGTTCATGTAGGGTGTATGTTATTTAATGAATGCTTAGTAGTTCTTGCTCTCTTATGATTAGTTCCAACTTCCTAATAGTTTGTAGCATGTCATATAAATGTTTGCTTGCATTGTTATATTCATAACTTGGTATGACACTATGGTATCCTCCTCTGAATGCTTCATTTGAATCGACTTGGCACATGCTCATGCCTGCATATGACTGAACAAAAGTCAGTTAAGCCTCGTTGATTTATTTTGCCTCAGAGTTCTTGTATCACTCTTATGCCATAATTAATTTTGTTTTGTTGCAAGCATGATTATGACAGTTACTGCTCTCTCGATTATCGCTCCCTTTCTATTGCTAGCCTTTACTTGCACTGAGTATGAGTTCCACTCGTGCATCCAACTCCCCAAAACCAATATTGTCAAAAAGTGTCCACCATATCTACCTCCTAGCATCATTGCTATTCCGTGCATATTTATTATGCCTTGTTTTCTTCCAAATAAAATGTTTGCTTGTTATGAGAAAATTAGTTAGTAAAGCTCTCACGAACTTGATGGCACACTTTATTTTCTTGCATTTAATAAAATTTAACCATTGTGACTGTCCATGAAAGTTATATGCTTGCAAATTATAGGCTGGAAGTTAGCAGAACCATGCTATAGTGGGGAACGCCTTCAACACATGTACATATTACCCAGTTGATATCATGATCTTTTGTTTGTGGATGTTGGCGGTGTGAAATAAAAGGGGAGCCTGTAAGTCCATGGAGTTATGTATATGTGTTAGAGAAACGCCTGGGCGGCTAGCCTAAGCCATGCCTAATCATGGTGGAAACTTGCAGCATAACCATAGTGAGCAATCTGTGAAGCATCCTCAATAAAAACCTATGCAAATAGCAAATAAAAAAGATCGCTGAGATGCTCATTGACGGTTGCCTTGTCATTTTGACATGGGATAGCTCCTGTATCATGGGGCAAGGGGTACCCTGTTGGTGATTCTCTATGATACACATACACTTACAATGACAAGAACTTACAGATAACTAAAGTTGAGTAGCATGAGGAATGACCCTCGTACTCAAGGGACATGAGATTTCCAGTTTATGATCTGTCAAGCATATAACTCGTAGGTGACCTCACTTTAAACTTAACCACTTAAAGATGTTTATGATAGGGGCAATGAGAGCTCAAAGCTAATGTGTACCATACTTTCAGCATTTGGATGCCTTTCAAACTTTTCAAAACCTTTCACTTCTTTGTTGAGTCACCATTCATTCTATGAGCACCTTCCCGAGAGCATAGCTATCATTCTTAGTGTAATGTGCTTCTCCCAGAACATGGTTAATTGTGGCATAACTTTGATGCTTGTATCTTTTATATCTTTACTTCTAGTCTGCATTTAAACTTTAGAGGTGCCTTGGCATTTATGTTTTGCTCCACAATCAAAGGCAAACAAGATACCACTTTATCATACCTTCTTATGAGCATTACAATGTTGCTTATGCTTATGTTTCATGGTGCTTATTATTATTATTATGTTGGAATCTCTTCATAATTTGCATGACTTTGAGTAGACTTATTTGCATACTCTTTATTATAAATTGCCTAAGTATTTGATCATATGCTGAGAATATATACATCTTATGAAGCAAATGTGTTCGTGAAAGTTTCTTTTATCGCACTCAGTTTTCAACTGAATTGCTTGAGGAAAAGCAATAAGCTAACATTGGGGGAGTTGATACGTCCAAAACATATCTACTTTTCCGAACACTTTTGCTATTGTTTCTCCTCTAATTTGTGTGATTTGGATACAACTAACACGGACTGACGCTGTTTTCAGCAGAATTGCTTTGGTGTCTCGTTTTTCTGTAGGAAATCAACTTTCAGGAAAAATCCCAGAAAATATCGCAAAACTCTTATTTTACCAGAAAACTCACAGAGCCAGAAGACGAGACGGAGAAGGGCCACGAGGGTCCCACACCACCTGGTGGCGCGGACCAGGCCAGACCGTGCCAAGGGGTGGTGTGGCCACATCGGGCACTCCCTCGACCTCTCCCTTCGCCTACATAATCCCTCTAACCTAAAAACAGAGGGGGGTTCGACGTTTTTCCAGATAGAGTTCCGCTGCGCCGCCACCACCAGAAACCGCGATTCTCAACCAGAAACTCCGTTCTGGCACCCTCCGGGGCGGGGAATTGGAGAAGATCATCGCCATCACCATCACCAACGCCTATCCATCAACCATCCATGATTCCCCCATCCATGAGTGAGTAATCTCCCGTAATAGGCTATGGGAATGGTAGGGATTGGATGAGATCTATCATGTAATTGAATAAGATTGTTAGGGCATGATGCCTAGTATCTATAGTTAGTGCTTTTTGACATTGTTGCAACTTGTTATGCTTAATGCTTGTCACTAGGGCCCAAGTGCCATGATCTCATATCTGAACATGTTATTGATTCATGATGATAATATTGTTTGTGATCTTACCTATAAGTTGTTTACACATATTATTGTCCGAAACCCGAGGCCCCGAAGTGACAGAAATCAGGATAACCGGAGGAGATGGCTGTGATGTCAGGATCACATGTGTTCACGGAGTGTTAATGCTTTGCTCCGATACTCTATTAAAAGGAGTACCTTAATTGCTAGTAGATTCCCTTGAGGCCCCGCTATAACGGGCTAGGAGGACAAAATATGTTGTACAAGTTCTCATTGCGAGCACATATGACTATATATGGAACACATGCCTATGATTGTTTAGTACTTGGATGATTTATCTTATTTATCTACAAATGCCCTTGGTCTTAATATTAAATGAATAGTCTTGTCCATGCAACGTCTATCCATCTATCCCTATGCCAACCGCACTCAAATCCTGCTGTTTGCTACAATTGTTACTACTGCCTTTATTTTACTGCTGCCGCTACTTTGCTATTGTTACTACAAAACTATTGCTACTGATAAACTATTGTGAGCAAGACTATTTCCAGGTGCAACTGAAATGACCACTCAGTTGTTAAGTCTTATAAATATTCTTTGGATCCCCTTATGTCGAATCAATAAATTAGGCTTTACTACCCTCGAAGACTGTTGCGATCCCCTATACTTGTGGGTCATCACTCGTCGATAGCATGCCGACGACGAGAGCCGCCGCCACCGCCGCCTCCCGTTGCCATTTCGTGTCTGATGTGGAGAAGGGAGGGGAGAAGAGGAGGAACTGACCGAAACAACCCCGACAAACGCATACCTAACGGGCGTCTTTGCCCTTCCATCAAGACAGCGCCAGGTGGCACCTGACAGCGGGCCCTATTGTCAGAAACGTGGTTAAATCCCCTAAAACATGAAATCAGTGCTATCTGTCGAGGACCTGCCCAAAAGTGCGGTGGTTTTTGTCTCCCTGCCTCTATGTGGTAGTTATGTGACACCGTAGACCTAATTGTGGTGGTTCTCCGTCATTACCTCCATTTTCACACAATGAAGCTGCATGGGATCGGTGGGGAGTAATTAGAGGAGAGTTAATTGGAGTAATCAATGAATATATCAGCCTAATTTTTTGGAATCTCATTTTTTGGAATCTCTATAAAATCGTGATTTGTCCAATATTTTGGAATGGAGGGAGTACTACCAGTTTAACCTGGCAACGAAGCATAATTATTATGACAACAGACTTAGTAATTAATATGGAAGCTATTAATAGTTAAACCTGACAGCTAGACCTCAGGCAACCATGCCTAATTAATGTTGCAACTTAAATGATTCCAGAAGTTAGTAAACTGGTACTCCACTACTACTCGAGTAATAATATGGATTAAGTAGGCTGAATTAACCGACAATTAGTACCAATTGAATCGGGTAGCGCTACACCTAAGGCCTTTTTCTAATGGGTGTTTCTTAGCACGATATTATAGGCAAATTATTTATGTGGCATTATATTTAATGAAGAGAGAAAGAGTATCTTAGCTTAGCTACAAGCCTTGCATGCTATCATATGCAAAATTACATGGTTAGGCTGGTCATAGTGGAGGGTAACTTAGTAACATGTTTATGTTACTAGAAGTTACTATCTTTATAGTGGTAAATAATATAAGTGGTATCATGCAAGACCTTATTTATTAGATGATAGATTGCTTTGGTTTGTGTGATGTTATGGTAACATAATATGTTACTACTCCCTTCGGTCCGGTTTATTAGGCACTCGTATGTAGTTTAAGAGCAACTTTGATCATTAAGTTTGGTTAACCGGTGTCTTGGCAGGGCTGCCTGGGCTATTACCCCAAACCCACGTGCCGTGCACGGTCTGTTATTTTTTTATTTTTCTCAATTTTATACCATTATTTTAATTAATTTATAATAAAAAGTATAAAAGGTATTAATAGGCCCATGCTAAACCCGTTTAGCTAATGTATCGTACCTGAGCCTTGAGGTGAAGCACACCGACCTAATGTCCCAGACACGCTAATGCTTTAGCTGGCTGTGCCGTGTCGTGGGTCGGTCCGTTGGCTAGGTATAGCTTAGAGCATCTCCACTCGCCTACCCAGGAGGCCGATCCGGATGCTGAATTTCGGTCCGGACGTCGAAAATTGGCCCAGTCGCGTACCCAAGAATCTGTTTTCGGTCGGATTTGGGCCAATTTTGGTCCAGACTACCCAGACCGAACCTAGTTTTCCGGGTACGCCCTGGAAACGCCGGAATCAGCGAGTTCGGCAAAAAAAAATGAAGCGGCGCGTGGTCCCGCCGAGTTAGCGACAGAAGCCGAGTCGTCGTCATCCTCGGAACCACACGGCGACCGCCGGACATTAACTGCCCGTCGCGTCGGCCATGCGTCGCCGATTTACGGCGCCACTGTCGCCGCCTCGGCTCCCGCGACGGACCGGTGGGCACTAACTTCACGCCGTTTCCCCTTTTCCCGCCCTCGCCGCCCATCGGCCTTTATAACCCGTACCCCTCGCCAGAGATCTTCACACTCTCTCACATCTCCCCCACCCACAAGCCCAAACTCCGGTGAACCCTCTCTCACCGTTTCCCCTTCCTAGCCATGGCCGAACGGTACCCCGGCGATGGAGCTGCGGCGAACGGCTTCGGCCGGTGCACCCTCCAGGCCTAGGAGGCGCGCCTTCTGCATGACGCCGGCTATATGGCGCCGCCGGACACGCGGATACCTCCGGGGTGGAAGCTGAGCGCCGCGGCATCCCTATCCCGCCGACGCCGGAGGAGCTGCCGTACGATGTGTAAGAGTACATCGGCGGCATGGATGACCCCTTCGAAGCCAAGAGCGCTGACAACCTCCTCTACTGGGAGCAGTTCTTCGCGGACCGACGCGAACAGGAGCTCGCTCGCCACGAGGGTCGCCGAACGAGTCGCCGCCGAAGCGCAACAACTCGGCTGGCCGCCGGCGTTGGTGGAGCACGCCAGGCCGGACGCTCGCGGCGGTGATGGAGCACATCAACCGTGGGAACACGCCGCGGCTCGGCTTCCGCGCACACCCGACGCCGGCGGTTTTCGGGCCGCGCCTCCGAATCGATGCCGAGGAGGATGGCGAGCATGAGCTCGTCCTCCTCGCGTTAGCATCCATTTTCCGCCGGCGCCAACCGCGACGCCGACGACAGTCAAGCGCGAGGCGGAGTCGCCTGTGCGCTCGCCGCCGCGGATGCGTTCGCGCGGCGTCGTCATCGGCGAGACGCGGACGACGGTGTCGCCAACCGGCCGCCTGCATCTCCGCCGCCCCAAGACAGAAGACTCGCCGGCACCCAAAGACGGCGCCTTGAGGATGGCGCTAGAGCAGTCGCTCCGCGACACGACGCCACAGCTGCCGCCGGTGGGGCCCTCCTCGTCGGGCATCCTGGAATGGTCAGGAAGAGTCCCAGGGGGCGGAAGGCGAAGACTCGGCTCGCTCCAGGTGTCGAGGAAGAGGGCGCCCGGCGCGCGACGCTGGCCGGGCGTGAGCTCGCCTACCAGGGCGTCACACTCTACGTCCTCGACGACGACGAGGACGAAGGCCCGTCCTACACTACTAGGAAAATGGCTATAGGTAATCAGCACATTCGTGGCTCACATTGTCGAAGTGCCCCCCGGCTAAAACAGGCGTGGCTCACCTATGGGCAGTGCCCTATTAGTAACTAGAACAACTGTGGCGCACATGGTCATAGTGCTCCACAGATATCTGTGGGCCAGGGCCCTGCTGGCCGCAGGCCAGATACCCGTAGCGCACATAGGGTAAGTGTGCTACGGTTGTTAGTGTCAACCGTGGCGCACATGGAGGGGGTGCTCTACGCCTAAGCGCATGCCCCTCTGCTCTGTAAAACGGGCAGACACATCCGTGGCGCACTATGGCATGTGCGCCATGGATGTTATTATTCCCTGTGGCGCACTGGAGCCACGTGCGCCACGGATGTGGCGACCCTTTTTTTGGCAGCTCCACTTTGTGCACATGTGTGATCATCCACCATTCCACACTTCACTTTCCCCTTCTTCTTCCTCCTTAGATCTAGTCGGGATCCTTCTCCTTCCCACCTCAATTTCTCCACTCATTCACCATTTTTAGCATGTAGAACTTGCCTTGGATGTTACATACGTAATAGAGGAAGCTCTCCGGTCTCTCATCTTTCTCCGGTCTCGCGCGCGCACCTCTCCTTTCCATCTTCTCGCGATCGGTCTCTCATCTCGGTAAGTTGTCCATGTAAGGATGTGTTCATGTGTATATGGATGATATGCTCATACGTATGTAGATGATCGATGCTCATGATGTGTGTATGGAGAGGATCTCGATGGTCATGTGTGTGTATATGGAGAGTATCGATGATGCTCATGCATGTGTATATGGATAGGATAATGATATGTTCATGTGTGTATGGATCGGTCTCTCTCTTGTGTTTGTGTGTGAACAAGTTGCCATTTGTTTTGCCAAAATGTTGATTCATTTCCATTTTGGCAAGACTTTGGCATTTCTCAAAGGTCCTAATTTTAGAATAGGTCATGCCGAAATTTTCTATCGACCATTGCATGCATGCATTCATTATGTGGTTCTAATAGACTTCTAATTGTACAGTGTACAGCGTGCAGGCAAAAATGGTCCGCATAATGAGCGAAGGCATTGTGGCTAGATTTTTGAAATGTGCGACGGCCGACTTGATACGAAATAACAAGACGGATATAAGATGTCCGTGCAGAAGATGCAAACTCAACTGGGTGATCGACCCAGATTCCGGGAATCTGCAGTCGCACCTGCTCCGCCATGGTTTCATGGATGGATACACTCGTTGGATAAGCGATGGCGAAGACGATGGAGACAGTGAAGGTGGGCAACATGACGATGATCATCATCACGGCGAGAATGGGCGAGATGATGAAGAGTCTCCTGGAGATGGTGAAGGTGCGGAAGCAGACCGGGATGATGATGATCTAGATGTCGGAGGAGGAGACGACGATGGAACAACGTCAGGCTGGGTGCGGGACCCTTATGTGCAAGAGCTGCTTCTCAAGCGCATTTAGTAACGCCAGGGCTGCCGCTAGAGAAAGCCAAGCTTGCGCAACTTGAGAAAGACGCGGTTACTCCATTGTATGAAGGATGCAGGCCCGATGATACCCGGTTGAATGTAACGCTCAAGGCTATGGAGATGAAGGCAACACACAAATTGAGCGACGCAAGCTTCGACGATATGATGGCATTCTGGCACGATCGTCTCCCGGAGGGGAACACATGTCCAACTAGTATCGAGGACGCCAAGAAAATTGTCTGTCCTCTCGATCTACCGCACGTTAGATATCACGTATGCATCAACGATTGCATCATTTATCGGGGCGAGGACGCGGAGAAAACCACATGTCCGGTGTGCGGCGTGAGTCGATACAAGAAAGGGAAGAAAGCACCTCGAAAAGTGGTATGGTACTTTCCTATCACTCCTCTTCTGCAGCGCTATTTTGCGGACCCTAAGGAAGCGAAGCTCATGCGATGGCATGCGGAAAGGAAGAAGCCAGGAGATGACGATGATGACCCCGAAAAGGATGAGCTGCTGACACACCCTTTAGATGCTAGCCAGTGGAAAGCATTGGACCTCGAATTCCCAGAATTCGGTGGAGATTCGAGGAACATCAGGCTTGGTGCGAGCACCGATGGACTCAATCCGTTCGGTAGCCAGAGCAGCACGCACAACACTTGGCCCGTGTTTGTATGGATGTACAACCTCCCTCCATGGTTGTGCATGAAGAAGAAGTACATACAAATGAGTATGCTAATTCAAGGGCCGAAACAACCTGGTATCGACATCAATCTGTATCTCGGGCTGTTGAAAGAGGAGCTAGCCACGTTATGGGAATCTGAAGTCAATACTTACGACGCCGTCGCACAAGATTATTTCACTATGAGAGCCGTGTTGGTCACTACGGTGCAAGACTATCACGGTTGCGGGTATATCTCGGGGCAGGTTATCCAAGGATTCTGCGCATGCGTTAGGTGCATGGATAACACAAGCTATCTCCAACTAGAGAAAGATCTAGGGTCTTCGAAAACCGTGTTCATGGCACACCGGAGGTGGCTCGACAAGAATGATCCATGGAGAAAACGTGGAGACCTGTTCGATGGCAAATCCGAGACCTGAGGAATCCCAGAGCGTAGGACCAGCGAAGAAGTGGAAGAGTTGCTGAAAAACTGGAAAGATTGTCCTAAGCCTGGAAAGAATCGAAAGAGGCAGCAAGACAAGCCGCTGATGAAGGTATGGAAAACAAGGTCTGTTTTCAGGGAGTTGCCATACTGGAAGTTTCTCCGCACGCCTCATAGCCTCGACATCATGCATATCACGAAAAACGTGTGCGAGAGTCTGATCGCCACCATAATCCACATGCCAGATAGGAAGAAAGATGGTCCGAAAGCAAGGCACGACCTAATATTCATGGGTATCCGGAAGGAGCTTCACGGAGGACGCACTACTCAGGAATATGACGATGATCATGAGTCGGAAACGACACAAGGTAGTCAGAAGGGTAAAAAGTTCAAGAAGAACGAATAGTACTACCCTCCTTCTAATGACGAGGCGAAGCAGAGGTTCAGTGGCACAAAGTCTCACGACTATGTCGTGATAATGACGCAGGTACTTTCGGTTGCACTAAGAGGGATAATGGACGAGCACGTCCGTGAAACGTTATTTGGCCTCTGCAAGTTTTTCGACGTCATCTCTAGGAAGTCGATTGGCGTGAATCATCTTGGGAGGCTACAGGAGGAGATCGTGGTGCTATTATGCGAGCTTGAGGTCTACTTGCCACCCGCATTCTTCGACATTATGGTGCATATACTGGTCCATGTCGTGGAGGACATCGTCCAACTCCGGCCGATGTTCCTCCGCAGCATGATGGCGTTCGAAAGGATGAACGGACACATCAAAGGATACGTTTGCAACAAGTCCCGTCCAGATGGAAGCATAGCCAAGGGCTTTCTGGCCGAAGAGTGCATCTCTTTCTACACGAATTATCTAGACATCGAGAACCCTGTCGGTCTTCCCGTCAACAGGAACCTTGGCAAGCTCGACGGATCTGGTCACCGAGAGGGTCATCGCATACTGCATGCAGACTTTGATCGAGCAAACCTCGTCACGCTACAGCATTTAGAACTGGTCGATCCTTGGGTACAGAAGCACAAAAGGTTAATCGAGAAGAAGTACAGTGACCGGGGCATACAGAGGACGCAGGGAGAAATAATCAAAGAGCACAACCCAGATTTCACACGTTGGTTTAGGCAGACGCTCCTTGATAATCCCCCGCGATCGCATTCTTCTGACACGGAAGAGATCATATTCACCTTGTCACAGGGACCGATGCAAAACCTGGTGACCTATCAGGCGTATGATTGAAAGGGTTTCACAGCATAGTAAATCAAAAAAATTCTACGGATGCGAACGGGAAAGCCAAGATCTAATCTAGGAGATGCAAACAACAAGGGGGAATAGATGAGATCTTTATACCCTTGAAGATTCACACAGCGGAACGTTCAACGGAACGTGGTTGATGTAGTCGTACTAGCTTCTCCTCCTTGCGATCCGATCCGATCCAACACCGCAAGTGGCGATGCCTCCGAGAGATGCACACGTACGGCACCTCGACATCTCCTCCTTCCTCGGTCCAGCAAGTGGGGTGGAGAGATAGATTGGATCTACAACACGACGGAGTGGTGCAAAGGTGGAGAGTTTCTGCGGCAGGGCTTCGCCTACGCGCAGTCGGGAGAGAGAGATCTGCAGGGAAGCAGTATGGCGGCTAGGGTTGAAGGAGTGGGGAAGGAGGGCTGCGCCCCTGCCCTCTATATATAGGGGGCTGGCCGGCCCCCTTGGCCCCTCCTCCAAGCCCTAGGGCGGCGGCCCCAAGGGTTGGAGTGGGGGCAAGTTTTCCCCCTCCTTCTAGAAGGTTTCCCTAGGGTTTCCCTGTGGTTTTGGCCGGCTGGGCCTATGGGGCCTTGTGCCCCTAGCCCAATGCGGCCAGGGCACTCCCTCGTAGGCCCATGCCCTCTCCTGACAAGTGGGGCCACGTTGGTACCACTCCGGAAGGTTCTAGAAGCTTCCGGTACAATACCGAACAATCTGAAACACTTCCGAACTCCAAAAACTGCTTTGCCTTATATGAATCTTATTCTCCAGACCATTCCGGAACCTCTCGTGATGTCCTGGATCTCATCCGAGACTCCGAACAAAAACTCATAAACCAATTATCCATTCTATCTGTCACATCCCAAGATTTTTCCTAATCTTGTAATGTGAAAAATAAATGAATAAAATAAAACTTTGTTGATTTTCAGGGTGAGAAGAAACTTTTTGAATCCAATTTGGAAACTTTCAAAAACCTATTTGGATCAAATAAAATCCTAAAGGGATTTAAAAAGTTAAATAAACAATAAAGTTAAAAATATTTGGAATGACTATTTTTGGATCTTTTAATAAAAGATTTGGTTTTCAAAAGAAAAGGTAGATTTATAAACAAGGATTATTTTATAGAGCCAAATTAAACCTTGGCCAAGCTTTTGAAATAAAATGTTTTGTTTTGATTAAAAGAGTAAAGGTTTATTTAAATAAAAATAAGGAGAGTTTATTATGAAACCAATTTTATTAAAGTAAAGGTTTTCCCATTTTAATTAAAAACATCAAAATTTGTTAAAATTGTTTTAAACAAGTTTTCCAAGTATTTTATATTTTCAAAAAAAAACCTACTGATTTGATTTTGTTAATATTTAGATTTCAAATGGAGATTTTATTAAATGAATCAAAACATATCTTGAATTAATAATTAAGGTCTATTTTATTTAATTATTAAATAGATCCTAAAAAGAATAAAATTATTATTTTATTTTTGGGACTTGGTTTTGTGTTGTTAAACAGAACCAAAACACAACACAAAGTGTGGTAGAAATTTGTTTGATTTGTTGTTTGAATTGTTTGATTGAATTTCAAAACAGAAAATCAAAAGAGAAAAAGAAAAACAATCAGAACAGAAAAAAATTATGAAAAGGAGCCAGCCCAGCCGGCCAGCCCAATAAGGCCCAGCAAGCCCAAACCCCACCCCACCCGCAGCGAACCGTTTTTACTCGCGATTGAACCCACTGAGTCAATGACCGATGGACCCCGCTCTCCCTCTCCTTTTCTCACTGACGTCGGGCCCCACAGCCAGGTCATCGTCGTCTTCACCCCGCGATGAACTCGCCTCTGACTGTTTCTTCCGTGTCTTAATTCGAATCAATACGAGTTATTCTGCGAATTAAAATCCCCCGCGATCACGCTCATTTAACCACCTCCCCCTCCTCTTCCTTTCCCCCCCAAACACCACGCCTCGAGAGCCACCAGGCTGCTCTAATTTCCTTTTGCACCGCCGCGGCTCCGACGCACTCCGGTGATAAATAGGTGAGTACACGCCGCCCCCTCCTCTCTAGTTCACGCTCACTGGATCTCCATCACTTTGCGCATCCACTGACCCCAGCCACACTTCCTCTGGTGACCCAGATCATCGGCAACCACCTCGACTGAGCGCCGCCACAGTCTGCTTCAACTCCAGCGAGCAATAGCCGACAAACCAGCGCGCCCCTTTCCCTCTGGTGAGTTCTTTCACACCCTAGGCAACCTTGCGCACCCTCCTGACACGTTTACTTGATCAGTTGCGACCGACGCCGCGCCGACCACGGTGTGTGCGTGCAGAGCAACTCCGGCGAGAGATTGCTGACCCGTCCGTGCGCCCCCTGCCCTGCGACAACCACGTTGAGCATCAGCAAGCTTCGGCGATTCTGGTGAGCTACCCCTTTGTTCCCCTTGCTTCCTAAATCACCGACGCACCGCTGCCAGCGCGCCGCCAACCACCGCCGCCAAATACCGCCACTTTGTGGTCAAATAGATCAGGGCCATTCGATTTAGATCGGACGCGTAGAAACAGGCGACTTAAGCGAAAGGGTAAGAACTGATCTGTGCCGCACGATCTCATTTTAATCCAATGCCTCGCAACACTTGATCCGCACGAACCGTTATCGTCCAATGAGGAACAGCCACGTGGCCAGTCTGTTTGGTTTAAACAGAATTTGATCTATTAGTTTTCCAATTTTGTAAATTGCATAACTTTTGATCCACACGTCCAAAATTTGCAAATTTTATATCAATGGAATCAGTGGAACAAGCCCTAGCCAACCATGCCATTTGTTTAGTAAAAAGCTTCTGTTAAATTGTTTGTTTTTGCAGAAACTTATGTATGCTCGTTTAGATTATAAAAATTGTTCAAAAATGATTTTGGGGATAAAATCTTCTGCAAATGGTGTGTTTTGAACCTACTGACCCTAGGAATCACTTTGTGGTTTCAAAAATATATTTGGTGATGCAAAAGAATGAATCTTGTATTTAAAACCAATTCTAGTCAAATAAAAATATGGTTTATTTATTAAAAATGGTTTTGGAAGAAAACCTTTGGGAAATGTTTTGTTTTAAACTCTCTGACCCTAAACACAAAGTTTTATGGTTTGAAAACATATTTTGTGAATCCTATAGATTAATGCCTTACTAAAACATTTTTACACCACATAAAATGATACCTTGTTTTAAAAATGGTTTATGAAGTGAAATATTTTGCAATTGACTTTGCCACTTTATAAAATGACCATTAGGTGTTTTAAAATGTTTATGACCCTTTGGGAACCACTCTTTCAAATAAAACAAAGCTTGGAATGCTTGCATGCATTACTTTGACTTTATTATTTTATGTGATGAATTGCTTGAATGGTAGATTGAAATGTTGTTTGCTTGATTGAGTTGTAGTGACTTGAAGTGTGTGAACATTGCAAAGATCAAGGAGTGAACTTATAGCCTCTACCAAAAAGGCAAGTGATGCTTCATACTTTTGTCCCATTATTTTCACTATGCATTAGTGATTTTTCTAAGTAAAACTTGCATGGAATTTTGCTAAGTATAAACCATGCTATGGGAAAACCTAGTAGATGAAACCTTAGTAAAATTTCCTAAGTTAAGATTCCTACTACTATCAAGCTTAGCTTAGCTAATAGAAAACAAGGGTGGAATATACATTCATACTATGGAAAAATTTCTAAGTCTGAGGACTTGTGTTTTTGTTTAATAAAACAACTAAGTTAATGAATCACCTGGGTGGAATGGTAATTGCTTGGTGGTTTTTGGTTGAGTGGTTACACAAGGCCCATGGCTATGGTTTACCTTGTGTATCACACTTGTGGATTGCCACCCAGGAACAAAGAGATTTGAGATGTCAAATGTTGAGAAGCTTCAAGTGCAACCACATGGCATTATGGGCTCTGCCTGGATCATATAGGTTGCTAGAACTTAGCCAATTGGAAAGTTGGTGGTAGTAGGAATGATAGGTTGGAACGCGTCCATTTGGTCTAAGGAAAGGCTTCTGAAAGATCTTGTCTTGGTGAAACCAAGTCTTGTGGGGAAAGTGCACCACCTCTGCAGAGTGTAAAATCTAAGTACTTAGCCATGTCCCTGGTAAAGGACAATTTGAGCATCAAGACATGGAAGCTATCAAGAATCTCATCATCCAAATTTCTAAGTTAAAATCTTGTGGTTGAACAAGGGTTAAAGGATCTTCAATCTTTGATTGGGAGATGCCTTGGGAAAGATTTTTGTCAAGCAAAAACTTAGTGATTTCAAATGATAAGGAAAAATCTATTTTTGAGCAATGCAAGCCTCAACCCCACTTTGCCAAATGCATATAGATGATATACTCCACTATACTACCATAATATCACTTGCCAATACAATTCAAATGTATTGACCCTTGTGGCTGTAACTTGTTATGTTGCCGGTTTGTTTGATAATAGTGAAGTTGATTGTTAGGATTACAAGTCTACAACCAACATGTCTGCCTGTGGCACTTTGAAGATGAAGTACCCCATGCTTATAGATATTCTGCTGCAATGTAATGTAATAGCCAAATGAGCTATGTAAGATGTGATAAAATTATGTTATTCCTGGTTATAAAGTTGTATTATGACCTTTGTTTCTTGATATTACATCTTAACTGTGGATGCTAGCTATTGATCCAGGGACTAGCATTGCAATCACAGGGATCCTTTTCCTTTACAAAGGAGGGATCTTACAGATGGTATCAGAGCATTGTGTTGCCTATAGGATTTGTAACCCTAGGATTGGACAAAAAACCCTTAGAAAAATAAGAGTTGTATTTGTTCCAAACTTATTTACAAACAATCTTGTAAACTCTTTCCTCAACCATTTTGGTTTTGACTCTACATCTCTTCTATTTCAAACTTGATGGAAAAGCCTACCCCATGGCCAAAGACTTCACCATGTGCAAAGGACTTCTTCAACTCTAATGACTTCAACATCTTCAATTCTAATGACTTCAACATCTTCAACTCTAATGACTTCAACATCTTCAACATTTTCACCAAGGACTTCAACCTTGGATATCACTAAGGACTACAAGTGAGACAAGAAATCTTGCTCAAGATTTGGAAACTAAGGAAACACAACTTAGAAGGAGCCATCAACACCTTTAAAGTATTTCTGACCCAGAGTTTTCCCAAGGAAACCATGATCTCATGCAAGAAGAATCAACCAAGAAAGATGGAAAGATCTCAAGTGAACCATATAGATGGACCACCATATTTAGTTAAGTCAAAAACACCAACTTATGTGGTGTAACAAAAATATTTTTGGTTGCCTAAAAATATGCGTGAAACTTGTTTGAGTGGAATGTTTGTTTGTGATTGCTTGCATATTGCTTGCGTGAATTGTGATGTGTGTGATTAGAATTATTTCCTTAGAAATATTTTGCCTATTCTAATCCCAATCCAACCCAAACAGATGACTTCTCAAGAAACTCTAACATCAAGGATGGTGACACCAACAACAACCAAGAGGACAACATGAGAGAACTTATAGCAACCCAAAACCAGTTGAGCCAAATGACAACTCAGCTTTTAGCCAACAACAATGGACTAGACCCAGCCATACAAAGGATTTTTGAAACTTCAATCCCAATTGTTGCAAGGATTGGTTACTCAAATGATCAACATGGGAGAAAACTTTTCCCAAAGAGCTAATGACAACAAGGATGACAAAGATGTTATTTTAGAAGGAACCAAGGCTTGCAATATTTGTGGGGACAAGGATCATACATCCAAGGAGCATGAAGATCAATGCCCTAATTGTGAAGAAGAAAGTCATATCTCTAGTAACTGCCCCAAGAAGAGAGAAAGATTTCCCACCTTTGAGGTGAGATATGAAGAGCATGAACTAGAAGAACTCCTAGCTTTGGAGAGACCCAAAAAGAAGAAGAAGGACAAAAGCCAGTTGCAATGTTACAATTGCAAAGAGATGGGACACTATGCCAGTGAATGCCCAGAAAAGAAGAAGAGCCAAGAAGACAAACAAAAGCTAGTGAAACCCAAGATGAGGAAGGATATTAGCCAAGTGATGTGCAACCACTGCAAAGAGTTAGGACATTATGCATCATATTGTCTAGAGAAGCCACCTCAAGACCTCAACCTTATCACATGTTTCAAATGCAAAGAGCTAGGCCACTATGCAAACTTCTGTCCAGGAAAGTTACACCAGGATCCCAAGTAAGACAAGATGTAATCTAGTTGGAAATTTTTAAGGGTGGTAGTACCCTAGATGCTTTGAGCTAACTTGTAACCCCTAGCCTCCCCAAATCTCGGGACGAGATTTATTTTAAGGGTGGTAGCCTGTCACATCCCAAGATTTTTCCAAATCTTGTAATTTGAAAAATAAATGAATAAAATAAAACTTTGTTGATTTTCAGGGTGAGAAGAAACTTTTTGAATCCAATTTGGAAACTTTCAAAAACCTATTTGGATCAAATAAAATCCTAAAGGGATTTAAAAAGTTAAATAAACAATAAAGTTAAAAATATTTGGAATTACTATTTTTGGATCTTTTAATAAAAGATTTGGTTTTCAAAAGAAAAGGTAGATTTATAAATAAGGATTATTTTATAGAGCCAAATTAAACCTTGGCCAAGCTTTTGAAATAAAATGTTTTGTTTTGATTAAAAGAGTAAAGGTTTATTTAAATAAAAATAAGGAGAGTTTATTATTAAACCAATTTTATTAAAGTAAAGGTTTTCCCATTTTAATTAAAAACATCAAAACTTGTTAAAATTGTTTTAAACAAGTTTTCCAAGTATTTTATATTTTCAAATAAAAACCTACTGATTTGATTTTGTTAATATTTAGATTTCAAATGGAGATTTTATTAAATGAATCAAAACATATCTTGAATTAATAATTAAGGTCTATTTTATTTAATTATTAAATAGATCCTAAAAAGAATAAAATTATTATTTTATTTTTGGGACTTGGTTTTGTGTTGTTAAACAGAACCAAAACTCAACAACAAGTGTGGTATAAATTTGTTTGATTTGTTGTTTGAATTGTTTGATTGAATTTCAAAACAGAAAATCAAAAGAGAAAAAGAAAAACAATCAGAACAGAAAAAAAATTATGAAAAGGAGCCAGCCCAGCCGGCCAGCCCAATAAGGCCCAACAAGCCCAAACCCCACCCCACCCGCAGCGAACCATTTTTACTCGCGATTGAACCCACTGAGACAATGACCGATGGACCCCGCTCTCCCTCTCCTTTTCTCACTGACGCCGGGCCCCACAGCCAGGTCATCGTCGTCTTCACCCCGCGATGAACTCGCCTCTGACTGTTTCTTCCGCGTCTTAATTTGAATCAATACGAGTTATTCTGCGAATTAAAATCCCCCACGATCACGCTCGTTTAACCACCTCCCCCTCCTCTTCCTTTCCCCCCCCAAACACCATGCCTCGAGAGCCACCAGGCTGCTCTAATTTCCTTTTGCACCGCCGCGTCTCCGACGCACTCCAGCGACAAATACGGTGAGTACACGCCGCCCCCTCCTCTCTAGTTCACGCTCACTGTATCTCCATCACTTTGCGCATCCACTGACCCCAGCCACACTTCCTCTGGTGACCCAGAGCGTCGGCAACCACCTCGACTAAGCGCCGCCACGGTCTACTTCAACTCCAGCGAGCAATAGCCGACAAACCAGCGCGCCCCTTTTGAGTTCTTTCACACCCTAGGAAACCTTGCGCACCCTCCTGACACGTTTACTTGATCAGTTGCGACCCAAACGCTCGCCTTCGACCATGGTCGTGCGTACCCGTGTCAGAGAGCAACTCCGGCGAGAGATTGCCGACCCATCCGTGCGCCCCCTGCCCTGCGACAACCATGTTGAGCATCAGCAAGCTTCAGCGATTCTGGTGAGCTACCCCTTTGTTCCCCTTGCTTCCTAAATCACCGACGACCGCACCGTCTGAGCGCGCCACCGCCAACCACCGCCGCCAGCGCCGCCACTTTGTGGTCAAATAGATCAGGGCCATTCGATTTATATCGCGGTAAAAACAAGGCGACTAGCGAAAAAGAGAGAACTGATCTGTGCCAGAGAAACAAGCGACTTAAAGCTTAAGGGTAAAACTGATGATCTGCTTGCGATCTCATTTTAATCCAACGCCTTGCAACGCTTGATCCGCACGAACCGTTATCGTCCAATGAGGAACAGCCACGTGGCCAGTCTGTTTGGTTTAAACAGAATTTGATCTATTAGTTTTCCAATTTTGTAAATTGCATAACTTTTGATCCACACGTCCAAAATTTGCAAATTTTATATCAATGGAATCAGTGGAACAAGCCCTAGCCAACCATGCCATTTGTTTAGTAAAAAGCTTCTGTTAAATTGTTTGTTTTTGCAGAAACTTATGTATGCTCGTTTAGATTATAAAAATTGTTCAAAAATGATTTTGGGGATAAAATCTTTTGCAAATGGTGTGTTTTGAACCTACTGACCCTAGGAATCACTTTGTGGTTTCAAAAATATATTTGGTGATGCAAAAGAATGAATCTTGTATTTAAAACCAATTCTAGTCAAATAAAAATATGGTTTATTTATTAAAAATGGTTTTGGAAGAAAACCTTTGGGAAATGTTTTGTTTTAAACTCTCTGACCCTAAACACAAAGTTTTATGGTTTGAAAACATATTTTGTGAATCCTATAGATTAATTCCTTACTAAAACATTTTTACACCACATAAAATGATACCTTGTTTTAAAAATGGTTTATGAAGTGAAATATTTTGCAAATGACTTTGCCACTTTATAAAATGACCATTAGGTGTTTTCAAATGTTTATGACCCTTTGGGAACCACTCTTTCAAATAAAACAAAGCTTGGCATGCTTGCATGCATTACTTTGACTTTATTATTTTATGTGATGAATTGCTTGAATGGTAGATTGAAATGTTGTTTGCTTGATTGAGTTGTAGTGACTTGAAGTGTGTGAACATTGCAAAGATCAAGGAGTGAACTTATACCCTCTACCAAAAAGGCAAGTGATGCTTCATACTTTTGTCCCATTATTTTCACTATGCATTAGTGATTTTTCTAAGTAAAACTTGCATGGAATTTTGCTAAGTATAAACCATGCTATGGAAAAACCTAGTAGATGAAACCTTAGTAAAATTTCCTAAGTTAAGATTCCTACTACTATCAAGCTTAGCTTAGCTAATAGAAAACAAGGGTGGAATATACATTCATACTATGGAAAAATTTCTAAGTCTGAGGACTTGTGTTTTTGTTTAATAAAACAACTAAGTTAATGAATCACCTGGGTGGAATGGTAATTGCTTGGTGGTTTTTGGTTGAGTGGTTACACAAGGCCCATGGCTATGGTTTACCTTGTGTATCACACTTGTGGATTGCCACCCAGGAACAAAGAGATTTGAGATGTCAAATGTTGAGAAGCTTCAAGTGCAACCACTTGGCATTATGGGCTCTGCCTGGATCATATAGGTTGCTAGAACTTAGCCAATTGGACAGTTGGTGGTAGTAGGAATGATAGGTTGGAACGCGTCCATTTGGTCTAAGGAAAGGCTTCTGAAAGATCTTGTCTTGGTGAAACCAAGTCTTGTGGGGAAAGTGCACCACCTCTGCAGAGTGTAAAATCTAAGTACTTAGCCATGTCCCTGGTAAAGGACAATTTGAGCATCAAGAAATGGAAGCTATCAAGAATCTCATCATCCAAATTTCTAAGTTAAAATCTTGTGGTTGAACAAGGGTTAAAGGATCTTCAATCTTTGATTGGGAGATGCCTTGGGAAAGATTTTTGTCAAGCAAAAACTTAGTGATTTCAAATGATAAGGAAAAATCTATTTTTGAGCAATGCAAGCCTCAACCCCACTTTGCCAAATGCATATAGATGATAGACTCCACTATACTACCATAGTATCACTTGCCAATACAATTCAAATGTATTGAACATTGTGGCTGTAACTTGTTATGTTGCAGGTTTGTTTGATAATAGTGAAGTTGATTGTTAGGATTACAAGTCTACAACCAACATGTCTGCCTGTGGCACTTTGAAGATGAAGGACCCCATGCTTATAGATATTCTGATCTAATGTAATGTAATAGCCAAATGAGCTACGTAAGATGTAATAAAATTATGTTATTCCTGGTTATAAAGTTGTATTATGACCTTTGTTTCTTGATATTACATCTTAACTGTGGATGCTAGCTATTGATCCAGGGACTAGCATTGCAATCACAGGGATCCTTTTCCTTTACAAAGAAGGGATCTTACACTATCCTAGCGTCGAGACACGTTAAGTGTGTGACCATGCGGGTTCGAGAATATGCAGACATGATCTTCTATCAATAATCAACATCGGGGTCTGGAAACCCATATTGACTCCCACATACTCATCGATGATCATATCGGATGAATCACGATGCCAGGATTCAATTAATCCCATATATATATTCCCTTCGTCACGCGATATTTTACTTGCCCGAGATTCGATCGTCGGCATCAGCATACCTAGTTCAATCTCGTTCACAGCAAGTACTTTACTCGTTCCGTAATCCGATATCACTTTGTGATTAACTCCTTAACCACGTGCTTGCAAGCGGTGTTGATATCGATTACCGAGTGGGCCCGAAGTATATCTCTCCGACTTGGGAGGGACAAATCCCATCTCGATACATACAACCCAACAAGTACTTTCCGATCACCTGAGAGACACCTTTATGATCACCCTCTCATAGGATGACGTTTGATGACCTCAAAGCTTTCTTCCGATACCAGGGAGTTGCATTATCTCATGGTCTAAGGAATACAATATTTGACATAAGAAAAAGCTTCGCAAAGATGAACACGATGACACGATCTAATTGCTCCGCTTAGTTTGGGTATGTCCATCATATCATTCTCCCAATGATATGATCTCATTATTAATCGACAACTCATGTCTATGGTTAGGAAACCTTAACCATCATTAATCAACGAGCTAGTCCATAGAGGCATACTAGGGACACGGTGTTGTTCACAAACCACACAAGTATTTAAGTTTCCGCTTAATACAATTCTAGCATGGAATATAAACTTTATCATGAACAAGAATTATAATAATAACATCTTTATTATTGCCTCTAGGGCATAATTCCAACAGTCTCCCACTTGCACTAGAGTCAATAATCTAGTTTACATCTGGCAACAATCTAACACCCATGGCACTAAGGTGCTGATCATGTTTTGCACGTGGAAGAGGTTTAGTCAATGGATCTGCGACATTCAGATCTGTATGTACTTTGCTAATCTTCAGATCTCCATCTGCTATATAATCTCGGATTATATGAAACTTGCGGTTGATATGCTTGGTCTTTGGATGATGACTTGGTTCCTTAGCTAGTGCTATGGCGCCAGTGTTGTCACACAATATATCCAGTGGGTCCAAGGCACTTGGAACCATGCCAAGCTCAGTGATGAAGTTCCTGATCCAAACTCCTTCACTTGACGCTTCTGCAGCAGCCATGTATTCCGCTTCATCGTAGATCCCGATCATGCTTTGCTTGCAGCTTCTCCAGCTCACAGATCCTCCATTCAAAATATAAACGTATCCTGTCTGAGATTTAGAATCATCCTTGTCGGTGTCGAAACTAGCATCGATGTAACCCTTTACGACAAGCTGTTCATCACCTCCATAGACTAAGAACATTTCTTTAGTCCTATTCAAGTACTTTAGGATGTTCTTCACGGCTGTCCAGTGTTCCACTCCTGGATCACTTTGGTACCTGCTCGTCAAACTAAGAGCATTGGACACATCCGGTCTAGTACACAGCATGGCATACATGATAGAACCTATGGTCGAGGCATAAGGCACTTTGCTCATAGCTTCTCTATCATTTACCGTGGCTGGACACTGAGCCTTGCTCAATATCTTACCTGACAACATAGGCACTGAACCTTTATTTGCCTTATCCATTCTAAACCTTTTCAGAACTTTGTCTAGGTATATACTCTGGCTTAAAGCTATCAGGCGTCTTTATCTATCTCTATAGATTTTGATGCCCAATATATAAGCAGCTTCCCCTAGGTCTTTCATTGAAAAACATTTGTTCAAATAACTCTTCACATCGTTAAGCATGTCAATGTCATTTCCAATTATCAATATGTCATCCACATATAGTAATAGGAATGTCACTGAGCTCCCACTCACTTTCTTGTAGATACAAGCTTCGTAGCAATTTGGAACAAATCCAAAGCTCTTGATCACTTGATCAAAACGAAGGTTCCAACTCCGAGATGCTTGCTTCAGTCCATAAATGGCACGCTGAAGTTTGCACACTTTATCAGCATCCTTAGGATCGACAAAACCTTAGGTTGCATCATATACAACTCTTCATCAATGTTGCCATTGAGGAACGCAGTATTGACATCCATCTGCCATATTTCATAATCATGAAACACAGCAATTGCTAATAAAATCCGAATGGACTTAAACATCGCTACGGGAGAGAAAGTCTCATCGTAGTCAACACCTTGAACTTGTCGAAAACCTTTCGCGACAAGTCGTGCTTTATAGACGGTAACATTACCATCCGCGTCCGTTTTCTTCTTGAAGATCCATTTGCACTCAACGGCCTTTCGGTCGCTAGGAGGGTCCACCAAAGTCCATACTTGGTTTTCGCTCATGGATCCCAATTCGGATTTCATGGCCTCTAGCCATTTCTCGAGTCAGGCTCATCATCGCTTCCTCATAGTTTGCAGGTTCACTGTCGTCTACTAACAAGACAGTTAAGACAGGGTTGCCGTACCACTCAGGAGGGGCACGCGACCTTGTCGACCTGCGACATTCAGTAGTAGCATTGTCCGAAGCTTCATGATCCTTGTCATTAGCTTCCTCTATTGTTGGTGTAGACGGCACTGGAACAAATTCAGGTGCTGCGCTACTCTCCAACTCAAGAGAAGGTTCAACAACCTCGTCTAGCTCTACTTTCCTCCCACTCACTTCTTTCGAGAGAAACTCCTTCTCAAGAAAGGATCCGTTCTTTGCGACAAACACTTTGACTTCGGATCTGTGATAGAAGGTATACCCAATAGTTTCCTTAGGGTATCCTATGAAGACGCATTTCTCCGCTTTGGGTTCGAGCTTGTCCGGCATCAACTTCTTGACGTAAGCTTCGCATCCCCAAACTTTAAGAAACGACAACTTAGGTTTAGCACCAAACCACAGTTCATACGGTGTCATCTCAACGGATTTAGATGGTGCCCTATTTAAAGTGAATGCAGCGGTTTCTAATGCATAACCCCAAAATGATAACGGCAAATCTGTAAGAGACATCATTGATCGCACCATATCTAATAGAGTTCGATTCCGGCGTTCAGACACACCATTGCGCTGTGGTGTTCTGGGTGGCGTGAGTTGTGAAACTATTCCGCTTGCTTTAAGATGCGTGAGAAAATCATAACTCAAATATTCACCTCCACGATCGGATCATAGAAACTTAATTTTTCTGTTACGATGGTTTTCCACTTCATTCTGAAATTCTTTGAACTTTTCAAACGTTTCAGATTTATGTTTCATTAAATAGATATACCCATATCTACTTAAGTCATCAGTAAAAGTGAGAAAATAGCGATATCCACCGCGCGTCGAAACACTCATTGGTCCGCATACATCGGTATGTATGATTTCCAACAAGTCCGTTGCTCGCTCCATCATTCTGGAGAACGGGGTTTTGATCATCTTGCCCATGAGGCACGGCTCATACGTGTCAAATGATTCAAAATCAAGAGACTCCAAAAGTTCATCAGAATGGAGTTTCTTCATGCGTTTTACACCAATATGACCTAGACGGCAGTGCCACAAATAAGTAGTATTATCACTATCTACCTTGCATCTCTTAGCCTCAATGTTATGGATGTGTGTTTCATCCCTTTCGAGATTCAGAAGAAATAAACCATTCACAGCAGGTGCATGACCATAAAATATGATACTCATATAAATAGAACAACCATTATTATCAGATTTAAATGAATAACCGTCTTGCAATAAACACGATCCAGATATGATGTTCATGCTCAACGCAAGCACATAATAAAATCTATTGAGGTTTAAAACTAATCCCGAAGGTAAAACTAAGGAGAGCGTGCCGACAGCCATCACATCAACTCTTGATCCGTTGCCAACGCGCATCGTCACCTCATCCCTCGCTAGCCGTCATCTATTCCGCAGCTCCTTTTTCGAGTTACAAATATTAGCAATCGAACCAAAGATCAAATACCCGTGCACTACGAGGGCTAGTAAGGAAAACATCAATAACATGTATATCAAATATACCTTTGATGGTGCCAGCCTTCTTGTCCGCTAAGTACTTCGGACAGTTGGGCTTCCAGTGACCCTTGTCCTTGCAATAGAAGCACTCAGTGTCCGGCTTAGGTCCAGACTTGAGCTTCTTCTCTACAGGGGCAACGCGCTTGCCGCTGTCCTTCTTGAAGGGCTTCTTTGCACCCTTACCTTTCTTAAAGCTGGGGGCTTGTTGACCATCAACACATGATTATCTTTCTTGATGTCCACCTCCGCAGCTTTCAGCTTAGCGAAGAGCTCGGTGATCGTATCAGTGGAACCAATCTGATTATGAGTAACTACAAAACCTTTGTAGCTAGGAGGGAGTGATTGCAGAACTCTGTCAATCTTGAGCTCCTCTGGAATCTTGCAGTCCAGTTGCTCAAGGCGTTGAGTGTAGCCCGATATCTTAATGGCGTGCTCACTAACGGAACTCCCTTCCTCCATCTTGCAGTTAAAGAATTTCTCAGAGATCTCATATCTCTCAGAACGGGCCTGAGTCTGAAACATAGTTTTCAGTTCCTCAAGGATCTCAAAGGGCCCGGAGAAATCTTCAAAACGATTTTGAAGGTCCGATTCCATAGCAAACAACATGGTGCTCTTAATCACACCATAATCATCTTTGCGCGACTGATAAATAGCTCTCTCATCACGGTAGCATCTCTGACGAGGCGCCACCTAGCGCTTTCTCAAGGACATAGTCCTTTTATCCGCCAGAGAGAATGATTCTCAGATTGCGGAACCCGTTGGTGAAGTTAGACCCATTGTTCTTAAGCTTTTCTTTCTCAGCAAAAACGTTGAAGTTGAAGTTGGACTTAGCCATTTGATCTACAAAATTTGCAAGTATAATTTAGACTATGTTCATGATAACTAGTTCAACTTAATCAAATTACTAGATGAACTCCCACTAAATTCAACATCCCTCAAGTTGTTTAGTGAACACGATCCAAATTCACCACTCCTAATCCGATATTCACGAGAAGAGATGTGGTTTCAATGGTGGACAACAAAGTGTCGATCATATCATTCATGTGACTCATGCTTAACCTTTCGGTTCGTGTGTTCCGAGGCCATGTCTGTACATGCTAGGCTCGTCAAGTCAAACCCAAGTATTTCCGCGTGTGCAAAACTGGCTTGCACTCGTTGTATGTGAACGTAGAGTTTATAGCACCCGATCATCACGTGATGCTTGAACACGACGAACTTTCACAACAGTGCATACATGGGGAGAACACAGTTTTATCTTGATCTTTAAGTGAGGAATCATCTTATAATGCTACCGTCGCGATCTAAGCATAATAAGATACATAAAAGGATAAGCATCACATGCATATAATTTTATGTGACATGGTATAGCCAATCTCCGCGCAATGATCTCCATCTTGTGCGTGCCAGCATGATCTCCATCACTCCACCATGATTTCCTCCACCATGAATAGCAACTACAACTATTGCTAACTACTTAGCGATAAAGTAAGGCTATTACATGGCGTATAAGAAGTTGACACACAGGTCATACACAATTATAAAGACAACCATATGGCTCCTGCCGGTTGTGTACCCATCGACATGCAAGTCATGAAACATTACAAAACATGATCATTGCATACAACATACACATCACATCTTGGGCCATACCATATCACAAAAACACTCCCTGCAAAAACAAGTTAGACGCCTCTACTTTGTTGTTGCATGTTTTACGTGGCTTATGGGAGTAACAAGCTAAGAACGATTCTTACCTACGGAAAGCCACAACGGTGATATTATGGTTGCCAAACTCCGGCGTAAATCCCATGACAACTATAGTGAGAGAAACTGACATCCACCAGCCGCATGTGTGGAACAAGCCACACGTCAAGTGCGGAGTCGGTCTCGCGAACGAGGTCGCGTAAAGTTGGCCTGGACCGCTTCGATCTCACTATCCCGCGTCATAAGAAGTACACAAACAAGAGGCTTGCAACAGAAAACATCAACGCCCGCAATAAGCATGTTGCGTTCTACTCGTGAAACACATCTACGCATAGATCTAGCTCTGATACCACTGAAAGGGTTTCACATCATAGTAAATCAAAAAATTTCTACGGATGCGAACGGGAAAGCCAAGATCTAATCTAGGAGATGCAAACAACGAGGGGGAATAGATGAGATCTTCATACCCTTGAAGATTCGCACAGCGGAACGTTCAACGGAACGTGGTTGATGTAGTCGTACTAGCTTCTCCTCCTTGCGATCTGATCCGATCCAACACCACAAGTGGCGATGCCTCCGAGAGATGCACATGTACGGCACCTCGACGTATCCTCCTTCCTCGGTCCAGCAAGTGGGTTGGAGAGATAGATTGGATCTACAACACGACGGCGTGGTGCAAAGGTGGAGAGTTTCTGCGGCAGGGCTTCGCTTACGCGCAGTCGGGAGACAGAGAGATCTGGAGGGCAGCAATATGGCGACTAGGGTTGAAGGAGTGGGGAAGGAGGGCTGCGCCCCTGCCCTATATATATAGGGGGCTGGCCGGCCCCCTTGGCCCCTCCTCCAAGCCCTAGGGCGGCGGCCCCAAGGGTTGGAGTAGGGGTTAAGTTTTCCCCCTCCTTCTAGAAGGTTTCCCTAGGGTTTTGGCCGGCTGGGCCTATGGGGCCTTGTGCCCCTGGACCAATGCGGCCAGGGCACTCCCTCGTAGGCCCATGCCCCCTCCCGACAAGTGGGGCCACGTTGGTCCTACTCCGGAAGGTTCTAGAAGCTTCCGGTACAATACCGAACAATCCGAAACACTTCCGAACTCCAAAAACTGCTTTGCCTTATATGAATCTTATTCTCCGGACCATTCCGGAACCTCTCGTTATGTCCTGGATCTCATCCGAGACTCCGAAAAAAAACTCATAAACCAATTATCCATTCTATCCTAGCGTCGAGAAACGTTAAGTGTGTGACCCTGCGGGTTCGAGAATATGCAGACATGATCTTCTATCAATAATCAACAGCGGGGTCTGGAAACCCATATTGACTCCCACATACTCATCGATGATCATATCGGATGTACAAAGAGGCCATGATTCAATTAATCCCATATACATATTCCCTTCGTCACGCGATATTTTACTTGCCCGAGATTCGATCGTCGGCATCAGCATACCTAGTTCAATCTCGTTCACAGCAAGTACTTTACTCGTTCCGTAATCCGATATCACTTTGTGATTAACTCCTTAACCACGTGCTTGCAAGCGGTGTTGATATCGATTACCGAGTGGGCCCGAAGTATATCTCTCCTACTTGGGAGGGACAAATCACATCTCGATACATACAACCCAACAAGTACTTTCCGATCACCTGAGAGACACCTTTATGATCACCCTCTCATAGGATGACGTTTGATGACCTCAAAGCTTTCTTCCGATACCAGGGAGTTGCATTATCTCATGGTCTAAGGAATACAATATTTGACATAAGAAAAAGCTTCGCAAAGATGAACACGATGACACGATCTAATTGCTCCGCTTAGTTTGGGTATGTCCATCATATCATTCTCCCAATGATATGATCTCATTATTAATCGACAACTCATGTCTATGGTTAGGAAACCTTAACCATCATTAATCAACGAGCTAGTCCATAGAGGCATACTAGGGACACAGTGTTGTTCACAAACCACACAAGTATTTAAGTTTCCGCTTAATACAATTCTAGCATGGAATATAAACTTTATCATGAACAAGAATTATAATAATAACATCTTTATTATTGCCTCTAGGGCATAATTCCAACAATGATATCAACGGCTACACATTCTACACGGAGGAGAAGGACAACAAGTGTGATTATCAGAACTCGGGCGTAACGTCGGAATTCTACACCGATGACAACATGAAGGAAAGATTCTACGGAAGAATTGAGGAGATCTGGGAGCTCGACTACTATGGAGAAAAGGTGCCGTTGTTCCGTGTCAGATGGGCAAAGAGCGTCGAAAGAGAAGACCTGTATTTCACAACCATGGTTATACCCGAAGCAGCCAAATCCAAGGCCGATGGTGCGAACGTGGCCGCGAAAAATGAACCGTGGGTACTGGCTACCAAAGTGGACCAATGTTTTTCATTACCAAACCGACAAAGCCTAGCCGTGTTGTCGTGAGGAGAGGAAAAAGAAACATCATCAGAATGGATGGAGTCGCCAACGAGCAAGACTTCGACCAGTACGGCGATCCAAAGATTGAAGATGACGACGACTACGATGCAGCAACATACATCACAAGAAGAAAAAGGACAACCCTACCCAAAAAAGGTAGCCCGTTTGAAAGAAGAAACATTAAAGTGCCAAGGCTAAATTATTCAACCGTGACAAAGTAGGGGAAAAAGATTGTAAAACGCTAGCTCAAAAAATATTGTAAAACGCGTGGTCGAAAAATATTGTAATATTCATGGACAAATTATTATGACATATTTGAATCATATTTAATTTGTACCACTTTTATGACATATATTATCACTTTTGGGCATTTTTGGAATATTTAAAAGTATTTTAAAAACAAAACAAAACTTTTATGGAATATATCACCACTTTTGGGCATTTTTTGGAACATTTAAAAATATTTTTAAAATAAAAATAAAAAAGGTGGGCACCAGGATTCGAACCTAGGTGCTCACAGGTTTAGATTAGAGCAGTGGGTGGAACCAATGGGATAAGGCAGTGCTAGTGACAACTATGGGGGTGACAGCCCTCTTATCTGACTAGTCCTACCCACTTGGGCGTAGCGCACCCTGGCCAAGTGCGCTACGGTTCCGTAGCGCACTTGGCCAGGGTGCGCTACGCCCAAGTGGGTAGGACTAGTCAATCGTCGCCCTCGATCCCCATCCTCAGATACACGTCTAACCCCATCGTCCCCATCGCGTCCCCATTCCCATCGTCCCCATCGATGCGGCGCCGCCGCCGGAGGTCGGGAGGAGGAGGCCGCCACGCCAGGAGGAGGAGACCGGAGTTCACCACGCCAGGACGAGGAGGAGGATGCGGCTGGACCACACACGCCAGGAGGAGGAGGAGGACGCGGCTGGACCACACACGGTGGCGGATCAACCACACACGGCTGCAGAGGCTGGCAAGGTACCTCCCTCCTCTCCCCTCTCTCCTCTAGGCTGCTCCTCCTCGCTCATCTCTCTGTCTTGGCTCAGAGGTTAGCCTTCTATCATGCCAAAATGAGGTTGTGTAGTGGAGACCATGCCACGTGTCTGCTGCTCAGGCCTTCCCGCTGCTTGAACTGAGAGCCGAGCGGCGTGTGGGTACACCTGCCCAGACCTAGCCGATGACCGATGACCTAAGCCTGATGCTGCTGATGCATGTCTTTGTCTAGTGTGGTTCTGCCATAGTGAAGTAAATCCCTACTTCATTTCTTGTTTTGTTTCTAGGGCTTTTATTTGTGTCATGTGTTAATTAGTTCTCCCAGTTGCAAGATCCAGATGGACATGTAGACCTTATGTTGCAGCTATAAACTTTGATTCGCCATGGTTTATTTGGAGTAGTTGATCATATCCTGATGCAACACCAATTCACCATGTTTCTCATATTTTGGATCTGATTTAAACACCAGTACCATCTGCTATGTAAATGTCTACTCTGTAGCAATACATCCTCGGTTATATTATTTTCATAGTATTAGAGCAGCCACATGGATAATATTTTGGACCTGTTTTGATGTTTGCCCTTCCGTAGGCACTAAAATGCTTTGATTTATCAATTTTTCGTGTTGCTAGTATTATTCAGTCCCATGAAAAGATTGTTGGCTACAAGTACAACCAAAATATTGGTTGTGCATGTTTATCAGCGGGAGTCAATTGCCGCAGCTTATTGTTGGGGAGAAATAGATTTAGTAGGTTCTGGTTATTTGGAATAGGACCTTCTCCTTGTTAAGAGCAATTTTTCCCCTACTAGCTAGAGGATACTGAGCTACAAAATAACAGCAAGTGGCCTTAGTTAGAGACCTGACGTGTATGTTTATATTGTATTAGTTGATACTTGCCATTGAGCAATGTTGTTGACCTATGCATGAATAGTTTATTGATTCCAACCTGAGTGTTGTTTTATTGATTTATCATGTTTAATGAGTTGTACAACATTCACTAGGATGGGTATTTAGACCTGTTTTGATATTGAGTTGTATATATTCTTGTAATTTTATGTTCGACAAAGTTAACCATGTGCTACGTATTCTTCTTTTCAGTGAAGAAATAAACTGTATGCTTGGTGTTGAGATCAATTAGTTACTGTAATAGACAGCAAATTAATTTAATGTTGATGTAGGCATTTCTGCTTCCCCCTCTGTAGGAAACTTTTATACTCGGTCTGATCTTTAAATGCATTTATGGCACTTTGACTATTATTATGTCTGTAGTATACAAGTTGAAATTTTTACTGTAATTTGTTTTTGTATGAATATGACTTCTTATATTTTTCAGTGCATGTTTCTAATTGTGTTTTAACTTATGTTTAGTCATGAGGTCTTGCTGTATGAGGCTCTTCTTAAGATTTTCAGCACCAAATAAGAATCCAAAAGCAACTGTTAATGTAGGCATTGTTGTTCATCTAGGCACTATGTATTTTTGCCTATGAAATGTACTGGTAATGTACTATATGTGCTAGTAATGTACTGGTTGTGCTGGTAATGTACTGGTTGTGCTGGTAATGTACTATATGTGCTGGTAATGTACTATGGAAAACTATATGTGCTGGTAATGTACTGGTTGTGCGTGTGCTTGTACGAAGCACTTTATTATGTCGTGTATGCAGGTTTTTGTATGAAATGAGTCCTGATTTTTGCCGGAATGTTGATTAACTTCCATTTCCGCAGAAATCGGGCACTCCTAGTTTAAGAAAATTAGCAAAGGTCATGCCGGATTTTTCCGTGCATTTAACCAATTATTTGTTTTTTATTAGTGCAAAGATGTGTGACAACGACGAGGTTGATGTTCTAAGCGATCAGTCTGAAGGAGAACTCAGACCTCCGAATAAACAATTGACATTCTGGGAGGCGGCCCAGCGGCTAGAAGACGATGAAGAATACCATCCTTCGGAGAGCGAGGATGATGAGATGGAAGACGCGGAGGAACAAGCCTAAGGAACGGCGGGTGATGAAACCACTGATGGCGGCGAGGGCACAGGGAGTGGTAGAAATCCTCCTAAGAAGAAGAAGAAGTCGAAGGAATGGCGCCTAACACTCGGCACCGTCGAGAGGAAATTACCAAGTGAGCCCATCAGGGTTCCTTTGGAGCCCGCCCTTGTCGCCAAAGGGCGGTGGGCAAGTGGCGGCGATCACCGGACAACCATCTCGATCAACACCGAGAATCTCGGCATAAAGATAATGGCCACTTGCGCACACTCCTCTTGAGAAGTCACGCAGATACAAGTTCCTCGCTAAGTATCGTAACACAAATTATCATGGAACAAGTAAACAAATCCGCCCTCACAAAGATGAGCACCACCGCCACGGAGAACCCGGATAAGGAAGAAGATCTATAAAGAAGGCAAAAGTCTCGAGGAGATCCAGAAGATTGACCCGCAGATCACCGAAGATCAGTTCCGGGAGTTCAAGGAGAGGTGTGAATCCGAAAGAGCCCTGGCCAATAGTAATCGGGGAAAGGTGCTGCAGGCGATGAATATAGGTCATCACCATCTCGGATCTGGTGGATACAGAACAGCGGAGGCCAAATGGAATAAGGAGGACGAAGAGTATAGATCCAAGGGGATAGAAAACCCCTTTGCGAAATTCGAACACGGGCAGGTTCGAAACTTCATCAGGGCCCGTTACCATGTGGACCCAAAAACCAAACAACTCACCGCGGATCCTGCGGTCAAGGAATTCGAGGAAATTGTGGTAAGTAATCTAATTACCGCGGATCAACTCGATTGCATTCTAATCGATGATCTAAACGATTCACTATTACTTCTTCTGCAGGAGGAGGAAATTGTTGCTAGTCATGGATCCCAGGGTTCCTCATCCCAGGGGTCGACGGCGGCCACCCGGTGGGATAACCCTTTTAACAGGGCGATGAACCGGGCCAAGAAAATAGAGCCGGTTACGAAGAAGCCGTCGTCGGCTGGCCGGCTGGCCGGCCTCAGGGGTAAGAATTGGGTGGATCATTTTGGTCCACCGCCGAGGACGCATGTGGCGCCGTCGGGAAGGAGCGAGAAGGAAAACCGCGAGGTTCAAGAACTTAAGGAACAACTGGCGCGGATCTTGTAGATCGTCCAAGACAACCTGGAAATCACCCTCACGTCCTTCCTGCCTACCTTGGTGGAGTCAATAGTGAACTGGAGTGCGGGTGGTCGAGTAGGGTCGTGCCCGATTCCAAGCATGGTCAGCAGCCACTCGAACAACGCGGCGCCGACGAATCAGGCGAACTACGTGTTCGTGACTTCGTCCGCTAGCACCACGGTGCCGCAAGTGTTGGTGACTCCCCCTGCCATCACCGCGGCGTCGGAGTACATGTTGGTGGCCCCCCTGCCATCATCGTGGCGGCACCGGAGCTCCAAGCACCCGGCGGTAGGGAGAATACACCGGCGGCCAGCACCGCGCCATCAAGCTGCTCTTCCATCTCTTGCACACCCGTCGCCGTATGCGGTGCCTCGACATTAGCCGATCTCGATGCCATCACGGTAAACAAATTGCTTTACCGCCTTTCACGCCATCTATTACTCTTATGGCATCTCTAACGACGCCGTACATGTTTTCCGCAGACAGATGTTCATTGCACTCTCTTATGCTACGTGAACAACGAGCTGAGGGATGTTGCCAAGGGTACCATCGTTCAACCCTTGCAGCGCACGTTCCACTCAAGGACGATGCCAGATAGCGTGCACAGGGTTAAAATTAGTCGGGTGCTAAGGGGCTGCGACGACCTGGAACCTCCCATTCAACCCCCAGGAGCGGATGAAGAAGAGCCGGCTGTCCTCAGAAGTTGCTTCGGCTTATTCTTGCAATGGCCAAAGAGCATGATCCGTTTGGGACGGCGGGGCCATCACGCCACAGACAACAACACCGCCTGTCGTGCCAGCGACAAGCGGTGGCAAGGCCCCCTTACCGCCCTCGCCGTCACCTCCACGTGGTGGGTCAGATGAGCATGTTGATGATATGCACATGGCATGTGATCCGCCAAGGACGACGATTTCGGAATGATCACTTCTTCAACACTCGCTTTAGCGAAGACCTAGCTGGTGGCCCCACAGAGAAAGCCACTATCACCAAGCCGCCTGTTTGGTTCTCGGGAGACGCCTCCACTTGCGCCTTACTGAGCCAGCTGATACAACCAACCGACCCTTTATTCTAAGCCCGACACACTACATAGGGCGGCGGTGCTCAGATATGTGCCTGCCCGCTCTCCAAAAGGAAAAAAGGGCAGGAAAAGAAAATCTAGCAGCTCGAGCCAGCCGGTGGCGTCAACAACTGCGAATCCGATCAGGTTTCGGGACGGGCCACCAAGACCCGAGGGTATTTTGTGGAGGATTCATGTGGCGGGTGAGCCCATGCTACCTAAGAATTTGCGGAGGCTCGCCAGTTCGGAACTGTAGAGTGTGCATGATGGCGTGCTGACGATATCTAGACGCCTTCTATCGGAGAAAGATCCCTCGCACCCGGTATTCGTGGTTAAGGTGCCACCAGGCTTGGGCTTCGTCGACAATGCCCCTGCGAATCTGTTCTTCCTGCGGTTCGACGACATCTTCAATATGTTCCACCTATACCCGCTGCACTATACCATGGTCCGCCTGTTTTCTCTCAGCCTGGACATGCAGATCATTAGAGAGAACACACCGGGCATCGCTATAGTGGGCCCCTACTACATGCGTGACAGCTGCTTGGGTTCCCCCGTTGAACGACGTATCGTGGCCTCGTACCTAAAAAGAATCCTCGTGGCGAATAAGACAAAGGAATACATTCTCGTGCCTTACTTTCCCGAGTAAGTCGTTATTCACTCGCCACCGTCGATTGGCTTTATTAGATTATCATCATTCTTTTTTCAACACATTCCATTTGAATTTTTTGCGCAGATATGAACACTGCACGCTCATCTCATTATCGCCGAAGCATTCCCACGCCATTTATTTCGACTCGGGGAGTCTAGAAAAGAAGAAAAATTACGACAAGATCAAGGAATTTCTGGATGATGCTCTCACTGGCTATGCCTCGACGGAAGGCACCACCTTAGTGTGTACGAAGGTCAAGTTTGGAAGGCACGTCTTCAACCACGTAACGGAGTTCCCCTGCGTGAAGCAGCCGGAAAACAGTAAGAAGGAAGCCTACTACGCACTCCATCACATGAGGGCGTTCCTACTTGACCAGCAGAATTCTACGCTGCCAGATCATCTCAAACAGTGGGCCGAAGCAAAGGCCAAGATCACTGATTCAGATATTAGACAAGAGATGTATCGTATCCAGCAGCAGTTTGGGGCAATCATCTTTCGTGATGTCATGACTTCGAGGGGGGGGATCTTCTACGGAGGAAATATCCCGAATAACCATGACATAGAAGATCGCCTAGAGATCGCCTAGGAAGTTCATGACAAGACAAGGCGTCCTCCCGTTCCCTAAGCCGAGCCAGAAGGCTTGATGTTGTCCTAGTTGTAGTTACAAACTATAGATGACCTTTGTGTGTATGTGGACAAGTGTATATGCTACTATACGTATCTTATTAGGTTTATGAATCATTGCTTACTTCTTTTGCTTATTATTATTATATATCAATCAATGCTTGTTTTTTTTGCTTACTCTTTGGTCCTTTGCTCATTTTGGTCCTTCTTTTTTTTCTTACTTTATTAGTCTTTTTTCGAGAATAATGTCGATGATTGAAATGTCGTGGCACAATATATATGTGAATGTGCTACGGCGGGATTTTGAGCCTTGTGATATGCATAAGTCCAGGTGTTGTGTATCCTACTTGGCTCACAGTTCCATCGTAGCATATTCCTGTGTCCAACGACCTATGTATATATATATGAGGCATTCTTTTTGATTTACTTTGGTCTTTTTCGAGAATAATGCCGATGATTGAAATGTCGTGGCACATTATATATATGAATGTGTTGTGATGGGATTTTAAGCCTTGTGTTATGCACAAGTCCAGATATTGTGCATCCTACTTGGCTTATAGTTCCATCATAGCATATTCCTGTGTCCAACGACCTAGCTAGTTATATATGAGGCGTTCTTTTTGAGTTACTTTGGTCTTTTCGAGAATAATGCCGATGATTGAAATGTCGTGGCACACTATATGTGAATGTGCTGCGATGGGATTGTCCGCCTTGTGCTATGCACAGGTCCAGGTGTTGTGCATCCTACTTGGCGGACAGTTCCATCGTAGCATATTCCTGAATCGAACAACCTAGTTATATATGAGACATGCTTTTTGAGTTTGGTCTTTTTAATTTAGGAGTACTTTCTATAAGTGTATCTTCATATGTGACTTTAATTATATATGTTTTTTTCAATCATCGATTAATTATTATTGTCAACTTGTAGATGACGTGGTACGTCGTGTACAAGGGACGGGTTTCCGGAGTCTACGATGATTAGGAAGACTGTCGGAGACAGGTGCACCGTTTCAGCGACAATAGCTACAAAAGGTACAACACTATGGCCGAGGCGGAAGCTAGATACACGCGCTATCTAGCGGGAGTTAGGACGAGGAACCGGATGAAGACCTACACCTTTATCGCGGTGATCATGCTTATCTTCTTTGGTTGTTTATCTCGCGTTTGTGTCTAGCTAGTTTAGATGTCTAGGCGAGCTTCCGAACTCTAACTTGTTCGATCGACACATGTATTCGCATATCACCAACTATTTTGTAACTTGATCGAAACAATATATAACTTATGTATTCATGTATGAGACTTATCTATATATATTTGTTTCAATCTTGTTTTGCGAATTATGTATTTATATATATAACTATATATCTTATATTTGTGTGTATATCTGCCTATATAATCTGTATTGTATATCATTTGGCCCTAAAATTAAAAAAAAGACACCCGTGGCGCACATGGCACAGCTTCTGTGGCACTACAACTAAAGCGCACCTGCTCAGCTTAGTGGCGCACTGCAACGTGCACCACGGAAGATCCAAGGCGTAACGCACCTGCCAACATATCCGTGACGCACTAGCAGGTGCGCTACGCCTATCTCGACATAACCGTGGTGCACCAGGCAGTGCGCCACGGCTAGGAGATAGCCGTAGCACAAGACCGTGGCGCACCACTAGTGCGCCACGGATGGGCCTTTTAGGTGCGCCACAGACAACCGTTTTCCTAGTAGTGCTACCAGCCCTGGAGGTTCGGCGACCCAGACCAGGAGAGCTCCCGCCAAAACCAGCCGCCGAGCGACAACGACGACGACGGCGGCGAAGACCCCGGCTACACAGCGTTCTACAGAAACTTCGGCCTATAGAACGGCGAAATCACCGGCGAAGGCCACGGCGGACCTTTTATTTTAAGTTTATTATGTAGTAGTTTAGTTTAAATTTGATGTAATCCGTTTATATTCGCTCATCTTTAATGAACTTTAGACGAACTTGAGAACTCGGTCTGAATATACGAGTGGAAAACTGGACATAAACAGACCGAAAACTAGTTTTGTCCGGCCGAAAAATGGTCCAATTTTCGGTAAAGAGTGGAGATGCTCTTAGCTAACACTCGTGTACTACCGTGCTGCCCGTCTGTCTTCCCCTCCGCCAGTCAGTCGGTCAGTCAACGACGGTGTAGAGCGGATCCTGCTGTGGAAGGAGACAATGGAGTCGGCGGCGGCGAGCGCCTTCCTGAAGAGCGTCATGGGAAGGCTCTTCCAGTTGCTGGAGAAGGAGTACAGCAAGCAGAAGGGCCTGCGGCAGGAGACCTTCTCCATCCAGCAGGACCTCCGCATGATCGCCGCCGCCATGGACGACCGCCTCCACGCCCTGGGGAGAGGCGAGCGCCGCACCGCCGTCGCCAGGCTGTACAGCGAGGAGATGCTCGGCCTGTCGCACGACGCGCAGGACTGCATCGACCGCATCGTGCACCGCCTCACCTGCAGGCCATCCCGCGGCGGGGCGTCGCCGTCGGCGCTCGTCCGCCGGGTCGCCCACGAGCTCAAGAAGGTGCAGAGCCGCTCGGGATTCGCCGACGAGATCCATAAGCTCAAGGCCCGCCTCAAGCTGGCGCACGAGCGGGTCGTCGGTATCCCCATCTCCACCACCGTCTGCCACGAATTCGCCGCGGCGGCGCCCTGCTCCACGCCTTTTAGGGTGGCGCGCAACCCGGTGGGCATCGGGAAGCCCGTCGAGGAGCTCCTCTCGCTGCTGGACGAGTTGGAGGGCGAGCCGGAGCAGCTGAGGGTGATCTCCGTGGTGGGGTTCGGCGGATTGGGGAAAACCACACTCGCGAGGGCGGTTTACGACAGCCCTCACGCCGTGGAAAAATTCCACTGCCGTGCCTGGGTCGCCGCCGGTCGGTGGTCGCCGGAAATCACCGGCAATGGGGGCAGTGAGATCATGCGCGATGTACTCCGGCAAATTCGTCCCAAAGACGCCATGGATGTTGCTGTTGATGGTCAAGGCCTTGAAGCCTTGCTCACTGAATATCTCAAGGATACCAGGTGTGCATCTTCCATACTCTTTAGCTCGAATGGATCCGAAATGATTTAGATCGTTTCTAGTAACAATCAGAATTTGGGATCCCTGAATTCAGTTGCTCTGTTAGTATTGAAGTTGCAAATTTATTCTAAATTGTAACGAAATGTTTTCTGAACTTCATTTAGTGGAATGTCATCTTCTAATCTTTGCTTTTTCATTAACCATTTGATTCCTAGGTACTTAATTGTCATAGATGACATCGCGAGGGAGCAATGGAGTGCCATGGAATCCATCTTTGGAGACAATGGCAAAAGCAGCAGAATCCTACTGACCACAACTATTCAGTCAACAGCTAATATGTGCAGCCATGGCAACGGTTACGTGTACCAACTGAACACACTTGGTGAAGTGGACTCCATGGAGATAGCTCTTCAGGGTCTGGTAAGATCGCCTGAGCTGGAGCAGGGTTCGACGACGCTGCTGCAGAAATGTGGTGGCCTTCCACTTGCTCTTGTCAGTGTCTCTGATTCCCTGAAAAGTTCAGGTGATCCTACCGGGGAACGGTGTGCAGAGCTATGCCGCAGCCTGTGTTATCATCTGAGAGAGAAGCATGGCCATGACAACTTCACAGAACTAAGAAAGGTGTTGATGCATAACTATGACAGTTTGTCTATGTATGAGATGACCTGCTTGCTATATCTAGGCGTGTTCCCAAACAATCGACCCCTCAAGAGGAAAGTTGTAATCAGGCGCTGGTTAGCTGAAGGATATGCACAGAGCGATTCTCTTCGCAGAGAAGAGGACATCGCGGATGAGACTTTCAGTGCGCTTATCGACCGGAATATCATCCAGCCTATTGATACAAGAAAAGATGCAGAAGTGAAGACCTGCAAGACTCATGGCATCATGCACGAGTTTGTGCTGCACAAGTCTGTGTCACAGGGCTTTGTCGCTACATCATCTCATGATCATCCAAGACCCTGTTCATATGTTAATACTGCTCGCCACCTTTCTATCCATGGTGGCAGTGTGACAGATAGTGAGGCATCTGATGAGGATTTATCTCGTGTTCGGTCTCTGACAGTCTCTGGGAAAGCAGGCGATGCCATTTCTTATGTTCGTAAGTGCAAACTGCTACGAGTCCTGGATCTGGAGGAATGTAGTGATCTGGAAGACAGCCATCTCAAAAACATAGGCAAGCTATGGCATCTGAAATATCTAAGTGTTGGGGGCACTATCGGGAAACTTCCGAGCAGCATTGAAGGACTGCATTGCTTAGAGACCCTGGATTTAAGGAGAACCAAGATAAAGACATTGCCCATTGAGGCCATTATGCTCTACCACTTAGCCAATCTATTCGGGAAGTTTACTGTTGATAAAGATGATCTGAGGAATGCAAACAAGATGAGCAAAGTAATGAAGTTCTTGTCTGGAAATAAGAGTAACCTGAAGACCTTAGCTGGATTTGTCACCAGCGAGAGGCAAGGGTTTCTGCAACTTATGGGTCATATGAAAAATCTGAGAAAGGTCAAGATATGGTGTGAGCCAGTTGCAAATGGTAGTAACTATGCCACTGATCTTTCTGAGGCCATTCAGAAATTCTCCAAGGTTCCCATGTACAGTGGGGACAGTGTAGGTGCTCGTTCTCTATCACTTGATTCAGAAGAATGTTCCCAAGACTTGCTGAGTTCGATTGATTTTGAGCAATGCCCTGAAGGTTCCAAATATGATATAAGGTCACTGAAGCTACATGGCAAGCTACTGCAGTTACCTCCATTTGTTACCTTGCTGACAGATCTCACTGAACTGTCTATTTCATCAACTACCATTACACGGGATCTTCTATCTTCTCTGATCAATTTGCGCAAGTTGCTTTACCTCAAGCTGATTGCATATCAGCTTGAGAATTTTGAAATGAAAAAAGGGGCATTCCCAAGCCTGCGGTGTCTGTGCTTCGTAGTGCAGAGTCTTACTTCACCTCTACCAGTAATCGAACAAGGAGCTCTGCCAACCCTCGTCTCACTCCAACTGTTCTGGCCAGGTCTAGTTGGTCTTTCAGGCATCCAAATTAGACACCTCAAACATCTGAAGGAGGTAACGGTTGACCGTAGTGTGACTGACCAAACAAGACAAGACTGGGAACAAGCAACCAAGAACCACCCGAATAGGCCAAGACTCTTGTTCAAAAGTGGTGGTCCAGTGGAAAGCGAGGGACCAGGGCATGAAGAAGGTTCTGCCATGAGGGAGAAGCGGAAGCTATATGTGGTTCAACCAAGTCTAGATGATGGGCTGGGTTCTAGTCTCAAGAAGATGAGACTTTCATCAGAGTCTTCTTCGCAGCTTCAAGTGGTTGTCCATTCGACTTCCGCATCTGGTTGCTGAGGCAGATGACCTTTTCCACAAACTAGTGTACCTTTGTGAGAAGTTTACATCGAACATGATTGCAACTGCAGGCTGGGATGACAGTCTACTTCAGTGAAGCAAACTGATGATTCAGCTTGTACACCCAAAACAGAGACATAAGAAATGACGATCTGTCGTTGTATTGTACGGTCCCTAGTTCAAAGACTTACCTATATGCCCGAGGTTTTCTATTGTTACAAAGTTCACCATGTTGCAGATTGCAACAGAATCTTTGTTTACATGTCCAGTCTACCACTTCCAACTGTATATTCACATCATGCAACAAGTAAAACAGGGCTAAAGCTAGCACTAAACTGCCATTCTTCAGAAGCTAACAGACAGCTGCTTGCTGGTTATGCTCTACGTATGACGCCACCACAGAACCATCAAAGCAGCACGGCCTTGCAACGGAGCTCATGAATGCCTTCACCACCTCTGCGGAGGCATCTCTCTGGAGCAAGCACATGCCATATTCCATGACGGCGGCATCACAGGGCAGCGTGATTCTCCCATCGTGGATGCCAGCGAATCCGAACTCCTCCTGAGACATCCTTAGGAGCTCGCTGAAGACCACCGTGCCAAGGTATGGCAGCGGCACCTCGAACCGTACCTCATCAGCGGTGTACACCACGAAGTGGCCCTTCGCCGCGACGGACAATGTCGAGCAGCACTCATCATAGGCTGCTCCTTTCGGTGCTGCCGTGGTCCAGGTGAGCCTCTTCCTCCCGATGGCCGCCATCCTCTGCCACTTCTTCGCCATCTGAGCAAGTCTCTTGGCACTAACCATGTTCTTTTCTCTGCTCCTCCTGGTTTCTTGGCTAGGTGTAGAGCTGCTGCTTTAGCTTATGCTCTGTGAATGAACTGATGAGGTGATGGTGGTGCCAAGCTCATGGATTTATAGGCGAGGGAGGAAGAGATGAGAACAATGCAGTTTAGGGGCAGCTATCATGACAAGTTGGCAAGAGACATGGCCATGAGCTCAGAACATGCAATGCTGCAAGAGTGCAGTGGCAAGCAACGCGATCTTGATTTGATTTGCTATGGGACCTCCATTTTGCCACTTGTTAGACAATACTAGCAGTGTCCACCATTTCTGGGGACATCACAATGTGCGGCCACACTAAGTTGTTTTACTCAAAGATAAGAGGCATATGACTGATGAGGACCATGTGTACACTGGGTCCATTTCTGGTTGTGATGGCGCGACGAGATCGGGATATTTTGGGTGCTTGGTTAATTGTATCCCCTTTTTTATTGAAAGGGGTTAATCGCCTCCTGATGAACTGAAATATGTAGAGTGGCCCCTGGGATGGAGATATCTAGTCTGAGAGTTGTTTATGCCCATCTCATATTGTTGCTGGAGCAAATCAGTTCAGTGGCCCAAACACCGAGCTACAAGATTACAAGTAGCTCATGATTCTTATTATGTGAGCAGCTCTGTTGGCCCACATCTCTGAACTGAAACTTGAGATGATATTTGTTCTTCTTTTTAGGAGCATAGTGGTTTTTGCGTGAACTTTTCTTGCAGGATTTATTTTATGAAAAGGGACATAGTCCTGCAAAAAGAATTTTTTGACATTCCGGAACAAGATTGGTGATCCGTGAGACGGCGAGAGACTGGAATTATTTTGGCAAACTTTAACTTCACGCGAAATTTGCTGAGAATAACATTCGACGTGCTTGGCTAGCTATTCCCAAAGCAATGATATCTGAAGTGGTCTGCTTAAATTCAGTTACACTTTACTACTCTAAAGAGTCCATCTGCGGAAAAAAAAAGGTGAAAACTGCTCTGGGAAGTCGGAACTAAGAGCATGTGTTAACGTGCAATAAGCTACTTTCAGTTCACTATCTCCAGTATATTTACATCGTCCTAAACAAGGCAAACAAGGCGTAGAAAGACTAAAAATACAACTTTCCGGAGCTTCAGTAACTAGAAACAGCCAACTTGCTGGCTAAGTCCCTTTGAACGTCCCAGGCCAGTACCATAGTGGCAAGGCCTGACTACAGAACTGATGAAAGCCCTCTCCACCTCTTCCGACGCGTTCCTTCCGAGCAAACAAAACACATACTCCATCACCGCCGCATCGCACGGAAGTGTGATCCTTCCGTCGCTCGTGAACCCGAACTCCTCATGTGACATCCTGAGGAGCTCGCCGACGATGGCCGTGCTGAGGTAGGGCAGCGGCACCTCGAACCGCACCTTGTCGGCGGTGTACACCACGCAGTGTCCCTTCACGGCAACCGACGACGATGTCATGCAGGGCTCGTCGGCGGCTCTTTTCGCCGTCGACGTAGTAGTTCGGGCGAGCCTGTTCCTCCCCATGGCCGCCATCCTCTGCCACTTCCTGGCCATCTGAGCGAGCCTCTTTGCACTCAACATGGCGTTCAGAAAGTTCAGAGAGCCTTGTGTGGTCGTGTGTCAGGTATTCAGATAGAAGATAGGTAGATGTGGTGCCTTGGTTGTGGATGAAGGCTGTGGTTCTGAGCCGATGGACTGATATATAGCCTATACATGCAGTCTAGGTGCGGCGATCCTATCTACGGATGTCAAGTTGGCAAGGGACAGGGCCATGAGCTCTGAACATGCCGTGCTACCTGCAAGTGTAAGGCCAAGATATGGAAATGGTGATCTTGATTTGATCTCTCTGGGGGCTGGGGCCAACCTATTTGGCTCTTGTCGGGGACACGCCAATAACAGCATTGTTTGGATGTTGAACGTGTCATTAAAAACCTCAACTGTGACTGGAAACTTCACATTGCAAATACGTGTCATCAGACGTCACCTTCAGCTTGGAAATGTACTCCTGTAGGTGGCCTCGGAATAGGTTTGCTCATTGTCCTGTACTCCTGTACTCTACCCTATAAGAAATGAAATGGAAGACTGGGCAGTGAGGAGAAGCACATATACATAGCATGTGAGATGCTGGAAATCAAACAGATCATGTGCTAGATCGACACGGGGTTGTGACTGAATCTTCACAAAGAACAGACTGATATGGCGCATTAACAATGCACATCACAATGTCAGGTATCCATCAGGAGAAGCACATATACATAGCATGATCGGTCAGTGCTCACCGAAATTGTTCAATCCCTGAATCTGGAACCCATCGCTATACCCTCCTCGCACATTGCCAGTAGCCATGTTCCCTAGGCGGCTTGGTTATGGCAGCCACAATGATAAGGCAAACCAAATGGCTACAGGGTGCAGCTATAGCCGTCCTCCGGCACACACCACACGTTTGGCCCCATCACAATCTGATCCAAACTGACCTTATTGCAACATCGCATGCACTGATCCCATGCCCATGTCCCTTGCCAACTCTTCTGAATGACAACTACACTTCACCGTCATAATGTCCTTTCCTTGGCGGCTTTGTCTATAAATTCAGCAAGCGCCTAGTTCAACACCATCGGCTCATCCACCAACTGAGCATTGCAATAACGGTATCCCACTTCTTCAAATTCCAGCACAAGCCACAAAGACCGAGCAGCAAACCATGGCCGGCGCCAAGAGACTTGCTCAACTGGCAAAGAAGTGGCAGAGGATGGAAGCTCTTGGGAGGAAGAGGCTCACGGTGACAACCAAGGAAGATGAAGGTTGCTGCACCTCAGTACCAGCCAAGGGCCACTGCGTCGTATACACGGCTGATGGGAGGCGTTTCGAGGTCCCGCTTGTGTACCTCAGCACAGCGGTCTTCGGAAAGCTCCTCAGGATGTCTCAGGAGGAGTTCGGCTTTGCAAGCGATGGCAAGATCACACTGCCTTGTGATGCCGCAGTCCTGGAGTATGTCATGATCTTGCTAAGGAGAAATGCCTCAGCTGAGGTCGAGAACGCGTTGTTAAGCTCTATGCTGCAGCCTTGCCAGTACGTTGATTGTGCAATGACTAATGTCGGAGCCAGCCAACAAATTTGCTGTTTGTAGCTTCTGAAGCTGTCTTCTCTTTTGTGTAGTTTGCCTGGGTAGTGTAAGATAGTTAGACCACAGACAATAGGGGAAAGAAATTGTATGTAAAGAATTTCGATCATTAAAGAAACAAATCAGGAATGTGGCCAACCAGCAGTTGTAGCCATTCTTCTCTTACATTTTAGCTGCATACGACTATATATCTTAATTAGAAGGCCATCAATACAAGTAACAAAGTAGGAAAAAAGACCCAAAATGGAACGGAACGCAGGGTTTACTCCACAAGTATTTAGGGGTATAAAGAAGATTTACTTCTGGGTAAAAACAAGAGATATTGTTACCTAAAAGTTGAATGTCCTACCCACAAAACTTTATATGTGCAAGATTTAATAGATCCCTGTTATTAATTTCAGACATGCAGCTGGTTGAGGGCCCAAAGGAAAGTGCAGAGAAGGAGCTAACAATGGCTTCCACATGCAACAACTCAGTAGGCCATCAACAGGATTGGGATATGACACTGTTCAGCAAGTAGCATTGTTGCATGAATTAACACCGTCCCTTTCACACCTAATAAAAATGTTTCTTTGAGATACCTAATAAAAATGCTAACATCAGGCATTAGATCCAACTAAGTCAGTTTATCATCTACCAAAAGAAAACTATTGATAACTGAACATGCTGGATAGATTTCCCAAAACATGTCAGTGGCAGTGCATAGTGATGTACCCAGCAAAGTTTTTTCTCGTTTCCTGAGCACTCTGTATGAACTATGCAAGAGGATGTGTCAAACAATTTATTTTTCACAGAAAAATTGTTTCAGTGGCCCAAACACCTATCTACAAAATTACAAGTAGCTCATGAATCTTATTGTGTGAACAGCTCTATTCGCCCACATCTCTCAATTGAAACTTGAGATGATATATGTTCTTTTTTAGGAACATACTAGTGGTTTTTCGTGAACTTTTGTTTCGGGATTTATTTTATGAAAATGAACATAGTTCTGGAAAAAGAAGTTTTGACGTTCCGGAACAAGATAGATGATCAACGAGACAGCGAGAGACTGGAATCATTTTGGCAAAAGTTAACTTTACTCGGAATTTGCTGAGAAGAACACTCGACATGCTTGGCTAGATATTCCAAAAGCAATGATATATGAAGTGGTTTGCTTTAATTCAGTTACACTTTACTACTCTAAAGAGTCCATCTAGGAAAAAAAAATGAAAACTGCTTTGGGAAGTGGGAACTAAGAATATGTGTTAACTTGCAATAAGAAACTTTCAGCTCACTATCTCAAGTATATTTACATCGTCCTAAACAAGGCATAAAACGGCCAAAAATATAACTCTCTGGAGCTTCAGAAACTAGAAACAGCTAACTTGCTGGCTAAGTCCCTTGAATGTCTCCAGGCCAGTACCGTAGTGGCAAGGCCTGACTATAGAACTCAGGAAAGCCCTCTCCATCTCTTCCGACGCGTTCCTTCCGAGCAAGCACAGGACGTACTCCATGACCGCCGCATCACATGGCAGCGTGATCCTTCCGTCGCTCGCGAACCCGAACTCCTCATGAGACATCCTGAGGAGCTCGCCGATGGCCGCCGTGCCGAGATAGGGCAGGGGCACCTCGAACCGTGCCCCATCGATGGTGTACACCACGCAGTGGCCCTTCATCTCCACCACCGACGACGATGTTGTGCAGGGCTCGTTAGGGGCTCCTTTTTCCATCGACGTAGTCCGTGTGAGCCTCTTCCTTCCCATGGCCGCCATCCTCTGCCACTTCTTGGCCATCTGAGCAAGTCTCCTTGCACTCACCATGACGTTCAGAAAGTTCAGAGAGTCTTGTGTGGTTGTGTGTCAGGTATTCAGCTAGCTAGTCAGATGTGTTGCCTTGGTTGTGGATGGAGGCTATTGTTCTGAGCTGATGGACTGATATATAGGTGAGGGGGAACCAGGGAAGAAAGAAGGACAATGCATGATGCGGTCTAGGTGCAGCGATCTTATCCTGCAGGGATGTCAAGTTGGCAAGGGACATGGCCATGAGCTCTGAACATGCCATGCTACCTGCAAGTGTAAGGCCAAGATATGGCAATGGTTATCTTGATTTGATCTCTCTGGGGCCAACCTATTTGGATCTTGTCGGGGACACGCCAATAATTGCATTGTTTGGATGACTGGAGAGATCAAATCAGAGTGTGTTGCCATATATACTGGCCGGCCTGCTTAATGGTTCATGATTAGGACGCATTCTTCATGAAAACATGTTGAGATACCAATTCATTAAACATTTTTGATTAATTGCTAATGGAACTCGGTATAATATGACCCACCTGCCGATATTTTCAGTCACTGAACTGGTCAGTATGGCAAGGGGACAAAGCACCAGAAGTTCTGGTCCAAAACCACACTAGCTACTGCTAGATCAGAACGCACACGTCTATCCATTGAGATTGTGTAGCAGCATTGCACATTACGTGCTCGCTGACTTGTGCATTCCCAGCTTGCCACAGCTCACCACCACACTGACTGGCAGGTGCATGAATGCACTTTCTCTTTAACAGAGAATTTGGGTTTCCACCGCCTGCAAATTCAGGCACTGCAACAGATCCATTGCTGTCTGGTCATAGTTTCAGTAGCAAAACTAGTTTTAAGCCAACAAATATTATAAGATTATAATGCATTCAGGTTTATCTAATGCAAGAATTAAAGCCAGGTACATACTAAAATGATCAACATGTCCAGGAGTCATTGATACATACACATGTGTGCCATGACATTCTTAGAAAGAGGTTATTTTTCTCTCAAATATTCTTATGTTGGAGTAGATACATACGTCTCGTTAAGAAGCTCAACTATAACTGGAAACTTCACATTGCAAATACTGTACAGCACATGAATTGGAACCGAACTGTCAACACATCACACATCAGATGTCACATTCAGCTTGGAAATGTACTCCTGTAGGTGGCTTCAGAATAGGTTTACTCTTTGTCGTGTACTCATGTACTCTACCCAAGAAGAAATGAAATGCATGACCGAGCAGTCACCATGTGAGTTGCCAGAAATCCGACCGATCATGTGCCGGACCAACACACGCTTTTGACTGAATCTTCGGAGAACAGACTGCTATGGGGCATGAAGAATGGATGCACATCACTGTCAGGTATCCTTCAGGAAAAGCGTAATCGATCAGTGCTCACTGAAATCGTTCAATCCCAGACTGGAACCCGTCGCTGCCTCCTCACACGTTGCCAATAGCCATGTTCTTGACACGCCTCTTGTTCCCTACGTGGTTCAGTATGGCAGCCACAATGATAAGGTGAACCAAATGGCTGCAGCTTGCAACTGTAGCCTCCGGCATACACAAACAATTTGGCCCCATCACAATCTAATCCAAATCAGTCATAGTGCAACACTGCATGCACCGATCCCATGGCCTTGCCCCTTGCCAGTTGTATTGTCAACTCTTCTCAATGACAACCACAGTTCACCAACAAGATGTCCTTCCCCTCGCCTATAAATTCGGCAAGCTGCTGGCTCAACACCATCACTTCATCAGCTCATCCACCAACTAAACATTGAAACATCCATTGCTCACTTCTTCAAATTCCAGCTGAAAGCACAAGGACCAGGAACCGAACCATGGCTGCCACCAAGAGACTTTCTCAACTGGCTAAGAAGTGGCAGAGGATGGAAGCTCTTGGGAGGAAGAGGCTCACAGTGACAACAAATGAAGATGAAGGTTGCTGCACCTCAACAGTACCAGCCAAGGGCCACTGTGTCGTATACACGGCTGATGGGGGGCGTTTCGAGGTCCCGCTGGTGTATCTCAGCACGGCGGTCTTCAGCGAGCTCCTGCAGATGTCTCAGGAGGAGTTCGGCTTTGCAAGCGATGGCAAGATCACACTGCCTTGTGATGCCGCAGTCCTGGAGTATGTCATGATCTTGCTAAGGAGAAATGCCTCTGCTGAGGTCGAGAACGCTTTGTTGAGCTCTATGCTGCAGTCTTGCCACTATGTTGATTGTGCAATGACTAATGTCGGAGCCAGCCAACAAATTTGCTGTTTGTAGCTTCTGAAGGACTGCATACAGGAACCCTGATGCTGTCTTTTCTTTTGTGTAGTTTGCCTGGGTAGTGTAAGATAATTAGAGCACAGACAATAGGGGAAGGAAATTGTATATAAAGAATATCTATCATCAAAGAAAGAAATCAGGAATGTGGCCAACCAGCAGTTGCAGCCATTCTTCTCTTACATTTTAGTTGCATACAACTGTAAAGGGAACCAGCAATAGTTACAGAATCTATTTTTAGATGTCGATATTTCAGCACAGAGAATACACAACAAGATTCTTTACAATCTATCATCTAAGGAAAATTTGGTGAATTGGTGAAATAAGCAGGTGGTACAGGAGTCATGTTTACAATGATAAGCCGTCAAGAAAATAATTAGAAGGCCATCAGTACAAGTAACAAAGTAGCAAAAAAGACCCAAAATGGAAGAGAAAGCAGGGTTTACTCCACAACTATTTAGGGGTTTAAAGAAGATTTACTTCTGGGTAAAAAAAGCGATATTGTTACTTAAAAGTTGAATGTCCTACCCACAAAACTTTATATGTGCAAGATTTACTAGATCCCTGTTATTCACTTCAGACATGCAGCTGGTTGAGGGCCCAAAGGAAAGTGCAGAGAAGGAGCTAAGGAATGGCTTCCACATGCAATGCTACAACTCAGTAGACCATCAATAGGATTGGGATATGACACTGTTCAGCAAGTGGCATTTGTTGCATCAATTAACACCCTCCCTTTCACACCAAATCAAAATGTTTCTTTGAGATACCTAATAAAAATGCTAACATCAGGCATTAGATCCAACTAAGTCAGTTTATCATCTGCCAAAAGAAAACTGTTGAACACTGAACATGCTGGCAAGATTTCCCAAATCATGTCAGTGGCGGAGCATAGTGATGTGCCCAGCAAAGCTTTTTTTCTAGTTTCCTCAGCACTATGTATCAACTATGTTAGAGGATGTGTCAAACAATTGATATTTCACAGAAAAATTGTTTCTTTGGTATCATTTCCTGTGATAACCGAATCTTACATCAGACTCTACAGAGTTCCTCTTGGTCCTAACCAAATTCAGTTTCTAAGCTAGTATCTAAGTACAAAGAGCAAAATGGCTGCGTTCCATTGATGGCGCCATGCAACTAGCATTGTAGCCATGGCAGTGCCCTACAATGGAGCTCAAGAACGCTCTCTCGACCTCCTCAGAGGCCTCTCTCCTGACCAGGCACAAGACGTAGTCCATCACAACAGCATCGCAGGGCAGCGTGATCCTGCCCCCGTCGGCGCCGCTCGCGAAGCCAAACTCTTCCTCAGACATTCTCAGGAGCTCAGCGAAGACCGTCGTTCCGAGGTACACCAGCGGGACTTCGAACCGTGTTCCGTCAGCAGTGTACACCATGCAGTGGCCCTCACCGGCAACCACAGATGACGCTGTGCTGCAGCATTCGTCGTCGTCCATGTCCGACGAGGCCTGCCATCGGCGGGCACCGGCTCCGGCCACCAACATCCGCTGGCACTTTTTGGCCAGCTGAGCAAGCTTCTTCAGATGGATCATGGTTGAGTCTGATGTGCTCCTAGCTGGCAAAATGTCGCGTTGGCTCTAAAAGTCTGAGGATGTGTTGTATGTTGTGATGTTTTCTTGCAGATGAGATGAAGAGGTTTGTATTGAGCAGGCCATGGATTTATAGTAGAAGAGAGGGCTCAGGGCTGTGCATATGAGTGTAGGTTGTGTGTAGCTATCAGCAAGAGCGGTGGGCAGGAGACAAGGCCATGAGAGCTCTTCATGCAATGTTGTTGCAACTAGCTGCAACTTGTATGAAATATGCATGTAGCTAGAGACCCCCATGGGGTCCTTGTGCCATTTCCACAATGAACCGATCACCGCGGCCCAAGCTCCTGCACTTGGCCCCAGCAGAACCTGATCCATATCACACAGTGGCACCTCAAAAACCGCAACACCTCATGTACCATGCCCATGGCACTGTCTCCTGCCCAACCATCATACTCCACCATGTAAGCACCCGCTTCACCCTTGAGCTATAAAATCCACGGCTAAGTGCCCTACAAGCATTCCATCCTCCAACTCGTGGAAGAATTTCGCTCATTTCCAGGAACACAAGCCAGCATGATGAGTGCCAAGACACACCCTCAGCTCGCCAAGAAGTGGCAGAGGGTGGCAGCCCTCAGGAGGAAGAGACTCACCTGGTTGTCATTGGCGTCTGGGGGACGAAGAAACCGAAGGGTCATGCAGCACACCGTGCTCGTCAGTGGCTAGCAAGGGCTACTGCGTTGTGTACACTACTGATAGCACGCGGTTCGAGGTGCCACTGGCATTCCTTTGCACGATGCTCTTCAGCGAGCTCTTGCGGATATCCCAAGAGGAGTTCAGTTCCACTGGCGCTGACGTTGGCAGAATCATGCTGTGCTGCGATGCCTCACTAATGGAGTATGTCATGTCTATGGAGAAGCACCTCCACAGAGATGGAGGTCACATTCATCAGCTCCTTGGCGACGCCATGCCACTATCATGTGGAGCCTTGTCTGGAAGTTCACCAGCATTTTGGTGTCTGCAGCTCCTAATTACAAATCAACTGCGTAGATATAGGGAAACAGAAAAAAGAAGGAAATTGTTTATGTGAAGTATTTTGATCTTGCAGGGCAAAGAAGCAATCAAAGAAGATAGACAGTAGGCCTTGCTTTTTTAATGTATATATGAATAATACTTTCTTATACAAAGTTAAATAACAGATCACAGAATTTTAGGACCTAAGCAGTAAGTGTCGATAAATTTCCCCTCTTCAGTTATATGACCTCAGTCAAACACAACTGTTAGAAACAAACATTAGGGTGGGCAAGCAGATCTTCACATATGGAGAAGGGACCTGACCTTTTAGATAAAGCTACTGCATTTTCTTCAGCTATAGATAAAACCATCGAATTATACCCGAGTCGAGGCTTGCAAGCCTGCAAATGTTCAGGGATCAGGTATGTCAGTGATACCTCTAGTTATGTTTGTGCCATGAATGTCCAAGTAAAATCATCAGGTAAGGCTAGGTTTCCACTGTCATAAACTATCCCTTGTGTTGGAACTCACATCACAGCACTTCCCCAAAATAAATACCAGTATGAAACTAATAAGTCAATGGATAGATTTAAGACTAGCCTGGAAACCCTCAACTGCCCAGCAAAATGCAAGATACCAGAAAATGGCTGCACATGCAATGCTGGAAAACATGCAGGCCATGGGTGGACAATAGATATGGAACTGCCCAGCAACTTGCCAGATTTGGAGCAATCAAAGCACTGTTGAACCAACAAGCACCTAACATGCAGCAGCTATAAGTGCAAAGTACATGCCCAAAAGCAGTAAGTGTACTCTGCATCTACAAAGTGAAGTGGCCTCTGCATATACTCACACCCAAAGCACCCAGTGAAGCTGACCCATGCCACCGCCAGCTGATGAATTGGGGCACAAGCAGATGAGGTGTGTTAGGCTCCAGCTCTCATCGAGCCTAGGCATCCCCTCCGCGACAACACATGAAATAATTGGGGATGAATTGGGGATGCTTCCTCTGAGGTTAGGGCGTTCCTGAGCTCCATTGCGAGGTTGTGCCGCTTTGATGGTGGTGTGGTGGCGTCATGTGTAGGGCTTAAGCCAGCATGTAGCTGTCTGTTAGCTTCCGAAGAATGGCAGCTAGCTAGGATCCTTGTTCTAGGCAATGTTTTGTTGGATGCAAGATGTAAATATGAAGTTATAAGATCAGAAATAGAACAAGGTTTTTGGATGAAATTTGCAATCTTTCTGGCCAGGAAAACATGCAGACTTTAACTTGTAGTGACAAACCTTCAGTGATGCGGCTATGTTTGTATGTTACCAAACTGAGCCACGGTAGACACTCTGAAACTAAAAAGTAATATGTGCTGCTATTTTAGAAACTAAAAAACTAATGAGTCCACATGTTTTTTGTTCAAGAACGAGATAGGAGCTTTGCCCATCATTGAAGAGAAAGTCAAAGAATGTACATTCAAGTATGTATGACACATGAGGTTAACACATGTTAGCAGCTTGGAATTGGATAAAAAGAAACCTTCCATTAAACAGCAAACTCAGATAAATAACTAATGGGCACCTCAATATTTAGTAATTGTATGAGAACTAGTTACCAAACACTTGAATATCCTACATAAAAATCTCAATGTTGTGAGGAACTAAGTTATAGAATATACCTTTCAAAATAAACTGTGTACTTCGTTCTTACAAACTTAAAAGTCAATGGGGGAAATAAGAGCGAAATAGAGACCACATGACATGTTGGACAAGCTATATGCCACAAAAATTATACCACTGGATTCATATTTGAAAGATATTTTCAATGATAACTTTTTTTGTGACAAACAAATAATATTTTAACAGTCAAATTTATGGTCAAAGTTAGGGTAAAATTCAAGAGACCTTACATATACGGAAGGAGAGAGTACTAATTTGGTAAAATGATCATCAAAAGGTTCAAGCCAGTCACATTATCTACAAAATTTAACCTGTACAGAAGTTCATAACAAAAAATGATGTGTGCATGTAATTAGCAGATGTTTCCAGCTTATATTCCTAAAAACTAGTTTTGATCTTGCAAGCAACCAAGCAGGGACATGGCCAATCAGCACTAGCAATCATTGTTTTAATTACTCCCTCTAGCATCTAAGTCGAGCCTTTAAGAAAATATCATACAGACTCTGACAAAGTGAAATGATCATGTGGTACAAGGTATACCCAGTTGATAAATGCTCAGGATATAACTTGACAAGCTCCTTAGAATAAGAAATAATGAAGTACTTAATAAAGGAAATGGAAGAGAAAGTATGTTTTATTTAGCAGTATGAAGCGGGTTTCTTTAGTAGAAAACAAGCAAGTGATGCTTAACTATTACTTAGAATTTGAATGCACTTAAACCGATAAAATATTGGTAATGGCAGTGAGCCAGAAAATGCTCAATGAAATAGTCAGTACTGAAGTTATACATGTTTCACTCATAGCTTCAGCTAAACTCGCTCATAGCTGGAAGGTTCAGAGAAGGTGCTAAGAAATGGATGCCGGATGCAATGTTCAAAGTTAGGTCATGAACAGAACTAAGATACGATACTGTTCATCAATTTGCATGTGCATCAATTAAGTCGGTCCCTTTCAAACTTAATAATGAAACAATTAAGAACAGACATAAAAGTATAATCACAAATCCAATCAAGTCGGCCTCACATCTGCTAAACTAAGTCTGAACCATTCTGGCTAGTTTTCCTCATGGGGATCAAAAGGTGTCTCATGATAGCAACAGAACTGATCCTTGCACGTTCAACCCAGTAAGCATGGGGTCCTCGTGCTACTTACCACTAACATGACAGTATGGCAGTCCTATGCACCCGGCATCCACCAAGCAGTTGGTGCCATATCAATATCTAATCCCTATCACCTTGCCTTGATCTGCTTGTAACATTGCACAAACCATCGTCATGGTCTTGTCCCCTTGCCCAATCATGGATGGCACTTGCCAGGGCTCCCTCCCTTCAGCTATAAATTCTTGGTTCAGTGGACTCTAAACATCATCTCTTCATCCACCAATAAATCATTGCAACTCAAGTAGAGTTTCCACGTACCAACAGAACAGAACCGGCCATGATCAATACCAAGAACATTGCTCAGTTAGAGAAGTTGCAGACGATAGCGGTCCTTGGGAGGAAGCGGCTCCTGACAGTGACAGAAGATGCCGAAGAGTGCTCGACGGCAGTGGCAGGAAAGTGCCACTCCGTCATGTACACACTTGACAGGAGAAGGTTCGAGGTACCATTGGCATACCTTGGCACAACGATCTTAGAGGAGCTCCTGGAGATGTCTCCAGAAGAGTTTGGATTCATAAGAGGCAGTGGCAGGATCACTTTACAATGTCATATCGTGGGGATGGAATACGTGATGTTCTTGCTTTGAAGAAATGCTTCAGCAGGATCACATTCTTGAGCTCCATAGTGATGCAGTGCCACTATACAAGCTGTGTGGTATCACTGCTGGGAGTTAACCAACAAGTGCTTGTTTTGAAGCTCCTAATATTTATAGGTATAAAGTAATTTCACATAGATAGAAGGAAAATGGAAATTGTACATTCTCTGAATGTTAATGAAATGGTCAACATTCTTCCTGCCGTAACTTTGAGAAAAAATCTACTTAAACTTGTATACAAGAGTAATAAAAGCTTTCAGATGAACAGGTGAACTGGCACCTTACAGGCATTGCTGGATTACCTTTCCAACCCTCAGTATATTTCAGAAAGGTTGCATTTTCATGTACAAAAAATCCAGTGCAGCAAGGTGATGTCTACAAACAGAAGATCAAAATCAAGTATCAGAAAGATGTATCATATCCTAATTTCTTCAGAAATTTGGAACTTTATGCCCATATTGAACTCATGTACTAGTCTACAAAAGGGAATGTTTTTCTCTACTTGAACCATAATAAGCAGAACATCTTGGTGATCCTTCCTGTTACTGAAGACTATGAACTTGCAAGTTTACATCTAGTATCATTGCTTACATGGATGTGAGTACTTCGGCACATGAAGAACTAAAATAACTCGTGAAAATCCACAAGATTTGCTACCTAATGCTACCAATTCCAGGGCTTATTTGGACTGGAAAAAACTCACCAGGGTGCGGAGGTGCTCCAGCTGACGTATTGCTTCTTCAGAGATGCATTAGAAAAGAAGCCGACAAGAAGCGGCAAATAGCAGGTTCCCAGAATATGTGGGACCAAGGGGGCTGGTCCAAGAGGAACGGACACCCGAAGACAGAAGCGGACACCTCTGGCACTGCACGGCGGCAGTGGCGACCATCTCCCAGGCAGGGCTAATGGGTTAGTACAGGCCATTCCCCAAAAAACAAAACTATAGACTACTTAATCCACCTAAATCTGGACCTGCAATATTAATCCAACGACTCGCAAAGGCAGATTTCACAAAGAGAAAAAAGATGTATTTTGTATAGGTTACCAAATATATATGGTTGCATTTGCCTGACCAAAAGAAACAAGGCAGCTTTAAAATTCTGTGTGTTGCAGCGGCGGTGCTACCTTGGAAGCTTTACGCATAGTAATTATTGAAGCTTAAGTAACATCGATATAGCAGCTACAAAAGACAGAAGTTTCTATCACTGAACTTGCAGAATTCTCTGACCTTTGGACAAGACATCAGGGTTCGGCAAAAGAGACATCGTCTTACATGATTTAGCACGAGAATGACAGTACAATTTCCCAGAAGTATATTAGCACATAGTGACTAACTGCTATGTCGAAAACATAAGTATCAAAATTTATATCTATGAACTTGCAGAATTCTATTGTCTAGTATAGTAATCCAGGCTGATCACCTTCAGACAGGGCATGTATATCTGATATAGTACTGTGGGTCAAGAATTAATTATTTCATCATAAAAGCTCTTTCTAAAATAAACTATGTTCTCACAAATTATGGAATTACAATGTTCAGAACAGTAGGTGGTTCAGAAGTGAAGTAAGCTAACATGGCAAAGGGTAAACTGGAAACTCTTGACATGATGAGCTACTGTGGGGCGCGGCATGGCTACGGAGGGCCTCCGGTGACGACAGCAAGACCCTTGAGCCCCTCCGGTGACAAGTTTGGGTGGGACAACAAGTAATCCAGTCTCAATGTGCTTGTATATCCAAGGTTCTGCAAATGCCTCCATCAGACTTGTACCGTTTATGAACACACAGTCTGCCGCTAAATTAACAGAACCTGGGTGACTACTTTGCAGGAGTTCATAGAAGGCAAGGCATTGTCCATGCAGTCATACAACTTCCCACTACGAACTCTTTATGAAATGAAAATCAAATGCTGCCAGGTAACTTCCCAATCCAACAGGGTGTATATGGAAAAGACTGTTCTACAAACATATACATGGCAGAGTAATCTTTTGGGTAGATGTTGCCCAAGTCTTCAATCTTCGAACTATTGAGATGATAGGCCAATCCTCTAGTGACTGATTTATTCAGAAAAATAACTTCTTTGTAAGGATGAAATCCAAGGATTGTAATATCTCCGGTGTAGCACTTTCCAACTTGAAGTGTCATGTCAAGAGTATTCTCATTGTCTGAGTTCCATTCAAATTTATCTTCTTCTGCTGCTTCTTGCATATTGACTTCAGAAGTAGAATGATCGGAATTGTAGTTGATATCTTCTATTCTCCAGGGTCCTTGAACTTGTGGATCATACATTCCACGTGACAACATATGATCAAGGTTGTTATCATGCTTCAGCACCCACTCAATTTCTCCGTGCAATTCAACAAGGATCCAGACTCGAAGCCGACGATGCCAATTGATTGCTGCAAGATAAACCCCATTCTCTGACCTCCCAAGAGAATACTTTTCCTTGCTGGTACTAACATCTACAGGTAGTTCAATTGCTTGGTACGTGCAGTTTGATAAGGTTATTCTGGCGAGAATAGAATCATAGACAATAAAACCATATCAATAAACCACAGAACTGGCTGGGTTAAGCAGAAAATGTACAATCATAGTAAAAAATGGTACTATTAGTTCATCCATACCTCATAACAAATTGGTTGAGCACATAAAGTTGTCCATGCCAGTAGGCAGAGTAGTCTTGCTTAATGGACCACCTCTGTCGCTGCTGCAGATGGGCGACAGTCCCTATGGCATCCCCTCGCCGAGCAAATGATCGCTCCTCCCAAATCCCTGTTGTTGAAGAGAGGACATGCATAATAAACGGCGATGGAGGCCATTGATGTTGCGGTTCAACCCCAGGGGTGCACCATGGATGATTGGGGATCTTCAGCACCTCGTAGTGTGGTGAAACAACGGGGTCAAACACTATGTGGCGAGAATCAACCCCTGGCGGCCATTGCGGCAAGGGTGCCCAGCGTCGTGTGGCAGGGTTGGCCACGTGGGCCCAGAGCAGAAGGAGGCCGTTGCAGTGATCCAAGATGATGGCATCACTGTCCTCCGCGGGCACATAGTCGAGCCTGCCGCTGACTGCGGTGTCTGTGTCTCTCGGGGGCCGGAAGAAGAACTCGGAGATGTCGAGGTCGAAGAAGTTGAGGAACAAGCCGGCCAGCGAGGGCGGGAAGAGGTCCAGCAGACGGCGAGCGTCGATGATGGCATGCCAGGACTTGCAGACGCAGCGAGCCGCCGCGAGGCCATGTGGCGGAAGGCGGCGGAGGAGGGCCACCAGCACGTCCTCGGGTAGCCGCTGCGTCAGATCCGTCGACTCCATGCCTCCCCCTGGCCTGCCCCGCCCTACTGCGCTTGCTTGGTTGCCGCCTTGGCTGATCTGCTCGAGGAATTTATTGAGGACAAAATCTCAGTCGATTAGGGACCAACGCGACCGAAATTGGAGTCGGAATCGGACTGGGAAGCGGAGTCGAACTAACGCAGTCGAATCTGCTAGATTTTCTACCTACTCCTACCAATTCCAGGGCATATTTGGTAGAAATCTCACCGGACTGCGGAGGAATAGCCGACAAGTCGCCGCCCGGCCCACGCCTGCAGACGCGCGCTAGCGGCGCATACGAAGCCGCCGACGAAGCGCCGAACGGCGGGTTCCCAGAATGTTTGCGACTTCTCAGAGTCGCTGGACCATGACGAACGGAGACGCGGTGTCTGACTGGGAGGTGGTGGACGGCGGCGGGCAGGCTTCCGTGAACTGCTAGATGTTCTGGACAACTTTATGTGCCTCGTTTTTTGAACAATAAAAATAAAATCTGCGTTTTTGGGTCTCCAAAATCTGAAAATCGTGAAATAAAAGTATACAAATAAATATACACACCTCTCTGTTCCAAATTATAATATCTTTTAGCCTTTTGCTAAACATATATATATAGGCGACTTTTAGTATGTAGATTCATAGTAAAATGCGTGAATCTACACAATAAAAGAAATCTAGATACATACTATTTAGAAAATAAAAATAATTTTTTATTTTGTAATGAAGGACAGCTATGGTAAAAAGTTTCACTAAAAAATATGTTACTCCCTTCTTCCTAAAACAAGTGACTGTAGTTTGACAAGATTTATGTGTATCTAAAATTAAAATATATTTAGATACATACGAATTTAGAAAAATTAAAATCATTTATTTCAGGATGAAGGTATTTTTTTTGGCTAAACAAAAACAAATTTTGGTATAAATATATTTGTCTGTATAGCGACAACCTTTTTTGCAGCCCAAAATAGGATGTCGATTTTATCGAAAATCCACAAAAAAAATATAAGGTACTGATACGTCGTAAACGTATCTATAATTTTTTATGTTTTATGTTTGTTTAGTATCTACTTTGTTTTGCATTATCTACACTTTGAGGTATTTTCTTATGTGTGTCAGTTGCCTGTTTTTTGTTGTTTTTTATTCCAGAAAAGTCTAAAATAAATATTCTTAAAATTAGACGGGACAAAAGCCAAAGTTAATATTTCACCGAGGAGAACACGGAGCCAGAAGATAAGACGGAGGAGGGTCATGAGGCCCACACCGCTGGCCGGCCAGCCTGCACGCGTCAGGGCCACTGCACCCTCTGGCCTCCCCATTCGCCTATAAGAATACCCCAATACCTAAACCCTAAGTACCCAATCAGATCTCCACAAAACAGTCTGTAGCCTCCGCCACCATCGTCCCTAGATCGGGGGGATCTGAAGCTCTTCCTGGCACCCTGCCGGAGAGGAGAGATCATCTCGGAGGCCTTCTTCATCACCATGTTGTAGGGTTCGTAGCATGGAAAACAAAAAAATTCTACCGCATGCACACAAACAAGCCAAGATCTATCTACTAGATTGCAGCAACGAGTCGATTAGAGTACTCACCCTCGAAGATTCCAAAGCGGTTAACGAGAGCAGATTTTCGTGGGTGATGTAGTTGTACACTTGTCGATCTCAAGATCGCGTACACGATCCTTCCGATCGCTCGTTAAGCCTGTAGCTTCCATGGCCACACATTCAGACTCGATGAAGACCTTCCTCTCTCTTGTTCTAGCAGACATCGGAGGTTGTAGTTCTCTCCTCGCGATTCCGGCAGCACGACCGCGTGGTGTCAGAAGTAGAGGGAAAATCCTGCAGGGTTTCGCCTAAACCGGAGCAGGTTATGGTGGATCTAGGGTTTCCGATGATCTAGGGTTTAGAGGGCCGGAGAGGAGGAGGCGTGGCCGTCGGCGGCGCGGCGGCTAGGTAGGGAGGGGCTGGTGTTGTGTGGCCTTGGGGCACCCCCTCCCCTCTATTTATGAGAGGAAGGGCAGCTTGGGAGAGGGGAGTTTGAATCCTTCCCCAACTCACTCTCCTTGTTGGCTTGTGATGGAGGGAAAGAAGGATTCTTTACTTCCTCCATGAGGATATATTGTCTCAGTTTGACTTTTCAAACTTGCCTTTTGACTTTCAATTTGGAGCTTGATTTCTTTCTTGCTAGTGCCCAACCAAGTGACCTAGGACATGATCCAATCATTCTATTTATCCATGAAACATTCATGTACCCTTCCCCTTTGGTCCGGTGAACCTTCTAGATCCTTCTAGAACCTCTCCGATGAAATCATTGGAATCATTCCCGAACTCTGGAATTGAACTTTCCTTATATGAATCTTATTCTCCGGACCATTCTGGATCTCCTCGTGATATCCCAGATCCCATCCGAGACTCCGAACAACATTTGGTCTCCCTACTTACATTCCATATCTACTAAACAACATCGAATCCTTAAGTGTGTCTCCCTACGGTTCGTGAATTACGCGGACATGACTGAGACACTTCTCCGATCAATAACCAATAGAGGAATCTAGAAATTCATATGGCTCCCACATATTTCTACGATTACTTTGCGATCGAATGAACCACTTACATACGATACCAAATTCCCTTTGTCTTGCGATAGTTTACTCATCCTAGGTTTGATCGTCGGTATCTCTGCATACCTAGTTCAACCTCGTTACCGATAAGTACTCTTTTCTCATTCCCGTGATATGTGATCCCTTGTGAGACAGTCACATGTTTGCAAGCTAATTGGATGACATTCCACCGAGAGGGCCCAGAGTATATCTATCCGTCATATGGATGAACAAATCCCATTCTTGATCCATGTGCCTCAACACATACTTTCCGAACACTCAATGTCACCTTTATAGCCACCCAGTTACGGTGTGGTGTTTGATGTCATCAAAGCATCCTTCCAGTGATGGTGATTAGCATGATCTCATGGTCAAAGGAATTAGGTTACTATGTGTCAAAAAGCTTATAGAAAACGAACTATTGAAATGACTTAATCTTTTTGCTACGCTTATCTATAGGAGTATGTCCATCACATCATTCTCCTAATGATATGATCTTGTTGTTAATAACATCTCAATGTTCATGATTGGGAAACCACGATCATCTATCAACCAACAAGCTATTATTACAAAGAGGCTTTACCAGGGACTCTAATTTAGTTTACAAATCACACAAGTATTAATGTTTCCGTTTAATACTATTATAGCATGAATGTAAACATTTATCATAAACACAAAGATATAATAATAACCACTTTTATTATTGCCTCTAGGGCATATCTCCAACAGTCTCCTACTTGAACTAGAGTCAACTAATCTAGATTACATGGTAATATACCGAACACCCATGACGGTTTGGTGATGGTCATGTTTTGCCCTCGGGAGAGGTTTAGTCAACGGATCCGCCACATTCAAATATGTGTGTACTTTGCAAATCTTTATGTTACCATCTTAGACATGCTCTCGAATAGTGTGAAGACGCAACTTGATATGCTTCAGCTTCTTGTGTGACCTTGGTTCTTGCACATTGGCTATGGCGCCCATGTTATCACAATAGACAGACATTGGGTCCAGTGCACTAGGAACCACACCGAGCTCTGTAATAAACTCCTTCATCCATATCGCCTCTTGTGAAGCCTCTGAAGCAGCTATGTATTCCGATTCAGTTGAAGATCTTTCCACAACGCTTTGCTTTGCACTCCTTTAGCTAACTGCTACACCATTCAAAGTAAATACATATCTAGATTGAGATTTAGAATCATCTGGATCGGTGTTCCAACTAGCATTGGTGTAACCATTAACAATGAGTTGTTCATCACCTCCATAAGAAAGAACCATATCCTTAGTTCTTCTCAAGTACTTAAGGATATTTTATACCGCTGTCCAATGATCCACTCCTGGATCACTTTGATATCTGCTAGTCAAACTAACAGCATATGCAATGTCGGGTCTAGTACATAGCATGGCATACATGAGAGATCCTATGGCTGAGGCATAGGGAGTCTTACTCATCCTTTCTCTATCTTCTGTAGAAAGGTGACTTTGAGTTTTACTCAAGGTCGTATTGGGCAACATGGGCAAGAACCCTTTCTTGCTATCTTCCATTCCAAACCTCTTTAGAACTTTGTCCAAATATATACTCTATGACAATGATATTAGGCGTCTTGATCTATCTCTATAAATCTTTATGCCTAATATGTAAGCTGCTTCGCCAAGATCTTTCATTGAAAAACTATTATTCAAATAATCCTTGACACTATTAAGAAGGTCTACATCATTCCCAATCAACAATATGTCATCCACATATAGTACCAGGAATGCTACGGAGCTCCCACTCACTTTCTTGTAAATACAAGCTTCTCCATAAGTTTATATAAAACCAAAACTTTTGATTACCTTATCAAAATGTTGATTACAACTTCGGGATGCTTGCTTCAATCCATAAATGGACCGTTGAAGTTTGCATACCTTTTTAGCATCTTTAGGATCGACAAAACCTTTGGGTTGTACCATATACAACTCTTCATCAATGTCTCCATTGAGGAACACCGTTTTGACATCCATCTTCCATATCTCATAATCATAATATGCAGCGATTGCTAACAAAATCCTCATAGACTTTAGTTTTGCTACCGGTGAGAAAGTCTCATCGTAGTCAACTCCTTGAATTTGTCGGAACTCTTTCGCGACAAGTCGAGCTTTATATACAGTAACATTATCATCAGCATCTATTTTCTTCTTGAAAATCCATTTGTTCTCGACATCCTTCCGACCATCCGGTAAGTCCACCAAAGTCCATACTTGGTTTTCGTACATGGATCCAATCTCGGATTTCATGGCTTCTTGCCATTTATTGGAATCTGGACTCATCATTGCTTCCTCATATGTCGCAGGGTCATCGGTGTTGTCCACCAACATGACACTCATAACGGGATCATACCAATCAAGAGTGGTACGAGTTCTCGTTGACCTGCGAGGTTCCATAGTAAATTCAACCGAAGTTTCATGATCAACATCATTAGCTTCCTCTCTTATTGGTGTAGGCGCCATAGGAACTACTTTCATTGCTGCGCTACTCTCAAATCCGAGCGAAGGTTCAACAATCTCGTCGAGTTCTACTTTCCTTCCAGTCACTTCTTTTGAGAGAAACTCCTTATCTAGAAAGGATCAATTCTTAGCAATGAAGATTTTGCCCTCGGATCTATGATAGAAGGTATATCCAATAGTTTCCTTCGGGTATCCTATGAAGACACATTTTTTCGCTTTGGGTTCAAGCTTGTCGGGCTGTAACTTCTTTACATAAGCTTCACAACCCCAAATTTTAAGGTATGACAATTTAGGTTTCTTCCCAAACCATAATACATACGGTGTCGTTTCAACGGATTTAGATGGTGCCCTATTTAAAGTGAATGCGGCTGTTTCTAATGCATAACCCAAAAATGATAGCGGTAAATCTGTAAGTGACATCATAGAACAAACCATATCTAACAGAGTTCGATTACGACGTTCGGACACACCATTATGCTGTGGTGTTCCTGGTGGTGTCAATTGTGAAAGTATTCTGCATTTCTTTAAATGCTCGCCAAACTCGTAACTTAGATATTCACCTCCATGATCAGATCATAGAAACTTAATCTTTTTGTTACGTTGATTCTCTACTTCACTTTGAAATTCCTTAAACTTCTCGAAAGTTTCGGACTTATGTTTCATGAAATAGATATACCCATATGAAAGGATACGGATGTCGCCTAGAGGGGGGTGAATAGGTGATTAAAACTTTTCCTAGAGTGGCTCAACAAAGGCGGAAAAAAACTAGTGTTTACTTTGTTAAGCACAACCTAGAACAACTAAGGTTCACCTATGTGCACCAACAACTTATGCTAAGCAATACAAGCAACAAAGTGATAGCAAGATATATATTACTTCAAGCATGAAGGCTATCACAATGTAAAGTGCATAAGTAAAGAGCTCGGGTATAGAGATAACCGAGGCACACGGGGACAACGATATTTTACCGAGTTCCTCCCAACATGGAGTACGTCTCGTTTGGAGAGGGGGTGGTATCAAACCACCAACACCACAAAAGGCCTCCCTTATTCTCCGGTGAATCTCACCCCAACGGGATCGATCCACACTTCCACTATCGGTGCACTTGTCGGTGGCAACCGGAACCTCTCACAAGGTTGGGGCACTTCTCCACAACTTAATTGGAGGCTCCCAACAAATTCCACAAAAGGCCACAATGCCACCAAGGCCACAAAACCGTCTAGGGTTCCAAGAACCCGAGAGGGACAAGCTCCAATGAGTAACTCAAACCAAATCCTCCGAGGAGAACACAAACCGATGCACCGAATGCAAATGGCAAGAACACCACAAAGATGTTCAAATCCTTCTCTACCAAATTCCACCAAAGCTACAAAAGCTTATGGGGGAATAAGAGAGGAAGAACATTTGAGAAAATCCATAAAAGACTCCAAGATCTAGATCCCAATATGTTCCCCTCACTTAGAGGAGAGATTGATTGGTGGGATTGTAGATCTAGATTTCCTCTTTCAAATCCCTCAAGAATATGCAAGAATCACCGGAGGGATTGAGAGAAAGAAAGCTCAAGAAGGTCAACAATGGAGGGGAAAACTTGCAAGAATGGTTGGGGAACCATTGGGGAAGAAGGCCCCTTAAATAGGTCCCCCGAAAATCCAACCGTTGAAGCCCAAAAATGCGAATCCCGGTACTACCGGACATTCCCTGGGGATCCCAGGTTGCCAAACGCACCTTATTCAGTACCAACCGGTACTAAAGGGCGGTACTACCGGACCTCCGGTACTACCGGACCCTGGTCCGGTACTACCGGTCATCCCTGAACGAAAACGGCCATAACTTTTGCATCCAGACTCCAATTTTGATGATCTTGGGCTCGTTTCGAAGAGGACAACAAGCTCTAAAATATCATGCAAATACACATCATAGTTCAGAAAGGGAGGATAGATCCAAATGACGAAAGGTTTAACCTCTCTCAAAAAGACGAATCGATAAAACCTCCCACATCGAAAACATAATAGAAAATGCATATGAAATCCGTTTTCGATGAACTAGAGCTTGTCATGGAGATTAACACAAGCTCTAAATCCTCATATGAGTAAGAACTAAATAATGGAAGGTTTTACCTATCTCTAAAATACAAACCGGTAAAACCTCCAAGATCAAAACGCAATAAGATATAAAAAGGAAATCCGTTTTTGATGACCTAGAGCTTGTTATGGAGATTACCACAAGCTCTATATCCTCACATGGATAAGACCAAATAACAACCAAATATGATGATGCAAGTATGCAAAGGTTTGAGCTCTCTCCGAACGATGTGATCGAGTTACTCATTCGAGAGCCCCTCTTGATAGTACGGCTATCTATCCTAAACCCGGTCTCCCACTAACAACATGAGACCGGCAAAAGGGAAAACCTATCAAGATTATACCTTTGCCTTGAGCATTCTACTTGAGTTCGATGTAGACGATCTTGCCCTTCTCAAGATTGAACGCCTTTCTTGATTCTTCATCATCGATCCATGATCACCGAGGATGGCAAGCATCAAACATGAGATCTTCTATAGATGCCGCATTTTGAGCTTGCACAAGACATCTTCTTCTCATTTCATCGACCTTGAAGACAACACATGCTCCAAGCGATGCCAATGGACCAATCCTACAAGTATAACTTAATACACACATTAGTCCATAAAGATTGTCATTAATTACCAAAAACCACACATGGGGGCCCAACATGTTCTTTCAATCTCCCCCATTTTGGTAATTGATGACAATCCCTTTAAGAGGGTTTATATAAGGAATATTAATGAATAAAATGGTAATACCAACATCAAATACTACAAAAGTATGTGATATTGGTACCACCACCATATATAGAGCAAACTCCCCCACAATCTATGCATATGTGATGAACTTGAATTTCATTGCATATATTGCCAATCATTATCATTGGTGGAGTTTCCTTTATATACCACATGCTAAGCAACAACAAAGATGCAAGAGCATGAAAGGCAAATGCTTAAGAACAAACTCAAAGCATAAACCATTTCCCTTAAACCCTCTAAAACTTCTCCCCCATTGGCATCGATTGCCGAAATGAGTGACAAGTTCTAGAAGGCAAATATAGTAATATTTCCTCCAAAGATGTGCATTCGCACATATCCAATGATGAATACTTGGGAGGGAGTAGAACTATATTGAGGACCCGAAGATTTCCAAAGGAATAAAATAAAATGACGCATCACTAATGACGCAAGCAATCACAAGATCCGACAAACCAATTTGAAAACAACAAATGAGTCCAACTGGAAACAACAAGATATTATGATATGAGCAAAAGAGTGCTTTAAATAACAAATAGAGAAGCTCCCCAAGATTTGTGCACAGTTCAAAATAAATGCATTAGAATACATATTGCACAAATATGGAATCCTCGCTCCCCCATAAGCATTTAAAACACAACGAATGAAGGATCAAATAAATGCTTAAATAAAATGGAGAAGCTCCCCAAGATTTGTGCACACTTAAGAATCGTTGTATTTCAATACAAAACTGCACAAATATGGAATCCTAATTCCTCCATAAATATTTAAGGCACAATAAATGAGAAAGAAGACAAATGAGCATTATTAAATGAATTAGATGAGCTCCCCAAAGATAATGCACCAATTATGATAATTGCATTTGGGAACAAAGTGCATAATCATGGAATCCTCACTCATCCAAGTTCATTTAACAATACAAGGCATGAGAGAACAAATATGAGTGCCCAAAGATGCAAACAAGAGGAACAAACACTCATAGGCAATTAAATTTGGAAGCCACCAAAGAATCAAATGGATTAGAAAGGTGGCCTCCAAGGATTAGAAGTCAACTAAAATTATCTTCTCTATGTCTCTAAGTGGAAACCATCCCAAAGACATATTCCCATAAATATATAATCACACACAAAGAAGATATACAATAAGGCATATGAAAAGAAAAAATGAAGTCATAACATATACCAATAAGATTTTTGCTTCAAACCACGGCCAAGGGCTCAAATATATCTTATTGTACATTAATGAACTTCAAACATCAACACACTACATATATAACAACTATCACCAAGGGAAAAGGAGAAAGTTGGCATATATGAAGAAAGGCAACAAGTATCACGAGAAACAATATATTAGCAAAATCTCACTATTGGACATGAGAGAAGTTGAGGAAAAGATAGGCAATACAATTGCTAGATTGACATATTTGGGATTGGAGGATCATATGCATGATTTTGTATAGTCCCAATTATATATACTCATCTCAACTTATACACATATACAATAGAGAGTTCTCTTAATACCATGGCTAGAGATACAACAATAAAAAATACATGAATTCATGCCAGAAGGCAACCGACAAACGGTTGGAATCAAGATATATGAGCATGAGAAAGAGATACTTGTTACCGAGATATAATTGGTAGGATGTAGAGGATATGAATTCATTGATCATCCTATAGCTTGCCTCAAATTTTCATGTATGCACCACTTTTTCAAACTTGAGAGACACGTATCCAATATAGCTCCAATGCACCTAAAACACAATTAAGTACAAAATGGTCCCCAAACTTATTGGGTCCAATGTAGTTAGTGCAACTACAATACATAGGAGAGACTCCACATAAATATGTGCATATTGATGTGAAATTGAATTTCATGCACAACTTAGCCGATGGGATTTGGTGGAGTTTCCCCTATATATTGGATCAAAGAAAGCAAGCATGCCATTATATAGACATATAGTAAATATGCATGCATAAAGCTTTCAAGAACCAAAAAAGGAGATACAATTTGAACAAAAACACCAAGTAAATTGAGATTGCACACACAAGAGTGTGACATGACAAACGATGTCCAAATTGTATCAAAGAACCAATTCAACGCATGAAGGATCACAATTTCAACAAATGAAGTAGGCTAAAGCCAAAGAGCAAAAGATAGATAGAAATAAAAATGCTCAAGGATTGATCTCATTCTAAAATGGTCAAAATGTGAAACACGGAATGAGATAAAACCAACTCCCAAGAAGAGCAAGGTCCCCACAAGAAACCAAACTCCCCAAACTTCTCATGATGGCACAAATACCAAAACGAAAAGATTGAGGTTCCAAGCACATAAAACCCGATATGGATCAAACAAAGAAGCATAAATATGAGTGTCCTAAATAATATAGGAGAGCTCCCCCATGGATAGTGCATTATATAGGATTTTCCTTTTGAATGCAAAATGCACACAAATGGCATCATCACTAGTACCTACAATAAATACAACACAAGAGGATACCAATAAAATAAGAAGATCCACAAAAAGCAAGGAAGGCTTGGGAGACAACACAAAACATTTTCATGGCCAAAGATAGGATAAAGTTAAACAAAGGCCAAAGTGAATATGATCAATAAATTCTACCATAAATTGAGTACTCATTGTCCAAGGACAAGAAATATTGGGAATAATTTTCCCAAGGTAGCTAGCATGGATATCCAAGATCATAGTCATAACAAGAAGCATATAAAAAAAGATAAGAATTAAGCATGATACTTCGAACAAGATTCTTGGTAGCTTCCAATAGTCACACAATCACTAGTGATTAGAGTAACTTGAAGCAAATGGTTTCCATGAGGATATATATATATCTAAATATGAGAAAACACATACCAAGAAACACTCTCATATACAAGATCCAAAATAAGATCAATAAAGCCATTCAAGCAAATTGGAAATTGTATGAGAAAATGTGTCACATAGGTTCTAGATAATTATCAATATTAATTCTAAGTGACACAACCTCGAATATTCACATTTTCTAGGATTTGTAATGTGCACTAAGCATATGACTCCCCCATAATGTGATACTACCACAAAACCAACACGAGGCAAAAGGATACAAATAGAGATAATTAATGGACATTATAAAACTTAAATTTCTCATGAGAATTGTACCACATAGAGACTAGAGAATATCTCAATATAAATGCTAGGTTGTATTCCTCATGTACACAAAATTTTAGGATTGTGGAATGCCCAAGCATAACACTCCCCCAAAATGGGATAATCCATTAATTTCTCACAAGAGCCAAATAAGATACCAAATATAACCAAGCAAGGCTCAAACATAAGAAACACATATACATGGTGTGCCACCTAATCATACACAAATATGCTTGATACCTCAAGATAATTAAGTGGATAGCACAACATGTACAAAAGCATGGAAGATACAAAACCAACTCATGCATAAGGGGGCGAGTAACTTTCAATGTAAAGAGTTTAGCATTTGTTACCACAAGGAGGAACATTGGAAATATAATATAATCATGATAATCCAAATGGCTTGGCTTGACAATAATAATTGATGAAGATCCCTCGATTCTTCATAATGTAGCCAATACTCCAATGCCCTCCAAAACACACCTATTGATCAAGTTTTGGCTTGTTGGTCCCCAACCAAGTTGGGTCCTAAGAAGTTAGTCATAATAGGCTTGGCAACCCAAATGGATCTTTTCTTGACACCACATTGGACACCAACAAATTTGGCAAACACATTGCCAACCTCATCCTTACAAAGAGAATAAGCATCATCAATAATGATAGGGTTGGATGAGGAGATACCGATAGTGCATGAGGAAGAAATATGCCCGTTCTCACGACATATGTAGCAAGTTCTACTCTTGCCATCTTTCTTCTTAGGTGAAGCCACAACTCGAGGAAGAGCTCGAGTAGTCCTCTTAGGAGGAGGCCCATTCATGACTTTAGGTGGAGCTTGAGGCCGCTTCCCTTGTTGCTTCACACTAAGAGGCTTTTTCTTCAATGGGCAAGATCTAACATGGTGCCCTTCTTCCTTTCACTTGAAGTAAACAATGTTGGCCGGATTCTTGACTTGATCTTTGTCGTGGTATTATTGATTTAGCACGCCATGGAGGGTCCTCACAAAGGCGTGTTTAGAGACGTGGGGTAAGGCGGACGGTTGACGGGTACGAGGTAACACAGCTTACCCAGGTTCAGATCCCACGACGGTGGCGGAATCCTACTCCTGCTATAAATCACTATAATGGCAATACGCCGAGTTACAGAGATAGGTTCGTTGTGCAAGGTGACTAAAGAGTCTAAGTTATCGTCTGAGATTGTTCCCTAAAGGCTCCCATAGGTCCGACTTATATAGTCGTCAGATCCCCGGGGTTACAGGGAAAAGTCCTAGCCGGACAGGTTACAGAGTCCTACACCGTCTATCACTAGTCTTGTGTATCTTGTACTCCAAGGCTCCGGGTACGCTGGTGACTCCACCGTAGCCTTCCTTTATCCGGCATGGGCCTCCCTTCTGGATCCACCTAACTGGGCCGCCCAGCAGGCCATAGGCCATGCTACCGACTATGGGCCACCCGGGTTAGTCGGATAAGAGACATGCTATGAGGATACCCATGATAGAACCTATGGCCGAGGCATAAGGCACTTTGCTCATAGCTTCCCTATCATTTACCGTAGATGGACACTGAGCCTTGATCAATATCTTACCTGACAACATAGGCACTGAACCTTTCTTTGCCTTATCCATTCTGAACCTTTTCAGAACTTTGTCTAGGTATGTACTCTAGCTTAAAGCTATCAGGCGTCTTTGTCTATCTCTATAGATTTTGATGCCCAATATATAAGCAGCTTCACCTAGGTCTTTCATTGAAAAACACTTGTTCAAATAACTCTTCACATCGTTAAGCATGTTAATGTCATTTCCAATAATCAATATGTCATCCACATATAGTACCAGAAATGTCACCGAGCTCCCACTCACTTTCTTGTAGATACAAGCTTCATAGCTATTTGGAACAAATCCAAAGCTCTTGATCACTTGATCAAAACGAAGGTTCCAACTCCGAGATGCTTGCTTCAGTCCATAAATAGAACGCTGAAGTTTGCATACTTTATCAACATCCTTAGGATCGACAAAACCTTCGGGTTGCATCATATACAACTCTTCATCAATGTTGCCATTAAGGAATGCAGTCTTGACATCCATCTGCCAAATTTCATAATCATGAAACGCAGCAATTGCTAATAAAATCCGAATGGACTTAAACATCGCTACGGGAGAGAAAGTCTCATCGTAGTCAACACCTTGAACTTGTCGAAAACCTTTCGAGACAAGCCGTGCTTTATAGACGGTAACATTATCATCCGCGTCCGAAGATCCATTTGCACTCAACGGCCTTTCGGTCGCTAGGAGGGTCCACCAAAGTCCATACTTGGTTTTCGCTCATGGATCCCAATTCGGATTTCATGGCCTCTAGCCATGTCTCAGAGTCTGGGCTCATCATCGCTTCCTCATAGTTCGCAGGCTCACTGTCATCTACTAACAAGACAGTTAAGACAGGGTTGCTGTACCACTCAGGAGGGGCACGCGACCTTGTCGACCTGCGAAGTTCAGTAGCAGCATCGTCCGAAGCTTCATGATCCTTGTCATTAGCTTCCTCTATTGTTGGTGCAGGCGGCACTAGAACAATTTCAGGTGTTGTGCTACTCTCCAATTCAAGAGAAGGTTCAATAACCTCGTCTAGCTCTACTTTCCTCCCACTCACTTCTTTCGAGAGAAACCCCTTCTCAAGAAAGGAACCGTTCTTTGTGACAAACACTTTGCCTTCGGTTCTGTGATAGAAGGTATACCCAATAGTTTCCTTAGGGTATCCTATGAAGACGCATTTCTCCGCTTTGGGTTCGAGCTTGTCCGGCATCAACTTCTTGACGTAAGCTTCGCATCCCCAAACTTTAAGAAACGACAACTTAGGTTTAGCACCAAACCACATTTCATACGGTGTCGTCTCAACGGATTTAGATGGAGCCCTATTTAAAGTGAATGCAGCGGTTTCTAATGCATAACCCCAAAATGATAACGGCAAATCAGTAAGAGACATCATCGATCGGACCATATCTAATAGAGTTTGATTCCGGCGTTTAGACACACCATTGCGCTGTGGTGTTCCGGGTGGCGTGAGTTGCGAAACAATTCCGCTTGCTTTAAGATGCGTGAGAAAATCATAACTCAAATATTCGCCCCCAAGATCGGATCGTAGAAACTTAATCTTTCTGTTACGATGGTTCTCCACTTCATTCTGAAATTCCTTGAACTTTTCAAATGTTTCAGATTTATGTTTCATTAAATAGATATACCCATATCTACTTAAGTCATTGGTAAAAGTGAGAAAATAGCGATATCCACCGCGCGTCGAAACACTCATCGGTCCACATACATCGGTATGTATGATTTCCAACAAGTCCGTTGCCCGCTCCATCATTCCGGAGAACGGGGTTTTGATCATCTTGCCCATGAGGCATGGTTCGCATGTGTCAAATGATTCAAAATCAAGAGACTCCAAAAGTCCATCAGAATGGAGTTTCTTCATGCGCTTTACACCAATATGACCTGAGCAAGATGCCACAAATAAGTAGTATTATCACTATCTACTTTGCATCTCTTAGCCTCAATGTTATGGATGTGTGTTTCATCCCTTTCGAGATTTAGAAGAAATAAACCATTCATATCAGGTGCATGACCATAAAAGATGTTACTCATATAAATAGAACAACCATTATTCTCCGATTTAAATGAATAATCGTCTTGCAATAAACACGATCCAGAAATAATGTTCATGCTCAACGCAGGCACATAATAACATTTATTAAGGTTTAAAACTAATCCTGAAGGTAAAACTAAGGAGAGCGTTTCGACGGCCATCACATCAACTCTTGATCCGTTGCCAACGCGCATCGTCACCTCATCCCTCGCAAGCCGCCGTCTATTCCGTAGCTCCTGTTTCGAGTTACAAATATTAGCAACTGAACCAGTATCAAATACCCAGGCACTACAACGAGGGCTAGTAAGGAAAACATCAATAACATGTATATAAAATATACCTTTGATGGTGCCAGCCTTCTTGTCCGCTAAGTACTTCGGATAGTTGCGCTTCTAGTGACCCTTGTGCTTGCAATAGAAGCACTCAGTGTCCGGCTTAGGACCAGACCTGAGCTTCTTCTCAGCAGGGGCAACGCGCTTGCCACCGCCTTTCTTGAAGGGCTTCTTTGCACCCTTACCTTTCTTAAAGGAGGGCTTGTTGACCATCAACACATGATTATCCTTTTTGATGTCCACCTCCGCCCTTGACTTTGCGAAGAGCTCGGTGATCGTATCAGTGGAACCAATCTGATTGTGAGTCACTACAAAACTTTTGTAGCTGGTAGGGAGTGATTGTAGAACCCTGTCAATCTTGAGCTCCTCTGGAATCTTGCAGTCTAGTTGCTCAAGGCGTTGAGTGTAGCCCGACATCTTTATGGCGTGCTCACTAACGGAACTCCCTTCCTCCATCTTGCAGTTAAAGAATCTCTCAGAGATCTCATATCTCTCAGAACGGGCCTGAGTCTGAAACATGGTTTTCAGTTCCTCAAGAATTTCATAGGGCCCGGGATAGTCTTCAAAATGATTTTGAAGATCCGATTCCATAGCAAACAACATGGTGCTCTTAATCACACCATAATCATCTTTCTTGTGACGATAGATGCTTTCTCATCACGTAGCAGTTGTATGAGGGGTTACCTAACGCTTTCTCAAGGACATAGTCCTTTTGACCGCCAGAGAGAATGATTCTCAGATTGCGGAACCAGTTGGTGAAGTTAGACCCATTGTTCTTAAGCTTTTCTTTCTCAGCAAAAACATTGAAGTTGAAGTTGGACTTAGCCATGTGATCTACAATATTTGCAAGTACAAATTAGACTATGTTCATGATAACTAGTTCAACTTTTAATCAAATTACTAGATGAACTCCCACTAAATTCAACATCCCTCAAGTTGTTTAGTGAACATGATCCAAATTCACCACACCTAATCCGATCTTCACGAGAAGATATGTGGCTTCAATGGTGGACAACAAAGTGTCGATCATATCATTCATATGACTCATGCTTAACTTTTCGGTTCATGTGTTCCGAGGCCATGTCTGTACATGCTAGGCTCGTCAAGTCAAACCCAAGTATTTCCGCGTGTGCAAAACTGGCTTGCACCCGATGTATGTGAGCGTAGAGTCTATAGCACCCGATCATCACGTGATGCTTGGACACGACGAACTTTCGCAACGGTGCATACATGGGGAGAACACAGTTTTATCTTGATCTTTAAGTGAGGAATCATCTTATAATGCTACCGTCGCAATCTAAGCATAATAAGATACATAAAAGGATAAACATCACATGCATATAACTTTATGTGACATGGTATAGCCAATCTTCACGCAATGATCTCCATCTTGTGCGTGCCAGCATGATCTCCATCACTCCACCATGATTGCCTCCACCATGAATAGCAACTACAACTATTGCCAACTACTTAGCGATAAAGTAAAGCTATTACATGGCGTATAAGAAGTTGACTCGCAGGTCATACACAATTATAAAGACAACCATATGGCTCCTGCCGGTTGTGTACTCATCGACATGCAAGTCCTGAAATATTACAAAACATGATCATCGCATACATTATACACATCACATCTTGGGCCATACCATATCACAGAAAACACTCCCTGCAAAAACAAGTTAGACGCCTCTACTTTGTTGTTGCATGTTTTACGTGGCTTATGGGAGTAGCAAGCTAAGAACGATTCTTACCTACGGAAAGCCAGCGGTGATATTATGGTTGCCAAACTCGATGTTAAACCCATGACAACTATAGTGAGAGAAACAGCATCCACCACCGCATGTGTGGAACAAGCCACACGTCAAGTCAAGTGCGGAGCCGGTCTCATGACGATGTCGCGTAAGGTTGGCCTGGACCGCTTCAATCTCACTATCCCGCGTCATAAGAAGAACACAAACAAGAGGCTTGCAACAGAAAACATCAACGCCCGCAACAACCATGTTGCGTTCTACTCGTGAAACACATCTACGCATAGATCTAGCTCTGATACCACTGAAGGGTTTTGCGGCATAGTAAATCAAAATTTTCTACGGATGCGAACAGAGGGAAGCCAAGATATAATCTAGGAGATGCAAACAACGAGAGAGATTGGATTAGATCTTCATACCCTTGAAGATTCGCACAGCGGAATGTTCGTCGGAACGTGGGTGATGTAGTCGTACTCGCTTCTCCTCCTCGCGATCCGATCCGATCTAACACCGCAAGTGGCAATGCCTCCGAGAGATGCACACGTGCGGCACCTTGACGTATCCTACTTACTTGGTCCAGGAAGTATGGTGGAGAGATGTGTTGGATCTACAACACGACGGCGCGGTGCAATTGGTGGAGAGTTTCTGCAGCAGGGCTTCGCCTACACGCAGTCGGGAGGGAGAGAGAGGAGGGCAGCAGGGCGGCTAGGGTTGAGGAGGAGGTGTGTGGGGGTGGTGCGCCCCAGCCCTCTATATATAGAGGGGTGGGCGCCTGCCCTAACCCTTCCCCCAAGCCCTAGGCCGGCGGCCAAGGAGGGTGGAGTGGGGGGCAAGTAATCCCCCCCTTCTAGAAGCTCCAAACTAGGGTTTCCCCTTGTTTGGCCGGCTAGGCCCTATGGGGCCTTGTGCCCCTGGCCCAATGCGGCCAGGGCACTCCCTCATAGGCCCATGCCCCCTCCCGACAGGTGGGACCACGTTGGTCCCCCTCCGGAAGGTTCTAGAAGCTTCCGGTACAATACCGATTAACCCGGAACAATTCCGAACTCCAAAAACTGCACTGCCTTATATGAATCTTTTTCTCCGGACCATTCCGGAACCTCTCGTGATGTCCCGGATCTCATCTGAGACTCCGAACAAAAACTCATAAACCAATTATCCAATCTATCCTAGCGTTGAGACACGTTAAGTGTGTGACCCTGCGGGTTCGAGAATATGCAGACATGATCTTCTATCAATAATCAACAGCGGGGTCTGGAAACCCATATTGACTCCCACACATTCATCGATGATCATATCGGATGAACCACGATGCCAGGATTCAATCAATCCCATATTTATATTCCCTTCGTCTCGCGATATTTTACTTGCCCGAGATTTGATCGCTTGCACCGTCATACCTAGTTCAATCTCGTTCACAGCAAGTACTTTACTCGTTCCGTAATCCGATATCACTTTGTGATTAACTCCTTAACCACATGCTTGCAAGCGGTGTTGATATCAATTACCGAGTGGGCCCGAAGTATATCTCTCCGACTTGGGAGGGACAAATCCCATCTCGATACATACAACCCAATGATACTTTACGATCACCTGAGAGACACCTTTATGATCACCCTCTCATAGGATGACGTTTGATGATCTCAAAGCTTTCTTACGATACCAGGGAGTTGTATTATCTCATGGTCTAAGGAATACAATATTTGACATAAGGAAAGCTTCGCAAAGATGAACACGATGACACGATCTAATTGCTCTGCTTAGTTTGGGTCTGTCCATCATATCATTCTCCCAATGATATGATCTCATTATTAATCGACAACTCATGTCTATGGTTAGGAAACCTTAACCATCATTAATCAATGAGCTAGTCCATAGAGGCGTACTAGGGACACGGTGTTGTTCACAAACCACACAAGTATTAATGTTTCCGCTTAATACAATTCTAGCATGGAATATAAACATTATCATGAACAAGAATTATAATAATAACATCTTTATTATTGCCTCTAGGGCATAATTCCAACAACCCTAGCCCTGCTCTCTGCACCAGTCTCGTCTTCCTCCTCCTCCATGGCTAGCAGCAACTCATCCCGTTCAATGGCGGCGCCGAGCAAAGCCGCGGCGAAGACGGTGAGCTCCGTCGTCGTGCCCCTAGAGGGCTTGGTTATCCCCGCATCAGCGGTGATAGAAACCACCGGCGGCGACCATAACCTGGCGGCGCTGGAGCCCCTGGAAGAGGAACCTGACTCGCACAAAGGCGATTGGCGCGGCTCGGACATCTCCGGCCGCGACATCCCAGAGATGGTTGCTGAGGGTTATCTCCCTGCGACAGAGGGACTCGTCTGGCGGGCGGCGCCGGCCGGCGAGGTGACTCCTTCTCCCCAAGCCGGAGAGAAGGTGTACCTCAAAGCGCAATTGGTACGCGGCGTTTCTCTGCCCATCTCCCACTTCTTTCTGTCCGTCTTGAATCATTTCCATGTCCAACCCCACAACCTCTCACCCAATAGCATCTTAGTGCTTAGCAACTAAGCGACACTTTGTGAGGGTTACCTAGGGATTAGACCTAGGTTAGATTTGTTTGTATACTTCTTTACTGTCAAGCGCGAAGCCGGACACAGTAGGGAGGAGCTTAGAAACTGTGGCACTATAAGCTTCAAGATCCGTCCTGGCCGGCGGTTCCCCGACATCGTCGGCCACGAATTGTGCAAGAACTGGCAACGAACATACTTCTACGGCCCCGACATTCCTTTGTTGGGACGAGAAGTGACGTACCCAGATTTCGTGGATGGAGCTGCCGCCGAAGTCTCCACGTGGCGGTCCCATGCCTCCCTTCCCTCCGACCTCGACACTTCCCGCACAATAAGGCGGATCGAGTGGTTTGTAGAGACGGGTCTAACCGGCTTGGACCTAGCCATGTGCTAGTTCATCAGGCGGATCCAACCTTTGCAGCACCGCGCGAAGCTCATGCACGAGTATACCGGCGACCGAAGGGATACCCTCTGGATCTCCAAGGACAACTTCTCAAGCGACTCCGTCAAGTTCCACCTCAAGGACATCGTCAAGGTGAAGGATAAGAAGCGCGACTTCACCCTCACCTACGACATGTTCGTAGAGGGAAAGTGCCCAAAGGTAGACATTTATTCTCCGTGTATGATATTAATCCATTTTTCCGTCTTGCTAATACCATCTCGTCTAACACAATGACTTCTTACTTAACAGCTTAGCGATCTAGAGGAGGGCAATCTGGCTGCCCAAATCTATGATCCGAAGATGAAGGAATTCACGGTCATGTCCGACGATGATGCCCCATTGGGGCGTAAGCGGAAGGGCTCCACCTCTGACGCTGCCAACGGAGGCAAGAAAAAGAAGACGGAGGGTGGAGCCTCCAGAAAGAGTACTGCCGCCCTGGAGGCGGAGAAGAGAAAAGCTACCGGGTTGTTTGCCAAAGCGCCACCCCTAGTGTAAGCCTCTCTTTCTCCGACATTGTCTCATTTATCTGCCTTATTCCTGTACTTATGCATTTCGCACGTTTCAGGAAGAAAGCCACAACCAGCCTCAAGAAGTCCTCCAAGACTCTTGGGGCTTCTAGAAATATTAAAGAGATGCTGCATCGCGACTCTTCCCCCGCCATCGCCCCTGCCACTCCTGCCGTCAAGCCCTCCTCCGCTCCGACAAGCTCCCAAGTCCAGGAGGCACCATGCCCTTCCGTCATGGAAGTAGACTCTGGTGCTTCCACCGAGCTTGCTGTTGTCGGCGAGCAGGCGACGCAGGAGAGCACTGCTCTTCAAATGGCTGAAGCTCCTGCTAAGGATGCCATCGGTAGCGGCAAGGCGGTGGTGGGAAATGGTACCTCTGCCGAAGAAGGCGCCTCTACTCCCCAAAAATCAATTGAGTTCCCCAAGATAGTTTACCCGGCGCTTCTGCCGAGTAACACTACTATGGTTGCAGGAGGAGTACCGTCATCTCCGACGTGCGGTCTGGAGGAGCTACTCCAACAAGCAGATATCTTGCAGGGAAACAGTATTTCCTTTGGCAAGCTGCTAGCCGAGAGTGCTACAAACCTCAAGATCATCGCACTTGTAAGTTTTACTTTGCTTTATATATTTCATATGAGTATCCCACTGTAGCCCCCGAGGATGTAGACGGAAAACCATAGGTTTTGCACCTATATGCTCTAAGAGTGACTAAGTTAGAAAAAACTCTCACTGCAGCCCCCAAGCCTTTAGATGGAATGAAATATTCCGACTAGATGCTTTAAGAGTAGCCTAACAGTGTTCATAATTTTCAATGCTGTAGCCCTCAAGCCTCTAGTAGAATCGAATTAGTTCCGACTAGATGCTTAAAGAAAAGCTAAGCTTTTTTCCGAGTTAAAACTTTATACTGTAGCCCCCAAGCCTCTAGTTGAGAACTGAACAAGTTCTGACTAGATGCTTAAAGAAAAGCTAAGCATATTGCTAAGTTAAAAACTCTCGCTGTAGCCCTCGAGCCTCTAGATGGAAAATCTCCGACTAGAAGCTCCAAGCAAACTAAACAACGACTTGACTTTGTATTTTGTTTCCACAGAACGAGAATGCTCGGAGAGGTATGGCCAACGATAAGTACCAAAAGATGCGAGCGGATCTTGAAGCCGAAAAGGGTAAAACCGCCTTCTTGAAGGAACATATCATCAAAAATAAGAGTTTGTTTTCTTATTACGCATTTCCGTCTTCATGTTGTATCCTCAATCTCTGAGTACTTACTAAGTACTGTGTTTTCTCCGACTTGCAGAACATGTTGCCAAGGCTAAGGACATTGTCGAGCAGTCCAAGCACATCCAGCAGCTGGACAGCGAGAACAAGATCCTTAAGAAGGAGAGGGAAGAAATGCTGAAGATGCACGAGGACTCCATGAAAGTCCTGCAGGACTCTGCCTCCGCTGAGATCAATCGCTTGAAGGAGGAGCTTGCGATCCTAAAGGATCAGAAGCAAGCTGCCGATGAGCAAAACCTTCGCCATAGCGAGGCGTTTAAGCTCCTCCAACAAGAGAAGGAATCCTTGGCGGACGTCATCTGGCAGGCTAAGGCCAACATATTCAGTAAGTGTCCTCCGCCTTGTAGTTATGTAGTCTGGATACTTAGGATTTTTGAACTCATGTGATCGTTGTCGGAATTTTCAGCGCCCATGGGTTTAACCCGCTCGCCTCCTTCTGACAAAGAATGCATGGTTCTTGCCGGCAACTTCATCAATACCGCCATTGCCCAAGCCAAGGAGATCGCCAAGCCCCTGCAGATTTATATCAAGGCCTCGGACTCCGTGGCGAAGTACTCGGAGATTCTGCGCCGAGCCCCCGAGCGTGTAATGAGCTGGAAAGCTTCTTGTGCACGGGCTGGCGCAAGGATGGCGCTGTCGATGGTAAAGGCGCACTATGACGATGCCGACATCGACACGGTAACCTCAGGCATTCCCGACGCGGATGATGACGGCAAGGCGATCGATCACGATGCTATCCTGTCAGCACTCGCAGGGTATGACACCAGGGTTGCCGAGTTGGTGGATGTTGCGTCTTCGTGCCCAGGAACTTTATCGACAATGCCAACCCAGAATCCTCCGAGTCTCACCATAGCACCGATGCTGAGGGTGACGCTCCGGCTGGTGATGATGCGGCCTCCAAGTCTCCTGCACCCAAAGAATGAACAACACTTTGTAATTTCTGTTTCACCTCTGGAATGTGCGCAGAAAAACTTTGCTGATGTAATCCTTAAGGCGGAAAATAATGGTTATCGTATCCTGCTACTTAAGAATTTATTGCCAGTTTATAAATATTTTTTAAGCAAGTGCTGGCTTATCTATTACTCTGGTTTTTATGCTTGACTTTTCGTGAGTCGGAATACTCATTGTCGGAACCATGCGCTTAGGTGATGATGCCCAATGGCACCGTCAATAACCTGAGCACAAAATCGCCGACAACAAGTGTCGAAAGTCACTACTCCAGAATCCACATAAAAACGACAAAGAACGTGTAGACCAGAAAACTTAAGCTAACGCCCGTAGGCGGAATTTTCACAAGTGCGATTGCAAGACTTGTGCATAAAAGTTTTATATGATCCAAAAATGAACACTAAAGGAGGTAAAAGACTCAGCAAAATGAGTGAACTAGAGAGCTTTATTTCATTGATCATATAAGAGGTACACGATTAGATAAAAAATACTAAGTGTAGAAAGGACGTAGCTGTGCTATGTTCCATGGCCGATCAAGCTCCGGGTAGTCATCATCCGGGTCACGTCGCTTACGCTTATGATCCTCGCTAGGTCTATCCTTGATCTCACGATTGTCGACAAGGTAATAAGACCCATTGAGCAGCGCCTTGCTTATGATGAACGGTCCTTCCCATGGCGGGGATAATTTGTGTGACTTCTTCTGTTTAAGTCGGAGCACCAAATCCCTCTCTTTAAACGAGCGATGCCGAACGCGGCGACTATGGTAGCTGCGTAGCTTCTGCTGGTATATGGCGGATCTTTGGCATGCCAAAACGCGCTCCTCCTCGAGAAGGTCCACATCTAGGCGTCTGGATTCTTCAGCGTCATCTTCGTCGTAGGTGGCAACTCTTGGTGCATCGTGGAGGATGTCGAAAGGTAGGATGGCTTCTGCTCCATATACCATGAAATAGGGGGTGTAGCCGGTAGATCTGTTGGGTGTAGTTCGCAAACTCCACAATACATATGGCAATTCTTCCGCCCAGGCTCCAGCTGCTCTATGTAGCGGTGCCTCAAGACGTGGCTTGATCCCTTGGAGAATTAATCCATTGGCTCGCTCAACTTGACCATTGGATTGTGGGTGTGCCACAGATGCAAGGTCAAGTCGGATGCCTTTGTCCCAGCAGTAGGCCTCCACTTCTTCGAGTGACAAGTTGCTTCCGTTGTCGGTGATGATGCTATGTGGGAGACCAAATCTCACCACTAGATCCCGGACAAACCTGAGGGCAGTTGCCCCATCAAGCTTTCTAATGGGTTCAGCTTCTATCCATTTGGTGAATTTGTCAACTGCTACAAGCAGATGCGTAAATCCACATGGTGCCGTTTGCAACGGTCCCACCATGTCCAGCCCCCAGACTGCAAACGACCAAGTTATTGGTATTGTTCGCAATTCTTCAGCAGGAACATGTGGTTGTCGGGCATAATACTGGCATCCTGTGCATGTCTCAACCAGCTTATCGGCGTCCACCTTTGCGGTCAGCCAGTAGAATCCTTGCCGGAAGGCTTTCGCGACCAAAGATCGAGGAGCGGCGTGATGCCCGCAATCTCCGAGATGGATTTCGCGTAGGATTTCCATACCTTCTAGCTGGGAAATGCACTTTAGGTATACACCAGTAGTGCTCCTATTGTAGAGTTGTCCATTGATTATGGTATAACCCTTTGCTCGTCGTACTATTTGTCGTCTTTCGACTTTGTCGTCGGGCAAAGTTCCGTGTTCGAGATATTCCATGAACGGTTTTGTCCAAGCCGGAGGGACCTTTGTCACCATATTGACGAAAGAGTCAGCTCTGTCCGGGTTGTCGATGTCGGCTCCCTTCACGGATGGTGTGCGTAGATGCTCTAGGAAAAACTCCTGGCGGAATTTGCTTTTGCCCTGATCCAAGTTTAGACAGTAGATCAGCTGCCTCGTTTTGCTCCCTAGGCACATACTTGACTTCGTAGCCCAAGAAGCTCTTGGCTATCTCGTCCACTTCGTCTCGATATGCCGCCATCATAGGGTTCCGCGCATTCTAGGTGCCAGCCACCTACTGGGCAACCAAGTCGGAATCTCCACAGCAAACTATGCGCTTGATGCCAATATCCTTGGCTACACGTAGTCCATGAATGAGTGCTTCATACTCCGCCATGTTGTTTGTAGCCTCGAAGTGGATCTGCAGAACGTAGTGTAGCTTGTCTCCTTTTGGTGACTGTAGCAATACACCAGCCCCCGAGCCGTTGAGCAGTTTTGATCTGTTAAAGTGCATCACCCAGTACTCTGGTTCTGGCAACGGAGTAGCATCTAGCATCTCCGTCCAATCTGCAATAAAATCTGCCAAGGCTTGTGACTTGATAGCGTCGCGTCTCTTGTAGGTGATCTCGAAGGCGGCAAGTTCAATGCCCCACTTTGCGACCCTTCCTGTAGCGTCGCTGTTGTTGATAATGTCGGACAGTGGAGTCTTGCTCACTACTGTGATTGGGTGCTCCTGAAAGTAATGCCTTAACTTCCGAGAAGCAAGGAATACTCCATAAGCTATCTTTTGGTAGAGCGGGTAACGCTGCTTGGACTCTGTCAAGACCTTGCTTACATAGTAAACTGGTCGTTGAACTCCGTACTCATAGCCTGGTTCATTCCGCTCTACCACGACGACGATGCTGATAACCCGGTTGGTTGCCGCCATGTAAATTAACAGGGGCTCTCCAGGCTCGGGTGCTGCAAGGATGGGCGCTGAGGAAAGAATCTCCTTGAGCTGCTTCAATGCTGCGTCTGCCTCGTCCGTCCATGTGAATTTGTCCGCCTTCTTCAGCAACTTTGAAAGGGCATGTATGCCCCCATGTGTGGTTTTGGTAATTAATGACAATCTCTATGGACTAATGTGTAAATTGAGTTTCACTTGTAGGTTTGTCCATTGGCATCGCTTGGGCCATGTGTTGGTCTCAAGGTTGGAAGATGAAGAAATGTCCAAGGGCTTTGTGCCCATTGGAATCATGAAGAAAGAAGGAGCTTGAAGGTCGATCAAGGCATGTGCAAAGTGTTGCATCAAGATGGATCAACCTCAATTAGGGATGAAGAAGGGCGAGCTCAAGATGCGCCATCTCTAGAAGATCTCATGCTTGAAGCTTGCCATCCTCGTGCTCATGGAATGATGAAGACAAAAAGTTCAAGAAGAGGTTTCTACATGGAGTGTGGGGGAGCTTTTTGCAAGTCTTCATCAAGCAAGAGCGAGCAAGAGCAAACAAGAAAGGTGTTCCCACTATAGAAGAACAAGACGGTCTACATCAAGTTCAAGTGGGATGCTCAAGGCAAAGGTATGTTGATAGGGATTCTCTTTTGCCGGTCTCGTGTTGTTAGTTGGGAGACCGGGTTTAGGATAGATAGCCATACTATCAAGAGGGGCTCTCAAGCGGGTGCCTCGTTTGCATCATTCGGAGAGAGCTCAAACCTTTGCATTCATAGCATCATCTTTCTTGGTTGTTATTTGGTTCTTGTCCATGATAGGATCTAGAGCTTGTGGTCATCATCATAACAAGCTCTAGTTCATCATCTAAGGATTTCACTTGCATATCTTATTGCAGTTTTTGATCTTGCGAGTTTTCCGGCTCCACACCTTGCGAGTTCTCTTGGATTCTATTCGTTGTTATCCTTCCAACAAAATTGGTTTCATCCCGTTTGGAGTTCGGATGCAAAAGTTATTGCGTTTCCGGTTTTCTGGTTTCTGGAATTTCCCTGACCGGAAGTTCCGGCTTCCCACCGGAAGTTCCGCTAGGGCATTTTTGCCGCCGAAAGTTCTGGTGGAAGTTCCGGGTCTTCTTCCGCTCACGCTCAGTAACCTTCTGTTTTGAAGCATTCTATTTGCCGGAACTTTGTCGGAACTAGCATCGGAAGTTCATCGGAACTTCCGGTCTGTTTTGACCGGAACTTCCGGTTGCACTTCTGGAGCGGGCGTCAATGGTCTGATGACCGTTGGAGCCAAGCTGGGCGGAACTTCCGACCTCCCACTGGAAGTTCCGGCCAGGTGTCGTGAATGCCCATAACGGGCAGATCTGGGAGCCCTTTAAAAGGGGCTCCTCTTCCCCTTCGTGGGATATATCTTTTCTTCTTGGTTCTTGGCTTTCTCTCTCTCCTCCATTGTCAACCTTGAAGAAGCTTTCCCTCTCCCTTTCCCCTCCTATGATTCTTGCATCTTTTTTAGGGATTTGAGAGAGGAGATCTAGATCTACAATCCCCCCAAGTCAAATCCCTTCTTTGTGAAGGAATCATTGGGATCTAGATCTTAGAGAGTTTTGTGTTCTCCTCTTGTGTTCTTCCTCCCTTATTCCCCCAATAGCTTTTGTAGCTTTGTTGGAATTTGGGAGAGAAGGACTTGCCCTTGCATTTGGTGCATAGGTTTGAGTTCTACTCTTGTGTTCTTCCTCCCCTATTCCCCCAATAGCTTTTGTAGCTTTGTTGGAATTTGGGGGAGAAGGACTTGTCCTTGCATTTGGTTCATAGGTTTGAGTTCTCCTCGGAGATTCGGCGAGTTCAAGCTTGTGAGCTTGTTTCTCTTGGGTTCCTTGGAACCCTAGACGGTTGTGTGGTTGGATTGTTGACCTTTTGTGGTCTTGTTGACCTTTTGTGGTCTTGTAGCCTTTTGTGGCGTTGTTGGCCTTTTGTGGCATTGTTGGCCTTTTGTGGCTTTGTTGTTGGGAGCCTCCAATTGAGTTGTGGAGTTAGCCCCAATCTTGTACGGGTTCGGTGACCGCCCTCAAGCGTCCCATAGTGGAGCAAGTGCCCGCCTTTTGTGGTGCGCACTTGGGAGAATAGGGTGAGCCTTTTGTGGCGTCGGTGAGTTGCGTGCTTCCGCATCCGGGGTGAGGCCTTGTGTGGCGTTGGGTGAGCATCGAGCCACCACACCTCGAGGTGAGCCATTTGTGGCGTTCGGAGAGCATTGCGCCATCGCACCTCTCCAACGGAGACGTAGCTTCTTTGGAAGTGAACTTCGGGAAACAAATCTTCGTCTCCGCGTCCATCGGTTATCTCTCAACCGAACCCTTTACTTATGCACTTTACATTGTGATAGCCATCGTGCTTGAAGTATTTATACCTTGCTATCACCTTGTTGCTTGTATTGCTTAGCATAGGTTGTTGGTGCACCTAGGTGAACTTAGTGGCTAGGTTTTGTGCTCAATAAATTAAACGTTAGTTTTATTCCGCATTTACTTGAGCCTAAACCGTAATAATTTTAAAAGCCTATTCACCCCCTCTAGGCGACTTCCTTTGTACTTTCAAACTTGTACAGCGGCAGAGCCTTCTCTCCAAGTCGGCTGACGAACCGACTAACTGCTGCAACACAACCTGTTAGTCATTGAATGTCCTTTAGGCATGTCGGACGGTTTATGTTTAAGATGGCCTTGATTTTCTCTGGGTTGACCACGATTCTGCACTGGGAAACGATGAAGCCCAACAATTTGCCGGCTGGAACCCCGAAAACACACTTCCTAGGGTTGAGCATCATGTTGTATCTCCGGAGATTTTCAAAGGTTTCTTTTAAGTCGAAGATTAAGTCGTTTGATTTTTTCGACATCACCGCGTTATCGTCCACGTAGGCGTGGACGTTCTGACCAATTTGGTCGTGAAGGCAACGTTGCATTGTCCGCTGGTAGGTAGCACCTGCGTTTTTCAGCCCAAAGGGCATCGTGACGTAGCAAAACATGCCGTATGGGGTAGTGAATGAAGTGGCCAATTGGTCCGACTTACTCATCTTGATCTGGTGGTATCCTGAGTATGCATCAAGAAAACACAAAAGTTCCGAGCCAGCCGTCGAGTCAATGACTTGGTCAATGCGAGGCAAAGCAAACGGATCTTTGGGACATGCTTTGTTCAAGCCGGTGTAATCAACGCACATTCTTAATTCATTGGTTCCCTTTTTGGAGACAAGTACAGGATTTGCCACCCATCGGGTGTGAAGGACTTCTCGGATAAAACCAGCCTTAAGTAACCTAGCTATCTCTTTGCCAATGGCGCGTCTCTTCTCATCTCCGAAGCATCGTAGAGGTTGTTTCACTGGTTTACATTTTGGATCTATGTTTAAGATGTGCTCGGCAAGCTCCCTAGGTACACCTTTCATTCGGCAGGTTGCCAGGCAAAGATGTCCCTATTCTCACGGAGGAACTCGACGAGCGTGCTTTCCTATTTGGGATCCAGGTTCGTCCCAATGGCGACGGTCGTGGAGGCATCACCTACCACAAGTTCCACCGGCTTGGTCTCGATGGCGGCCTTGAACGCAGGAGCGGAGTCGGAGATTTGCTTCTTCGACGCGGGCATCTCTGAGTCATCGACCTTGCTCTGGATCTCCTTGAATTCTTTGCCGTAGAGGACAAATTCTGCAACGGCTGCTTCATTGATCTCGCAGTCTCTTGCCTTGGTAAAGCTTCCGGATACGGTGATGACGCCGTTTGGTCCGGGTATCTTGAGCTTGTTGTAGACGAAGCATGGCTTGGCCATGAACGTGTGGAATATGTCGCGGCCGAATATGATGTGGTACACACTCTTGAAGGGGACTACCTCAAAGGTCATGCGCTCTTGGCGGTAATTATTAACATCGCCAAAGGCTACCTGAAGTGTGATGCACCCAAGGGACCGAGCCTCCCGACCAGGCACTACGCCATGGAACACGGTGTTGGTCCGCCTTAGGTTTGCCTCCGTCAAGTTCATCTTCTGCAGTGTATCCAGGTACATAATGTTGATGCTGCTTCCACTATCCACCATGCACTTGGTGAACTCCACGCCGTCAATCAATGGGTTGATGACCATGGCGTACTAGTTCTCCGTGGGCACAAGGTCTGGGTGGTCCATCGTGTCCCAAGTTATTGGAACCTCCGACCAGTGCAGGTATTGGGGAACTGGGGGGAGCGTAGCCATCAGGATCCTTAAAGAGGTCTTCTATTGTCGAACGGTGGGGGTACCAAGGAAAGTGTGGTAGACTGGGTACTTCTTTGCGAAGGGGTTCTTGCCCTTGTCGTCGCTCTTGGTGGCGTGCTTTGGGTCAACGTCCTCGTCCATGTCACGAATCCTTGGACTCCTCCTCCTTCTTCTTCCCCTTGCCCTTGCCGCGCGGTCTGTTCTTCCGACTTTGCTTGTAGCCGGACTCCGGGTCTTCCTTGAGGTCGTTGACGAACTTGCAGTGTCGATTGGTATGGGTGGCCTTGCCGTTGGCGTCGAGGTGTACGAGGCACGGCATATCGCGGTACTCTTTGTAGGTTTGGGGAACGCGGAGGGGCGCCGAGTTGGTTTCACTTCCTCGCCTACGCCCGGCTGCTCCCTTCCTCGCCACGTTGTCCGCCTTCTCGCCTCTGCAAAGTCATAGCGACCATGTCGGTAGATTGCTTTTCTTCTGGAGCGGTTTTCCGCTTTGTACTGCTGTTCCTCCGGGCTTGAGTTGGAACGGCTGTTGCCGGCAAGGAGCCACGAGCGTCGTCGTCGGCAGCTGCGAACTCACTAGCTAACTGAATCATCTGATTCAAGTCCAGATGATGATTGTCCTGCAAGCGCTTCAGCTTATGTCGGAGCAACGTGCCCCTTTCCAACCCATCGATGAAGGCGTCCATGGAGGTCTGAGCGTGCACTCCTGCGCAGGAATTCTTCATATCCAGCCAACGGGAGAGGTAGGCGTGAGATGTCTCGTCTTTCTCCTGCACGCACCGCTGTAGATCGCCCACAGTGCAGGGACGCTTGTATGTACCCTCAAAGTTCTTGGTGAACGCTTCTTGCATGTCCAGCCAATTGTAGATAGATTTCTCCGGCAAGTCGTCGATCCATTGTGGTCAGACCGCCAACATTAATGGGAGGTACTTGACGGCGACGTTGGGGTTGCCTCCGGCAATCTCCACCGCATTGCCGTAGTCCTGCAACCATGTGGCAGGTTTGTCTCTGCCGTCATAGGGTTTGATGGTATTGTCAATCCGGAAACCTTTGGGGTAAGTTGCGGACCGTATTCCAGGTCCAAAGCAACGTGGTCCCAGGTATAGTCCTGATGGGTTTCGCGGCATAGTAAATCAAAATTTTCTACGGATGCGAACAGAGGGAAGCCAAGATCTAATCTAGGAGATGCAAACAACGAGAGAGATTGGATTAGATCTTCATACCCTTGAAGATTCGCATACTGAACGCTCGTTAAACGCGTGGGTGATGTAGTCGTACTCGCTTCTCCTCCTCACGATCCGATCTAGCACCACAAGTGGCGATGCCTCCGTGAGATGCACACGTGCAGCACCTCGACGTCTCCTTCTTCCTTGGTCCAGCAAGTATGGTGGAGAGATGGGTTGGATCTACAACGCGACGGCGCGGTGCAAGTGGTGGAGAGTTTCAGCGGGCTTCCACACGCAATCGGGAGGAGAGAGAGGAGGGCAGGCGACTAGGCTTGAGGGAAGGTGTGGGGTGGTGCGCCCAGCCTCTATATAGAGGGGTGGGCGCCAGCTAACCCTCCCCAAGCCCTAGGCCGGCGGCCAAAGGAGGGAGGAGTGGGGGGCAAGGAACCCCCCCGTCTAGAAGCTCCAATTAGGGTTTATCCCTTGGTTGGCCGGCTGGGCCCTATGGGGCCTTGTTCCCCCCTCATTCTCATAGGCCCATGCCCCTGACAGGTGTGGGACCACGTTGGCCCCCTTAGGAAGGTTCTAGAAGCTTAGACAATACCGATTAACCTTAACAATTCAACTCCAAAAACTGCACCGCCTTATATGAATCTTATTCTCGGACCATTCCGAACCTCTCGTGATGTCCGGATACCATCCGAGACTCGAACAAAAACTCATAAACCAATTATCCAATCTATCCTAGCGCCGAGACACGTTAAGTGTGACCCTTCGGTTCGAGAATATGCGGACATGATCTTCTATCAATAATCAACAGCGGTGCTGAAACCCATATTGACTCCCACACAGTCATCGATGATCATATCGGATGAACCACGCTGCACGGATTCAATCAATCCCATATATATATTCCCTTCGTCTCGCGATATTTTACTTGCCCGAGATTTGATCGTCGATGCAGTCATACCTAGTTCAATCTCGTTCACAGCAAGTACTTTACTCGTTCCGTAATCCGATATCACTTTGTGATTAACTCCTTAACCACATGCTTGCAAGCGGTGTTGATATCGATTACCGAGTGGGCCCGAAGTATATCTCTCCAACTTGGGAGGGACAAATTCCATCTCGATACATACAACCCAACAGGTACTTTCCGATCACCTGAGAGACACCTTTATGATCACCCTCTCATAGGATGACGTTTGATGACCTCAAAGATTTCTTCCGATACCAGGGAGTTGTATTATCTCATGGTCTAAGGAATACAATATTTGACATAAGAAAAGCTTCGCAAAGATGAACACGATGACATGATCTAATTGCTTCGCTTAGTTTGGTCCATCCATCACATCATTCTCCCAATGATATGATCTCATTATTAATCGACAACTCATGTCCATGGTTAGGAAACCTTAACCATCATTAATCAATGAGCTAGTCCATAGAGGCGTACTAGGGACACGGTGTTGTTTACAAACCACACAAGTATTAAAGTTTCCGCTTAATACAATTCTAGCATGGAATATAAACTTTATCATGAACAAGAATTATAATAATAACATCTTTATTATTGCCTCTAGGGCATAATTCCAACAGGTCCTTCCCGGGCCTCGTGGATCTTATTGATCCGTGAACGTGCGTCGTATGGCTCTGGGTTCTTCTTCTTGTTGTCAACAAGGGACGGGCTGCGTGAATGACGCGGGCCTCTTCCGCCATGGTGACTGCTTGGCGACGACGGAGGCGGAGGTGGCGATGGGTTATCCCTCTTGCTGTTACCCTCCTGCGACGCCTCACGCCTGTCGCGGTTGCTTGTTGGACGCGGAGGATCGTGGTGTGACCTGCTCTTGTGTCCTTGGTGACGCTCTTCATCATGACGGGTCTGTGCCGCGTTGTCGCGGATGACGATGCCGCATTGTTTTGGTGGAGGCATATCCGTGCGATGGCGAGCCTTGTGGTCTTCCTGATGTCGGGGGGATCGGGGCGGTGGCGATGGGCGGCGAGGTTGGGCTCTTTCTCCGTGGTATGAGGATATGGGGATAGCGTCCTTTCTGTTGCGCGCATCCCTCCGTCTTCATTCTGATGAGCCCGTCTGTGATCCAACATCCAGAGGAGATCTGTCCCTTGGCGGTTTGTACTGGCTAGATCGGCAGAGCGCTGGGTCAGACTCGAGCCTCTGAGAGGTGGCCTTTTCCTGCTGCTTTACCGCCTTGGCCACTAGGTCATAGACCTGTTCCACTGCCTCAGGCGATTTATCCTGCTCCAGAAGGGTCTTGGCGACGGCGAGGTTAAGGAGTGGGGTGGGCATCACCTGCTTGCCTTCGCTATCAATGTACGGCTTGGCCTGTGCCGGCTTCGAGGGAGCCCATCCTAGGTTGCGCCGTACACCAGGATCGTTGATGACGTGAGCCGGAGCTTTCTTAGCCTTCTGCTGCTGTAGCAGGGTCTTGTACTCGGCCTCCATTGCTCTAGCTTTCTCTATGGATTTCTGTGTGTTGACCAGATCTCGATCTAGTTTAGCACCTAGCTCCGCGATAGCTTGTGCTTCCTCCAGTAGCTGCTGGCGCTTCTCGTCAAGCTGAGTCACATTCCGGATATGATCAACGGTTAGTGGCTCGACGAGGAGGTTGCCATACATCACTCTATCAGCTGGAGTAACGTGGGCTGCTGCTGGCGTAGATGCTGGAGGCGGCAAATTTGCGGTGTTGTTGTTGCTCGGACAGGTGCCGAGTTCCTGCGGCTACTGTACCGGATTAGGCGGAGGAGGCATGACTCGTGCGCGATCATCGTCAGCAGCAATAAGTGGCCCCTTCCCTTTTTCCAGCGCGGTAGGCGGAACTTGCCCGGGTTGGTCTTCATCCATCGCTGTCCCAATGGTGACGAACACCCCTCGAGACATGACGATGTTATTAGCTTGTTCGTCGCGCGAGTACTCCTCCTCCATCTCCTGCCGGAGTCTAGCTCTTTTGGACTAAAGTCTATTTCCTCTGAATCTGCACTGAAATCAGCATAAAGTGCGTCAATGACAGAGTCGGAGGGTGCCAGGATTTCCTCGATGACGGGCAGTGGAGGTGCAATGGCCTCGACGATGACTGGAGGTGGTGGCGCTGCTATGACGATGGTGGCCGGAGGCGGTGGTGGTGGCTGAATCGGAGGGGCTCCGTCGATGAGCGCAAGGGCTGTCTGAGCTGCCGCTTCGGCCTCCGTGTAGTTGTTGACGGTGTTCACCATGCCTTCGAAGGTAAGTCGGCCTGCCGCCTGCTGCCGCCTTAGAGAATGTCGGAGAAGCGTGCCATGGTCCAGTCCTTCCACAAAGTGATAGATGGCATCATCATTGGGGTAGTTGGTCAGGTCACTTCGTATACGGAGCCATCTAGCGAGGTAGTCGCGGGGGGTTTCGCCCTCTCTCTGAACGCAGCGCGCTAGATCGAAGATGGTAACCACGCCGACGAACTTGGATCTCTGCTGTCAAGACGCACGGACGAAGCCGGCGGACTTGCAGTGATCTTCCACCTTTATATCCTGCACAAGGGCGGTTTGGGTGGGCCTTGGATTTTTCCGATCTTTGTCGGCAAACTCCGAAGAGTGATCCGGCATTGATCCTTCCGCGAACGTATCCTGCCCGTAGGTGGTCCGTGTGGGTCCTGAATTTTTCCGATCTTTGCCGGCAAACTCCGAAGAGAGATCCGACATTGATTCTTCCACGAACGTATCCTGCCCGTAGGCGGTCCGTGCGGGTCTTGATGCTCCTCCGACTCCCAGGGAACTAGTGCCCGAGTCGGTTTCGCCGATGAAGAGGTGGATGTCTCCGATAGGAACAATCGAGCACCGCGTAGGGTTTGTCTTCGCCGGGATCCAGAATTCGTCAGGAGGGACGATCGGAACATTGCCGGAGAAGAGAACGCGGTCGATGGCTACGGTCTCGCCGATTCTCATGAAGATCTTGGTCCTCGCCCGCTGAAGAGCCTGAAGCGCCTCTTGCCCCACGGTGGGCGCCAACTGTCGTGGTATTGCCGACGAGTACGCCATGGAGGGGTCCTCACAGTGCGTGTTTAGAGACGTGGGGTAAGGCGGACGGTTGACGGATACGAGGTAACACAGCTTACCGACGGTGGCGGAATCCTACTCCTGCTATAAATCACTATAATGGCAATACACCGAGTTGCAGAGATAGGTTCGCTGTGCGAGGTGACTAAAGAGTCTAAGTTATCGTCTGAGATTGTGCCCTAAAGGCTCCCATAGGTCCGACTTATATAGTCGTCAGATCCCAGGGTTACAGGGAAAAGTCCTAGCCGGACAGGTTACAGAGTCCTACACCGTCTATCACTAGTCTTGTGTATCATGTACTCCAAGGCTCGATGCACTGGTGACTCCACCGTAGCCTTCCTTTATCCGGCATGGGCCTCCCTTCTGGATCCACCTAACTGGGCCGCCCAGCAGGCCATAGGCCATGCTACCGACTATGGGCCACCCGGGTTAGTCGGATAAGAGACATGCTATGAGGATACCCATATAGCATATACCCAACACTTAACATGGCTTTCTTCTAATTTCCCATAGTTTCTAGTTAGCAAAGAAAGTTGAGCCTTTAGCTCAACATTCTCCTTTAAAAAAGATGCTTCACAAGAAATAGAGTTAGTAGCACAAGCATCATCATTATTAGCAAGAGGTGAGGGCAACTTGGCAAGCTCTTTTGAATATGAAGCTTTAAGTTGCTCATGTGACTCAGTGAGTTTGATGAGCTCACCCTTTATGACCCTAGAGCCATTTTTGAGGTGCTCAAAATCCTCAAGGAGTTTAGCATAAGCAACTTGAGTCTCATCATTTTTACTTTTGAGATCACTTGCCACCTCAAGATCTCTATCATGGGATTCCTTTACTCTAGACATCTCTAAAGCAAAGGTCTCCTCAAGAGATTCCTTAGTGGTTTGTTCCTCTTCAAGAGCTTTATTTAAGTTTCCAATTATATTAGCATACTCATGCTCAATGCTGCACACTTTATCAAAGTTGTTATCATGCACCTCAATTTGTGTTTCTAACTTATCAATATGTTCTTTTCTCTTAATAGCAAAGTCCAAGATCTCAACAAAGTTAGAGCAAGCAATATCATTTTTAACAAGGGCACGATAAACAATCTCACCCTTTTCATATAAATCATAAATATTAAGCCCTTCTTCCATATTATCCACATCCTCCTCATCATAAGGGGTAATGGGTTCCAAAGTAGGAGTTACCTTTGAATCCCTAGCCATAAGGCATAGGTGGGTACCGGAAGAAGCTGAAGATGAGATTGCATTTGTGGTTTTATTCAAAACCTTATCTTGGCCCATAGAATCTTCGATTTCCTCTACATGGTTAGCAACACAAGCACTAGAGGAAATAAAAGCATTTTTATCATGGAAACGAGACAACACAAGCATATCCTCATGAGATTTATTCAAGTCATTACTATATGATATGCAAGGACTATCAACACTAGCATGTAAGGAGTTGTGAGTGCTAGAAGTGTTAAAGTCCGAAGATAGATCATTGCAACTAGATAGGGATGAAGGATTATAAATAGTAAGCACACTATCCTCATTGTAATTTCTATCACCACTCACCGTATCATTACCTTGTGAAAAATCACATGTTGGTGAAGTGGTAGACGATGAGAACTCATCTCGACCGGTAGTGGAAGCAACACAATCATCCTCAATAATGTTGGAATTGCTATATTTATCTTTAAGCTTGGTCCATATCTCACGAGCGCTTGAATAAGGCATGATAGAAGAAAGAACTACATTGCTCACAACATGCAAAAGAATTTTAGTAGCTAGAGCATCTATATGAGAGTTCAACTTCTCCTCTAAAGATTCGTTTTGGGTATCCACGTGAGAAGAGAAACCCACATATAGATATCCCTCGATAATTGGGTGAATTTCCCGAAATAAATTAAGCATGCGAATTTTCCAAACATCATAATTTGTGCCATCGAATGTGAGCGTGTCCTTGTGCACTAATCCCCTAGCCAACATTTGTACTCTCAAGGCGGTAAGCCTAAAATGAGAGACCGGGCTCTGATACCAATTGAAAGGATACGGATGTCGCCTAGAGGGGGGGTGAATAGGCGATTAAAACTTTTCCTAGAGTGGCTCAACAAAGGCGGAATAAAACTAGTGTTTACTTTGTTAAGCACAACCTAGAACAACTAAGGTTCACCTATGTGCACCAACAACTTATGCTAAGCAATACAAGCAACAAAGTGACAGCAAGATATATATTACTTCAAGCACGAAGGCTATCACAATGTAAAGTGCATAAGTAAAGAGCTCGGGTATAGAGATAACCGAGGCATGCGGGGACAACGATATTTTACCGAGTTCCCCCCAACATGGAGTACGTCTCGTTTGGAGAGGGGGTGGTATCAAACCACCAACGCCACAAAAGGCCTCCCTTATTCTCCGGTGAATCTCACCCCAACGGGATTGATCCACACTTCCACTATCGGTGTACTTGTCGGTGGCAACCGGAACCTCTCACAAGGTTGGGGAACTTCTCCACAACTTAATTGGAGGCTCCCAACAAATGCCACAAAAGGCCACAATGCCACCAAGGCCACAAAACCGTCTAGGGTTCCAAGAACATAAGAGGGACAAGCTCCAATGAGTAACTCAAACCAAATCCTCCGAGGAGAACACAAACTGATGCACCGAATGCAAATGGCAAGAACACCACAAAGATGTTCAAATCCTTCTCTACCAAATTCCACCAAAGCTACAAAAGCTTATGGGGGAATAAGAGAGGAAGAACAATGGAGGAAATCCACAAAAGACTCCAAGATCTAGATCCCAATATGTTCACCTCACTTAGAGGAGAGATTGATTGGTGGGACTATAGATCTAGATCTCCTCTTTCAAATCCCTCAAGAATATGCAAGAATCATCGGAGGGATTGAGAGAAAGCAAGCTCGAGAAGGTCAACAATGGAGGGGAAAACTTGTAAGAATGGTTGGGGAACCATTGGGGAAGAAGGCCCCTTAAATAGGTCCCCCGAAAATCCAACCGTTGAAGCCCAAAAATGCGAATCCCGGTACTACCGGACATTCTCGGTACTATCGGACATTCCCTGGGGATCCCAGGTCGTCAAACGCACCTTATTCAGTACCAACCGGTACTAAGGGGCGGTACTACCGGACCCTGGTCCGGTACTATCGGTCATCCCTGAACGAAAACGGCCATAACTTTTGCATCCGGACTCCGATTTTGATGATCTTGGGCTCGTTTCGAAGAGGACAACAAGATATAAAAGATCATGCAAATATACATCATAGTCCAGCAAGGGAGGATAGATCCAAATTACGAAAGGTTTAACCTCTCTCAAAAAGACGAACCGATAAAACCTCCCACATCGAAAACATAATAGAAAATGCATATAAAATCCGTTTTCGATGAACTAGAGCTTGTCATGGAGATTAACACAAGATCTAAATCCTCACATGAGTAAGAAATAATTAATGGAAGGTTTTACCTATCTCTAAAATACAAACCGGTAAAACCTCCAACATCAAAACGCAATAAGATATAAAAGGGAAATCCGTTTTTGATGACCTAGAGCTTGTTATGGAGATTACCACAAGCTCTATATACTCACATGGATAAGACCAAATAACAACCAAATATGATGATGCAAGTATGCAAAGGTTTGAGCTCTCTCCGAACGATGTGATCGAGTTACTCATTCGAGAGCCCTTCTTGATAGTACGGCTATCTATCCTAAACCCGGTCTCCCACTAACAACATGAGACCGGCAAAAGGGAAAACCTATCAAGATTATACCTTTGCCTTGAGCATTCTACTTGAGTTCGATGTAGACGATCTTGCCCTTCTCAAGATTGAACGCCTTTCTTGATTCTTCATCATCGATCCATGATCACCGAGGATGGCAAGCATCAAACATGAGATCTTCTATAGATGCCGCATTTTGAGCTTGCACAAGACATCTTCTTCTCATTTCATCGACCTTGAAGCCAACACATGATCCAAGCGATGCCAATGGACCAATCCTACAAGTATAACTTAATACACACATTAGTCCATAAAGATTGTCATTAATTACCAAAACCACACATGGGGGCCCAACATGTTCTTTCACCATATCTACTCAAGTCATCTGTGAAAGTAAGAACATAACGATAACCACTGCGCGATGCTACACTCATTGGGCCACACACATCGGTATGTATGATTTCCAATAAGTCCATAGCTCGCTCCATCATACCAGAAAATGGAGTCTTAGTCATTTTACCCATCAGACATGCTTCACATCTTTCAAGTGATTCGAAATCAAATGATTCAAGAAGTCCATCAGAATGGAGTTTCTTCATACGCTTCACTCCAATGTGACCAAGACTACAGTGCCACATATAGGTCGAGTTATCGCTTAATTTCAAACGTTTAGCTTCAATGTTATTAATATGTGTATTACTACAATCGAGATTCAACAAGAATAGACCATCTATTAAAGGTGCATGTGCATAACATATTACTCATATAAATCGAACAACCATTATTCTCGAACTTAAACAAGTAACCATCTCACAATAGATATGATCCAGATATAATGTTCATGCTCAACGCAGGCACCAAATAACGATTATTTAAGTATAAAAGTAATCTCGATGGTAGATGAAGAAGTAGCATGCCGACTGTGATCACATCAGCCTTTGATCCATTTCCAATGTGCATCATCACCTCGTTCTTCGCTAGTTTCTGTCTATTCTGCAGCACCTGTTTCGAGTTACAAATATGAGCAACCGAACCAGTATCAAATACCCAGGCACTACTACGACTACTAGTGAGATACACATCAATAACATGTATATCGGATATACCTTTCTTCTTGATGTTGTCGTTCTTCATATCCGCCAAGTACTTAGGGCAATTCCGCTTCCAGTGACCTTCTCCCTTGCAGTAAAAGCACTCAGTATCAGGCTTAGGCCCAGCCTTGGTTTTCTTTGCCAACGCGGTAACTTTCTTACCGCCCTTTTTGAAGTTTCCCTTTTTTCTTAGACTTGCCTTGATTCTTGAATTTGGTGGTCTTATTGACCATAAACACTTGGTGCTCTTTCTTGATCTCCACTTCTGCAGACTTTAATATGGAGAAGAGTTCGGGCAACGACTTGTCCATATTTTGCATATTGTAGTTCATCACAAAGTTCTTGTAACTTGGTGGTAGTGATTGGAGGACACGGTGAATCCCCAAAGCGTTAGGAATCACTATACCCATGTTTTGGAGCTTACTTGCGTGTCCAGACATCTTAAGCACGTGCTCACTCACGGAGCCGCCCTCTTCCATTTTGTAGTGAAAGAACTTTTCAGAAGCCTCATAACTCTCAACTACCGCGTGAGCCTAAAATATCATTTTGAGTTCACGGACAATATCATGTGGGCCATGGTTCTCAAACCTTTTCTAAAGCTCTGATTCCAAACCGTACAAGATAGCACACTAAATTGTGGAGTACTGATTCTTCCGAGTGAGGAAAACATTCTTCACCTCATCGGTAGCATCAGCTGCAGGTGGGCCACCCAGCGGTGCATCCAGCACATAGGTCAAATTACCAGCATTGAGGACAACCCTCAAGTTGCGGAGCCAATTCGCAAAGTTGCTTCCATTGTTTTTCAACTTTTCTTTCTCTAGGAATGCATAAAAATTGATGGTAGGGCCCGCCATTGATCTACAACATATTTGCAATAGTTTAGACTAAGTTTATGACAAATTGAGTTCTAATTAATAGTTAAATTAATCTAGGTGAACTCCCACTCAAAACAATATCCCTCACATTGTTTTAGTGATCACATGAACCAAATCCACCACATCAAAACGGATCATCACGAGAGATGATGTAGCTTTAATGGCGAACAATCAACATGTTCATCATATCTACTATATGACTCATGATTTACCTTTCGGTGATCCGTGTTCTGAGACCATGTCTGTACATGCTAGGCTCGTCAATATCAAACCTTAGCTTCCGCATGAGCAAATCTGGCTTGCTACCGTTGTACACACTCGTAGAATCTAACACACCTGATCATCACGTGGTGCTTCGGAAGAACGAGCTTTGGCAACGGTGCCTACTAAGGATGAACACTTTATAACTTGATATTTTGTGAGAGGGATCATCTTATATTGCTACCATCGCGAACTAAGTTATACAAGATGCATAAAAGGATTAACATCACATGCAATTAATAATATGTGATATGATATGGCCTTTCTTCTTGTGCTTCCGATCTCCATCTTCAAGCACGAACATGATCTCCATCATCACTAGCATGGCGTCAAGGTCAATGGCGCCGCTCCATGGTTGTCGTCCACCAGCATCAACTATTACAACTATTTTGAATAATAGACACGCAAGTCTAGACGAAATTAAAAGACAACCATATGGCTCCTGTCGGTTGCCGACTTACAATAAGGAACATAGCATACATCATATACAATCACAATCATGGCCATATCACATCGCATCACACCCCTGCAAAACAAAGTTAGACGCCTCTAATTTTCTTTGCACGTTTTACGTGGTCTGGGGATTTCAATAAGTGTCGTTCTAACTTACGAACAAGAACCACAACGTTGATACTAGTATTGTCAATCACCTGTTGTAAATTGAATCTTAACTATGTTGAGAGAAATAGGCACCCGCAAAGCCACTTATGCAATACGAGTTGCATGTCAAGCATGCAGCAAGTCTCATGAACAATGTCATGTAAGGTTAGCCCGGGCCGATTCATCCCACCATCCCGCAAGATGCAAAGTACACAAGAAGCAATCGACAACAAAAGCATCAATGCCCACAATGACCATTGTGTTCTACTCATGCAATAGATCTACATATAGACACGGCTCTGATACCACTATAGGGGTTCATAGCATGGAAAACAAAAAAATTCTACTACATGCACACAAACAAGCCAAGATCTATCTACTATATTGTAGCAACGAGTCGATTAGAGTACTCACCCTCGAAGATTCCAAAGTGGTTAACGAGAGCAGATTCTCGTGGGTGATGTAGTTGTACACTTTCCGATCTCAAGATCGCGTACACGATCCTTCCGACGCTGCATTCCGGCAGCGCTTCCGCAGTCGGTCACACGTTCGGTACTCGATGAAGACCTTCCTCTCCCTTGTTCCAGAAGGCAGCGGAGGTTGTAGTTCTCCCCCCGCGATTCCGGCAGCACGACGGCGTGGTGTCGGAAGTAGAGGGAAAATACTATAGGGCTTCGCCTAAGCCGGAGCAGGTTATGGTGGATCTAGGGTTTCTGGAGATCTAGGGTTTAGAGGGCCGGAGAGGAGGAGGCATGGCCGGAGGCGGCTGGCGGCGGCGGCACTGGGGGGCAGCGACGATGGCGCGACGACAAGGTGCGGATGGGATGGTGTTGTGTGGCCTTGGGGCACCCCCTCCCCTCTATTTATGAGAGGGAGGGCAGCTCGGAAGAGGGGAGTTTGAATCCTTCCCCAACTCCCTCTCCTTGTTGGCTTGTGGTAGAGGGAAAGAAGGATTCTTTCCTTCCTCCACTAGGATACATTGTCCCAGTTTGACTTTTCAAACTTTTCTTTTGACTTTCAATTTGGAGTTTGATTTCTTTCTTGCTAATGCCCAAACAAGTGACCTAGGACATGATCCAATCATTCCACTTATCCATGACATATTCATGTACCCTTCCCCTTCCGGTCTGGTGAACCTTCTAGACCCTTCTAGAACCTCTCCGATGAAGTCATCGGAATCATTCCCGAACTCCGGAATTGAACTTTCCTTATATGAATCTTATTCTCCGGACCATTTCGGATCTCCTCATGATATCCCGGATCCCATCCGAGACTCCGAACAACATTAGGTCTCCCTACTTACATTCCATATCTACTAAACAACATCGAATCCTTAAGTGTGTCTCCCTACGGTTCGTGAATTACGCGGACATGACCGAGACACTTCTCCGATCAATAACCAATAGAGGAATATGGAAATTCATATGGCTCCCACATATTTCTACGATTACTTTGCGATTGAATGAACCACTTACATACGATACCAAATTCCCTTTGTCTTGCGATAGTTTACTCATCCTAGGTTTGATCGTCGGTATCTCTGCATACCTAGTTCAACCTCGTTACCGATAAGTACTCTTTTCTCATTCCCGTGATATGTGATCCCTTGTGAGACAGTCACATGTTTGCAATCTAATTGGATGACATTCCACCGAGAGGGCCCAGAGTATATCTATCCGTCATATGGATGGACAAATCCCATTCTTGATCCATGTGCCTCAACACATACTTTCCGAACACTCAATGTCACCTTTATAGCCAACCAGTTACGGTGTGGTGTTTGATGTCATCAAAGCATCCTTCCAGTGATGGTGATTAGCATGATCTCATGGTCGAAGGAATTAGGTTACTATGTATCAAAAAGCTTATAGCAAATGAACTATTGAAATGACTTGATCTTTATGCTACGCTTATCTATAGGAGTATGTCCATCACACCATTCTCCTAATGATATGATCTTGTTTTTAATAACATCTCAATGTTCATAATTGGGAAACCACGATCATCTATCAACCAACAAGCTAGTATTATAAAGAGGCTTTACCAGGGACTCTAATTTAGTTTACAAATCACACAAGTATTAATGTTTCCGGTTAATACTATTATAGCATGAATGTAAACATTTATCATAAGCACAAAGATATAATAATAACCACTTTTATTATTGCCTCTAGGGCATATCTCCAACACATGTCAGCCTCCGGTATGATGCGTGAGTAGTTCCACCTTGGACTATGGGTCCGTGTAGTAGCTAGATGGTTCTTTCTCCTTCTTTGTGATACCATGTTTAGATCTTGTGAGCTTCGTTCATGATCAAGATCATCTATTTGTAGTCATGCATGTTGTGTTTGCGGGGATCCGATGGATATTGAGATTACTATGTCAGATTGGTTAATGATCTATCTTATTGATTCTATCATGTTTGTATTATTTGAGATCTTGCATGCTCTCCATTTTTAGTAGCTTTCTTGGCCAAGTAGATGCTAGTGACTCCAAGAGGGGGTATTTATGCTCGATAGTGGGTTCATGCCTCTATTGAATCTGGGGAAGTGACAGAAATCTCTAAGGTTGTAGATGTGTTGTTGCTACTAGGGACAAAACAACAATCTCTTGTTCATGGAACAATTGTATTTTTACTTTACACACCTTGCTTAAAGAAGTTATCCGTTGTTTGCAACTTAATACTAGAGGGGGTTCGGATGATAACCTGAAGGTGGATTACTAGTCATAGATGCAGGTTGATGGCGGTCTATGTATATTGTTGTAATGCCTAATCAAATCTCATATGATCATGAATGTCTAGTATTGCATTATTATTCCTTGCTCTGTCCTGTCAATTGCCCCGCTGTAATTTGTTTACCCAGCATGTTATGTTGTTATTCTTAAGGAGAACACCTCTAGTGAACCGTGGACCCTGGTCCAATCTTTACCATTGATACATCTTCCATTGTTACTGTTTACTTTCTGCAAGCCACCGTTACCTTCCACACCATACGGTTAATCCTTTGTTTTCAGCAAACCGGTGGGATTGACAACCTCACTGTTCGTTGGGGCAAAGTCCTGAGTTTGTGTTGTGCAGGTTTCCAAATTGCTACCAACACCTTTGAGTCGTTTCCTTCCTCCTCCTGGTTTGATAACCTTGGTTTCTTTCTGAGGGAAGACTTGATGTTGTGATCATCATACCTTCCTCTTGGGGTTTCCCAACGAAGCTCTACAGTGATCCGAGCCGCCATCCATGAGTTTTCTGGTGCCGTTGCCGGGGAGGCTAAGGATGGCTTCACAAGGGGAGTCCTTCACAACCTTTCTCTTTACTTTGTTTTTGTTTTGGTTAGTTTATTTTGCTTTGTTTTGCTTGCTTCTTTTTATCAAAAATTTCAAAAAAATAGTTTCATTTGGTTTGCCTTTTCTTATCTAAAACACACAAAAATTAGTTCCTACTATAGTTGTTGGTCTGTTATTGCCTTGCTTTGTCATGCTTTCTATCAATGGTTGATTTCTTTGAAATTATTTCTCATTGGCAAGGTGGGTTCATGGAAGAACAAACATATTATTATAAGGAACACCGCTTGTCACAAAAAGGGAAACACTTATGGGAAAAAATGGTAAATTGAATACCATTGCTAGAAACGTGTGCTCTACTTATAATGTTACTTATTGTTGCGATAAATCTTGTTGCGGTAGGAGGTATAAACACCTTCCTTTTCAGTGTGAGTATAATGATAATGTTACCATATCTTCATATGTTAAAGGAAATTATGACTTTTATGATGTGGAACAAATTGAAGAATTTATTGCTTGGACGGGTGCATTTGAACTTGCTAGTTTGCTTGAAAATACTGATGATTCACCTTATGAATATGAGATTTATGATATACTTAAATTTTTCTTTGATAATTACAAGGAAGAAAATGGCTATATTCTTGAACATTTTAATAGATGCTTTTCACAAACGGAAGAGACTAATGCCTTGCAGGAGCCTATGGAAGAAGAAATTGATAAACCTGAAAGCTCATTAGATGAAAAAGAGGAGGAGAGTGATGAACAAAAGGAGGAATAATGGATCTACCCATGCCTACCTTCTAATGAGAGTAACTCTTTATCCCTTACATTGTTTGATTGTCCCCCATGTTTACCAAAGAAGGATGAATGTTATGTTCTTGTGGATTCTTTTAAAATATCTACTATGGGTAAAACTTGTGATAGTAATTATGCTCCCGTTATCTATAATAATCCTTTGTTTGTGCCTAACTTTGAAATGCATGGTACTAACGAGTTTTGCTTAGAAAATGTTTATGATAAATCTCTAAATGATGGTCCTATATTGGTTGATAATATTAATTGTACTACTATTGAAAATGAGATTGGAGGAGTCTTGAATTTATATTGGAACCCCATACCTCTTGAGAATGCTCAGTCATCTTGTTATAAAATTGTTAAAAGTGGGCTTGAAGGTTTTAATCCCACTATTTTTGAGCTTGATAAAAATTATGTGTTTATAGATCATGAAAAGCATACTTTATGTGATAGTTATATTGTTGAGTTTATTCATGAGGCTACTGAAAATTATTATGAGAGAGTAAAATATGGTTGTAGAAGTTTTCATGGTACTGAAACACCTCTCTATGTGCTGAAAGTTTTGAAGTTGCTCTTGTTTTATCTACCCATTCTTGTTACTATGTGCTTCTTTGATTTATTATCTTACAAGATTCCTATGCATAAGAAGTGGGTTAGACTTAAATGTATTTTGAATTTGCTTATTGATGCTCTCTTTTACTTCAATTCATATTTCTTATGTGAGCATCTTTCTATGCCTAACTTAAAGGCGTTAAAGAAAAGTACTTCTTGGGAGATAACCCAATATTTTGAGTCTTGGAAGTTATTACTTCTGTAATAACCTCTTCTTATCCTTTTTGTTTGATTTTTGTGCCAAGAATAACCTCTAATGTGAGGGAAGTAAGATTTGGGGAGTTGCTATCCCGAAAAAGATTTTTCTGCTCCACTGTAAAAATTCTTGAAAAATCTCTGTAAGTCGGATTGAGCTATAATTTTTTGAATAAATCCCCCAGGTTGTTAGCTAAATTTCGTTAGTTCAACACTTTTTATTTGAGCAACAGAATGTCTTTGAAAAAATCATTTTTACATGCTGGTCTGTTTTGACAGATTTCTGCCATTATTTGCATTTGCTTCTTATTGATTCCTTTTTGGGTTCTTTTTTGGAAATTGAGCCTTTTGAGGGAATTGCTACAGTAGCTTGTGTCTTTAGTAAAAGTTTTGCTGTTTTGAAACTAAACCCGAAGGTCTATTATCTTTTGAATGCACTAATGTTGCTAATGAAGATTGTGTGATGTTTTGAATGAAGGAAATTTTTTAGGTGTAAGGGTAGAATGATGTGATGAGATGAAGAATGAACAAAAGCTCAAGCTTGGGGATGCCACCCCGTGTCACCCCAAGAAATAATCAGGAGGTACAAGCGTCAAAGCTTGGGGATGCCCAAGGCATCCCCTTCTTCATTAATAAAAATCTCAGGTCTTTCTAGACACTTCGTTTTTATTGTTTCATGCATTGTTGTGTTGTTCTTGGAGCGTCTTAGTTTACATTTTTGGTTTTTGTTTGCTTAGTTTGCTTGAATAAAGTAGTTGGACCCCCATTTTCGCTGTGTTGTTTCAAATAAGTTGATTGTGTTGGAAAGGAGTAGGAAGTTCTTGCTTTAGTAGTACAAGAGGAGCTTGCTTTGACTGTGACTTAGTCTTTATCATGTCATGCTAGATGTTGTTTTGACCTTATGCTTAGTGATTATTGTTGTAGCATGTAGCATGACTTGTTCCAAACAATTAGGATTACTTAATGTGCCTTGAAAGAATTATACGTTGTTTTAGCATACAAAAGCATAGTATTGTGGTATTCTCCTTTGATGCTTGATTTGGGTTGACTTGCCACATGCTTACACCATGTTAAGACTATGAACCAGTCACCTTAGCCTCTATGATCATTTAGTTTTTGACTTGTGGTACCACTTTATGCTTTGATTAGTAATGTTTTGTCGCTCTGCATGATTATGGCCATTATTGCTCTCTTAGTTGGTCGCTCCTAGTCTTTTCCTAGCCTCCACTTGTATGAGTAAGCTCTACTCATGCATCCAACTCACAAGAAACCAAGTTATTTCAAAGTGTCCACTATAAATTCCTATGCATGGTATGTTACACCATTCCAAGTATATTCTTGTTTCATCTACCTTCCAATTAAAAAGTCATTTTGTTATGTGAAAAATTAGTGATTAAAGCTCTCACAAACTTGACGGCACACTTTATTTTTTTGCCCCTAATAAACTTGAACCATTGTGTCATTTATGTTGTATATTCTTGCACTTATAAGTTGCAATTAGTAGAATCATGCTATCACGGGGAACGCTTTCAACACTTGTAAATATCTACCCAGTTGATATCATGCTCTTTTGTTTATGGATGTCGTCGGTGTGAAATGAAAGGGAAGATTGTAAGTCCATGGAGTTATGTATGTGTGTGTTAGAGAAACGCCAGGGCCACTAGCCTAATCCATGCCTAATCATGGTGGAAACTTGCAGCATTACCATACTGAGCAATTTATGAAGCATTCTTCTTATAAAAAAAGAGATAGAAAAAATATATTGAGAAAAAGAAAAGAAAAAGATGAGAAAAGAGGAAAGAGAGAAAAAAACACCATTTTCCTATGGTAAATAAGAAGATTGCTGAGATGCTCATTGTCTGCTTGCCTTGTCATTTTGATATGGGATAACTCATGTATCATGTGCAAGGGGTACCCCATTGGTGGTTCTCTATGAAACACATGTACTTACTATGACAAGAAATTACCGGTGACTAAAGTTGAGTAGCATGAGGAGCGGCCCTCGTACTCAAGGGACATGAGATTGCCAACCTATACTTTGTCAAGCATATACTCCATACTTTGTTCACTTTAACCTTAATCACTTCAAGATGCTTATGATAGGGGCAATGAGAGCTAAAAGCTAACAAGTACCAATTTTTTTGGAAGCTCTTTATGTGACTTGAAATCCCTGCTTCCTTTGAAGGGCCTTTCTTCTACTATTATATTGAGTCTCCACCTTCTATCCTTTGGCACCAATTAAGAGAGCATAGTTGCCATTCTTAGTTCTATGTGCATTTTCCCGAAACTCATTGATTGATTCATATTGTTGATATTGTTTGTTCTTGAACTATTTGTATCTAGTCACTCTTATGAACTTTGAAGGTGTCCTATGCATTTATGTTTTGCTACTCCATGAGGGACAAGATGAATGCCACTATGCTATGTTTTCTGTATGTGAAACAAACAAACGTCTTTCAATGCATTGTTATTCATGATCTTTGTTTGTATCATTTCATGTTGCAGCATAGTTGCTTTGTCTTATTGTTAGAACTTTATTTTTCATGCTCATGTTTAGAGTACTTTGTTCCCAACTTTCAATGCTTGCAAATGGTTTGATCTTGATTGTGATGGTGCAAGTCACCTCAAAAATTATTCTTTTTATCACTTACCTACTCGAGGACGAGCATGATTTAAGCTTGGGGATGTTTGATACGTCGTAAACGTATCTATAATTTTTTATGTTCCATGCTTGTTTAGTATCTACTTTGCTTTGTCTACACTTTGAGGTATTTTTATATGTTTTTTGGGACTAACTTATTAACAAGATGCCACACTGCCAGTTGCTTGTTTTTTTTTGTTGTTTTTGGTTCCAGAAAAGTCAGAAAATCAATATTCTCAGAATTGGACGGGACAAAAGCCAAAGTCAATATTTCACCGAGGAGAACACGGAGCCAGAAGACGAGACGGAGGAGGGCCACGAGGGGCCCACACCCCCTGGCCGCGCGGCCAGGCCTGGCCCGCGCCTGGGGGGTAGGGTGCGGCCGCCTCGGGCACCCCCTTTGCCTATAAGAAGCCCCCAATACCTAAACCCTAAGTACCCGATCAGATCTCCACGAAACAGTCTGTAGCCGCCGCCACCATCATCCCTAGATCGGGGTGCAAGCTCTTCCGGCACCTGGGAGGAGAGATCATCCCGGAGGCCTTCTTCATCACCATGTCAGCCTCCGGTATGATGCATGAGTAGTTTCACCTTGGACTATGAGTCCATGTAGTAGCTAGATGGTTGTTTCTCCTCCTTTGTGCTACCACATTTAGATCTTGTGAGCTCCGTTTATGATCAAGATCATCTATTTGTAATCATGCATGTTGTGTTTGCGGGGATCCGATGGATATTAAGATTAATGTCAGATTGGTTAATGATTCTATCTTATTGATTCTATCATGTTTGTATTGTTTGAGATCTTGCATGCTCTCCATTTCTAGCAGCTTTCTTGTCCAAGTAGATGCTAGTGACTCCAAGAGACGGTATTTATGCTCGATAGTGGGTTCATGCCTCTACTAAATCTGGAAAAGTGACAGAAATCTCTAAGGTTGTAGATGTGTTGTTGCTATTAGGGAGAAAACAACAATCTCTTGTTCATGGAACAATTGTATTTTTACTTTACACACCTTGCTTAAAGCAGTTATCCGTTGCTTGCAACTTAATACTGGAGGGGTTCGGATGATAACCTGAAGGTGTATTACTAGTCATAGATGCAGTTGGATGGCGGTCTATGTATATTGTTGTAATGCCTAATCAAATCCCATATGATCATGAATGTCTAGTATTGCATTGGTATGCCTTGCTTTCCTGTCAATTGCCTCGCTGTAATTTGTTTACCCCGCATGTTATGTTGTTATTATTAAGGAGAACACCTCTAGTGAACTGTGGACCCCGGTCCAATCTTTACCATTGATACATCTTCCATTGTTACTGTTTATTTTCTGCAAGCCACCATTACCTTCCACACCATACGGTTAATCCTTTGTTTTCAGCAAACCGGTGAGATTGACAACCTCACTGTTCGTTGGGGCAAAATCTTGAGTTTGTGTTGTGCAGGTTTCCAAGTTGCTAGCAACATCTTTGAGTCGTTTCCTTCCTCCTAATGATTCGATAACCTTGGTTTCTTTCTGAGGGAAGACTTGTTGTTGTGCTCATCATACCTTTCTCTTGGGGTTTTCCAATAAAGCTTTACAGTGATCTGAGCCGCCATCAGGTACGTGCACATATTCGCAAGAAAAATTTGGAATTTTATGAACTCAAAGGCACCATTCTCAAAAAATTCAAATCCCGAGCTCCATTGCCAGAAATCCATATCCTGATATTTATTACTAATTTTTTTTATACTTTTATTTGTAGTGGCAAATGGGTAAATATCTCTTGTAAAGAGAATATATATTTTGTATAAATTCTCGTGACAATCAATTAATAGATATTTGAATCATACTGTACAAAATCATGACGAATCATGCCTCATAGCAACTAATAAGAACATCTTCCCCAATTTTTGTTTACTTTCAATGTTTTGTACGTATTAAGGCAAAAGAATATACTTTGGAATAGAAAATAATTAAACTTCTATCTGAGCAAAATGGATATATAATTCCATTGTGCATACAACTCCTTACAAACCTAAACTAAATACTTTGCATTATGTATACAACTCCTTCCAAACCTAAACTAAATACTGCCAGGTAACTTCCTCCAACAAGGTGCGTACGGAAACGATTGTGTTATGGACTTAAACATGGAAACATAATGTTTCGGGTAGATGTTGCCCAAGTCTTCAATCTTCGGATTACTGAGATGATAGGCCAATCCTCTATGGACAAATTCACTCAGAAAGATAATTTCTTTATATGGATAAAATCCAAGGATCGAAAATCCAATGTCCTTTCTAACTCTAAGTCCAGTGTCAAGAGTATTCTCGTTGTCTGAGTTCCATTCGGATGTATCTCCTTCTTCTTCTTCTTCTTCTTCTTCTTCTTCTTTCATATCGATCGGAGAAGTAGAACCATAGGAACTGTAGTTGATATCTTCCATAATCCAGGGTCCTTTGACTTCTCAATCATACATTCCAGGTGACAACATATCATCAAGGTTGTTATCATGCCTCAACACCCACTCAATCTCGCCGAACGATTCATTAAGTATTCAGACTCGAAGCCGATGTTGAGGATCCAATGATGCAAAGTAAACCCCAGTCTCTGACCTTCCAAGACAAATCTCTTTATAGCTCGTATCAACATGTACGTGCGGTTGAAATGCTTGGTAGGTGCAGTTTGCCAAGGATATTCTGGCGGAAACAAGTCATTTACAATAAAAGGGATATCAATAAATCACAACTTTGATATTCTATGTATAACAAAAAAAAATACAATCATGCTAAAAAATGGTACTCCCTCTGACCCATATTAGTTAATTAGATTAATCTAGATACAAATATATCTTGTCAAGTTTTAGTGTTAAATATATCTGTATCTAGACAAATTTAAGTTAACTAATATGGGTGAAAGGGGGTATTAGTTCATTCATACCTCATCACAAACCGGTCAAGCACATAAAGATGTCCTTGCCAGTAGGCAGAGTGTTTCCGCATCATGGACGACTTCCTTAGCTCCCCTAGATGACCGACGGTCCCTATGGCATCCCCTCGCCGAGCAAACAACCTCGCCTCCCAATTCCCCATCGCCGAAAAGAAGACATGTAGACTATATGGTGATGGAGGCCATTCTAGCTGCCGTTCAATCCCAGTGTGTGGAAGTTGTGGGATTTTTAACACCTCATAGTGTGGTGAGACGGCGGGGTCAAACGCTATGTAGCTTGGATGCACGTCCAAGTCAGGCAAGAGCGTCGGCAAGGGCGCCCATTTTCGTGTGGCCGGGTTGACCACGTAGGACCAAAACAGAAGGAGGCCATTGCAATGATCCTTGACGAGAGTATCGTTGTATTCCTCTGGGGACACGTAATGGAGCTCGCCGCTGATCAAGGCTCCATCCCTCGGGGGCCAAAAGAAGAACTCGGAGATTTCGAGGTCATGGTAGTTGATGAAGAAGCCAGCTAGCGAGGACGAAAAGAGATCTAGCATATGGAGATGGTCGATGGCGGCGTGCCAGGCCTTGTAGACGCAGCGAGCCGCTGCGAGGCCGTGTGGCTGAAGGCGGCGGAGGATGGCCACGAGCAAGTTGTCCGGTAGCTGCTGCGTTAGGTCTATCGACTCCATGATTAGTTTGTCACGCCTGCGCTTGCTCTTTGCGTCCTTGGCTTTTTTTCTGAATTCAGGAGCTTTATAACTTAAACAATGGGATTACAATCCTTAGCAAGGATCTGAGATAAGAAGGGTGGATTATAGTTGATCCACAAGCACCTTCTTCTAGCACTACTAGCAACCTTAGTACAAGAATGAGCCGCCATATTGGCAAGTCTCCCAACAAAATAAAATTTGATGCTAGCTAAAAACCCACTAAGCTCCTTAATCTCCTGGCATAAACCGGCAATTTCAGATCTGCCTCCACCAGGGTCCTCAACCAACTTTAGAACCTCTTTTGCATCAGATTCAATCTCGACCTTATGGAAGTTCCGGTCGATAGATAGTTGAATGCCATCCCTTATCGCCTTCGCCTCCATGATCATCGCATTAGCCGCATCCCGATACCAGAGGGCTTGGCCAAGTACAAGTTGTCCATCAGAGTTTCTGACAACCAGACCAGTTGACCCCTCACCATTCTCAGGATTGAAACCTGCATCCACATTTATCTTCAGATAGTCGGCCTCTGGTTTCTTCCAAACAGGCATCACCTTGGCAGTAGCTGGGCTCTTCTTCTTCCCTGGCTGAGCAAGGTCAAAAGTAGTCTCCAGAACCCACTTTACCGACGTCTGCACTGATCTGCCCCCGTCACCATGCAACACATCTTTCCTCTCCGTCCAGATGGCCCAACACCCACATAATATAATGCAGGATGCCTCTTTAGTCACCCTAGCTCCTCCGATAAGATCAGTGGCCCATGTCAATGGGTGGAGAGCTGGGATCTTAACGGATATTGTCTTGTTTAATTCATTCCAGAACGTTTTCGCCCAAGAGCATTTAAAAAATGCATGGACAATAGTCTCCTCATCCACCCCACATGCTTTGCAGTTTGAGATTTCCTCCATATGTCTCTTCTTGAGAATTTTTCTACACGGAATGAACTCATTAATCACCCTCCACCAGAAATTTTTAACCTTCGGTTGATAGGGCAAAGGTGTCCGATCTTTCGATGAGATGATGATAATCGATTTGGGTGGAGTTCGGGCTTGACGATCCGACTACACGTGCAAGCACGAGCGCCAATGCAATCGCTAGGCCAATCTCCTGGAGGTTACCGATCCTGCGGGAACACGATCAGCCTGACCAACGAGGGTCTTAATTCCTACCTGCAATCGAGAACAAGTAAGAACCAATATTGCAATCAAGATATTACGGATTAAGAGGAAAGCTTTATTGAAAAGGTGGGATCCTGTATAGGTGCGAAGTATAAGAGGCCTCTGCGACGCTCGAGCCTTGGCGAAGTTGCTATGATGGCTAACTTAATGTCTAAACAAAATCCAAGTCTAGGGTGACGGCTATGGGGAGTATTTAAGGATGAAAAGGTGGGGTTTCGGCCAGCCATGGAAGTGGTGGCCGAATCCAACCCTAGAAGTCCTTTTCCCCTCAAATACGGACTCTAAAAAGTGGCTAATTAAAATCCTGCGAAAATTACATGGGCCTGGCCCAAAATAAAGGTGTCGCAGCACCATATTAAGCTATGGACGAATTCGTGAAGTATTAACCTTGAATATTTCGTCCAAGCCTTCTTTCTTCATTATGATGGCCTCAACGTTCTGAAATCTTCATCCGTGGCCTTCTCTTGGATCATCACATGCTTGCTGCCATCTCCATGCATGGCCATGCTCCAATGCTTGTCCCTCTCATCCATGCTTGGTCCATCATTCCTAAGAGTAAGAAATACATCTGATTTAGGCAGCATCATATTCACATGTATGTAAGGAATAGTTCCAAAAAACGAAAGTACCTGATAGTTAAGTTGTTTGGCACGAGATCTTGTGATGGGTCCTTGTATGTGTGTAGCTGTAGGTACAACAGTTGTATCAATAGAAGGGATGTCCACATCATGCTCCCCTTCTTGAATTGAAGTCGTCCTCGACGCAATCTCATCTTCCTCACCAAAGTAAGGCTTCAAATCTGCAATGTTAAACGTAGGACTAACCGTACCAAAGTCTGCAGGCAACTCAAGTTTATATGCATTATCATTTATTTTCTCTAACACCTTAAAGGGACCAGCAGCACGCGGCATTAACTTAGACTTGCGTAAATTAGGAAAACGATCTTTACGCAAATGTAACCAAACAAGATCTCCAACATCAAACACAACATGCTTTCTCCCTTTATCCCAGCAAGTTTATACTTAGCATTCATGTGTTCAATATTATCTTTAGTAGTCTTATGCAAGTTTAATATTATTTCAGCGCGTTGTGTAGCATCCAAATTATTTTGCACCGAAGAAGATAAAGGCAATAAATCAATAGGTGCACGAGGAACAAAACCATACACAATCTCAAACGGGCACATCTTTGTGGTAGAATGCAACGAACGATTATAAGCAAATTCTATATGAGGTAAACACTCTTCCCACAATTTTAAGTTCTTCTTTAAAACAGCCCGCAACATAGTAGACAAAGTTCTATTTACTATTTCAGTTTGTCCATCAGTTTGGGGATGACATGTAGTACTAAACAACAATTTAGTCCCCAACTTAGCCCATAAACATCTCCAAAAGTGACTAAGAAATTTAGTATCACGATCAGAAACAATAGTATTTGGCACACCATGCAAACGAACAATTTCACGAAAGAACAAATCAGCAATATGCGCAGCATCATCCGTTTTATGACAAGGGATAAAGTGTGCCATCTTAGAAAACCGATCCACAACAACAAAAATACTATCCCTCCCCTTCTGTGTTCGTGGCAATCCCAAAACAAAGTTCATAGAAATATCCTCCCAAGAAACACTAGGAACAAGAAGAGGCATATATAAACCATGTGGATTAAGGCGAGACTTAGCTTTTTGACAAGTAGTGCAGCGTGCCACAAATCTCTCAACATCTTGACGCATACGTGGCCAAAAGAAGTGTGCAGCAAGAACATCCTCCGTCTTCTTAACACCAAAGTGTCCCATCAATCCTCCTCCATGCGCCTCCTGTAACAACAAAAGACGAACAGAACTATCTGGAATGCATAGTTTGTTAGCGCGAAACACAAATCCATCATTGAAGACGAACTTGTTCCATGTTCTACCATCTCTACAATTCTGCAACACATCTTTAAATTCAGCATCATGCACATATTGTTCCTTAATAGTTTCCAATCCAAATATTTTGAAGTTAAGTTGAGATAACAAAGCATAACGGCGCGACAAAGCATCAACAATAATATTATCTTTATCCTTTTTGTGTTTGATAACATAAGGAAAAGACTCAATAAATTCAACCCACTTTGCATGACGACGATTCAACTTAGCTTGACTACGAATATGCTTCAAAGATTCATGATCGGAATGTATAACAAATTCTTTAGGCCATAAATAATGTTGCCAAGTTTCTAATGTCTGAACTAACGCATATAATTCTTTATCATAAGTAGAATAGTTCAGACTAGCCCCACTCAATTTCTCACTAAAATATGCAACAGGTTTTCCCTCTTGTAATAACACCCCTCCCAAACCAATTCCACTAGCATCACATTCAAGCTCAAAAGTCTTAGTAAAATTAGGAAGTTGGAGTAAGGGAGCATGTTTTAGCTTATCTTTCAATATGACGAAGGCCTGTTGTTGTGCATCGCCCCAAACAAAGGGCACATCCTTCTTGGTAAGCTCATTCAGCGGCGCGGCAATTGATCCAAAGTCTTTGACAAAGCGCCTATAAAAACCAGCGAGGCCAAGAAAACTCCTCATTTGTGTGACCGTCTTGGGCTGCGGCCAATTCTCAATAGCTTCAATCTTGGCTAGATCCACTTCAATACCCTGTGATGTAACAACATAGCCAAGAAACGCAACTCGATTGGTGCAAAAGGTGCACTTCTCAAGGTTACCAAACAAACGTGCATCACGTAAAGCATTGAAAACAGCACGTAAATGGTCCAAATGATCCTCTAAAGATTTGTTGTAAATCAGAATATCATCAAAGTAGACTACCACAAAACGTCCAATAAAAGTACGTAAAACTTCGTTCATTAATCTCATGAAAGTGCTAGGTGCATTAGTTAAACCAAACGGCATCACTAACCACTCATATAAACCAACTTAGTTTTAAATGCTGTTTTCCATTCATCTCCTAATTTCATACGAATCTGGTGGTAACCACTACACAAATCAACTTTAGAAAACATGGTAGAGCCACTCAATTCATCAAGCATGTCATCTAAACGTGGAATAGGATGACGATAGAGAATAGTAATATTATTGATAGCTCTACAATCAGTACACATGCGCGAAGAACCATCTTTCTTAGGTACCAAAATAATAGGAACAACACAGGGGTAAAGGGACTCACGAATATGATCTCTGTCGAGTAGTTCCTGAATTTGGCGTTGTATCTCCTTTGTCTCCTCTGGATTGGTTCTATATGGCGCGTGGTTGGGCAACGTAGCACCAGGAATTAGATCAATTTGGTGCTCAATTCCTCTAATAGGAGGTAGTCCTGGTGGCAGCTCAGCGGGAAAGACATCCTCATATTCCTGCAAAAGGTTAGCAATAGCAGGTGGCAAAGAAGGAGGCATATCCTCAAATGAAAACAAAACTTCTTTGCAAATAATGGCATAACATTGAGTATTGTTTACATCTAGTTCAGCAATATCAATTTTATTTGCAAGTATGCATGGATTCTTCAAACGAATTTCAGTAGCATGGGTAGAATCAGATTTAGTGTTCTTTGGTGGTACAAAATCTGCAGCAACAATCTGATTCTCACTTTTATTTTTCTCCTCAGTTTTAGCTCTACTAGCTCTAGCAAGATCATCTTTTAAAATCTGTTCGGGAGTCATAGGTTTTAGACCAATTTTCTTTCCATCATGCATAAGACAATAGTGATTAGTTTTGCCATTATGAACAGATTATCTATCAAATTGCCATGGTCTACCAAGTAACAAAGAACAAGCTTGCATAGGTACAACATCACAATCAACAAAATTAGAATATGTACCAATAGTAAAATGCACGCGTACCATTCTTGTTACCTTGATCTTGCGAGAACTCTCAAACCATTGGATGTAATATGAATGTGTGCGTTGTCTTGTTGGAAGTGCAAGCTTCTCTACCATGTCAACACTAGCCAGATTGTTACAACTTCCTCCATCAATGATGATCCGTATAGCTCTTTCCTTGACAACACCACGTGTTTGGAACAGGTTGTGGCGTTGATCTTGCTCAGATTTGCTCAATTGCACACTCAACACACGTTGTGTAATTAAGCTCTTGTATTGATCAGCAGCTTCAGCTCCCATTACCTTTATCTCTTCATCAGCATCAGAATTGTCTCCATCGCGAGCAGAAATAAGGGCTAATGTATCTTCATCGAAGTCACTCGCTGAATCGTACTGACCATCATCCTGCACCATCATCACATGTTGTGTTGTGCACTGTCTCTCAATATGACCAAAACCCTAGCACTTGCGGCATTGTATATCCTTTGTCTTACCCGTGGAAGCCATAGAAGATGCACTACGAGCAGGAGCATTGGATGACGATGGAGGGGCAGCTGGAAATCTTGTGGTGGCCTTGGATGTGGTAGTAGCTGGTGGCGAATCACGAGAAGGAGGTGCTGACTGTCGGGATGTCCAAGTGGATGTGCGACCTGCAGAATTATTAGTCCTCCTCCATGGTGTTTGGCGATCCTGCACTTCACGTTCAGCTTTGCAAGCAAGATGAAACAAACGAGTGATAGAATTATATTCCTTATAATCTAATATGTGTTGAATGTCCTTGTTTAATCCACCAAAGAAACGTGCAAGCATTTGTTCAGTAGATTCAACAAGACCACACCGAACCATCCCCGTTTACAATTCCTGATAATACTCTTCTATAGAATTTTTTTCCTTGCTCTAAACGTGTCAGATTCTTTAGTAAATCACGTTGATAAGTGGGAGGTACAAAACGAACACGCATAGCAGTTTTTAAAGCAGTCCAAGTACTAGGAATAGTAGTAGGATTTAAACGACAATACTCAGACCACCAAAGGGAAGCAAATTTAGTAAATTCACATGTAGCAGCACTAACACACATATTCTCAGGATATTTTAAACATGCAAAACGTTGTTCTACTTCCATCTCCCATGTAAGATATGCATCAGGATTATATTTACCCTCAAAAGATGGAATATTTAATTTAAGCTTAGCAACATGCTCATCATCACGTACCGGTGGTCGAGCGTTGCGGTGGTAATATCGGGGACGTCCAGCAGGTACATGTGGAGGTTGTTCAACCTCCTCGTCAAACAGATCGTCGTTGTCGGGGTCGTAGTAGTACCCGTCGTCTGTCCTCAATGTCGCAGCAGCAGCCGCGACGGAAGTCTGAGGTGCGTCAGCCGCAGCGGTAGCCGCCTAGGGTGCGGCGGCAGCCGAACCAGCAGCCCGACCCGTGATCGGAACGCGCCGTGCGCCATGTGTGGGTGCGGGTGCCAGCAATCTGTTCAAAATCTCCTTGAACCGAGCGTCAAGCTTGGCGTTGAAGGATTTCTCGAGTCCATCGATCTTGTCTACGGCGTTGGTGAGCTTGGTGTCAAACTCCCCTAGGCGCGTATCCATGTCTTCAGCGCGACTGACCAAGAGCGCGGAGAAGTGGGCATGTAGTTCTTCGTTCGTCATTGTGGCAGGGTTCCGCGAAGTATCTGTCATGGTTAGTCCTGAAAAAGCACAGGTATATACTACAGAAGTATGGTGGAAGGCACGCGTAATCTGTCAAGCAATATACGAAGCTCTTACAAGTTCTTACCAAACAGTAGGAAAAGGCGATGTGTAACCGCGAGGATCAGTGGGTACAGAGGTTGAACCAAGCGATTACCAGGAGTCGAGACATAGCACGTGGAGAATATCTGTGGAGCTCTGGGAAGACTTAGCAAAGGGGGTTAGCAATTATCAAAACAGCAATGCAAAAGTTGAAAGAATGCTCAACGACGGTACTATGCTGGTCCTAGGCTAGGCCGTACTAGAGACACGAGCCTAAATCACCAACCGAAGTCACGACGTGACACAATAAGCAATGTATGATGATATGGCACCCTGAAAAGCGAACCGAGAGGTGGAAAATCACTATGTTGGCGAGTGTCTAAAACTGATCTACGGGGTCTAAAAATAGGTTAGCCCCCAAATTTTTTTTTTCAAATTTTTTTATTTTGCGCCGGAAAGCGCGCAGGCGCAAAAAAAATGTCGCTATAACGGCCGATGGAGAAAAGTGATCCCCGGGTTCAAAAACAGTATAGCCAGAATTTTTTTTTGGAGGCGGTTCCAGACTTTTTTTTGCTCTCCTTCTGGACTTACGACCGGGCTCGGAGCTCGACACGGACTTTAGCTTAACACGGGAACAATAAAAAAGGAAAGTAAAAAGAAATAACTAGAAAACAATAACTCTACTCGGACTCGTATCGCGGCAGGAAAACTGATCGGATCTGTGTCGCGGTAGGAAGGCGGTGGCGGAGTATTAGGGTTTATGGTGGCTGAGAGTATGGCGGCGGAATATGGTGGCGGAGTATGGCGGCGGTGATCGGCGAGTGTGGCGGTGACTACTATGATCAGAACTCAAAACTCCAAGGGACGAGACACTAAGACCAGCAACTCGACGCGACGATATAGACACAAATTCAACAATGCAAAAACTAAAAAGATAATGCGAGGCGTAGATTGGTTATGGGATGGATCTAAACTCTAACTGTGTTTTTGGCTTTTTCGTGGGTTATAGGTAAAAACAGATCTAATCTACGAAAACAGTAAAATCTCACCGAGCAACCTGAAATCTGATACCACTTGATAGGGCAAAGGTGTCCGATCTTTCGATGAGATGATGATAATCGATTTGGGTGGAGTTCGGGCTTGACGATCCGACTACACGTGCGAGCACGAGCGCCAAATTGCTAGGACAATCTCCTGGAGGTTACCGATCCTGCGGGAACACGATCAGCCTGACCAACGAGGGTCTTAATTCCTACCTGAAATCGAGAACAAGTAAGAACCAATATTGCAATCAAGATATTGCGGATTAAGAGGAAAGCTTTATTGAAAAGGTGGGATCCTGTATAGGTGCGAAGTACAAGAGGCCTCTGCGACGCTCGAGCCTTGGTGAAGTTGCTATGATGGTTAACTTAATGTCTAAATAAAATCCGAGTCTAGGGTGACGGCTATGGGGAGTATTTAAGGACGAAAAGGTGGGGTTTCGGCTAGCCATGGAAGTGGTGGCCGAATCCAACCCTAGAAGTCCTTTTCCCCTCAAATACGGACTCTAAAAAGTGGCTAATTAAAATCCTGCGAAAATTACATGGGCCTGGCCCAAAATAAAGGTGTCGCAGCACCATATTAAGCTATGAACGAATTCGTGAAGTATTAATCTTGAATATTTCGTCCAAGCCTTCTTTCTTCATTATTGTGGCCTCAACGTTCTGAAATCTTCATCCGTGGCCTTCTCTTGGATCATCACATGCTTGCTGCCATCTCCATGCATGGCCATGCTCCAATGCTTGTCCCTCTCATCCATGCTTGGTCCATCATTCCTAAGAGTAAGAAATACATCTGATTTAGGCAACATCATATTCTCATGTATGTAAGGAATAGTTTCAAGAAACGAAAGTACCTGATATTTAAATTGTTTGGCACGAGATCTTGTGATGGGTCCTTGTATGTGTGTAGCTGTAGGTACAACGGTTGTATCAATAGAAGGGATGTCCACATCATCGGTGGAACCTCTAATTTCCATAGAAGATTCCATAATTTGCTTTCATCTAAACCTGAGCTTGATGCTAGGTTATTTTATTGCAACGACAGGGCCAGGGTTCTGTAGCACGATCTGAATGAGAACTGTCCTGACCTCTCCAAGCTCCACGACCAAAAATCTCCTCCAAAACGGCTGACTGGGATTTTGCCAATAGCAACCGCATCGGCAGGTACAAAATTTGTCTCAAGCTTCTCTTCATCCCACCCATCGCCTTGAGTATTAATCAACTCATTGACATGGACAACCGTTGCTCCCGGTTTCCTGGTGATCGGCTTCATTCTATAGTTCCCAGGGATCCACGGGTCATCCCAAACACCTATAGTAGAGCCATCCCCTGTCCTTTTAATCAGCCCTACCTCCATAGCATCTCTCCCATATAAAATAGCATTCCATACATGTGATGAATTTCTCTTCCTTCTAGCCGACATAAAATCAACTCCATGATAATATTTTCCTTTCAAAACACGAGCACATAAGGAATTAGGATTAGTCAGGAGCCTCCAACCTTGCTTGGCCAGCATAGACTGGTTAAATAAATGGAAGTCCCTAAACCCCATCCCTCCTACACTCTTCGAAATAGCCAGCTTCTCCCATTTCCTCCAATGAATTTTCCTCTTATTCTCATCGCCACCCCACCAGAATCTTGAAATGCAGCTCACTGTCCTTTTCCATAATCTTTTTGATAGCTTGAAGCAGCTCATTACATATGTGGGAATTGCCTGACAGATGGCCTTAATCAAAACCTCCCGAGCGGCGCTGCTCAGCGTTTTAGGCTCCCAACCTCGCAAGATATTCTTTATCCTTGTCAATATATGTTCAAACTATCCATTCATGGACCTACCTAGATCTGTAGGCAAGCCTAGGTATTTTTCAATTTTTGCTTCCGACGAAATACCCGTTGCAGTATGCACTATAGTTTTTGCTTCTGCAAGACAATTGCCACTAAAAAGAATTGCTGATTTTGCTTTATTTACCATCTGTCCAGATCCTCTCTGGTATGCCTCCAGTATAGTATGCAATCTCATAGCTCCCAATGCCGATGCCTGTGTGAATACCAGGCAATCATCCGTGAACAGAAGGTGCGGGATCCATGGAGCGTGGATCCCCACTCTAATGCCCTTAGCAAGAAACTCTCGTCCACTATATTTCAACATTGAGCTAAATCCCTCACCACATAACACAAATAGATAGGGGAAATTGGGTCCCCCTGTCTAATTCCCCTTGTCGGTTTAAAAACTTCAGAAAATTGTCCGTTCACTCTGACCGAAAAGGAGACAGACTCCACACATTTCATAACCAAGTCACTCCACTGGTCAGAAAAACCAAGCTTTGACATTATTGCTCTTAGATAGCACCATTCCACCCTGTCATAGGCTTTTGCCATATCAAGTTTGATTGCACAAGCACCACTCTTCCCTTTCTTCCTCTTGAGGTAATGTATACTTTCATAAGCTGTAATTACATTATCCGAAATTAACCTCCCAGGAACAAACACACTTTGCTCTTCTGAAATAATCTCATCCAGCACCGGTCGCAACCTTAATGCAAGAACCTTTGAAGCAATTTTATAAAGAACATTGCATAAGGCGATGGGCCTATACTGAGATAGTTCCTGCGGTTGCTTGCCTTTTGGAATCAACACTAAAATCGGTTTATTGACGATCTCTGGCATTTCTCCTCCTTCTAGAAAATGCGTTATAGCCGAGCAGACATCGTGTTTAATTAAACTCCAATGTCTAATATAAAACCCAGCAGTGAAGCCGTCTGGTCCAGGGGACTTATTTGGATGCATCATGAATAGCGCCTTCTCAATCTCCAAATCAGAAAAAGGTGCATTAAGTTGTTCATTCATTTGATCCATCACCTTTTGTTGTTCAAACTGAGTAATAACCTCTGGATTAGTATCCTCTTGTGCAGAAAAGAGGGTAGAGAAAAAAATCAACCGACATGCTCTCCACCTCAGTCTGACTCATCGCAAAAGTTCCATATGGTTTCTTTAAGGACTTAATTTTATTTACTCGATCTCTCTCTCTGGCAGTAGCATAAAAGAAACCAGTATTGCAGTCTCCCTCCGCAAGCCACTGGATTCTTGAACATTGCTTCATCATTGATTTCCTCCCTAGCCAGAAGGTCCAATATCTTCTTCATCAAGTCACATTCCTCCTTTGTCGGGCCATTTTGGATTGCATTCTTTCTCACCCTCTCTAAACGATCTCTCATTACTCGAAGATTTTTTAACAGAGCCAAATTCATCTCGGCTCCAATCTTGGAGGTTCTTCTGCATTTTCCCAAGAGATGCATTTAAATCCTCCAAATTATGGGCACCACCTGCACATCTTCCCTCCACTGTTGGAACATATCTGTCATGTTTGGTCCACATATTCTCAAACCGGAACGGTCTTTGACCCCCTCTCCTGTAGCCACTCCGATTTATTGACTGTGATTAACAGTCTGAAGTGGTCAGATTCCGTCGTTTGAATATGACGGAGAGTAGTACTGTCAAATTTATCCAAGCAGGGGCGGATCCAGGATTTGACCATAGGGGGCCAAGATGATAGTGACGATAAAATAGGTATGCAACAAAACTAAATTGAAACCTAAATATATGTAGTTTTGTTGCCCGAACGCCATGTTCTATAACTAAAAGCTTCATTTTATTTGCTCTACCACTACAAACCCATCAAACAAGTTTATAATCTCATGAACAGTAAAATTTACAAAAACATTCTTTATAAATACGAATAACTATACAAGGTTGTAAAAGAATACTAAATAAATGAAGGGGCAGATCTAGTATATGAGCATGTGGGGTAAGAAATAGATTCACCATAAAAGAGATAAATATGAAAATATATCAAGACTTCCTAGTGTATAATATGGATATCAAAATGTAACATTACATGTTTTGCGATAAAATAAGCAAACCACATTCTCCTAGTTTAAGTATTGGTCTACGCCTAGACCTATAAAATAAATCATTAACTCAATAATTAGTTATTCACTAAATAATTCGTAAAAAATGTATATACTATGCAACTGATCTGACAAAACAATTTCTATAAGATGGAGTAATCAAACTAGCAATTCTAGTAGCCAACATGCAATATATTTGGGATCATAACTTAGGACGATCAATTCACGAATTGGGCATGACGTGTGGTGGTGGCATGCCTTATTTGATAGTTTCTAGACGTACTAGAGCTGTGCTTTGTGCCTTTTTCTAATCGGTAATCATGGACATGACGACGCCTAAATAGAAAATCCCGATCCTAGTGATGGTGCTCAACCAACGACACCCTAGCCCTTGGTAAGCGCCGACACGACGGAGGTGGAGAAGGGAGAAATAAGCTGACTTAATCATTGAGGGAAACTGAGTAGAGCACAAATTCAGATGCATCACATGGATCATTTGACCGATCTTTGGTCTTGTAGATGCTTCAATAGGTATGTATTATCCCTTGATGGCTAATTTTTTAGGCTTGTCTCATAAAGCTTGAGTAATCAGCACATTACACATATTAGTATAGGCTGGACAGAGTATTACAATTAGGAGTATAGCATCAAAACTAGTGCTAGCCCTCGCTACATATCCTTCAGGGGGGAGCGATAGGGGGGGGGGGTGGGGCTGGCCACCCCTCGCCCCTCCCTAGATCCACCTCTGTATCCAAGTACACTTCATCACCTAGCCCTCTGTCCAATCGAACTTTGATATTCCGGTCGCCTTGTTGCTTGCTATTCCACGTGTAAGGCAGACCGCAGTACCCAAGATCATTGAATCTGCAATAATCCACCGTCTCTCTAAAACCTTCCATCTTTCATTCCTCCCTTTCTCCTCCTCCTATTTGTTCTGACGCATGCATAATTTCGTTAAAGTCCCCAGCACATAACCATGGAAGATCAACTTCCCTTCTCAAATACTGCAAAAGCTTCCAGCTCCTCTTCCTCCTTGATCGCACTGGTTCCCCATAAAACCATGTAAACCGCCACTCCCCTTCTCCTGTAGCATCATTCTGTATGAAAACATCAATATGATTCTTGCTAAAATATTTTAGCGTTACTTTGCGTCCTTGGCTGATCTCTCCGTGGAAGAGTTATTTATTGAGGAGGAGAAAAGATCTCATGACCGACTCGGTCAAGGAAAACAGTACTAAGGAAAGCTGGCTCGAACGTGTCCTACACGGTCACGACTCACCCCTTTTCTGGCTTGTTAACACCTTTTCCGTGCACAAGAAAACGTCTTCCCCCGCCGGCCCTTGGACTTGGAGACGAGCGTTGGGCCGAAATTTTCCTATGGGCCACAACCGACGCTTCCTTTGCATGCCTTTGAAAAAAAAAAGCGTGTACGTTGGGTTTGTTGTTCCCGCTTCCCCGTACATTTGCGTGCCTTTCGAAACTGAAGAAGTATACAGAGACTGAAGTGAAAATGGATACTTTCATTGACAGTGACAGGGGTATTTATAGTACCCAACCGTCACGAGTATATAGTCGGTTTACATGCATCCCTTCGGGATGGTTGCGTTTGGACAACGCTAGAAGAATAACTGTTGGTAGTTTATTTAAAGATATGTCTAACTGCCATCATAGCCTAAATGCTACGCTACTATTCCTAACACTCCCCTTTTGACAAACGCTATCTTTGTAATCTTTAGTACCTTGTAAATATCTGAAGATATTCTTTACTCCAGCCCAATGTCGTTTTGTTGGAGCTGCACTATGTCTAGCCAGCAAATTTACTGCAAAGGCAATATCTGGTCTAGTACAATTAGCAAGGTACATTAATGTTCCTATTGCACTAAGGTATGGAAACTTAGGTCCCAATACATCTTCGTTATCATCCCTAGGTCTAAAGGGATCCTTTTCTCTATCAAGGGATCTGACGACCATGAGTATTTTGGATGGATATGATTTATCCATATTGAATATTTCCAAAACTTTCTGAATATATGCGGGCTGATAAACAAGTATTCCTGAGAGAAGGTGCTCAAGTTGTAAACCTAAGCAGAATTTGGTTTTTCCCAAATCTTTCATCTCAAATTCCGTCATTAAATGATTGCGCGCTACAGATATATCAGCTGCGTTACCAATGATGTTGAGGTCATCAACATAAACTGAGATTATGCAAAATCCCTTTGAGGATTTTTTTATGAAAACACATGGGCAATCATCATTATTTGAGTATCCTTTATGTATAAGGAACTCACTAAGCCGGTTATACCATATTTTACCCGACTGCTTTAAGCCATAGAGTGACTTTTGTAATTTTACACAATACATGTTGCGATTTATGTTTGGATTCGGAATTTTAAGTCCATCAGGGACTTTCATATAAATGTCCGCATCGAGTGACCCATATAGATAAGCGGTCACTACATCCATTAACTGCATTGATAAATTCATTTGTACTACCAATGATATTAAGTATCGAAACGTAATTCCACTCATTACAGGAGAATATGTATCGTCGTAGTCGATACCGGTTCTCTGCGTAAACCCTTGTGCTACTAGCCTCGCTTTATATCTCACCACCTCATTATTTTCGTTCCTTCTTCGAACAAAAACCCATTTAGCTCCCACAGGGAAAACTTTATGAGGAGTAGGTATTACTTTAGAGAATACCTCTCTTTTATTAAGCGAATGCAATTCTGCCTCAATTGCCTCCTTCCATTTAGGCCAATCTGAGCGCTTCATGTTGGAGATATGCCCTAGAGGCAATAATAAATGTAGTTATTATTATATCTTTGTGTTTATTATAAATGTTTATATTCATGCTATAATGGTATTAACAAGGAAATATTAATACTTGTGTGATTTGTAAACTTAAATTGAAGTCCCTAGTAAAGCCTCTATACATCACTAGCTTGTTGGTTAATGAATGATTGTGGTTTCCCTGTCATGAACATTGAGATGTTATTAACAACAAGATCATATCGTTAGGAGAATGATATGGTGGACATACTCCTATAGATAATCGTAGCATAAAGATCAAGTCATTTTAATAGTTCAATTGCTATATGCTTTCTGATACATAGTAACCTAATTCCTTCGACCATGAGATCATGCATATCACCTTTACCGGATGGAAGCTTTGATGACATCAAACACCACACCGTAACTGGGTGGCTATAAAGGTGGCATTAAGTGTTCGGAAAGTATTGGTTGAAACACATGGATCAAGAGTGGGATTTGTCCATCCATATGACGGATAGATATACTCTGGGCCCTCTCGGTGAAATGTCATCCAATTAGCTTGCAAGCATGTGACTGGCTCACAAGGGATCACATATCATGGGAACGAGAAAAGAGAACTTATCGGTAACGAGGTTGAACTAGGTATGCAGAGATACCGACGATCATAACCTCGGATAAGTAAACTATCGTGAGACAAAGGGAAATTGGTATCGTATGTAAGTGGTTCATTCGATCGCAAAGTAATCGTAGAAATATGTGGGAGCCATATGAATTTCTAGATTCCTCTATTGGTTATTGTTCGGAGAAGTGTCTCGATCATGTCCGCATAATTCACGAACCGTAGGGAGACACACTTAAGGATTCGACGTTGTTTGAGTAGTTATGGAATGATGAGAAAGAGACCGAATGTTGTTCGGAGTCTCGGATAGGATCCGGGATATCATGAGGAGATCCAGAATGGTCCGGAGAATAAGATTCATATAAGGAAAGTCCCGTTTCGGAGTTGGGGAATGGTTCCGGTGTTTTCATCGGGAATGTTCTAGAAGGTTCCGGAATGTCCGGCACTCCGGAGGGGAAGGGTACATGAATGTGTTATATCAAGTTGGTATGATTGCATTATGTACTCGGTGTCATCGCTGGACAAAATAAAGGGATTAATCAAATCCTAGTTTGAAAAGTCAAACGCCAAGTTTGAAAGTCAAACGGCTATTTTTGGGAAGTGGAGAGGGAGGTGGAAACCGACTTGGGGGAGGAGTTCCTCCTCCCACCGCCGGCGCACCACCAAGCCGAGTTGGGGAGGGACTCCTCTCCTTGTCCGCCCTCCACCTATATAAGGAGGGCGGGCTCCCTCCTAGACACAAGTTCCTACACCTCTAAACCCTAGCCCCAAGCCGCCGCCGCCTCCATAGCCGCCGTCGGCCCTAGGGCACTCGCCGCCGCCTAGGTGAAACCCTAGCCGCCGGCCTAGCCACCTCCTTGGCGTGTCTAAACCCTAGAACGTCAAGGACTCTCTCATACTCCACCATACTCGCTCCGGCTTAAGGCGAAGCCCTGCGAGATCTCCCCTCTACTTCCGGTACCACGCCGTTGTGCTGCCGGAATCGCGAGGAGAGTGCTACAACCTCCGCTGCCTGCTGGAACAAGGGAGACGAAGGTCTTTGTCGAAAATCTTGAGCGATGTGACCATTGGCAGGAGCGCCGCAGCAGCCTTGGCGGGAAGGATCGTCTACGCGATCTTGAGATCGGGAAGAGTACGACTAAATCACCCACGAGAATCCGCTCTCGTTAAACACTTTGGAATCTTCGAGGGTGAGTTATTCTATCGACTCGTTGCAACAATCTAGTAGATAGATCTTGGCTTGTTTGTTTGTATGCGGTAGAATTTTTTTGGTTTCCATGCTACGAAACCCTATAGTGGTATCAGAGACGTGTCTATATGTAGATCTGTTGCACGAGTAGAACACAATGGTCATTGTGGGCGTTGATGCTTTTATTGTCGATTGCTTCTTGTGTACTTTGCATCTTGCGGGATGTTGGGATGAAGCGGCCCGGGCTAACCTTACATGACATCGTTCATGAGACTTGCTCCATGCTTGACATGCAACTTGTATTGCATAAGTGGCTTTATGGTGCTGTTTCTCCTAGCATAGTTAAGATCCAATTTACAACGGGTGATTAACAATACTAGTATCAATGTTGTGGTTCATGTTCGTAAGTTAGATCGACACTTATTGAAATCCCCAAACCACGTAAAAGATGCAAAGAAAGTAGAGGCGTATAACTTTGTTTTGCAGGGGTGTGCTGTGATGTGATATGGCCATGATTGTGACTATATTTGATGTATGCAATGTTCCTTATTGTAAGTTGGCAACCGGCAGGAGCCATATGGTTGTCTTTAATTTATGTTAAGACCCGCGTGTCTATTCAAAGTAGTTGTAATAGTTGAAGCTGGTGGACGACAACCATGGAGAAGCGTCATTGACCTTGATGCAATGCCGGTGATGATGGAGATCATGTTCGTGCTTGAAGATGGAGATCGGAAGCACAAAGAAGAAAGACCATATCATATCACATATTATGAATTGCATGTGATGTTAATCCTTTATGCATCTTGTATTGCTTAGTAGACGTCGGTAGCATTATAAGATGATCCCTCATGCACATGAATTTCAAGTCATAAAGTGTTCACCCTTAGTTAGCACCGTTGCTAAAGCTTGTTGTTTCGAAGCACCACGTGATGATCGGGTGTGTTAGATTCTGCAAGTGCATACAACGTGAGCAAGCCAGATTTGCTCATGCGGAAACTAAGGTTTGATCTTGACGAGCCTAGCATGTACAAACATGGTCTCGGAACACGGATCGCCAAAAGGTAAAGCATGAATCATATAGTAGATATGATGAACATGTCGATTGTTCGCCATTGAAACTATATCAGCTCTCGTGATGATCGGTGTTGATGTGGTGGATTTGGTTCGTGTGATCACTAAAACAATGTGAGGGATATTGTTTTGAGTGGGAGTTCACCTAGATTAATTTTATTATTAATTTGAACTCAATTTGTCATAAACTTAGTCTAAACTATTGCAAATATGTTGTAGATCAATGGCAGCCCGTACCATCAATTTTAATGCGTTCCTAGAGAAAGAAAAGTTGAAAAACAATGGAAGCTACTTGTGGATTGGTTCCAATTTGAGGATTGTCCTCACGGTGGTAATTTGACCTATGTCTGGATGCACCATTGGGTGACCCACTGGCAATGATCTTGCCGATGAAGTAAAGAATGTTTACCTCACTCGGAAGACTCAAGTACTCCGATTCGATGTGCTATCTTGTATGGTTTAGAATCGAGACTTGAGAAAAGGTTTGAGAATTCAGACCCATATGATATTGTCAAGGATCTCAAATTGATCTTTGAGACTCATGCGGCAATTGAAAGCTATGAGGCTTACGAAAGTTCTTTAAGCGCAAGATGGAAGAGGCGACTCCGTCGGTGAGCATGTGCTTAAGATGTGCAGGCGCATGAACAAACTTCAAAGCTTGGGTATAGTGATTCCTAATGCTTTGGGGATTTACGGATCCTCCAATCACTACCACCAAGTTACAAGAACTTTGTGATGAACTACAACATGCAAAACATGAACAAGAAATTGCGTAACTCTTTGCCATGTTGAAATCTGCGAAGTGGAGATCAAGAAAGAGCACCAAGTGTTGTTGGTCAATAAGACCACCAAATTCAAGAAAGGCAAGTCTAAGCGAAGGACACTTCAAGAAGGGTGGTAAGAAAGTTACCACGCTGACGAAGAAGACCAAGGCTGGACCTAAGCACGATCTTGAGTGCTTTTCTTGCAAGGAGAAGGTCCTTTGCGGAATTGCCCAAAGTACTTGGCGGATTTGAAGAACGGCAACATCAAGAAGAAAGGTATATCCGATATACATGTTATTGATGTGTATCTCACTAGTACTCATAGTAGTGCACATGTATTTGATCTGGTTCGGTTGCTCATATTTGTAACTCGAAGCAGTCTTTGCGAATAAGCGGAAGCTAGCGAAGAACGAGGTGACGATGCGGCGTTGAAACGGATCAAAGGTTGATGTGATCGGTCGGCATGCTACCCTTCATCTACCATCGGGATTAGTTTTATACTTAAATAATTGTTATTTGGTGCCTGCGTTAAGCATGAACATTATATCGGGCTCTTGTTTATTGAGGCGGTTACTTGTTTAAGTCAAGAATAATGGTTGTTCGATTTATATGAGTAATATGTTTTATGCACATGCACCTTTGATAGATGGTCTATTCTTGTTGAATCTCGATAGTGGAAATACACATATTAATAACATTGAGGCTAAACGTTTGAAATCGAGCGATAACTCAGCCTATATGTAATCGTCGTCTTGGTCACATTGGAGTGAAGCGCATGAAGAAACTCCATTCCGATGGACTTCTTGAATCACTTGATTTTGAATCACTTGAAAGATGCGAAGCATGTCTGATGGGTAAAATGACTAAGACTCCATTTTCTGGTATGATGGAGCGAGCTACGGACTTATTGGAAATCATACATACCGATGTGTGTGGTCCAATGAGTGTAGCATCGCGCGGTGGTTATCTTTATGTTCTTACCTTCACGGATGACTTGAGTAGATATGGGTATATCTATTTCATGAAACATAAGTCCGAAACTTTCGAGAAGTTTAAGGAATTTCAAAGTGAGGTAGAGAATCAACATAACAAGAAGATAAAATTTCTACGTTCTGATCGTGGAGGTGAATATCTAAGTTACGAGTTTGGTGAGCATTTGAAGAAATGCGGAATACTTTCACAATTGACACCGCCGGGAACACCACAGCGTAATGGTGTGTCCGAGCGTCATCGAACTCTCTTAGATATGGTTCGTTCTATGATGTCACTTACAGATTTACCGCTATCATTTTGGGGTTATGCATTAGAAACAGCCGCATTCACTTTAAACAGGGCACCATCTAAATCCGTTGAAACGACACCGTATGAATTATAGTTTGGGAAGAAACCTAGATTGTCGTTCCTTAAAGTTTGGGGTTGCGAAGCCTATGTAAAGAAGTTACAGCCGGACAAGCTTGAACCCAAAGCGGAAAAATGCGTCTTCACAGGATACCCGAAGGAAACTATTGGGTATACCTTCTATCATAGATCCGAAGGCAAAATCTTCGTTGCCAAGAATGGATCCTTTCTAGAGAAGGAATTTCTCTCGAAAGAAGTGACTGGAAGGAAAGTAGAACTCGACGAGGTTGTCGAACCTTCTCTCAAAATTGCGAGTAGCGCAGCACCGAAAGAAGTTCCTGTGGTGCATGCACCAGTTAGAGAGGAAGCTAATGATGATGATCATGAAACTTCGGTTGAAGTTGCTACAGAGCCTCGCAGGTCAACGAGAACTCGTACCACTCCAGATTGGTATGATCCCGTTATGAGTGTCATGTTGGTGGACAACACCGATAACCCTGAGACATATGAGGAAGCAATGATGATCCCAGATTCCAATAAATGGCAAGAAGCCATGAAATCCGAGATTGGATCCATGTACGAAAACCAAGTATGGACTTTGGTGGACTTATCGGATGGCCGGAAGGCTGTCGAGAACAAATGGATTTTTAAGAAGAAAACAGATGCTGATGGTAATGTTACTGTCTATAAAGCTCGACTTGTTGCAAAGGGTTTTCGACAAATTCAAGGAGTTGACTACGATGAGACTTTCTCACCAGTAGCGAAGCTAAAGTCTGTGAGGATTATGTTAGCAATCGCTGCATATTATGATTATGAGATATGGCAGATGGATGTCAAAACAGCATTCCTCAATGGAGACATTGATGAAGAGTTGTATATGATGCAACCCAAAGGTTTTGTCGATCCTAAAGATGCTAACAAGGTATGCAAACTTCAACGGTCCGTTTATGGATTGAAGCAAGCATCCCGAAGTTGGAATCAACGTTTTGATAAGGTGATCAAAAGTTTTTGTTTTGTACAAACTTATGGAGAAGCTTGTATTTACAAGAAAGTGAGTGGGAGCTCTGTGGCATTCTTAATACTATATGTAGATGATATATTGTTGATTGGGAATGATGTAGACCTTCTAAATAGTGTCAAGGAATATTTGAATAATAGTTTTTCAATGAAGGATCTTGGCGAAGCAGCTTACATATTAGGCATAAAGATTTATAGAGATAGATCAAAACGCCAAATATCATTGTCACAAAGTACATATTTGGACAAAGTTCTAAAGAGGTTTGGAATGGAAGATAGCAAGAAAGGGTTCTTGCCCATGTTGCCCAATACGACCTTGAGTAAAACTCAAAGTCCGACATCAATAGAAGATAGAGAAAGGATGAGTAAGACTCCCTATGCCTCAGCCATAGGATCTCTAATGTATGCCATGCTATGTACTAGACCCGACATTGCATATGCTGTTAGTTTAACTAGCAGATATCAAAGTGATCCAGGAGTGGATCATTGGACAGCGGTCAAAAACATCCTTAAGTACTTAAGAAGAACTAAGGATATGGTTCTTTCTTATGGAGGTGATGAACAGCTCGTTGTTAATGGTTACACCGATGCTAGTTGGAACACCGATCCGGATGATTCTAAATCACAATCTGGATACGTATTTATTTTGAATGGTGCAGCAGTTAGCTGGAGGAGTGCAAAGCAAAGCGTTGTGGCGAGATCTTCAACTGAATCGGAATACATGGCTGCTTCGGAGGCTTCACAAGAAGCGATATGGATGAAAGAGTTCATTACAGAGCTGGGTGTGGTTCCTAGTGCGCTGGACCCAATGTCTATCTACTGTGATAACATGGGTGCCATAGCCAATGCGCAAGAACCAAGGTCACACAAGAAGCTGAAACATATCAAGCTACGTTTTCACGCTATTCGAGAACATATCCAAGATGGGGACATAAAGATTTGCAAAGTACACACATATCTGAATGTGGCGGATCCGTTGACTAAACCTCTCCCGATGGCAAAACATGACCAACACCAAACTTCCATGGGTGTTCGGTATATTACCATGTAATCTAGATTAGATGACTCTAGTGCAAGTGGGAGACTGTTGGAGATATGCCCTAGAGGCAATAATAAATGTAGTTATTATTATATCTTTGTGTTTATGATAAATGTTTATATTCATGCTATAATGGTATTAACAAGGAAACATTAATACTTGTGTGATTTGTAAACTTAAATTGAAGTCCCTAGTAAAGCCTCTATACATCACTAGCTTGTTGGTTAATGAATGATTGTGGTTTCCCTGTCATGAACATTGAGATGTTATTAACAACAAGATCATATCGTTAGGAGAATGATATGGTGGACATACTCCTATAGATAAGCGTAGCATAAAGATCAAGTCATTTTAATAGTTCAATTGCTATATGCTTTCTGATACATAGTAACCTAATTCCTTCGACCATGAGATCATGCATATCACCTTTATCGGATGTGCATTAGCATGTGCTTCAGGGATTGGCATGGCGCCCGTTGGGCGAGAATTATGATTTTTCATGAGAAGCTCATCATGCTTCTCAGCCTGAAGTAATGTGTATATAAGCTCAGAGTACTTTGTGTATTTCTGTTGACGATATTGTTGTTGCAATATCCTCATCGAGGGGTGGAAGGTGCATAGAGTTTTCTCTATTAAGTTTGCATCTGAAACTTGTTTGTTGCAAAATCTCAATTTGGAGTTAACTTTATGCACGACAGAATTATATGCCGCAACAGACTTGAAGTCCTTAAACCTTATGAGAGACCATTCTCTCTCGGCTTCTGGCAACATAACCGCTCTTTGTTGGTCGTATCTCTCCTTGAGGGAGTTCCATAAGGCTAGTGGGTCCTCCTCCCTCATATATTCATTTCTTAAATCAGGATGAAGGTGGTGCCTTATAAAATGTAATGCCGCATACTTTACCACTAGGGGTATTTCTGGAGCATCTTCAGGGGGTGTGATAATTATAGGACCAAGGTTACAACTAGTTAAGTTTATTTTAGTATCCATAGCCCAAGATAGATAATTACTTCCATCAACTTGCAGTTCTTGGAAATCTTTTTTATTGATGTCGCCCATTTTTCCTGCATATGATCATGCATTTAATTAATTTTACTAGAGAGTAAAATGTAGTTTGGTAAACAACAAAGTTGTTCTAGAGGAACATTTGGATTTAAACAGATGCTTATAAGTCGTATATGTGTAGATCTTCGAATTTCAATTTAACACATTATAGACAATCTCCATATTTACGGAGTACATCTCTCGGTAGTAGGAAACATAGTCCGACGAGTGTCGGTAGACGCCTTATTCTATTACCTTATGTTATACTTTTATATTAATTTATTTGGAAGAGCACTTGTAGATAATCTTATTGTCAAAAGGACTAATAAGTACGCCTCATAGTAATGGATAATCTACATTTATGCGGTAGATGTCATTACCTTGTGTTTCACAAATAATATTCGAGATAGTCACATATTTTTATTTTGCAAGAAGATTTAGTTTCAAGCGCAAAATTAAATTGTTGTACCAAATAATATGTTATAATATACTATAGGAAAATATATTAGTAACGTGTCATATTACATAATCATAAATTATATTAGACATAAGGTCTTAAAATATATTTATATCACAGTACAAACAGAAGTTTACTATACTGCTACAGTGCTACTAGTGCAATCATAATGCAAATAGTACTACATCAGTCTATTTTATTTTAATTTTACTGATGAGGGCACAAGGACCGTGGCCTGTTGGCCTTTCTGGTCCAGGACCAAACCTGGCCAACGGGCCGGGCTTTTGCGTGCCGGCCCGCAGACCACGAAAAAAGTCCGGTACAGGCCCGGCCTGGCCCGTGGCGTGCCGGGTCCGTGCCGGCCCGTGAAGGAGCGGGGCCGTGCCTAGGCCCGTGCCGGCCTGGCACGGCCCGTTAAGCTAGGGTCAGTTGAAAACTGGAAAATATATAGGCAAAATATCAGTCAAGAGGGATCAAACTCAGGATCTCAGCCTGCCGCAACGCCACTCCGACCACTGGACCACCAAATGCTAGTTGTAATAGGTGAGACGTGGTGCCTTTTGTATATTTATTAGACGGGCCAGCCAAAAAAATTAACAGGCCCGCGTGCTTGACGTGCCGCCGGCCGACCCGTTTAGCGTCGGTAGGCCCGGGCGCCGGGCACGGAACGTGCCGGCCCGGCCGCACGTGGCTTGGCGGGCACGCAGGTCCGTGTCGCGTGCCGCCCGTTATCGCGGGCCGGGCCCCGGGCCGACGGCTTGTTGGCCAGATTTGTCCGGAGACCTGTGCTACTAGGACTGAAAAACCAAAAGGAAAAAACAGTGGCCGAGTTTGTTGACAGGACGACGCTACTAGGACTAGAAAACTAAAGAGGAAAACAGAGGAGTAGATAAGGTCGACCGCTTCTCTCCCAATCTCCCTGTCACTGCTTCCCTACATCACGCCATCCGCTCAGGACCGGCCTGCTCCCTCGGAGGCGTCGTCGAGGCGGAGCACCCCCAAGCGGTCTGTGAGGCCAAGCTTCGCCGGGGACCAAGTCCCGACGCGGATGCCGGCAGGGCGAGCCGCCATGGCTGATGCAAAGCGACGGAGGAGCACGCGTGCCTCCGGCGAGGGCATCGGAAGCGAGGCCGACGACGTCGTGTCCTCAGCCTTCTCCTTCGCATCCGGTGCAGGGAGGTTGAGGTCGGGGAGCTCCGGGACAACATGAGCAGCGGCAGCGACGTTAATGGCGAGTCCCGGCGGGAGCGCGTCGGCATGGACCGCGGGCGGCGGTTGGAAGAAATTCGTCACAGCGGCGTGGCCTAGCGGGGCAAAGTGCTCCGGGTCCTCGTCGGATGGCGTCGGGGACGGGAGGCAGGGGTCGTACCCATGGTGCTGGTAGTACAGTAGTAGAGGCAGCGCCTCAAATTCCTCATCGATGAAGTCACGCTCGGGGTCTTCGACGAGCCATCCGGCGCTCGGCCCGCCAAGGAGCCATTCCATGGGCGGGGCTGCGAAGGCCGCTGGAGGAGGCAGCAGATCGCCTGTGTCGGCGGTTACGTTCGAGGCTGAGGCCTCGTCTTCGTACATGGCATTGGCTTCTTCAGCGGCAACCACTGGCACTGCAGCGTTGTCCGGCGCGGCAACCTCCGGCACAACGGCGACAACCATCGGCGCAGCGGCGCTCTCCTGCACTGCCGGAGCCTCTTCCCGGGGCACAACTGTGCTTGTAGAAGGTCCTGGTGCTCCAGGGAAGTGGCGACGCTGCACCCACTGGTTACCACAGAGGTGGTGCTGGTTGTGGCGGTGGCGGCGGCAGAGACTGCCACGCCCATAGGGACGACGACCAAGTGGTGCTCTATGGTGGCGGAGGCCACCGTTCCTATGCTGACGACGCTGAAACCTGCGGCCAAAGTTCGGGCCGAAATTCCGGCGACGTGCAGCGGCAAGGCCGAATGTCTGGCGACGAAAATGGGAGCGACGATACTCCCTGGCAACAAAACGTGCAAAGGAAAAAGCAAGTTCCGGCAGCGGCGGCGGACGGAAAGCCATTCTTCCTTTTTTCTTACATTTTCTCTGTTCTTCTCCTTAAGGCCTACTGGCAGAGCAAGTGCTGATGACGTGAAGAAGTACACAGAGAATGAAGTGAAAATAGGTACTTTCATTGACACTGATAGGGGTATTTATAGTACCCAACTTGCGTTTGGACAACGCTACGCTAGAAGAATAACTGTTGATAGTTTATTTAAAGATATGTCTAACTGTCATCATAGGCTAAATGCTACGTTACTATTCCTAAGAGAAACCCAACATTTCATTTGGCGCTGGCTGCTGCAGGTGCACGCCACTGTGTGTACACGAACCAACCCGAGCATGCATGCATGTACACGTGTATATATGTCTCAGAATATTCCCATAATACTTTGCTAGTAGATTTCGCAAAAAAAAAAATACTTTGCTCATAGAACCGGAGCCCGATAGAGACCATCTAACCGAACCTACCATAGAATGATACGAGCCATGGCATCGTCGTGTGCCCACCGATCGAACCGCGTGGCACTAAACTACGGTTTCTAAGAGCAAGTTTAATAAGAGAGCTGGCTGTTGGCTGTATAGAGATGCCATGTCAACTATAGCCAACATAAAAGCCCACCAATACAATAGACCAGCTATTAGATGGATGTTATGTAAGCTTCAATTATGATTGAATAATTTAATGCATGCATTCTATTGGGGCTAGGCTGCATGTAGCTTTATTTTTCTTGTTTGATGTGCGCATACCGCCGGCGCTATGGCAAGAGCCGGTTGCGCTCTCTCTCCCCTTTTTTCTCTCTTCTAAGTAGGATTTCAATGACATGGCAAGTGCTAGAGTCAGCTGATGATTAGACATTATTTATACTTGCTCTAATTATTCCCTTTAACGAGGTTGCTGAGTGACTCCACCACTATCAAGATAAGTGTCCTCGTCAACACAACGACCATAATCAAGCGAGCTCTCCAAGGAGGATGAACCCTCCTCCCCCCCCTCCTCCCCCCCCGAGTGTAAGCATGCTCGCCCCGAGTGCGAGTGCAATGGTAAAGAGATCTCGATGGATGCGACGACGCCCCAACCTTGACACCGAAGCATCACAACCACTCTGACAAGAGGCAATTGTAGTAGGACTCTTGAGTGAGGAGGCCGATTGCAAGAGAGTCGCGAGGGATCCAATTTGTTGACCACTACCATGATGTCCGACAAACAGAGGCAATGAAAAATCCAAAAATAAGTACAGCAGGTCCGAGAAATTAAACCCTAACTCCGGAGGAGCTTTCCAACACCTCTAGCAACTAAGAAAAACATTTCCAATTTTTGTTTACTTTTAGTGTTTTGTATGAATTAAGGAAAAAATGTGTACTTTGGAATAGAGAAAAATTGAACTTCTCTCTGAGCAAAAAGGATATACTTGCATTATGTCTTGATACAACTCCTTACAAACTGTAAACTAAATACTGGCAGGTAACTTCCTCCAACAAGGTGTGTATGGAAACGATTGTGTTATGGAACTACCCATGGAAACGTAATGTTTTGGGTAGATGTTGTCCAAGTCCTCAATCTTCGGATTATTGAGATGATAGGCCAATCCTCTGTGGACATATTCACTCAGAAAGATAATTTCTTTATAAGAATGAAATCCAAGGATCGAAAATCCAATGTCCTTTCTAACTCTAAGTCTGGTGTCAAGAGTATTCTCATTGTCCGAGTTCCATTCAGATGTATCTCCTTTTGCTTCTTTCACATCGATTGGAGTAGTAGAACTATATGAATTGTAGTTGATATCTTCTATCATCCAGGGTCCTTTGAGTTCTCGATCGTACATTCCAGGTGATAGCATATCATCAAGGCTGTTTTCATGCCTCAACGCTCACTCGATCTTGCCCTGCGATTCGTTAAGTATCCAGACTTGAAGCCGATGCTGAGGATCCAATGATGCAAAGTAAACTCCGTTCTCTGATCTTCCAAGACAAATCTCGTTATAGCTCGCATCAACACGTATAGGCGGTTGAAATGTTTGGTACGTGCAGTTTGCTAAGGATATTCTGGCAAAAATATATCATTGGTAATAAAAAAAGGACGGCATCAATAAAGCACAACATTGATATATATATATATATATATATAGGACATATTTATACTACACCCGGGTGTAGTTACACCCATGTGTGTTTCACGTAATTTAGGCAGTATCTATCATACATGAGACTATATATAGGTAGTATGAAGTATATAAAAATATTTGAGCAGCATATATACTATTTTCTTGGTAGTATGTAATTTTTATTCACATACTCCATTTATACGTATAAATATGACGGCATTTTACATATATATATTAAAAAATATGGATGCATTTGCAATTTTTTCACTTAACTTGCTTGAAAGTATCTTAGATATAGTATATGAACATACTCCAATAGATAAAGTATTACAAATACTTTCGTAAGACAGTATATAAGACATGGGTGTAGTTACACCCGGGAGTAAGAAGTATTTTTCCTATATATATATATATGATAAACCACAACTCTGTTTAATAAAAAGAATATATAATCATGCTAAAAAATGACATTAGTTCATTCATACCTCATAACAAACTGGTTGAGGACATAAAGCTGTCCACGCCAATAGGCAGAGTGTTCTCGCATCATGAACGGCTTCTCTAGCTCCTGCAGATGGCCGAGGGTCCCTATGGCATTCCCTTGCCGAGCAAACGACCTCTCCTCCCAATTCCCTGTTGCTGAAGAGAAGACATGTAGAGTATATGGCGATGGTGGCCATCCTAGTTGCAGTTCAAACCCAGTGCATGGAAGCCATGGGATTATCAACACCTCATAGTGTGGTGAGAGGGATGGGTCAAACGCTATATAACATAGATAATCGACTAAGTTAGGTGGCAGTGGTGGCAAGGGTGCCCATCGTCGTGTGGCCGGGTTAACCACGTAGGACCAAAAGAGAAGGAGGCCATTGCAATGATCCTGGACGAGAGTATCGCCGTGTTCCGCAGGGGACACGTAATGGAGCTTGCCGCTGATCGCGGCGCTGTCCCTCCTCGGGGGGCGGAAGAAGAACTCGGAGATTTCGAGTTCGTGGTAGTTGATGAAGAAGCCGGCCAGCGAGGGCGGGAAGAGATCCAACAGGCGGAGATTGTCAATGGCGGCGTGCCAGGCTTTGCAGACGCAGCGAGCCGCCGCGAGGCCATGTGGTGGGAGGCGGGGGAGGACGGCCACTGCGTCTGGTCTGTCGACACATCCATGATAATTTGTTTGTCACTCCTGCCCTTGCTCTCTGCGTCCTTGGCTGATCCGCTTGATCTCTCCGTGGAAGAATTATTTATTGGGGAGAAAAGATCTCAGGACTGACTCGGTTAAGGACAAACGCTATCGGAATCGGAAAACTGAAGCGGGCTTGAACTTACCAGAATCGGAATCGCTATCGGAACCATTCCCATGCATGGCATGCCGCTGCCGGCCGGCTCGTAAATTGAACTCGATCTTGGCTCTGAAGGCGTAGTGTAGGTTTTGCGCAACGACTGACGGTGATCAAGTGGATTTTTTGGGGCTTCGTAAAAAATGTGATACCATGCCACTATGACTCGCGAATTGTGGATTTACTCTTGCACTTTTGTTGTCTGTTAACGTTAGGTCATTCTGTTAGCTTCGTCACTGTCGTCGCATTGCCGTCCATGTGAGTAGCATTTTGCCTAAACTTTCTCTGTTTCTTCATAATACAAGCGGGAGAAGTCAACTCATGGTCCACGGGTTCCGTCCCCAATCATCCATGCTACCGACTTCTCTGGCGATGGCCCCGGCCGACGAGCGGGATGAAGGACAACAGGGATGCTCCATTGCGAGCTTCTGAAGCGGACGACAATCGTCGGCCAAAACACGGACGACGAGGCTCAAGGCAGCCAAACACAGATGTCGGCGCTCGACGGCGGCTACAAAACACGGCGGCTACAAAGCTGTCAAGGACTCGGCGTGGCCGGGGAAGGCGCCAGGGCATTGAATTTGGATGGGACGGAGCTCGGCGAGCCACGGGGAAGAAGGCCTCGATTGCGTCGATTTGTGGCCCAACGCACGATTCATTATGCGAGAAGTTAGAGGACGGCGAGGCAAAGCTTCTGGCAGCGGCGGGCGTGCTACAACGGCGGGCGCTGCAACGCGGCGTGGTCATGCTTCGCCGCCGTGACCGCTGGCTCTCGTCTTGGGGGTGGTGGCTTCTCGAGAAGAAGGCCTCCACCTAACCTTTCTAGGTGTTGTCAGAGCCGCATAGTGCGTCGGAGCTGCTGAAGACGGGGCTTGAGAAATAAGGAAACATGCAAAAGTAAATTGGTCGTTAGTGGAAAGTTAATGATTTAATTAGTGGGCAAACCCGTTAAAACTGAAGAAAACGGAACAGAATTTCATGCCATCAACTTTCTTACCGCACCCTCCTCTCAAAAAAAACTTTCTTACCGCATCCAAGGGCATATACGCAACTTTTCTTCATTCTCCATAGGCAGGAGCTTTAACATGTATCCTCTGTCTCATAACCGGTGAAAAGAAGGTTCCAGGCATGTCCCACGGGATAAATCTGCAAAACCCAATTATGCACATCCAAAACCTAAAATTGTGGTCATATATATCATATACACATTATGAATTATAGGCCCATATTATTTATGATATATCTCTGCTCACTAGGGTTGAAATTTGAGTAACAATACAGTTAACATGAGGAGGAATTTTTCAGAATTCCAGTTACATGTCATTCCGCACTCCATTTCAGGACATATCAAACATGCAAAACCAAGGTGATTAACAACTGATACTTTTGAACAACTCCAGCGTTGCAAAACCGAGGTGATTAAATTATGCCTTATGTGCAGGCCCTAAAGAGCTTAAGAGGCGGAGGAATAGAGAGTACTTATGCAATGAACAATGATGAGAATTCAAAGCGCGCACGCAAAGAATGAGAACTGGAAAAAGATTCAACAACCCCGTTAATGACAAAAACATGGTATGTGTGTTTGGGTTTAGCGCAGAAAACAATAAAAATGTCTACGCAGACAATCCTAATATCAGGATATATCTATTAGTAATATTGTAACAAGAGGAGATATGTATTCATACATTTCAAGACCAAACTTGGTTAACGTTCCACTAAAAACGTGGATGATGCAGTCGTACCGACATCGACCTCAAGGTCGTTCCAAAGTTCAACGGCTCCAGCGGCTCCAACAACTCCTAGTGCCACAAGTACATCACCGCACTATTGGAGAAAAGCCTATAGTAGACATGCTTATAGGAGGTGCATCCCAAAAACATACGCCTCCACTAAATATACAAGACGTCTAAACTATGTGCCTTCTATATATTAATACTGGAAGCGCATCCTTAAGAGATGTGTCTCCTATATGGCCTGTACGGACCAGATCTGGCTGCCCCCTTACTCGAGGTGCACCCGTTACATATGCACCATATGTAACGAGTGCGCCTCGAGTAAGGTGGTGGGCCTAGTGATGGTAGGTGCCCTAATATAGGAGGTGCGCCACCTAATATGTGCCTCGAGTATTTTACAATATTGGAGGCGCATCTCAGTTACATGCGCCTCAAGTAAGTGAGGTGGGTCGGGGTGGCATATGCCTCAGGTAATTTAAGTATACAAGAAGCATATTGTATGTGATGTGCCTCGAGTAATCTGTCCACCTTTTTCACTTTTTTGGCACATACATGCAGCCACCTACACCCACTCACTTCTCTCTCACTCTTTCTCCTCCACACAAAGAAAGATGTGGTCGCCCCCTCCTCCTCCCCACCTCATTTTCTCCATTGTTTTACCATAGAAGCTTGCTAAATATCTATTGGTTGATGTTGGCGTGTTATTGACGCCTCGTTGGGAGACCCCAGTGTTGGAATTATGCCCTAGAGGCAATAATAAAGATGTTATTATTATAATTCTTGTTCATGATAAAGTTTATATTCCATGCTAGAATTGTATTAAGCGGAAACTTTAATACTTGTGTGGTTTGTGAACAACACCGTGTCCCTAGTATGCCTCTATGGACTAGTTCATTGATTAATGATGGTTAAGGTTTCCTAACCATAGACATGAGTTGTCGATTAATAATGAGATCATATCATTGGGAGAATGATATGATGGACAGACCCAAACTAAGCGGAGCAATTAGATCGTGTCATTGTGTTCATCTTTGCGAAGCTTTTCTTATGTCAAATATTGTATTCCTTAGACAATGAGATAATACAACTCCCTGGTATCGGAAGAAAGCTTTGGGGTCATCAAACGTCATCCTATGAGAGGGTGATCATAAAGGTGTCTCTCAGGTGATCGGAAAGTACCTGTTGGGTTGTATGTATCGAGATGGGATTTGTCCCTCCCAAGTCGGAGAGATATACTTCGGGCCCACTCGGTAATCGATATCAACACCGCTTGCAAGCATATGGCTAAGGAGTTAATCACAAAGTGATATCAGATTACGAAACGAGTAAAGTACTTGTTGTGAACGAGATTGAACTAGGTATGACGGTACCGACGATCAAATCTCGGGCAAGTAAAATATCGCGAGACAAAGGGAATATATATATGGGATTGATTGAATCCTGGCATCGTGGTTCATCCGATATGATCATCGATGAATGTGTGGGAGTCAATATGGGTTTCCAGACCCCGCTGTTGATTATTGATAGAATATCATGTCTGCATATTCTCGAACCCGAAGGGTCACACACTTAACGTGTCTCGACGCTAGGATAGATTGGATAATTGGTTTATGAGTTTTTGTTCGGAGTCTCGGATGAGATCCAGGACATCACGAGAGGTTCCGGAATGGTCCGGAGAATAAGATTCATATAAGGCAATGCAGTTTTTGGAGTTCGGAATTGTTTCGGGTTAATCGGTATTGTACCGGAAGCTTCTAGAACCTTCCGGAGTGGGACCAACGTGACCCCACTTGTCGGGAGGGGGCATGGGCCTATGAGGGAGTGCCCTGGACACATTGGGCCAGGGGCACAAGGGCCTAGCCGGCCAAACCCTAGGGAAACCCTAGGGGATCTTCTAGAAGGAGGGAGGGAACTTGCCTCCCACTCCTCCCTCCTTTGGCCGCCGGCCTAGGGCTTGGGGGAGGGGCAAGGGCTAGCCGCCCACCCCTCTATATAAAGAGGGCTGGGGGCGCACCCTCCCCACACCTCCTCCACAACCCTAGCCGCCCTGCTGCCCCTCCTCTCTCTCTTCCTCCCGACTGCGCGTAGACGAAGCCCTGCCGCAGAAACTTTCCACCGCTTACACCGCGCCGTCGCCTTGTAGATCCAATCCATCTCTCCACCCTACTTGCTGGACCTAGGAAGGAAGAGACGTCGAGGTGCCGCACGTGTGCATCTCTCGGAGGCATCGCCACTTGCGGTGTTAGATCGGATCGGATCGCGAGGAGGAGAAGCGAGTACGACTACATCACCCACGTTCCGTCGAACGTTCCGCTGTGCGAATCTTCAAGGGTATGAAGATCTCATCTATTCCCCCTCGTTGTTTGCATCTCCTAGATTAGATCTTGGCTTCCCCGTTCACATCCGTAGAATTTTTTTTGATTTACTATGCTGCAAAACCCTTCAGTGGTATCAGAGCTAGATCTATGCGTAGATGTGTTTCACGAGTAGAACGCAACATGGTTTTTGCGGGCGTTGATGTTTTCTGTTGCAAGCCTCTTTTTTGTGTACTTCTTATGACGTGGGATAGTGAGATCGAAGCGGTCCAGGCCAACTTTACGCGACCTCGTTCGCGAGACCGGCTCCGCACTTGACGTGTGGCTTGTTCCACACATGCGGCTGGTGGATGCTAGTTTCTCTCACTATAGTTGTCATGGGATTTACACCAGAGTTTGGCAACCATAATATCACCGTTGTGGCTTTCCGTAGGTAAGAATCGTTCTTAGCTTGCTACTCCCATAAGCCACGTAAAACATGCAACAACAAAGTAGAGGCGTCTAACTTGTTTTTGTAGGGAGTGTTTTCTGTGATATGGTATGACCCAAGATGTCATGTGTATGTTGTATGCAATGATCATGTTTTCTAATGTTTCACGACTTACATGTCGATGAGTACACAACCGGCAGGAGCCATATGGTTGTATTTATAATTATGTATGACCTGTGTGTCAACTTCTTATACGCCATGTAATAGCTTTACTTTATCGCTAAGTAGTTAGCAATAGTTGTAGTTGCCATTCGTGGTGGAGGCAATCATGGTGGAGTGATGGAGATCATGTCGGCACGCACAAGATGGAGATCATTGCGTGAAGATTGGCTATACCATGTCACATAAAGTTATATGCATGTGATGTTTATCCTTTTATGTATCTTATTATGCTTAGATCGCGACGGTATCATTATAAGATGATTCCTCACTTAAAGATCAAGATAAAATTGTGTTCTCCCCATGTATGCACCGTTGCGAAAGTTCGTCGTGTTCAAGCATCACGTGATGATCGGGTGCTATAAACTCTACGTTCACATACAACGGGTGCAAGCCAGTTTTGCACACGTGGAAATACTTGGGTTTGACTTGACAAGCCTAGCATGTACAGACATGGCCTCGGAACACATGAACCGAAAGGTTAAGCATGAGTCATATGAATGATATGATCGACACTTCGTTGTCCACCATTGAAACCATATCTCTTCTCGTGAAGATCGAATTAGGTGTGGTGAATTTGGATCATGTTCACTAAACAACTTGAGGGATGTTGAATTTAGTGGGAGTTCATCTAGTAATTTGATTAAGTTGAACTAGTTATCATGAACATAGTCTAAATTGTACTTGCAAATTTTGTAGATCAAATGGCTAAGTCCAACTTCAACTTCAACGTTTTTGCTGAGAAAAAAAAGCTTAAGAACAATGGGTCTAACTTCACCAACTGGTTCCGCAATCTGAGAATCATTCTCTCTGGCGGACAAAAGGACTATGTCCTTGAGAATGCGCTAGGTGACGCCCCTGCTGTGGATGCGCCCGCTGATGAGAAAGTTGTTTATCAGTCGCGCAAAGATGATTATGGTGTGATTAAGAGCACCATGTTGTTTGCTATGGAATCGGACCTTCAAAATCGTTTTGAAGATTACCCCGGGCCCTTTGAGATTCTTGAGGAACTGAAAACTATGTTCCAGACTCAGGCCCGTTCTGAGAGATATGAGATCTCTGAGAAATTCTTTAACTACAAGATGGAGGAAGGGAGTTCCGTTAGTGAGCATGCCATAAAGATGTCGGGCTACACTCAACGCCTTGAGCAACTGGACTACAAGATTCCAGAGGAGCTCAAGATTGATAGAGTTCTGCAATCACTCCCACCTAGCTACAAAAGTTTTGTAGTTACTCAAAATCAGATTGGTTCCACTGATACAATCACCGAGCTCTTCGCTAAGCTGAAAGCTGCGGAGGTGGACATCAAGAAGGATAATCATGTGTTGATGGTCAACAAGCCCCCCAGTTTTAAGAAAGGTAAGGGTGCAAAGAAGCCCTTCAAGAAAGCGATGTGGCAGCGCGTTGCCCTGGCGAGAAAAAGCTCAAGTCTGGACCTAAGCGGATCGAAAGTGCTTCTATTGCAAGGACAAGGGTCACTGGAAGCGCAACTGTCGGAAGTACTTAGCGGACAAGAAAGCTGGCACCATCAAAGGTATATTTGATATACATGTTATTGATGTTTTCCTTACTAGCCCTCGTTGTAGTGCCTGGGTATTTGATACTGGTTCAGTTGCTAATATTTGTAACTCAAAACAGGAGCTGCGGAATGAGCAATGACTAGCGAGGATGAGGTGACGATGCGCGTTGGCAACAGATCAAGAGTTGATGTGATGGCCATCGGCACGCTCTCCTTAGTTTTACCTTCGGGATTAGTTTTAAACCTCAATAAATGTTATTATGTGCCTGCGTTGAGCATGAACATCATATCTGGATCGTGTTTATTGCAAGACAGTTATTCATTTAAATCTGAGAATAATGGTTGTTCTATTTATATGAGTAACATCTTTTATGGTCATGCACCTGCTGTGAATGGTTTATTTCTTCTGAATCTCGAAAGGGATGAAACACACATCCATAACATTGAGACTAAGAGATGCAAGGTAGATAGTGATAATACTACTTATTTGTGGCACTGCCGTCTAGGTCATATTGGTGTAAAACGCATGAAGAAACTCCATTCTGATGGACTTTTGGAGTCTCTTGAATTTGAATCATTTGACACATGCGAACCATGCCTCATGGGCAAGATGATCAAAACCCCGTTCTCCGGAATGATGGAGCGAGCAACGGACTTGTTGGAAATCATACATACCGATGTATGCGGACCGATGAGTGTTTTGACGCGCGATGGATATCACTACTTTCTCAGTTTTACCGATGACTTAAGTAGATATGGGTATATCTATTTAATGAAACATAAATCTGAAACATTTGAAAAGTTCAAAGAATTTCAGAATGAAGCGAAAAACCATCGTAACAGAAAGATTAAGTTTCTACGATCCGATCGTGGAGGTGAATATTTGAGTTATGATTTTCTCACGCATCTTAAAGCAAGAGGAATCGTTTCGCAACTCCATACCGAACACCACAGCTCAATGGTGTGTCTGAACGCCGGAATCGAACTCTATTAGATATGGTTCGATCAATGATGTCTCTTACTGATTTGCCGTTATCATTTTGGGGTTATGCATTAGAAACCGCTGCATTCACTTTAAATAGGGCACCATCTAAATCCGTTGAGACGACACCGTATGAACTGTGGTTTGGTGCTAAACCTAAGTTGTCGTTTCTTAAAGTTTGGGGATGCGAAGCTTACGTCAAGAAGTTGATGCCGGACAAGCTCGAACCCAAAGCGGAGAAATGCGTCTTCATAGGATACCCTAAGGAAACTATTGGGTATACCTTCTATCACAGAACCGAAGGCAAAGTGTTTGTCGCAAAGAACGGATCCTTTCTTGAGAAGGAGTTTCTCTCGAAAGAAGTGAGTGGGAGTAAAGTAGAGCTAGACGAGGTTGTTGAACCTTCTCTTGAATTGGAGAGTAGCGCAGCACCTGAAATTGTTCCAGTGCCGCCTGCACCAACAATAGAGGAAGCTAATGATAAGGATCATGAAGCTTCGGACGATGCTACTACTGAACATCGAGGGTCGACAGGGTCGCGTGCCCCTCCTGAGTGGTACGGCAACCCTTTCTTAACTGTCTTGTTAGTAGACGACAGTGAACCTGCGAACTATAAGGAAGCGATGATGAGCCCATACTCTGAGAAATGGCTAGAGGCCATGAAATCCGAATTGGGATCCATGAGAGAAAACCAAGTATGGACTTTGGTGGACCCTCCTAGCGACCGAAAGGTCGTTGAGTGCAAATGGATCTTCAAGAAGAAAACGGACGCGGATGGTAATGTTACTGTCTATAAAGCACGACTTGTCGCGAAAGGTTTTTGACAAGTTCAAGGTGTTGACAATGATGATACTTTCTCTCCCGTAGCGATGTTTAAGTCCATTCGGATTTTATTAGCAATTGCTGCGTTTCATGATTAAGAAATATGGCAGATGGATGTCAAGACCGCGTTCCTCAATGGCAACATTGATGAAGAGTTGTATATGATGCAACCCGAAGGTTTTGTCGATCCTAAGGATGCTGATAAAGTGTGCAAACTTCAGTGTTCCATTTATGGACTGAAGCAAGCATCTCGGAGTTGGAACCTTCGTTTTGATCAAGTGATCAAGAGCTTTGGATTTGTTCCAAATTGCTACGAAGCTTGTATCTACAAGAAAGTGAGTGGGATCTCAGTGACGTTTCTGGTACTATATGTGGATGACATATTGATTATTGGAAATGACATTGACATGCTTAACGATATGAAGAGTTATTTGAACAAATGTTTTTCAATGAAAGACCTAGGGGAAGCTTCTTATATATTGGGCATCAAAATCTATAGAGATAGACAAAGACGCCTGATAGCTTTAAGCCAGAGTACATACCTAGACAAAGTTCTGAAAAGGTTCAGAATGGATAAGGCAAATAAAGGTTCAGTGCCTATGTTGTCAGGTAAGATATTGAGCAAGGCTCAGTGTCCATTCTGATGTAAATGATAGAGAAGCTATGAGCAAAGTGACTTATGCCTCGGCCATAGGTTCTATCATGTATGCCATGCTGTGTACTAGACCGGATGTGTCCAATGCTCTTAGTTTGACGAGCAGGTACCAAAGTGATCCAGGAGTGGAACACTGGACAACCGTGAAGAACATCCTAAAGTACTTGAATAGGACTAAAGAAATGTTCTTAGTCTATGGAGGTGATGAATAGCTCGTCGTAAAGGGTTACGTCGATGCTAGCTTCGACACCGACAAGGATGATTCTAAATCTCAGACAGGATACGTTTATATTTTGAATGGAGGAGCTGTGGGCTGGAGAAGCTGCAAGCAAAGCATGATCGCGGGATCTACAGTAGAAGCGGAATACATGGTTGTTGCAGAAGCGTCAAGTGAAGGAGTTTGGATCAGGAACTTCATCACTGAGCTTGGCGTGGTTCCAAGTGCCTTGGACCCACTGGAGATATTGTGTGACAACACTGGCGCCATAGCACTAGCTAAGGAACCAAGATATCATCCATAGACCAAGCATATCAACCGCAAGTTTCATATAATCCGAGATTATATAGCAGATGGAGATCTGAAGATTAGCAAAGTACATACAGATCTGAATGTCGCAGATCCATTGACTAAACCTCTTCCACGTGCAAAACATGATCAGCACCTTAGTGCCATGGGTGTTAGATTGTTGCCAGATGTAAACTAGATTATTGACTCTAGTGCAAGTGGGAGACTGTTGGAATTATGCCCTAGAGGCAATAATAAAGATGTTATTATTATAATTCTTGTTCATGATAAAGTTTATATTCCATGCTAGAATTGTATTGAGCGGAAACTTTAATACTTGTGTGGTTTGTGAACAACACTGTGTCCCTAGTATGCCTCTATGGACTAGCTCATTGATTAATGATGGTTAAGGTTTCCTAACCATAGACATGAGTTTTTGATTAATAATGAGATCATATCATTGGGAGAATGATATGATGGACAGACCCAAACTAAGCGGAGCAATTAGATCGTGTCATCGTGTTCATCTTTGCGAAGCTTTTCTTATGTCAAATATTGTATTCCTTAGACCATGAGATGATACAACTCCCTGGTATCGGAAGAAAGCTTTGAGGTCATCAAACGTCATCCTATGAGAGGGTGATCATAAAGGTGTCTCTCAGGTGATCGGAAAGTACCTGTTGGGTTGTATGTATCGAGATGGGATTTGTCCCTCCCAAGTCGGAGAGATATACTTCGGGCCCACTCTGTAATCGATATCAACACCGCTTGCAAGCATATTGTTAAGGAGTTAATCACAAGGTGATATCGGATTACGGAACGAGTAAAGTACTTGCTGTGAACGAGATTGAACTAGGTATGACGGTACCGACGATCAAATCTCGGGCAAGTAAAATATCGCGAGACAAAGGGAATATATATGGGATTGATTGAATCCTGGCATCATGGTTCATCCGATATGATCATCGATGAATGTGTGGGAGTCAATATGGGTTTCTAGACCCCGCTGTTGATTATTGATAGAAGATCATGTCTGCATATTCTCGAACCCGAAGGGTCACACACTTAACGTGTCTCGACTCTAGGATAGATTGGATAATTGGTTTATGAGTTTTTGTTCGGAGTCTCGGATGAGATCCAGGACGTCACGAGAGGTTCTGGAATGGTCCGGAGAATAAGATTCATATAAGGCAATGCAGTTTTTGGAGTTCGAAATTGTTTCGGGTTAATCGGTATTGTACCGGAAGCTTCTAGAACCTTCCGGAGTGGGACCAACGTGGCCCACTTGTCGGGAGGGGGCATGGGCCTATGAGGGAGTGCCCTGGCCGCATTGGCCCAGGGGCACAAGGCCCCATAGGGCCCAGCCGGCCAAACCCTAGGGAAACCCTAGGGGAGCTTCTAGAAGGGGGGGACTTGCCCCCCACTCCTCCCTCCTTTGGCCGCCGGCCTAGGGCTTGGGGGAGGGGCAAGGGCCAAACGCCCGCCCCTCTATATAAAGAGGTCTGGGGGCGCACCCTCCCCACACCTCCTCCACAACCCTAGCCGCCCTGCTGCCCCTCCTCTCTCTCTCCCTCCCGACTGCGCGTAGGCGAAGCCCTGCCACAGAAACTCTCCACCGCTTGCACCGCGCCGTCGCGTTGTAGATCCAATCCATCTCTCCATCCTACTTGCTGGACCTAGGAAGAAGGAGACGTTGAGGTGCCGCACGTGTGCATCTCTCGGAGGTATCGCCACTTGCGGTGTTAGATCGGATCGGATCACGAGGAGGAGAAGCGAGTACGACTACATCACCCATGTTCCGTCGAACGTTCCGCTGTGCGAATCTTCAAGGGTATGAAGATCTCATCTATTCCCCCTCGTTGTTTGCATCTCCTAGATTAGATCTTGGCTTCCCCATTCGCATCCGTAGAATTTGTTTGATTTACTATGCTGCGAAACCCTTCACCCAGGAGCAAGGTGTGATGAGCACAACATCAAGTTTTCCCTTAGTAAAAAACCGAGGTTATCGAACCGGTAGGAAGAAGGAAATGACTCAAAGTTGTTGCTAGCAACTTGGAGACCTGCACAACACAAACTCAAGACTTTGCCCCAACGAACAGTGAGGTTGTCAATCTCACCGGTTGCTATAACAAAGGATTAACTGTATGGTGTGGAAGGTAATAGTGGTTTGCAGCAAGTAAACAGTAATAGTGGAAGATGTATCAATGGTAAAGATTGGACCGGGGTCCATAGTTCACTAGAGGTGTTCTCCTTAAGATAAACAAATATGGCATGCTAGGTAAAAAAATTACAGCAGGGCAATTGACACGACTGAGCAAGACATAATAATGCAATACTAGACATTCATGATCCTATGAGATCCGATTGGGCAATACAACAAGATACATAGACCGCCATCCAACTGCATCTATGACTAGAAATCCACCTTCAGGTTATCATCCGAACCCCCTCCAGTATTAAGTTACAAGCAACAGATAACTGCTTTAAACAAAGTGTGTGAGATAAACAATCCACTTGTTCCATAAACAAGAGACCGTTGTTTTTTCCCTAGTGGCAAAAACACATCTACAACCTTAGAGATTTCTGTCACTTCACCTAGATTAAATAGAGGCATGAACCCACTATCGAGCATAAATACCCCCTCTTGGAGTCACTAACATCTACTTGGCTAAGATAGCTACTAGAAACGGAGAGCACGCAAGATCACAAACAACACATACATGATAGAATAAATAAGACAAAACCATTAAGCAATCTGACATAGTACTCTCAATATCCATCGGATCCCCGCAAACACAACATGCATGATTACAAATAGATGATCTTGATCATGAACGGAGCTCACAAGATCTAAACATGGTAGCACAAAGGAGGAGATACAACCATCTAGCCACTACATGGACTCGTAGTCCAAGGTGGAACTACTCACGCTTCATACCGGAAGCTGGCATAATGAAGAAGGCCTTCGGATGATCTCTCCTCCTGCAGGGTGCCGGGAAGAGCTTCAGACCCCCCGATCTAGGGACAATGGTGGCGGCGGCTACAGACGGTTTCGTGGAAATTGATCGGGTACTTAGGGTTTTGCCATCAGGGGGTCTTTATAGGCGAAGAGGTGAGGCAGGGGGCGGCCAGGGTGGTCACACCCCCCCAGGCGCGACTAACCCTAGCCCGCGCCACCAGGGGGTGTGGCCCCCTGGTGCCTCCCCTTTTTCTCGTACTCTGGCTCCGTGTTCTCCACGGTAAAATATTGACTTTGGCTTTTGTCCCGTCCAATTCCGAGAATAATGATTCTCTGCCTTCCTTGAACCAAAAACAGAAGAAAACAGGAAACGGGCACTATGGCATCTTGTTAATAGGTTAGTACCAGAAAACATATAAAAACACCTCAAAGTGTAGACAAAACAAAGCAAAGTAGATACTAAACAAGCATGGAACATGAAAAATTATAGATACATTTTCAACGTATCAAGCATCCCCAAGCTTAACTCCTGCTCGTCCTCGAGTAGGTAAGTGATAAAAAAGAATAATTTTTTAGGTGACATGTACCATCAAAAACAAGATCAAACCATTTGCAAGCATTGAATCTAGGATCAAATAACTCTAAACATAAGCATGAAAGATGGAGTTCTAACTTCTAACTATAAGACAAAGTAACTATGCATACAACATGAAAGGTTAAATATAAATATCATGAATAACATGCATTGAAAAACGTTTGTTTGTTTCACATACAGAAAACATGGCATAGTGACATTCAGCTTGTCCCCCATGGAGTAGCAAATAGATGCATATGACACCTTCAAAGTTTATAAGAGTGACTAGGTATAAATAGCACAAGAACAAGTAATATCAACAATATGCATCAATCAATAAGTTTTGGGACAATGCACATAGAACTAAGAATGGCAACTATGCTCTCTTAACCGGTGCCTAAGGATAGAAGGTGGAGACTCAACAGGGATTTTAAATTTCAAAAAGAGTTTCCAAAAATTATGGTACTTGTTAGCTTTCAGCCTTCATTGTCCCTATCATAAGCATCTTGATTAAGGTTAAAGTGAACAAACTATAAATTATATGCTTGACAAAGTATAATTTAACAATCTCATATCCCTTGAATACGAGGACCACACCTCATGCTACTCAACTTTATGTTGGAATTATGCCCTAGAGGCAATAATAAAGATGTTATTATTATAATTCTTGCTCATGATAAAGTTTATATTCCATGCTAGAATTGTATTAAGCGGAAACATTAATACTTGTGTGGTTTGTAAACAACACCGTGTCCCTAGTACGCCTCTATGGACTAGATCATTGATTAATGATGGTTAAGGTTTCCTAACCATGGACATGAGTTGTCGATTAATAATGAGATCATATCATTGGGAGAATGATGTGATGGATAGACCCAAACTAAGCGAAGCAATTAGATCGTGTCATCGTGTTCATCTTTGCGAAGCTTTTCTTATGTCAAATAGTGTATTCCTTAGACCATGAGATAATACAACTCCCTGGTATCGGAAGAAAGCTTTGAGGTCATCAAACGTCATCCTATGAGAGGGTCATCATAAAGGTGTCTCTCAGGTGATCGGAAAGTACCTGTTGGGTTGTATGTATCGAGATGGGATTTGTCCCTCCCAAGTCGGAGAGATATACTTCGGGCCCACTCGGTAATCGATATCAACACCGCTTGCAAGCATGTGGTTAAGGAGTTAATCACAAAGTGATATCGGATTACGGAATGAGTAAATTACTTGATGTGAACGAGATTGAACTATAGGTATGACGGTACCGACGATCGAATCTCGGGCAAGTAAAATATCGCGAGACGAAGGGAATATATATATGGGATTGATTGAATCCTGGCATCATGGTTCATCCGATATGATCATCGATGAATGTGTGGGAGTCAATATGGGTTTCCAGACCCCGCTGTTGATTATTGATAGAAGATCATGTCCGCATATTCTCGAACCCGCAGGGTCACACACTTAACGTGTCTCGACGCTAGGATAGATTGGATAATTGGTTTATGAGTTTTTGTTTGGAGTCTCGGATGGGATCCGGAATATCACGAGAGGTTCCGGAATGGTCCGGAGAATAAGATTCATATAAGACAGTGCAGTTTTTGGAGTTCGGAATTGTTCCGGGTTAATCGGTATTATACCAGAAGCTTCAAGAACCTTCCGGAGGGGGACCAACGTGGCCCCACCTTCCGGGAGGGGGCATGGGCCTATGAGGGAGTGCCCTGGCCGCATTGGGCCAGGGGCACAAGGCCCCATAGGGCCCAACCGGCCAGCTAGGGTAAAACCCTAGATAGAGCTTCTAAAGGGGGGGGGTTTCCTTGCCCCCCACTCCTCCTCCTTTGGCCGCCGGCCTAGGGCTTGGGGTAGGGGTTAGGGCTGCGCCCACACCTCTATATATAGAGGGATGGGGGCTCACCACCCCCCCACACCTTCCCCTCCAACCCTAGCCGCCCTGCTGCCCTCCTCTCTCCCTCCCGACTGCTTGTAGGCGAAGCCCTGCTGCAGAAATTCTCCACCAATTGCACCGCGCCCGTCATTGTAGATCCAACCCATCTCTCCACCATACTTGCTGGACCAAGGAAGGAGGAGACGTCGAGGTGCTGCACGTGTGCATCTCACGGAGGCATCGCCACTTGTGGTGCTAGATCGGATCGGATCACGAGGAGGAGAAGCGAGTACGACTACATCACCCACGCTCGATTTAACGTTCGCTGTGCGAATCTTCAAGGGTATGAAGATCTAATCCAATCTCTCTCGTTGTTTGCATCTCCTAGATTAGATCTTGGCTTCCCTCTATTCGCTTCCGTAGAAATTTTTGATTTACTATGCCGCGAAACCCTTCTGTGGTATCAGAGTTAGATCTATGCGTAGATGTGATTCACGAGTAGAACACAACATGGTTGTTGCGGGCGTTGATGTTTTCTGTTGCAAGCCTCTTGTTTGTGTTCTTCTTATGACGCGGGATAGTGAGATTGAAGCGGTCCAGGCCAACTTTACGCGACGTCGTTCGCGAGACCGGCTCCGCACTTGACGTGTGGCTTGTTCCACACATGCGGCTGGTGGATGCCTGTTTCTCTCACTATAGTTGTCATGGGATTAACACCGGAGTTTGGCAACCATAATATCACCGTTGTGGCTTTCCGTAGGTAAGAATCGTTCTTAGCTTTCTACTCCCATGAGCCACGTAAAACATGCAACAATAAAGTAGAGGCGTCTAACTTGTTTTTGCAGGGAGTGTTTTCTGTGATATGGTATGGCCCAAGATGTGATATGTGTATTGTATGCGATGATCATGTTTTGCAATGTTTCACGACTTGCATGTCGATGAGTACACAACCGACAGGAGCCATATGGTTGTCTTTATAATTGTGTATGACCTGCGAGTCAACTTCTTATACGCCATGTAATAGCTTTACTTTATCGCTAAGTAGTTAGCAATAGTTGTAGTTGCTATTAGTGGTGGAGGCAATCATGGTGGAGTGATGGAGATCATGTCGGCACGCACAAGATGGAGATCATTGCGCGAAGATTGGCTATACCATGTCACATAAAGTTATATGCATGTGATGTTTATCCTTTTATGTATCTTATTATGCTTAGATCGCGACGGTAGCATTATAAGATGATTCCTCACTTAAAGATCAAGATAAAACTGTGTTCTCCCCAAGTATGCACTGTTGCAAAAGTTCGTCGTGTCCAAGCATCACGTGATGATCGGGTGCTATAGACTCTACGCTCACATACAACGGGTGCAAGCCAGTTTTGCACACGCGGAAATACTTGGGTTTGACTTGACGAGCCTAGCATGTACAGACATGGCCTCGGAACACATGAACCGAAAGGTTAAGCATGAGTCATATGAATGATATGATCGACACTTCGTTGTCCACCATTGAAACCACATCTCTTCTCGTGAAGATCGGATTAGGTGTGGTGAATTTGGATCGTGTTAACTAAACAACTTGAGGGATGTTGAATTTAGTGGGAGTTCATCTAGTAATTTGATTAAAAGTTGAACTAGTTATTATGAACATAGTCTAATTTGTACTTGCAAATATTGTAGATCACATGGCTAAGTCCAACTTCAACTTTAACGTTTTTGCTGAGAAAAAAAGCTTAAAAACAATGGGTCTAACTTCACCAACTGGTTCTGCAATATGAGAATCATTCTCTCAGGCGGTCAAAAGGACTATGTCCTTGAGAAAGCGTTAGGTGACGCCCCTGCTGCAACTGCGTCGGCTGATGAGAAAGCTGTCTATCAGTCGTGCAAAGATGATTATCGTGTGATTAAGAGCACCATGTTGTTTGCTATGGAATCGGACCTTCAAAATCGTTTTGAAAACTATCCCGAGCCCTTTGAGATTCTCGAGGAACTGAAAACCATGTTTCAGACTCAGGCCCGTTCTGAGAGATATGAGATCTCTGAGAAGTTCTTTAACTGCAAGATGGAGGAAGGGAGTTCCGTTAGTGAGCACGCCATTAAGATGTCGGGCTACACTCAACGCCTTGAGCAACTGGACTACAAGATTCCAGAGGAGCTCAAGATTGATAGAGTTCTGCAATCACTCCCACCTAGCTACAAAAGTTTTGTAGTTACTCAAAATCAGATTGGTTCCACTGATACAATCACCGAGCTCTTCGCTAAGCTGAAAGCTGCGGAGGTGGACATCAAGAAGGATAATCATGTGTTGATGGTCAACAAGCCCCCCAGTTTTAAGAAAGGTAAGGGTGCAAAGAAGCCCTTCAAGAAAGGCAGTGTGGTAAGCGTTGCCCTCTGAGAAGAAGCTCAAGTCCGGACCTAAGCGGACAGAGTGCTTCTATTGCAAGGACAAGGGTCCTTTGGAAGCTGAATCGCTGTCGGAAGTACTTAGCGGACAAGAAAGCTGGCACCATCAAAGGTATATTTGATATACATGTTATTGATGTTTTCCTTACTAGCCCTCGTTGTAGTGCCTGGGTATTTGATACTGGTTCAGTTGCTAATATTTGTAACTCAAAACAGGAGCTGCGGAATAGACAGCGGCTAGCGAGGGATGAGGTGACGATGCGCGTTGGCAACAGATCAAGAGTTGATGTGATGGCCATCGGCACGCTCTCCTTAGTTTTACCTTCGGGATTAGTTTTAAACCTCAATAAATGTTATTATGTGCCTGCGTTGAGCATGAACATCATATCTGGATCGTGTTTATTGCAAGACAGTTATTCATTTAAATCTGAGAATAATGGTTGTTCTATTTATATGAGTAACATCTTTTATGGTCATGCACCTGCTGTGAATGGTTTATTTCTTCTGAATCTCGAAAGGGATGAAACACACATCCATAACATTGAGACTAAGAGATGCAAGGTAGATAGTGATAATACTACTTATTTGTGGCACTGCCGTCTAGGTCATATTGGTGTAAAACGCATGAAGAAACTCCATTCTGATGGACTTTTGGAGTCTCTTGAATTTGAATCATTTGACACATGCGAACCATGCCTCATGGGCAAGATGATCAAAACCCCGTTCTCCGGAATGATGGAGCGAGCAACGGACTTGTTGGAAATCATACATACCGATGTATGCGGACCGATGAGTGTTTTGACGCGCGATGGATATCACTACTTTCTCAGTTTTACCGATGACTTAAGTAGATATGGGTATATCTATTTAATGAAACATAAATCTGAAACATTTGAAAAGTTCAAAGAATTTCAGAATGAAGCGAAAAACCATCGTAACAGAAAGATTAAGTTTCTATGATCCGATCGTGGAGGTGAATATTTGAGTTATGATTTTCTCACGCATCTTAAAGCAAGAGGAATCGTTTCGCAACTCACGCCACCCGGAACACCACAGCTCAATGGTGTGTCTGAACGCCGGAATCGAACTCTATTAGATATGGTTCGATCAATGATGTCTCTTACTGATTTGTCGTTATCATTTTGGGGTTATGCATTAGAAACCGCTGCATTCACTTTAAATAGGGCACCATCTAAATCCGTTGAGACGACACCGTATGAACTGTGGTTTGGTGCTAAACCTAAGTTGTCGTTTCTTAAAGTTTGGGGATGCGAAGCTTACGTCAAGAAGTTGATGCCGGACAAGCTCGAACCCAAAGCGGAGAAATGCGTCTTCATAGGATACCCTAAGGAAACTATTGGGTATACCTTCTATCACAGAACCAAAGGCAAAGTGTTTGTCGCAAAGAACGGATCCTTTCTTGAGAAGGAGTTTCTCTCGAAAGAAGTGAGTGGGAGGAAAGTAGAGCTAGACGAGGTTATTGAACCTTCTCTTGAATTGGAGAGTAGCGCAGCACCTGAAATTGTTCCAGTGCCGCCTGCACCAATAATAGAGGAAGCTAATGATAAGGATCATGAAGCTTCGGACGATGCTGCTACTGAACGTCGCAGGTCGACAAGGTCGCGTGCCCCTCCTGAGTGGTACGGCAACCCTGTCTTGACTGTCTTGTTGGTAGAAGACAGTGAACCTACGAACTATGAGGAAGCGATGATGAGCCCAGACTCTGAGAAATGGCTAGAGGCCATGAAATCCGAATTGGGATCCATGAGCGAAAACCAAGTATGGACTTTGGTGGACCCTCCTAGCGACCGAAAGGCCGTTGAGTGCAAATGGATCTTCAAGAAGAAAACGGACGCGGATGGTAATGTTACCGTCTATAAAGCACGGCTTGTCGCGAAAGGTTTTCGACAAGTTCAAGGTGTTGACTACGATGAGACTTTCTCTCCCGTAGCGATGTTTAAGTCCATTCGGATTTTATTAGCAATTGCTGCGTTTCATGATTATGAAATATGGCAGATGGATGTCAAGACTGCTTTCCTCAATGGCAACATTGATGAAGAGTTGTATATGATGCAACCCGAAGGTTTTGTCGATCCTAAGGATGCTGATAAAGTATGCAAACTTCATCGTTCTATTTATGGACTGAAGCAAGCATCTCGGAGTTGGAACCTTCGTTTTGATCAAGTGATCAAGAGCTTTGGATTTGTTCCAAATTGCTACGAAGCTTGTATCTACAAGAAAGTGAGTGGGAGCTCGGTGACATTTCTGGTACTATATGTGGATGACATATTGATTATTGGAAATGACATTAACATGCTTAACAATGTGAAGAGTTATTTGAACAAGTGTTTTTCAATGAAAGACCTAGGTGAAGCTGCTTATATATTGGGTATCAAGATCTATAGAGATAGACAAAGACGCCTAATAGCTTTAAGCCAGAGTACATACCTAGACAAAGTTCTGAAAAGGTTCAGAATGGATAAGGCAAAGAAAGGTTCAGTGCCTATGTTGTCAGGTAAGATATTGAGCAAGGCTCAGTGTCCTTCTGATGAAATGATAGGGAAGCTATGAGCAAAGTGCACGATGCCTCGGCCATAGGTTCTATCATGTATGCCATCTTGTGTACTAGACGGATGTGTCCAATGCTCTTAGTTTGTGACGAGATATCAAAGTGATCCGAGTGGAACCTTTGGACAGCCGTGAAGAACATCCTAAAGTACCTAAATAGGACTAAAGAAATGTTCTTAGTCTATGGGGGTGATGAACAGCTCGTCGTAAAAGGTTACGTCGACGCTAGTTTCGACACCGACAATGATGATTCTAAATCTCAGACAGGATACGTTTATATTTTGAATGGAGGAGCTGTGGGCTGGAGAAGCTGCAAGCAAAGCGTGATCGCGGGATCTACAGTATAAGCGGAATACATGGCTGCTGCAGAAGCGTCAAGTGAAGGAGTTTGGATCAGAAACTTCATCACTGAGCTTGACGTGGTTCCAAGTGCATTGGACCCACTGGAGATATTGTGTGACTGTTGGAATTATGCCCTAGAGGCAATAATAAAGATGTTATTATTATAATTCTTGTTCATGATAAAGTTTATATTCCATGCTAGAATTGTATTAAGCGGAAACATTAATACTTGTGTGGTTTGTGAACAACACCGTGTCCCTAGTACGCCTCTATGGACTAGCTCATTGATCAATGATGGTTAAGGTTTCCTAACCATAGACATGAGTTGTCAATTGATAATGAGATCATATCATTGGGAGAATGATATGATGGACAGACCCAAACTAAGCGAAGCAATTAGATCGTGTCATCGTGTTCGTCTTTGCGAATATTTTCTTATGTCAAATATTGTATTCCTTAGACCATGAGATAATACAACTCCCTGGTATCGGAAGAAAGCTTTGAGGTCATCAAACGTCATCCTATGAGAGGGTGATCATAAAGGTGTCTCTCAGGTGATCGGAAAGTATACATTGGGTTGTATGTATCGAGATGGGATTTGTCCCTCCAGTCGGAGAGATATACTTGAGCCCACTTTCGTGTCGATATCAACACCGCTTGCAAGCATGTGGTTAAGGAGTTAATCACAAAGTGATATCGGATTCTGGAACGAGTAAAGTACTTTGTGAACGAGATTGAACTAGGTATGACGGCAATCGAATCTCGGGCAAGTAAAATATCGCGAGACGAAGGGAATATATATATATGGGATTGATTGAATCCTGGCATCATGGTTCATCCGATATGATCATCGATGAATGTGTGGGAGTCAATATGGGTTTCGGACCCATGTTGATTATTGATAGAAGATCATGTGCATATTCTCGAACCCGCAGGTCACACTTAACGTGTCTCGACGCTAGGATAGATTGGATAATTGGTTTATGAGTTTTTGTTCGGAGTCTCGGATGGGATCCGGGACATCACGAGAGGTTCCGGAGTGGTCCGGAGAATAAGATTCATATAAGGCAGTGCAGTTTTTGGAGTTCGGAATTGTTCCGGGTTTATCGGTATTGTACCGGAAGCTTCTAGAACCTTCCGTAAGGGGACCAACGTGGCCCCACCTTCCGGGAGGGGGCATGGGTCTATGAGGGAGTGCCCTGGACGCATTGGGCCAGGGGCACAAGGCCCCATAGGGCCCAGCCGACCAAAGAGGGTTTAATCCCTAGATAGAGCTTCTAGAAGGGGGGGTTTCCTTGCCCCCCACTCTTCCTCCTTTGGGGCCGTCGGTTTGGCTTGGGGGAGGGGCTAGGGCTGCGCCCACCCCTCTATATATAGAGGTTTGGGGGCGCACCACCCCCCCACACCTTCCCCTCCAACCGTAGCCGCCCTTCTGCCCTCCTCTCTCCCTCTCGACTGCTTGTAGGCGAAGCCCTGCTGCAGAAATTCTCCACCAATTGCACCGCGCCGTTGCGTTGTAGATCCAACCCATCTCTCCACCATACTTACTGGACCAAGGAAGGAGGAGACGTCGAGGTGCCGCACGTGTGCATCTCACGGAGGCATCGCCACTTGTGGTGCTAGATCGGATCGGATCGCGAGGAGGAGAAGCGAGTACGACTACATCACCCACGTTCCGACGAACCTTCCGCTATGCGAATATTCAAGGGTATGAAGATCTAATCCAATCTCTCTCGTTGTTTGCATCTCCTAGATTAGATCTTGGCTTCCCTCTGTTCGCATCCATAGAAAATTTTGATTTACTATGCATGAATCCCTTGATGGTATCAGAGCTAGATCTATGCGTAGATGTGTTTCACGAGTAGAACGCAACATGGTTGTTGCAGGCGTTGATGTTTTCTATTGCAAGCCTCTTGTTTGTGTTCTTCTTATGATGCGGGATAGTGAGATTGAAGCGGTCCAGGCCAACCTTACGCGACGTCGTTCATGAGACCGGCTCCGCACTTGACGTGTGGCTTGTTCCACACATGCGGCTGGTGGATGTCAGTTTCTCTCACTATAGTTGTCATGGGATTAACACCGGAGTTTGGCAACCATAATATCACCGTTGTGGCTTTTCGTAGGTAAGAATCGTTCTTAGCATCTACTCCCATAAGCCACGTAAAACATGCAACAACAAAGTAGAGGCGTCTAACTTGTTTTTGCAGGGAGTGTTTTCTGTGATATGGTATGGCCCAAGATGTGATGTGTATATTGTATGCGATGATCATGTTTTGTAATGTTTCACGACTTGCATGTCGATGAGTACACAACCGGCAGGAGCCATATGGTTGTCTTTACAATTGTGTATGACCTGCGAGTCAACTTCTTATACGCCATGTAATAGCTTTACTTCATCGCTAAGTAGTTAGCAATAGTTGTAGTTGCTATTCGTGGTGGAGGCAATAATGGTGGAGTGATGGAGATCATGCCGGTACGCACAAGATGGAGATCATTGCGGAAGATTGGCTATACCATGTCACATTAAAGTTATATGCATGTGATGTTTATCCTTTTATGTATCTTATTATGCTTAGATCGCGACGGTAGCATTATAAGATGATTCCTCACTTAAAGATCAAGATAAAAACTGTGTTCTCCCCGAGTATGCACCGTTCTGCGAAAGTTAAATCGTGTCCAAGCATCACGTGATGATCGGGTGCTATAGACTCTCGCTCACATACAACGGGTGCAAGCCGGTTTTACTGCGGAAATACTTGGGTCTAACTTGGCGAGCCTAGCATGTGAGACATGGCCTCGGAACACAAGAACCGAAAGGTTAAGCATGAGTCATATGAATGATATGATCGACACTTCGTTGTCCACCATTGAAACCACATCTCTTCTCGTGATGATCGGATTAGGTGTGGTGAATTTGGACCATGTTCACTAAACAACTTGAGGGATGTTGAATTTAGTGGGAGTTCATCTAGTAATTTGATTAAGTTGAACTATTTATCATGAACATAGTCTAAATTGTACTTGCAAATACTGTAGATCACATGGCCAAGTCCAACTTCAACTTCAACGTTTTTGCTGAGATAGAAAAACTTAGAAACAATGGGTCTAACTTCACCAAATGGTTCTGCATTCTGAGAATCATTCTCCTTTGGCGGACAAAAGGACTATGTCCTTGAAAGCGCTAGGTGACGCCCACTATAGATGCTTGGCTGATGAAAAAGCTGTTTATCGATCGGCATAAGGATGATTATGATTTGATTAAGATCGCCATGTTGTATGCTATGGAATCGGATCTTCAAAATCATTTTGAGGAGTTCGTCGGGCCCTTTGAAATTCTCGAGGAGCTGAAAAACATGTTTCAGACTCAAGCCCGTTCTGAGAGATATGAGATCTCTAAAAAATTCTTTAACTACAAGATGGAGGAAGGGAGTTCCGTTAGTGAGCACGCCATTGAGATGAGGGGCTACACTCAATGCCTTGAGCAAGCTGGACTGCAAGATTCGGAGGAGCTCAAGATTGACACTCCTAGCTACAAAAGTTTTGTAGTTGATCACAATCAGATTGGTTCCACTGATATGATCACGAGCTCTTTGCTAAGATGAAAGTAGCGGAGGTGAACATCAAAAGAATAATCATGTGTTGATGGTCAACAAGCCCCCACCTTCAAGAAAGGTAAGGGTGCAAGGAAGCCCTTCAAGAAAGGAGGCTGACAAGCGCGTTGCCCTGCTGAGAAGAAGCTCAAGTCTGGTCCTAAACGGACAGAGTGCTTCTATTGCAAGGACAAGGGTCCTTTGGAAGCATATGCGAAGTACTTAGCGGACAAGAAAGCTGGCACCATCAAAGGTATATTTGATATACATGTTATTGATGTTTTCCTTACTAGCCCTTGTTGTAGTGCCTAGGTATTTGATCGGTTCGATTGCTAATATTTGTAACTCGAAGCAGGAGCTACGGAATAGACGGTGACTGCGAGGGATGAGGTGACGATCTTGGCGTTGGCAGCGGATCAAGAGTTGATGTGATGGCCGTCGGCATGCTCTCCTTAGTTTTACCTTCGGGATTAGTTTTAAACCTTAATAAGTGTTATTATGTGCCTGCGTTGAGCATGAACATTATTTCTGGATCTTGTTTATTGCAAGACGGTTATTCATTTCAATCAGAGAATAATGGTTGTTCTATTTATATGAGTAACATCTTTTATGGTATGCACCTATTGTGAATGGTTTATTTCTTCTAAATCTCGAAAGGGATGAAACACACATCCATAACATTGAGGCTAAGAGATGCAAAGTAGATAGTGATAATACTACTTATTTGTGGCACTGTCGTCTAGGTCATATTGGTGTAAAGCGCATGAAGAAACTCCATTATGATGGACTTTTGGAGTCTCTTGATTTTGAATCATTTGACACATGCGAACCATGCCTCATGGGCAAGATGATCAAAACCCCGTTCTCCGGTATGATGGAGCGAGCAACGGACTTGTTGGAAATCATACATACCGATGTATGCGGACCGATGAGTGTTTCGACGCGCGGTGGATATCGCTATTTTCTAACTTTTACCGATGACTTAAGTAGATATGGGTATATCTATTTAATGAAACATAAATCTGAAACGTTTGAAAAGTTCAAAGAATTTCAGAATGAAGTGGAGAACCATCGTAACAGAAAGATTAAGTTTCTACGATCCGATCGTGGAGGTGAATATTTGAGTTATGATTTTCTCACGCATCTTAAAGCAAGCGGAATTGTTTACAACTCACGCCACCCGAACACCACAGCGCAATGGTGTGTACGAGCGCGAATCGAACCTTATTAGATATGGTCCAATCAATGATGTCTCTTACTGATTTGCCGTTTTCATTTTGGGGTTATGCATTAGAAACCGCTGCATTTACTTTAAATAGGGCACCATCTAAATCCGTTGAGACGACACCGTATGAACTGTGGTTTGGTGCTAAACCTAAGTTGTCGTTTCTTAAAGTTTGGGGATGAAGCTTCGTCAAGAAGTTGATGCGGACAAGCTCGAACCCAAAGCGGAGAAATGCGTCTTCATAGGATACCCTAAGGAAACTATTGGGTATACCTTCTATCACAGAATCGAAGGCAAAGTGTTTGTCGCAAAGAATGGTTCCTTTCTTGAGAAGGAGTTTCTCTCGAAAGAAGTGAGTGGGAGGAAAGTAGAGCTAGACGAGGTTATTGAACCTTATCTTGAATTGGAGAGTAGCGCAGCACCTGAAATTGTTCCAGTGCCGCCTGCACCAACAATAGAGGAAGCTAATGACAAGGATCATGAAGCTTCGGACGATGCTGCTCTTGAGCGTCGCGGTCAACAAGGTCGCGTGCCCCTCTGAGTGGTATGGCAACCTGTCTTGTTGTCTTGTTAGTAGAAGGCGGTGAACCTACGAACTATGAGGAAGCGATGATGAGCCCAGACTCTGAGAAATGGCTAGAAGCCATGAAATCCGAATTGGGATCCATGAGCGAAAACCAAGTATGGACTTTGGTGGACCCTCCTAGCGACCGAAAGGCCGTTGAGTGCAAATAGATTTTCAAGAAGAAAACGGACGCGAATGGTAATGTTACCGTCTATAAAGCACGGATTTTCGCGAAAGGATTTCGACAAGTTCAAGGTGTTGACTACGATGAGACTTTCTCTCCCGTAGCGATGTTTAAGTCCATTCGGATTTTATTAGCAATTGCTGCGTTTCATGATTATGAAATTTGGCAGATGGATGTCAAGACTGCGTTCCTCAATGGCAACATTGATGAAGAGTTGTATATGATGCAACCCGAAGGTTTTGTCGATCCTAAGGATGCTGATAAAGTATGCAAACTTCAGCGTTCCATTTATGGACTGAAGCAAGCATCTCGGAGTTGGAACCTTCGTTTTGATCAAGTGATCAAGAGCTTTGGATTTGTTCCAAATTGCTACGAAGCTTGTATCTACAAGAAAGTGAGTGGGAGCTCGGTGACATTTCTGGTACTATATGTGGATGACATATTAATTATTGGAAATGACATTAACATGCTTAACGATGTGAAGAGTTATTTGAACAAGTGTTTTTCAATGAAAGGCCTAGGTGAAGCTGCTTATATATTGGGTATCAAAATCTATAGAGATAGACAAAAGGCCTTTGATAGCTTTAAGCGAGTACATACCTAGACAAAGTTACGAAAAGGTTCGAGAATGGATAAGGCAAAGAAAGGTTCGTGCCTATGTTGTCGGGTAATATATTGAGCAAGGCTCGATGTCCACTCTGATAAATGATAGGGAAGCTATGAGCAAAGTGCCTTATGCCTCGGCCATAGGTTCTATCATGTATGCCATCTTGTGTACTAGACCGGATGTGTCCAATGCTCTTTGTTTGACGGCAGGTATCAAAGTGATCCAGAGTGGAACCTTTGGACAGCCGTAGTAAAGAACATCCTAAAGTACCTAAATAGGACTATAGAAATGTTCTTAGTCTATGGGGGTGTTGAACATTTCGTAAATAAAGGTTACGTCGACGCTAGTTTTGACACCGACAAGGATGATTCTAAATCTCGAGACGGGATCGTGTATATTTTGAATGGAGGAGCTGAGGTGGAGAAGCTGCAAGCAAAGCGTGATCGCGGGATCTCTGAGAAGCGGAATACATAGCTGCTGCAGCGTCAAGTGAAGGAGTTTGGATCGAAACTTCATCTTGAGCTTGGCGTGGTTCTTTGTGCATTGGACCCTTGGAGATATTGTGTGACAACACCGGCGCCATAGCACTTTTCGCTAAGGAACCAAGATATCATCCAAAGACCAAGCATATCAACCGCAAGTTTCATATAATCCGAGATTATATAGCAGATGGAGATCTGAAGATTAGCAAAGTACATACAGATCTGAATGTCGCAGATCCATTGACTAAACCTCTTCCACGTGTAAAACATGATCAGCACCTCAGTGCCATGGGTGTGAGATTGTTGCCAAATGTAAACTAGATTATTGACTCTAGTGCAAGTGGGAGACTGTTGGAATTATGCCCTAGAGGCAATAATAAAGATGTTATTATTATAATTCTTGTTCATGATAAAGTTTATATTCCATGCTAGAATTGTATTAAGCGGAAACATTAATACTTGTGTGGTTTGTGAACAACACCATGTACCTAGTACGCCTCTATGGACTAGCTCATTGATCAACGATGGTTAAGGTTTCCTAACCATAGACATGAGTTGTCAATTGATAATGAGATCATATCATTGGGAGAATGATATGATGGATGAACAAACTAAGCGAAGCAATTAGATCGTGTCATCGTGTTCATCTTTGCGAAGCTTTTCTTATGTCAAATATTGTATTCCTTAGACCATGAGATAATACAATTCCCTGGTATCGGAAGAAAGCTTTGAGGTCATCAAACGTCATCCTATGAGAGGGTGATCATAAAGGTGTCTCTCAGGTGATCGGAAAGTATCTGTTGGGTTGTATGTATCGAGATGGGATTTGTCCCTCCCGAGTCGGAGAGATATACTTCGGGCCCACTCGGTAATCAATATCAACACCGCTTGCAAGCATGTGGTTAAGTAGTTAATCACAAAGTGATATCGGATTACGGAACGAGTAAAGTACTTGCTGTGAACGAGATTGAACTAGGTATGATGATGCAAACGATCGAATCTCGCAAGTAAAATATCGCGAGACGAAGGGAATATATATATGGGATTGATTGAATCCTGGCATCGTGGTTCATCCGATATGATCATCGATGAATGTGTGGGAGTCAATATGGGTTTCAGACCCATTGTTGATTATTGATAGAAGATCATGTCCGCATATTCTCGAACCCGAGGTCACACATAACGTGTCTCGGCTAGGATATATTGGATAATTGGTTTATGAGTTTTTGTTGGTCTCGGATGGGATCCGGGACATCACGAGAGGTTCGGAATGGTCCGGAGAATAAGATTCATATAAGGCAGTGCAGTTTTTGGAGTTGAATTGTTCGGGTTAATCGGTATTGTCTAGGAAGCTTCTAGAACCTTCCGGAGAGACCAACGTGGCCCCACCTTCCGGGAGGGCATGGGCCTATGAGGAGTGCCCTGGCGCATTGGGCCAGGGGCACAAGGCCCCATAGGGCCCAACCGGCCAGCTAGGGTAAAACCCTAGATAGAGCTTCTAGAAGGGGGGGGGTTCCTTGCCCCCCACTCCTCCTCCTTTGGCCACCGGCCTAGGGCTTGGGGGAGGGGTTAGGGCTGCGCCCACCCCTCTATATATAGAGGGATGGGGGCGCACCACCCCCCCCCCACACCTTCCCCACCAACCCAAGCCGCCCTGCGGCCCACCTCACACCCAACCGCGTGCGTGTAGGCGAAGCCCTGCTGCAGAAATTCTCCACCAATTGCACCGCGCCGTCGCGTTGTAGATCCAACCCATCTCTCCACCATACTTGCTGGACCAAGGAAGGAGGAGACGTCGAGCTGCTGCACGTGTGCATCTCACGGAGGCATCGCCACTTGTGGTGCTAGATCGGATCGGATCGCGAGGAGGAGAAGCGAGTACGACTACATCACCCACGTTTCGACGAACGTTCCGCTGTGCGAATCTTCAAGGGTATGAAGATCTAATCCAATCTCTCTCGTTGTTTGCATCTCCTAGATTAGATCTTGGCTTCCCTCTGTTCGCTTTCGTTGAAAATTTTGATTTACTATGCCGCGAAACCCTTCACTTTAGTCACCTGTAAGTTCTTGTCATAGTAAGTACATGTGTATCATAGAGAATCGCCAACGGGGTACCCCTTGCACATGATACAGGAGCTATCCCATAATCAAAATGACAAGGCAAGCAGACAATGAGCATCTCAGCAATCTTCTTATTTTCCATGGAAAAATAGTGCTTTTTTCTCTCTCTTTCCTCTTTTCAATATGTCTCTCTTTTTTTTATAAGAAGAAAGCTTCATAGATGTCATTATGGTGATGCTGCAAGTTTTCACCATGACTAGGCATGGATTAGGCTAGCGGCTCAGGTGTTTCTCTAACACACATACATAACTTTATGGACTTACAAGCTCCCCTTTTATTTCACACCGGCGACATCCATAAACAAAAGATTATGATATCACCTGCGTACAAAGTACAAGTGCAATGTTGAAAGTGTTCCCCGTGATAGCACGGTTCTGCTAATTCCAACGTATAAGCAGTGCAAGCATATACAACATAGATGACACAATGATTCAAGTTTATTAGGGGCGAGAAAAGTAATGTGTGCCATCAAGTTTGTGAGAGCTTTAATCACTAAGTTTTCACATAACAAAATACTTTTTAATTGGAAGATAGATAAAAACAAGAATATACTTGGAATTACACCATGTATAGGAATTTATAGTGGACACTTTGTAATAACTTGGTTTTTTAGAAGTTGGATGCATGAGTAGAGCTTACTCAATACACGCTAGCAAAAGATTAGCAGCGACCAACTAAGAGAACAATAATGGTCATAATCATGCAAAGCAAAAAAACATTACTAATCAAAGCATAAAGTGGTAGTACAAGTCAAGGACTAAATAATCATAGAGGCTATGATAACTTATTCATAATCATAACATGGTGTGAGCATGTGTCAAGTTAACCCAAACAAAGCATCAAAGGAGAATACTATAATACTATGCTTTTGTATGCTAAAACAACACATGATTCCTTTAAGGCACACTAAGCAATCTCAATTGTTTGGAACAAGTCATGCTACAGCAATAATCACTAAGCATAAGGTCAAAACAACATTTAGCATGACATGCTAAAGTCTAAGTCAGAGTCAAAGCAAACTCCTCTTGCACTATTCAAGCAAGAACTTTCTACTCCTCTCCAACACCAATCAACTTATTTGAAACAACACAGCGAGAACAGGGTTCCAAACTATTTTATTCAAGCAAACTAAGCAAACTAAACGAAAACTAAGACACTCCAAGAACAATACAATAGTGCATGAAACAATAAAAACAAAGTGTCTAGAAAGACCTGAGCTTTTTATTGATAAAGAAGGGGATGCCTTGGGCATCCCCAAGCTTTGACGCTTGTAACTCTTGAATATTTCTTGGTTGACACGGGGTGGCATCCCCAAGCTTGAGCTTTTGTTCATTCTTCATCGCATTACATCATTCTCTCTCTCTCTACACCTGAAAATTGTCCTTGATACGAAACTTCACACAATCTTTATTAGTAACATTAGTGTATTCAAAAGATAATAGACCTTTGTTCGCTCGAACTCTTGTATTGTGTGGTTGCTTTATCTATAAAGCGGGGTGAAAGCCTGTTTCGAGGTGTTGTTGTTAAAAGTATCATAAAACTGCTTATTAACCAAGCACTATATATCTCGTATCTGTTAAGTGCCTATGATGCCGTTGCAGCCTCCTTCGCGTCGCCCGGGACCGCCGGCTTATATGCCTACTACGCAGCAGTTCGGTCAGCAGATGGGGCATCAATTTGCACAACCTCCTGGGCATTTTCAAAGGCCAGTGTTTCATCCAATAATCCCACCTCAGCAATTTCAGCAGCTGTTCCCGCACATGCATCAACCTGCGCCTCAGGCCCCTGCTATTTTGCCCACAATTGCAAAGAACAAGAGGAAGAAAAGAGAAGAGTCAGGTTCCTGCACCTCAGGTACACCCGATTCAGTCCCAATTCGCGCAGGGGCAAAATTTCTTTGTGCCACCACCTCCTGGTCAGTTGTTTGCGCCTCCTGCGGTAAGTACTCCGACAGCGGCTGAGGTTGTGGTTCAAGACCCTTTGGTTGTTGCTGAGGCTAGCAAGACAAAGAAAGTTAAGTGTTGGAAGTGTTCAGTGGATACTCACGCAACAAAAAATTGTCCGGTTCAGCATTATTGTCTTGTTTGTAATAATTTGGCGCACCCTACTAACAGGTGCCCGACTCTCAGGTTGCCTAGACCGTCAATCATTGTGGCAGGTAATGGGACAGAGGACACACCGTTTAATCAGTTGCCTGATAGTATTTACAAGGCTAACTTAGCTCCCAAGAGAACTCCGATGGCGAAGGTAACTATTATTGGTTCTTCGGTGCCTACAACTGTTATTGAATCTCAGATGACAAGGATCTGTCCTCTCAATACTCAGTGGAAGTGGGAGGCCCTCCCGCATGGAGATGATAGTTTCTTGGTCAATTTCCCGTCCTTTGAGGACCTCCAGAGGGTAGATGGGATCCAAATGCCGGTGATATCTCATGATGCCAGAATTGTGATTAGTGCTTGGGAAGTGAAAGACATCCCACATAAATTTGTGCTACCGCAACTGTGGGTTCATGTTGAGGGTGTACCCCATACTATCCGTCATTTCCATGGACTCTGGGCTATTGGCTCTCTTCTGGGGATTACTGTGGATGTGGATCTGGTGACTTTACACAGTCGCAATGTAGTTCGTATCTGTGTGGCTATGATGAATCCCAAGGCTCTTCAGAAATGTGTGGATTCAAAGGGTCATTTTTTAGGTGTCAACGCAACTTTGAAACTCAAAGGTTACGACTTTATCTTTAGGGAGGAGGCGAAGGATTTTATTCCGGACCCTGGTTTCACGCCTTTTTTCTGGAGGCGTAAGGGGGATGATCCTAAGGATGAAGACGATTGCAATGATGCTGAAAAGGATGCTCCTAATGGTAATGTTTCTCCTGCTATCCCACAAGGGTCTAATATGGAGGTAGACACATCTTCTAGTCTGGGTGGTTCCGGGGGCGTTTCGGCAAATAAGACAGTGCAGGATTTTATTGCTGTTACTCCTTTTAACCCGTCTCCTCAAACACCTCGGGGAAAGGAGATTTTGGCTCAAGCAAATTCGAGTTCTAGAGTGGTACCTTCGGCGGGGCCGGGTTCTACTACTCCTGTTCTGTTGTCAAGGTCATCGGTCGTTCGTCATAGTTCGCCCGTGGTTGATTTTGTTCCGACTGTGTTTCAGTCCGTCATGTGCAAGCCTGTCAGTCGTGGGTCATTTGCTGAGCTTCTGGCAGGGCCGGGGACATCTTTTGGCGGGATGCAAGCTGCTGTTCCGCGGACCAGTTCTGACACTGCAGCTAGACCACAGGAGGAGGCCGTGTTTGGCGAACGGCCAGTCACGCAAACCTGGCCAGCGCATGCTCCTGTCGGGCGGACTTAGTCGTGCGGCAGTTTGGTTCAGCATGCTATGGCCAAGGAGCAGGGAGTTGTTTTTGAGAAGTCTGCTGTTCAGGAGCATAGAATTGATGATCAGGAGGTTCAGGTGCATAGCGATGATGTTCAGGAGCCGGATATTGAAGAGATTGCTGTTCTGGAGCAGGGCGTTCAGGTTTTTGATGATGTTGCTCAGGAGCTGATTTTGGAGGAGGACGTGCAGGCGGCTGTTGGGCTCCCCTCTGCTTCACAGTTTATGCATGCAGCACCCGCTACAATTTCTGCTGAACAAGTTTCAACACTAGCTAAGGCCAGCAACAAGCAGGTTCACAGGATCAGCTTGCTTGAGGTAAATCATACGGTATGTGCAGATGGGTCTAGTGAAACAGATGAAGACTCTCTCTCAAAGGCCATGCGCAGGAAGGCAGAAAAGAACTTGGATTCTAACGGTACTTCCTCGTCATCTAAGTCTTTTATATCTTTTTCATCTACGCAAATTTCTTCCAATCTCAATAAAGTAGGCATTAGTCTTGGTAAGAATGCTAGAGATGTTTCTATTTCTACCAAGGTTTTGAAGCGGATGGAATACGACCGTCTAACGGTTGCTCCAAAAGCCTCGACCTCTACTGTTTCTACTTATTCTGATGATGATGAGGATGTGGATGCCACAATGGATGGTCAGCTCCTATCTCATCTAGTTGGTGAAGTTCTGGAAGTTGGTTTCAATAAGGACAGATTAAGTTCAGCTTATGAACTAACTGCTTCCGGTCGGAAATCTTCTTCTGGAAAAAAATGCAATAAATCTCGGAAACGAGATTTGACTCCTAAATCCATATTTGTTTCCCAATGAATGGTATGTTTCTGAATAGCATAGGTCTTCGTGACTTGGCTAAACATTTACATATTGCACTAGGGAACATAATTTGGATTTTATTGCTATTTCGGAAACGGGTAGAAGAGAGTTCTCCCAAAGTCTACTTGACCGTCTTTCGGGTGGTATAGACTTTGAGTGGTATTCTCATCCACCTAGGGGACGATCTGGAGGCATTTTACTTGGCGTAAGGGCGGACACCATGGAAATATTAGCTAGTTCGGAAGGAGAGTTTCACATAAAACTCAACATCCGTAACAAAGATGACAATTTCATATGGAGCCTTGTCGCTGTGTATGGTGTGGCCCAGGATGTGTTCAAGGCCGATTTTCTTCGCGAACTGGTTAACTTAGCGAAAGATAATCCGTACCCTATTCTTATAGGGGTGATTTTAATCTGCTTCGGTTTCCATTCGAGAAGAGTAAAGGTCGTTTTGACGATCATTGGACATTCCTTTTTAATGCTGTCATTGACAGCCTTGACTTGAAGGAAGTAACCATGATCGGTCGTCAATTTACTTGGGCAAACAGCACACGAACCTACATACAAAAACTAGATCGTGTCTTGATGGACTCGGATTGGGAAGAACATTTTCCCGAGTCTCGGTTCGCGCTCTAGAGCGTATTGGCTGTCGACCATGCTCCCATCTGCGACTCTTTGGATTACCTCGGACACGGTGTTCCCATCCATTCAAATTCGAACTTGGATGGTTACAACGGGAGGGTTTTCATGATATGGTCAAAACAGTATGGGAAAAACCGGTTAAGGGTAATACACCGATCCAGAGGTGGAACAATAAAGTGCGTATGCTACGCAAACACCTTGGTGGTTGGGCGCGCCACACAACTAGTATTCTTAAAAAAGAAAAACTCCGGCTATCATCTACTATTGATGACCTTGAAGCTATAGCAGAAAATCGTTTGTTAACTATGCGTGAAATTGAGCTGAAAAGCCAAGCGAATGCGGAGTTAGCACGGTTACTGCGTGAAAAGGAACTCAAATGGTATCAGCGTTCCAAAGCCCAATTTATTTTGTATGGGGATTCGAATACTAGGTACTTCCATAGTCTTGCTAATAGCAGACACAAGAAGAAACTTATTCGATCTTTAACGCAAGATGAGGGGACGATTGAGGGACATGAGCAGCTGAAATCCTATATTACAAATTATTATAAATGTTTGTTTGGGGAACCAGAGGAGGGAACTATCTCTCTAGATGAATCTCAAACAAATGATGTGTCTCAGGTTTCTGTCGAGGAAAATGACCTACTCACGGCTCCCTATTCTGAGGAAGAGGTCAGGAAGGCTATTTTCCAGATTGAACATAATAAAGCCACTGGTCCTGATGGCTTTCCAGCTGAATTTTACCAAACCTTTTGGGATGTTATCAATTCAGATCTACTTGAAATGTTTTGTGCTTTGCACGCTGGTCAACTAGATTTGTTTCGCTTGAATTTTGGAGAGATAATTCTTTTGCCTAAGATTAATGAAGCAGAATGGATCCAACAATATAGACCAATCTGTCTTCTTAATGTTAGTTTTAAGATTTTTACCAAAGTTGCAACGATTCGCCTAAATTCAGTGGCGGAACATGTAGTTCGCCCTTCACAAACTGCTTTTATGCAAGGTCGCAACATCCTTGACGGTGTGGTTACCTTGCATGAAACTGTTCATGAATTACATAGGAATAATTTGAATGGGGTTATTCTTAAAATTGACTTTGAAAAGGCCTATGATAAAGTCAAATGGCCTTTTCTTCAACAGACCCTTAGAATGAAAGGTTTTTCATCTGAGTGGCAAGCTTTAATCAACAAATTTGTGTCGGGAGGTAGTGTTGCCATAAAATTTAATGACGATGTTGGTAAATACTTTCAGACAAAAAAAGGTTTGAGACAGGGAGATCCATTATCACCAATGCTATTTAATATAGTGGCTGATATGCTCGCTGTCTTGATTGAGCGTGCCAAGCTTGATGGCCAAATTGAAGGTGTGATTTCCCATCTAGTTGATGGAGGTTTATCAATACTTCAATATGCCGACGATACAATTTTATTTATGGAACATGACATTGAAAAAGCGAAAAATCTGAAATTGATACTTTCAGCTTTTGAGCAACTATCAGGGTTGAAAATCAACTTCCATAAAAGTGAATTGTTTTATTTGGCGAGGCCGAGATGAAATTAGTCTTTATGCTGATCTCTTTGGTTGTAGTCAAGGTGTTTTTCCGATTCGGTATTTGGGCATTCCGGTTCATTACCGGAGGCTCACTATTGCTGAATGGAAAATCGTTGAGGAAAGACTACAACTAAGATTGAGCAGCTGGAAGGGTAAATTGCTCTCCATAGGGGGAGATTAGTACTCATTAATTCGGTACTAAGTAATATGGTACTGTATATGATATCTTTCTTCCAACTACCAAAAGGAGTCTTGAAAACAATGGACTATCTCCGATCAAGATTATTTTGGCAAGGAGATAACGAGAAAAAGAAATACAGGCTGGCTAAATGGAGTGTATTATGCCGCCCCAAAGATCAGGGTGGGCTGGGTATTCATGATCTTGAGATCAAAAATACAGCCCTACTTGGTAAATGGCTCTTCAAATTACTTTACGAAGGCGTATGGCAAACTCTACTTAAAAGGAAATATATTGGTTCAAAAGCATTGTCACAGCTGGTTTGGAAACCGGTGACTCTCACTTTGGGCGGTTTGATGGCAACGAAGAAAAATTTCTTGAGTTGAACTTTTCTATTAAGGATGGGTCTCAGATAATGTTTTGGGAGGATAAGTGGCTGGGTAATGCTACACTCCAAGAACAATATCCTACATTGTATTCTATTGTTCGTTACAAGGATGTGACGATATCCACTGTTTTAGAATCATTCCCGCCTGTTGTGACTTTTAGACGAGATTTAATTGGAACCAGGCTGGACTCTTGGATCGCATTGCTACATCGCCTAGCAAATGTACAATTGTCGCCTGGACCAGATAAATTTCGATGGAACTTAAGTGCGAAAGGGTCTTTCTCCGTGAGTTCCTTTTACAACGCACTTGCCCAGCCGGTTATGCCTGTTTTAGATAATAGGATGATTTGGAGGATGAAGATACCCCTAAAAAATAAAAAAATTGCATGGTATCTTCGTCGCGGAGTTATCCTTACTAAAGATAATCTTATTAAGCGGAATTGGCATGGAAACCCTATGTGTCTTTTTTTGTCATCACAATGAGACAATCAAACACTTATTTTTTCAATGCAATTTTGCTAGATCTATATGGTCGGTTACCCAGGCAGCTTCAGGCTTGTATCCACCTCGTAGTATTGCCAATATTTTTAGGAATTGGCTATATGGGATAGATAACAAGTATAAGCTACTTCTTCGGGTTGGAGCGATTGCCATTATATGGTCGCTATGGCTGTATAGAAATGATAAAGTTTTTAATGATATAAATTGTTCTCTCCTGCAGGTTATTTACCGATGTACCAGCACACTGCGATCTTGGTCACTTCTACATCGTGTGGAGTACCACGACCTTTTCACGGAGGTGTGTACGCGGCTGGAGGATACGGCACGAGATTTGTTTACCCGGCATGGATGGCAGCATAATCTTCGGATAGGCCCTCCCTCTATATTTTAGGCGTCTTACAATTTCTCTGATATGTAATTCGCTTATTTATTTTCCTGTTTGGACTTCTGAACTATGGTGGCTGTGTGCATCTCAGTATGCAGAGGTCGGGTGTAATACTTAAACCTTTTAAGTAATAAAAGCATCATTTATCGAAAAAAAATATATCGGCTAAGAAAATACATGCATGTTAATTGACTATTTCAAAGTGGATATTCCATCAACAATATGTCAGCAATAAGCACATCAATCTTGGATACACGTAAACCCACGTGCATTAGAAAGTACTAGGTGTCTGCTGGAGCCTGACTGCGTCTTGAAAACAATGTGTTCATAAGAAACCTCCATGTGAACAACGTCTGCATCTAGAATATCTTGCAGATCACCAAACAATGGAGGAAGAAACAATGGACTGAGCAGCAGATTCTGAAGTGGTTAATAGCAAAGCAATATAAATACATGACAAATCTATGGGACTGCAGAACAAAGGGAATCTTGAAACCAGAGCGCGAGCTGACCTCAAATGAGTATGATATTAAGGAATCTGGTCTGTGGACGAGGCCTCAGATATATTAGTTCACTAATTAAGAAGGTACGCAGTGGCGTTGGTTAAACAAGCCGTGTTTGTACTGTCTCATCTCACTATCCTGTGTCTCCACATCAGCAAGTTGTCTTAGCCTCCCCCCAAAATTACAAGTTGACCAGGCCTGCACAAAAAGTGAATACTGTGGTCACCATAACTTGTTCCATCAACGGAATGCAAAACCAAGCGGCATGAGGCAGACTACATTAATGGGAGAATGAGACTGACATAGACTGGACCTGCAAAAGGATAAATAGGGTGGACCCTAAAGTGCAGACTAGGATGCAAAGAGGGTATCAAACTCAATCATGCACAACAAGTAGCAACCTCTAAGAGGATAAAAGCCCAGGACTTTGTCTCTCGCATACTAGTCAGAACCGATGGTTACATCCATCAGAAAGACTTATGGCTGCAGTGTTCTCTTTGTGTTTTTCCCCTATAAGTACATGGGACTAGCACACAAGCGTCTTCACACTACCCACAAGACTTCAGGTACCAATACATTCCTGCAAAGAAGCTCACCAAATACACCATGATCTCTCCTAAGAGGTTAGTTCAGCAGGCAAAGAAGTGGCAGCAGCTGGCGGCCCTCCGGAAGCGGTGGCTGACGACAGCAACGGGGGCAACCAAAGAAGCAAACCCAGCCATCGCGGACAAGGGCCACTGCATCGTCTACACCGCTGGTGGAGAGCGGTTTGTGGTTCCGTTGGCATACCTCGGCACGACGGTGTTCGGGGAGCTCCTGAGGATGTCGGAGGACGAGTTCGGGTTCGCGAGTGAAGAAGACCGGATCACCGTACCTTGCGATGCGGCGGTGATGGTGTACGTGATGTGCTTGCTTAGGAGAAAGCCCTCGGAAGAGGTGGAGAGGGCAGTCCTTAGCTCCCTAGTAATTCCATGCAGCAACCAGAGTGGCATCGCCATGGTTTACAAGGGTCTTGGTCGGTCACTGGCTATATTTTAGCTAGTGAGAACTGAGAAGCGATGTCTCCTTGCTGTACGCTCACTCTCTTTTTGTTAGATCTCCATGTGCTGTCATTTGTAAATAGATGTATGTACATACCTAGTAAACCGGTAAAGAAGAGCAATTTTGCGGTCGAATCTGTCAAGTTCATGCACTTATACCTGGATCTCAAACTCGGTGAAATGGGCTCAGCCCAAGTTTTGCCGGCTCGGGGCGAGCTGGGCTTGGCCCGCTGCTGCTGGACCGAGCCGAGCTCACGGTGCTGGACCGCAGCCATGTTGGGCTGGCTCACGCTCGGCTGGGCCGGCTTGTCAGCACGCCAATTTTTTTTCCAGAATTAGTTAGAGAGCGAGCCTTACTGATCCAGCTACTTTAGAGATGCTTGCATGCCGTGACGTTGGCTTTAGCAGAGGATCTTAACCTTGCTAATATATATGTCACCTCCGATTGTAAGCAGGTGGTTGGTGAAATAGCGAAAGGATCTTTGGGGAAGAACGAAGCGATACTACAGGAGATTAAATTCGGTTCAGCACATCTCAACAAATGTTCCTTTGTGTTTGAGGGCAGGGCTTCAAACTTTGAAGCTCACAACTTGACCAAGCATGTTTTATCTAGTTTAGTATGTCAATATATCTGGCTTACTATTCCTTAGGATATAACAGTTTCTGTAAACATTATCAATAATCAATAAAGCATAGCAGCCCTTCTAAAAAGTTAGAGAGCCAAATTTAGACCAAGTTGGCTGGAAATTGAAGATGCACCACGTACTGGAGACGGCCCATTCAGCTGATCGAGAGCTTCTTCTTCAAAAACAGATAGAGCTCCGCTTGCACGACTGTTGCTGCCTCCACCGCACCGTCGCGCACAACCGTCGATGCATCCGCCCCGCCAATTGGACACAGCGCTGCCCTGAACGGCCATCGCTGCCTCCGTCGCGCCGCCCGCACGGCCACCACTGCCTCCGACGCTCGTATTGCCGCCATAATCGCCGCCCCGTACTCCTGCTGCCTTGCGACGCTGCCTAGGGAGATGGCCTACCAGACAGTGTCTATTGTCGCCAGACTCGCGAGCCAAACCGAGCTGGACCGAATTTGGGGGTAAGCTTGGGCCGAGCTCCACTTGGAGGCTCACCGGCGGCTTTGAGCTGGCTTGGGCTCAGCCAGAAAACCTCAAGCTTTTCTCTGGCTTGGCCCGAGCCAGACCGAGTTAGCCCACGTCCAGGTATACATGCATTAACCAACTACTACAAAGTCGATCTGATGTAAAATACTAGACAGTCGTCCAATATTCACTATGAGGATCCGACTCGGTGACTAGGGATGTGGCACACTCCCACGTGCGCACCCACTTAATACCCATCCACTTATATATTTTAACACCCTCTTTTTAAGTGTGACGAGGAAGGCAAGTAAACATGTGGAAACCAGAGATATTAAGCCAATACGTGAACAAAGGCCGGGTGTCCTTTTAAATAATAAAGCCACACTTTATATCAAATGAAAGCTGAAATATTCCCTACTTAAATATGGAGTTGCTAGATTGAAATCATGGATAGAAACAGGTGATATTTTAGTAGGCAAATAAGAAAACGAGGCAGCCTGTCTTAAACAACAGGCTTTCGTATCTGCATACAAAAGGCTAGCATTCTAAGTGCAGTTCACTGAAATATTGCTCATCTCACGTCCATACTTAAAGAATGTCGATATTAAAACAATGTCCCTTCAAAAAACAAAATACTTCAACAATGAAACAAGTAGTTCAAGGAAACAAAAGTGCACCCCTATTTGCTGTAAGTAAACCAGGGAAAGACGGATAGATAGCGCATCAGCAGATCCCATTGACAACCTTATGGCCGAAGCCGCTTCTGATCTCTTAGGCTACGGGTAGACGAAGCTTGCTCCCCTAGGCTTCTTTTCTGCAGTAAGAGGTCATCAGGATTCAGAAATATCATTAGCAAAAAGACACAAGCATCGCCTTGTACCAAAATTAATGGAAGCCTGAAAGTTATGTGACTGACCACCTGCCTTTAAAGCGATCGTAGCCTCACTTGCAGCAGGGGTTGGTGTTGAAAGTGCTTGGTCCAGGCCTTCAAGCTGAACCAGAACGATTCAGAGATGTCATTCCATGCTATAGGTTTTAAGGCGAAACCAAAGTTGGCTAACATGAACAGAATCTAGTCCGTTTACCTTCTTCTCAAATTTAACCAATGTGCCAATAAGCAACTTCATCGCATCTTCTAAAGAAGATTTCTCCGCACCTCCTTCAGCAGAAGATGCATTATCGCATATATTACCATTGGCCTTTTTCAGGTCCAGCATACGTGACTTGCATAATGAAATAGCCTTTGCGCAGTATGGAATCGCATCACCAGCCTTGAACGCCAGTTTAAAGATGGAACATATCCTGTAGTTTCTATGACTGAATCAAGGAAATTAACAAAAAAAAATGGAAGATACCAACACACTATCTAACTGATTTTTTCTATGATAACCAGAGTTCATCGGTCATCAGCCATCGCCATACCCACACTTAATAGGTACATTACATGAATGAAGGCATCGTTCCAAGATATATGAGTCAATTCAAATTAACTAAATCACACATTTAGACACCAAAAATTTGAGTTTAACTTGATACGTGGCAAGGAACTGACAATGTTATTACCTAAAATTTCTCTACTAAATTACTAATATGTGGCGGGCAACTGATACTGTTATCACCACAAGGAGGATACAGTTTGATAATCTGGTGATGGTCTGGCTCAACCAAATTATCCAAGATGGCTAAAGCTTTGAAACAGTAATCGAGTGAGTCGTCCACGTCTTCTGCAATTCAGAAAAGTGGCCATGAGTCATTCACAATTTAAATGCAGGACAGTAACTAAGAGACTAAGATACTACCTCTTTCCATGGAGACTGCACCAAGAGCAGAAAAGATTTTAACCTTCTCCACGTTCTGGTCTGGGCTCTTCTCAACTATTACCCTTGCATTATCCAACATTTTCAAAGCTAGGTTCAAATCAGAATAAACATCCTTGAGAATGTTAGAACCCATCTCTTTCTGAGCTTTGCTTAGCAAGGCAAGCCCATATTTGTAACACGTGTTAGCACACGCTGGAGAAAGTTCTCCATAGAATGCAGCCCTGGGTGCAAAATTGGTGTGAAACTGTCAGCTTAACAATTAATCTGACACAGAATAGCACAATCATCGAACCTAACTGCACAACTAGACCATCAACAGTGTGCTAAGTATATATATGTCCACTATTAATTTGGTTGCTTCTTGTAAACAAGTGCCTAGGCTTGTATAAGTTAGGAGGTACAAGTTTGAAATAGTAGCATCTAATTAAACAGAACTCCTGCTGGTGATGCATGGGTGGAAGAGAGAAGGCATATAGTATAACCTGATCTCATGTGCACGGCCAATGCAGCGTACGGCGTCGACGAAGTTCTCTGCCGCCATGGCGTCAGAGCCCTTTTGGAAAAGCACCTCGGCACGCTCTAGGCTAGTACGTGGAGTGTAGAAGCTCTTGTAGGGAAAGGCAATGTCGTCGATGTTCATCCGGATGTAAACCAGTTTGCTGACGACATTATTGCCAGAGTTGTTGATGTCGGCCATTAGCCACCGAGACTCGGTGTCCAACAGAATAGCTCGGGCTGTTCCCTCCACGAAGCAGATGACGCGGTTTAAGAGAGCGGGACGTGGGACTAGGTCATGTAGCTCAATAACCCTGGGCCCAGCCCATGCCACGGCTCCACTAGCGGCGGCATCGTCAGACGCCATTGTCCACAGATACATGCGGTGATCGCTAGCGAACTCGCGGACAAACTCCAGCTGGTCGCCGGCGGCGGTGGCGAGGAGGAAATAGTTCGTCTCGCCGTGGTATTTGTGGGGCGCGGCGAAACACGATAGCTTCTGCTCGGCCAAGTTGTACTCCATGACTCCGGCACCCCTTTGGCAGGGGAAGTATAGCGTGTCCCTTCCCAGGAGGGCGCTGCAGTGTTGGATGTCCATGGCGTACGGGTGCTTCGAGCAGGCGAAGCGGCTCCAGGTGCCGGACTCAGACGCGTAGACGCAGGCGTACTTGAGATCGCTCCTGGCGCTGGTGCTGCCTACGAAGGCCACCAGGAAGGGGTTGCCGTGGCAGTCCAGGTGGTCGCAGCCGTCGGCGGCGCAGAGCACGGCCGCGTTCCAGCAGTCGAAGAGACTGTCGTCCGTGCCACCAGTGGCGCGAGGGAACGGGACTCTCCATCGGATGCCCGTGATGGGGTCCGAGACAATGAGGGACGTGTCCTTGACATTCCGGGGGAATTCGGAGAAGGCGGAGAGGACGAATCCATGGCGCGAATCCACCACGTAGCAGTCGTACTGCAGCGGGTTTCGAGGGGACAAAGTGGTGGTGGCGGCTAATCTGGCGTCGTAGCCGGAGCCGGTGAAGTTGTTGTGGAGCACTCCCAGCATGGGCGGTCGTCTCCGATGGTGGAACTTGGCGTAGCGGCGGCGGAAGCCGGGGTCGTCGAAGACGCGGTGCCAGCCCTTGCACACCACGGAGGCACGGGCGAGGCAGTCCGGCTCGTCCGGCGGGGAGCGGATGACGATGTTTTCTATGATGAGCTCGACGAGGAGCGCGGGGTGGCAGTCCGGCTGAGTGGTCATGTTTGCGCTGCGCCGGCGGCCAATTGGTGGGGCTAACTATGGTAGGGTTGCGGCGAGTCAGGAGAGATGATGATGCTTTGGTCTGCCGGTGCCGGTGGTGAGAGGTAGCGAGCGGTGGGTGCTGGAGTATTTACAGCAACCAGGATCACGGGGAGAGAATTAATCGCGCGCGTCCCTAAAATCACGGGGAAATTTCCATTTCATTCGGTAAAACTTGCCTGTATATCAAATATTCAGCATTCATTATTAGGATTGATACGCACGACGTACGTGGCAGACCAACGTAGAGAGAACTGTGACGCACAATGCGCGTGTACACGTACGCGTGCCGATTTCACCGTGCCTTATAGTACTGGCCGTCGTCGATTGAGCAGCCAGCTAGCTCTCCCGTCTTGCTCGAGCCCTCGGGAGTGCGCGTCGGCCAGCAACGTTAACGCGCCGCGCCCTCCCGGAGCTTCATCGCCATCATGGACGAACGACGCATCCGGCTGGCACTATGCTGCTGCTCCGTGCTCCGTGTCTAAACTTGTCTGCACGGACAGGGGGTCGGCCTAGACAACGCAGTCGACCATCGCGGCACGGACCACAACAACCCATTTCAAGCCGTCGGCCCAGACAACATGCTTGTCTGTGCGTATCATCTCCTTGTCCGAAATTGACTTCCATCCCTCCCACGTACAAAATCGAAAGTGGCACGTGACCAAGCCTTCTACCCTGCGATTGAGGATGCCCTTGCTGTCGCCATTGCCGACCCCACCTAGCCGCAACCACCAAACGTCCGGCCAAGGTGAAGAGGGTGCCCAAGCATAAGGGTGCGCCGACCGTCAAGAAGGAAATACAACCGAGGGGCGGACGGAGCAGAGTAGGAAGCACGCCGCACGTCGTGCAACGGTGAGGGAAAGGAAGGAGGAAGTAGAACGTCGGTCCCGCGGATTTCGGGGGTTAGCGGTTCGATGGGCTCCGGATCGAACGCTCCACGCGGACGTGGTACCGGGAGCTCAAAGCACCTACCGAGAGGAATACCCCAGATACATGTCCCGTACGGGGAGCCGGCGGCTATCCTAGACAAGAAAGAAGAGAAAGCTGACCAATAATTCCTGACTTGTGGGACAGACCATCCCTAGGCACGTTTCATCGCCCCCCCCCCCTAGACGACGACATCACGAGCCTACCACATCGCGTGCTGAAGGAATCTTTGTCCCACGTTGCAGCCATGCAAGCCCCGTGGCTTGCGGGGTATTAGACAGGATTGTCCCCGAGATCCCGGCTGAGGACCCGGAGACTGCGCGCCCAGAGAACCTGTCTTTGGCAAGATCCATATTGATGGACAGACTCGAGGACCAGTCTGATCAGTACAAGTCACACATGGTCTGCCGAATGGAGCGCACCGCCATATCGAAGCCATGCATTCTATGTCCACGCCATGCAGTGGCCGACCCTTGTGGTGTCCCCTTGACCTTATAAAAGAAGGCCCAGGTCGGTCGAGGAGGGGAGGAGAGTTGTAGGCTAGATCCTTTCCGAGGAAGGACCCCTTGTAATTGTGATCATCCTCTAGCATATAGTCGATAGTTGCAGGATATAGGGATCCGCACATCACGGACCTAAATCTGGGTAAAAATCTCCGTCTCTCTCTCTTGTGTATTCGTCTAGCTCATCGATCGAGCTCATCGGACGTTGTTCCCCTGACCGAACTAAAAAGGGGAACCCCCATCTCCGGTGTCGAAATTCAAGACACGACATCTGGCACGCCAAGCAGGGGGCGCACACCTGCCAGTAACTTTCGTCGGAGGCTCGTCGCTGCTTTCGTGCATGACCGCGCGGAATCAGGGCGGGCACTATCGGAGGACGCTCGGCGCGATAGAGCAGGCGTGAAAGATCGCCTGTATCCTCCACAGAACAAGGCGCGGTGGTCCCACTGGCGACGGGATTGGAACTGCATTCTTTGCCTCTTAAGGCGCGGAACCAGTCCGCCCAGGAGGCATGGCCAAATATGAAGCAACCGATGAGGCTAGCGAGGTACCTACGCCTCCCCCGAGTTTTTTTTTGGGTCAGGGGATGTGCTAGCGGCCGCTGACGCTCTCCTGCGTTTCCCACCGAAAGCCATTAGAGTTAGAGATTGCTCTAGTGTGGGGCTTTGGCTTGTTAGGCTCATGGATCTAGTGGGATATTCTCTGCAGCAGCATCAGTCGACATGCCCTCGCTTGGATGGGGTCGTCCCCTTGTCCGCGATGGCACCTCGGGGAGAGGGACCCGGAGAAATCAGGGGAGGAGACATATGCTTAATCTGTCTCGCCCGTAGGCCTTGGACACATGCCCATCGCGAGGCGTCGCGAGGGCGTGTACGGTCAAACTTTAGGTTGCGTGACATGTTGTGTATCCATGGGGAGCGCTTCGTCTCTTCCCTCGCACAACCCATCAAGAGGATCACCGAGGAGGTATGCGATGTGTGCCCGAGCATGGAAGCACATCGCTCCTCAAATGGTCAGCTGTGTCGGTAACTTTCGATACTCGGACATGGGGATCCCGCCGCTGGTAGTCTCCCCGACTATTAGCAACATCAGGGTGACCAAGATGCTAGTGGATGGTGGTGCGGGCCTAAACCTCCTATTCGTCCAGCTCATGAGGTAACTGTAGGGTTCATAGCATGGAAAACAAAAAAATTATATTGCATGAACACACAAAACCAAGATCTAGTCTATGGCAAAGCCAAGATCTAATCTACGAGATCGGTGCAATGATATTGTAGAGAACTAACCCTCGTAGATCCAAAGCGTTTAACGAGATCGGATTCTCGTGGTTGATATAGTCGATCACTTGCCGATCTCAAGATCGCATAGACAATCCTTCTGGCGCCATGTTCTGGCAGCGCTTCCGCAGTCAGTCACACGTATGATAGTCTATGAAGACCTTCCTCTCCCTTGTTCCAGCAGAGCAACTGAGGTTATAGATCTCCTCGGAATCCCAATAGCACGACGGTGTGGTGGTGGTGTTGGAGGAGGAGGAGATATTTCTGCAGGGCTTCGCCTAAGCCGGACCAGTGCGATGGAGGAGAGAGGGCTGCGGCGGCTAGGGTTCTAGGCGCCAGGGACAAGGTGCCAAGGGGGCCCCTACCCCTCCTTATATGGGAGAGGGGGCGACGGCCAAGGCCCCCTTGCCCTAGCCGAGTTGCTCCCCAACTCGGCTAGGAAGGAGAGACTCCTTCCCCAACTCGGCTAGGAAGAAGGGGACTTGTAAACTTGCCTTTCAAGTTTTCCCTTTCCTTCCCAAACTAGGATTTGACTTTTCAAACTAGGATTTGACCCCATCTTTCTAGTGCTTGGCCGAGTTGGCCTAGGGTTTGGTGAGGCCCCCTAGGGGCATGGTGCATTCCAAGTGCCCCCTCCCAGGGTGGTGGACCTTCCAGAACATTCTAGAAGCTTCCGGTCAAAACACCAAAAACATTTTTGAACCCTAGAAATTGACTTTCCTTATATGAATCTTATTCTCCAGACCATTCTGGATCTCCTCGTGATGTCCTGGATCCAATCCGAGACTTCAAACAACATTTGGTCTCCAAGTCACATTCCATATCTACTCAAACAACATCAAATCCTTAAGTGTTTATCCCTATGGTTCATGAACTATGCAAACATGATCGAGGCACCTCTCCGATCAATAAGCAATAGAGGGATCTAGAAATCCACATGGCACCCACACATTTCTACGATGACTTCGTGATCAAATGAATCATTTACATACGATACCGATTCCCTTTGTCGTGCGGTACTTTACTTATCCGAGGTTTGATCGTCGGTATCTCCATACCTAGTTCAACCTCATTACCGATAAGTACTCTTTACTCATTCCATGATATGGCATCCCTTGTGACCTAGTAACATTCTTGCAAGCCAATTGGATGACATTCCACCGAGAGGGCCTAGAGTATATCTATCCGTCATATAGATGGACAAATCCCAATCTTGATCCATGTGCTTCAACACATACTTTCAGAATACCTAATGCCACCTTTATAACCACCCAGTTACAGAAGTGGTGTTTGATGTTATCAAAGCATCCATCCGGTGATGGTGATTAACATGATCTCATGGTCGAAGGATTAGGTTACTATGTATTTGAAAGCTTATAGCAAACAAACTCTAAATGAATTGATCTTATGCTATGCGCACTATAGGAGTGTGTCCATCACATCATTCTCCTAATAACATGATCTTGTTATTAATAACATCCAATGTCCATGATCAGGAAATCATGATCATCTATTAATCAACAAGCTAGTTTAACAAGAGGCTTTACTAGGGACTCTTTTATGTTTACAAAACACACAAGTATTAATGTTTTCGGTTAATACAATTATAGCATGGGATGTAAACATTTATCATAAACACAAAGATATAATAATAACCACTTTATTATTGCCTCTTGGGCATATCTCTAACAGTAACTCCAGATCCTGCTGAAAATGGCATACTCAGTCGGCCTGCCTTGGAGAAGTTCATGGCGCCCACACACTGTAACACCCCGGCCTCTCCGGACCAACGTCGGTCACTCCTGGAAGCTCAATATGATCTCTAGACTAACCACACATACCAACACTAGTCTTTTTGCGCACTTTGTCCTCACTCGTGTGCACCCGGTACCCACTTCCCGGTCGGTCACCCATCCTCGAATTTCTCTAGGCCAAGGATGCTTAACCTTAGAGTTCTTTTCAGATGAGCTTCCAGAAAAGAAGTTACAACTTGTTGGTATGGGTATATTATCAATCTTATTAAGCCATGCACTAGGGTCTCTCACACACTATGCCTACAACACCATGAAGATCCTTGCCACAAAAGGGGTCATCACCGTCAGGACCGATCTGCGGGATGATGTCTTCTACATGGAATAGTCTTATCAGGAGATCGTTGCGGTGGTCTCCTAGAGATCACGGGACCCTAATGTGTTGGGCCTGTCACCCATGCAGAAGAAGCGCCTGACCAAGTACCGTGGCCTCACCAAGAAGGTCCATCTTCTCGAGGGTGGAATCTTCCCCATCATAGTAGGGTCACACCATGAGGTTATTGAGCTTTTAGAAAGTTTATCTCTTAGTAACAAGATTTATGCCAAAAGGAAATGCGAGAACATGTCAAAAGAAGCATAGAATTAGACTGTATCATTTGGTCATCCACATCAATGAATCATGGCTATCAAACACTCCTTCTCTATTCTTTGTCTTTCTAAAACTTCAGTTCATCAGTAAGGAGATCATGCCAAAACTTAGTGTGTTTAATCAGACTGTGCAGACTAAGAATGGATACTTGTGACCATTATCAAGGTTTACCTTTTTGGTATAATGATTTTTCATAACGGTCAAAGGAGTATTCTCTCTTTTGCTTTGAACGCAGGCCCATGAGGAGGCCAAAACGCTAACCCATCATAACATTACTGTTATAGATGTTTATTCAACTCATAGCCAAAATCTGAGATTTCTCTCTTGGTAGATCATTTATAGGCCGGCGGAGTTGTTGGCCCTCCATGTAGTGCGACAGTGGTGCATACACGCATAAAGCAATATCATACTTTAATCAACAGGTCAAGATTTGGCATGCATCTCAATTATCGCTAAACATTAGTTTCTCCAAAAAAATCCTTCCAAATAGTACTATCAAGTCGATCATCACATCTATGGTGTTGAGTATCTTTAAGGATAAACTCTTAGGACAATTAAACAACACCTTATTTGGCATATAACTCAAAATTTTGAAATATCATTTCCAGTTGACAACTCCTTCCGTAAGCAAACTATCAAGTATATTGTTTTGACACTATGGAGTTGAGCATAACTATTTATTTAAGACAAAACTTAGGTGACAACTAGCAAATTTTAAAAGATCTTGATCAAATATTCATTCTTTCCAAGTGTAGAGATTGTGGCAATGTTTTCTATAGGATCACAAATATTGTCACAAGCTTGATAAACAATTTGGCAAGATGCATGCAATCTCTAAGTCAAATCCTATGGTGCCTATCATGAGCAAGTGTATCCCCATATAAATACAAAACTAGACTCATTTAAGCAAGCATTCAAAAATAACGGGATACATGATTGCATTAAACCTTCATCGAATATGAACATTGCATAAGACTCTACACATGTAGAAGTAACCTACCCAAGCTTAAAACTTTGCAAGAACCAAACTTGAGAAGATCACGAAAACAAAAGAGAAAATGCAGTTATCAAAAGAGTGTGTGATAAGTGGTTACCTCCCCAAGCTTAGTCGAAAGCAAGGGTGACACATTTTACCGTTGAGGTACTAGTAATATCCCTTTCGATGGACAAAGATCCTTTGCTTCAACATGTATTTCTTGATATGGTCTGGTGTCCCTTCCTTGAGAACCTGCTTAGAAACTAAAGAGAAAACGAAATATTTTTGTGTTTCTCAAGACACGGGTTTAGCTCACAAGTGATAAAAATACAAGTCCCACTAAGTCGGTTCATCAACCTAAGCACCACGCTTAAGTCAACAAACTAGTTCTAGAAGAGTCCTCTCCTAGATTGTGATGAGGTGCAAGTGAAAAAGGATACAAGACACGAGTGTGCAACCCCTATGTGCTTATTAAAAGAGGTTCGAGTTGGAAAGTTTTACCAGAAATTAATAGTTAGGCATGTTGAATTGAAGCAACCAAGTAGCTCATGCGAGTGTTTACACGGTTGGCACTACCATACACGTCGTCACACAAGGTTCAAGTCCCTGCTAAAATAACACACAAAATAAAATGCATCTATTTGGTATATAAATATAGTTCGTTTACCCCACCGATAAAAGGAAAGTAAAAAAGAAAACATGAACTTCTATAGAGAATTACAGTCTAGGAAGTTTATGAGGTAGAACTTTTATTGCTTATATATGCTCGGCTTCTCTAGAACATGGGAGAAGCTCCCAGGTGGTGTTTCGAGGTTTTTAGAAGAAGGAAGAAGAAAGAATAAAGTTTTGAGCAATGGTTACCTTCTAGTTGGCGTTTGAGGGGTTTTACCAACTATACGGGCGCAACTATACGGTCAGACCAAAAAGGTCCCGCCGTATAGTTGGTCGTTAAACTTACTTTACCTTGAATATCGAAGGGTATATGGCGTCGATATCTATACAGCTGCAATTATACGGCCGGACCAAAAAGGTGCCGCCGTATAGTTGGTTGTTAAACCTTCTCTTAACGTCATTCTTTACCTGTTTCTTCGAGGATTCGTTTTTAACCTGGAACTTAATAAACACCATGTTTTGAAGGTAAATAACAACTTTAATTTTTGACCAACATATACATATAATTGAAGGATTCACCTGAAACTGATTTTCTCTTCCTTTTTACCGAGTTTATGCAACACATAATATACTGATAATAAGTTCTACCTTTTGAAAACTATCACAAGATTACTCTAATACCAAGACATGCGAAGAATAAAAGTGCCAATGCAACATGAATGCAACTAGACTCAAGACATAAAACTAAGAAAGACACCTAGTAACTTCTGGGTTTCCTCCCCCGAAGCGCTCTATTTAAAGACATAAAACCAGGCTAGGATGCTCCACACATTACCCACCTAGATCCCAAGGGATATCGACTCGAGGTGAGTTTGTACATACCAGCTTGGAGCATCTTAGAGTAGAGTTCAGTCGGAGTTCTACCCTCTTACGGTGCATCGACATCATGTAGATGAACAAGTTCTCGCTTTCAAGCGAGTGTTGATGCACCAAGCTTGGTGAAAATGCCTTCGTGTATAGCTGCAATGAGAGGATTGAAGATTCATCTATAATTCTTAAATCTTTACCTTGGTTACCTTTGTAGAGGAACACTTCATAGTACTGTTCCTTCATAGTAGGGAGTTTAGGACCCTGCATGTTAGTATAGCAAGGTTCTATCTCTAGTTCATTATTATTAATGCTCTCCATATGAGTGTCTAGGCACAAGACCTTCGTAGAACAATTATCAACAGTTTCAACATCATAAAAATCACTACTAGAGTAAGAGGCATCACAAATAAAAGTTGTAGTGTGACTGTCTTTGTCAACCTCACCTTTTTGTTCCTCATTTTTATCGACTAGTGTTTTAATAGCAATGTTAGAATCAAAAGTAGGAGTTGAAGGTGTGAGCAGGTGATCAATCCGTTCTTCCTCCTCTTCCTTGTGCTCCTTTTCCTCTCCGCTCTTTAGTGAGTCCTGCAAAAGGTTATCTTTCTCCATGGCAGTTTTAGACCGCTTCAGATAATATAATACCAATGCATTATTACTTAAATTATTTTTGCAAAAGAGGAATATGAGGTATACTAAATTAAAATCTCCATCAAGTGCCTCACATTCAACATTAATACTTCCTAGTCTAAATACCATTTCAGATACACCTTTGAAAACAACGTATTCTAATATTTCTAAACTAGCATAGGATTTATCTCTATTATAATTTGCTAGAGTAGGATTGTTGGAACACTTACATTGAAAATTAAGGTGGTCATCTGTTTTACAGTTTGTGCAATAAGATCCATCACTAACACGCAACCATAATGAATATCCTTCCAATAGGTTTAGCATTTTCTCTACCAGATCATATCTAGCAACCAGGCTTGATAAACTTGAATCCTTTATTTCCTCCAATTCTTGTATTATCAGTTTAACATAATTTATCTCGGAAGACATGATTAGTAGCAACAGTTTTTATAAATTTTTGGTTTTGTGATTTTTTATTGTTTTCATTATAAAAGAAAGCAGTAAGATAATAACAACAAACGGAAATAAACTATGTGTGAGTAGATAGGTAATAACCTGAATGCTTTTCTCCCCGGTAACGATGCCAATTTGATGACTAGGTTCATGCACCAACAACAGGGTTATTGCAGTACCTGTAGCGGCAAATATTTAAAGAGTTTGTCCCGATGAGAGATCGGCAAACAGAAACAAAACAACCCCGCAGCCATGTTGTCAATGCGGCCACGTTAGTACCCAAACCGTGGTTTGGAAATAGCATATTTGATAAGTTACTAGGATAAATGAATTTAAGATGATTTGTAACAACTACTACTAGGACTGGAAGAAAACTAGAACAAAAGTAAAATTAGAAAGAGGTGAATGCAATGAGATGAAATATTAATGCTATGATTCCTCAAGTAATGTTGTGTATACCGGTGTGCATGATAAGTGCTTATAAAATAGCTATAAACTGTACTTGTGGCGGTCCCTCAAATACTGTTGTCTCCCACCATTGGTAAGTGGCAACCAGACAACTCAACTGTCCACACCATCTTCGGACATGGGTCATCTCACAAGAGAACAGTGTATTAAGGTAACAAGACCAATCAAGGTAATAAAACCAGAGCAAAGGCATTAAGTTCTATGGACAACCGTACTCCTAAGAAAGTGTGCTAGTCAAAAAATATCTCGTTTATCACTTTGGGGTCAAGCAATTCGCAACACTACACCTATCTATATCACGAGTGATCTTGGGGGAACTCTGGGCGGTGCATCCTAAACTTCTATTGCCTCCGCAAATTACTTATAGAAAATAGCCTATTAGTTATACCCATGGAAGAGCAGAGACTAATGATAAGTTTTGTGACACACCGTGAATCTGTAGTAAATTCCTCAACAATGGATTATACGTCTCCAATCACTAGAATAATATCATGAATAGAAAAATGTAAAGATAAAGCACAAACATATTAATTAACAAGAACACACCACACTTCAATTACTCAAATCATTAATAAAAGGGGGCACAAGCCATGTTATAGCCCATCACGGAGACCATGATGGGGAAGGATGAAGGAGTAGTGGCAATGGAGATGGTGATGACGATGTGGTGATGGCGGCGTCCTCCTTTTCCTCCTCTTCTTGCTTGGATGGCTTGATGGTGTTGGTGGAGATCTGGATCTTGGTGGAGTTGTAGATGCTATGAAGGCGGCACGGCGGCAGGGTGCTGTCGTGGAGGCATTAGATGGGATCTAGATCTTGTATATTGTGTATTATTATGTTTCTTGACTCCTCCCACCTTTATATAGGCCTTCGAAGTGCCCTAGGTCGCCCCAAATACCATCATATGGCTTAGGGAAGGTTCTGGAGCAGTCCAGGGTAGAAAATAAGTCGTTCCTGACCTTTTTTCCTACTATACAGCCAAAACTATACGGCCGGAAAAAGGGCTTCGGTCGTATAGTTGGTCGTTAAACTTTCAGGCTCTTGTGTATTTTGGTCGTCATTTTTTCATACGAACTCCGTTTTGGGTGTTCTTGGGCTCGCTGGATTCGCCTCGACGAGGAATACAACCCAATTGTCTTGGATCTTTATTTTGAGAAGATGGAAAAAATCACTTTTTCCAACACCTCAAAGGGCTAAGTATGGTCCCTACAGCTCCTCCATACTATGCTCTCTTTGTTCATTTTGCCTTTGTTTTGTCCATAATCATCATTAACACCTACACACATGTTAAAGACAAGGAAGAGGGATAAAATTCTACCTATACTACTAAATGTGCAAAGCTCATATGAAAATGAATGAATAACAGAAACCATGAATATTTGGCATAACTGCAGCTAGATAAAGCATGAGATGAGTGGTTGATATGCATAAAATACTTCTATAAAAGTGTACATAAATTCCACTCATCACTAGGTCGCGTGAATGAAATATTATGATAACGGGTAAAACAGAACTTGTTGATAACAGATTGAACAAGGTATAGTGATACTGATGATCAGATCTCAGGCAAGTCAAGTATTGAAGTAACAGGAAATTGGACTTGAAATCGTGAAATGCACATGGGTCATTATGGGTCTCCCGGTCCCGCTAATTATCATTGATATGATAGGTGTCTCGATCATGTCTGTGATGTCGCTTAGAGATCATTATGGAATTTGGAATCAAAGGAAGAAAGAGAAGATAAAACCAGAAGTGTTCCGAGAGAGATCCGGAATCGTTCTGGGAGGATCTGAAGGAATTGAGAGTGAACCAAAAGGTGTTTTGGGTCAAAAGAAATTTAATAATATGTTTTTCATATTAATTATTGGAATTAATATTAAATATATATATTTAAAATTAAATTTGAAAGGGTAACTTCCCTAATGGTCCAAATTCCCGGAGGGAAAAGGCCCATGAGGGAGCGACTAAGGGGGCAAAGCTGCCGCTGCCCTAGGGGCCCAACTGACCAGTCTAGTGCCACGCGAGAGGGTGGAGGGCCACGCGGACAGCTTCCTCATGGCGCGCCTCCTCCTCCTTGGTTTAGTCGCACTCCGGGACTTGGCTAGTTGGGGGTGCCCTCCCTTCCCCTATATAAGAAGAGGGCCTATGGGAGGGAGAGACACACCAATAATCTCTTTCCATCACATGTGGTTCCCAATATTGGAACCGCATACAGGGATAGGGATCTCTCACTCTCTCGTTGCTTTTGCAATGACACGTTCCTTGAGGAATTTTACACACAAGAGGCGACGCAACTACATCATGCCATTGTTTTATGGGGAATCCAGCCAGAAGATCTACTTCTGCGCTCTCGGCAGGGATCAGAGAACTGTAGGTTATCATCATACACCGGATATGTGCGAAACCATGGGGGTGATGCCACTTGTGGCACCCGGATTATTGTGCAAGAACCAGGGGTGATTTGCGAGGATCTTCACGACCATGAGGTTAGCTATGAGTATGACTACATCATCCACGTTCCACACGGAACATTAAATGCTTTCAGTTTATAAGGGTATATTACAGAAACACTCTCCGTTACAACATTACTCCTAGATAGATCTTGGCATTAGGTGTTGATCTAGTCATGAAAAAATTGTGTTTTCTGCTACGAACCCCTTCGCAATCTAGGGATCAATTATGGCTATATCTCTTGTTTTGGATCCAAGTCGGCCTTATATACATGACTAACTTAGGGTTACAATGTCTCAGTATCTGTACTATAGTAGGAGTCCTAGTAGATACTGAGTAGTCCTTCCTTGCCTTGTACTTCAAGTCCTTAGTCTTCATCATGCTCTGCAACTCCTCTGAATCGACTAAGGTTCTTTACCTTATCCGACCCAGACCTTGTTTTTCTATGTAAGCCCACCAGTAGCGGTCGTGGGTTGCCCACATCTATGCTTTATTTGTCCTGGTGAGCATACCCGGCTTGGCATATCTCCGACAACAAAACTCAACTAGGGAATTCCTGGGATGCTTGGGAGCATCGGCTGCATGCATTGGGGATGGAAGACTTTCTCTTTTACTTAGCAAGGTATGTTCAAAGGCCATAAAAGAGAGTGCAGTGTGATACTAGAGGCCGTGGAAAATTATGACTTGTGGATTTAGCACGCTTTCTTTGACATGGTCGAAACTCACAATGGCATCAATGTGCTACTGATATCTCCATTGTTTGATAGACTTACATAAGGCCATGCCCCGACGGTAAACTTTGTGGTCAATGGCAGAGAATACAACACAGGCTACTACCTAGCCGATGGTATTTACCCTAGACGGGCAACCTTCGTGAAGACAATCATCGAGCCTCATACTGATGCAAGAGCCTGGTTTGCCAAGTGCTAGGAGGCTTGCAGGAAGGATGTTTACCAAGCATTTGGTGTACTCCAAGCTCTCTTTGCTATCATCAAGTACCCTGCTCTAACCTGGTCAACATCACAGATATGATAGGTAATGAATGCTTGCGTGATCATGCATAATATGATCATCGATAGTTTGCGCGATCATCCAGTGGTTGATCCGTTGCCATTTGATGGCATGGGCCCTCTTGCTGACGTTGATCATGAGGTGTCGGCTGATTTTGGTGTTTTTCTTGCAATGCATGAAGAAATCCGTGACACCCAGGTGCACGAGTGGCTACAAGAAGATCTCTGGGAGCATTTGTGGGCGCTCAGAAGAAATAAACCTCAAAACCTCCAAGCCAATGGACCCCTGCTGCTTGATATTTTTAATTTTTTTATTTATGTAAATTACTACGTGAACTATTTCATTTGAAATATTCAATTTATTGTATTAAACTTGATTGTGTTTGCATTTGTTATACTAAACATGTGATGAGTCCAAAATTGAAGCATATTTATCTCTTGTTTTTGCATAAATAGATTAGGGTTTTTGGTATTTTACTATGCTTGCGTGCACTTTTTGTCCTTGTTTCAACAGGATCCCGAATTACCAAGTCTTTTATAAACATATCAATTGGGACTATCATATTATGTTGTAATATGATATTTTTAAATGATAAAAGTCGTTTAATTGATTTTTCCTCGCACCTGGGAGATTGGCAAACACAGAGAAGGCTCCAGGGAGCTTAACGACCACTGGTATGGGCGGAGCCGCTCGCCCATACCAGATGGCAGCGTGTCCGCCTCGTCAAATACTCTCATCTCACGAAGGCGGATCTGAGATCCGACATTCACATAAACTTTCAACCATGAAAAACCACACCAGTGAGGGATCTGGAGGAGGAACTTGGAGAAGGGCAAATCCTTGCTGATTTACGGATTATTGGAGGACACTGCATCATCCCCTTTATCATCAACCGCTGCATATCCATCACCATTGCTACTTCCATCTTACATACATTAGATCTTGTTGTAATTTCATATTCAATTGCGGTTTGCATTAGATTCGTTCTCATACTTTTATCCAACCATTTGATTATGATGATGTTGTTGACTGCTTCCATGTGTAAGTAGTTTCCTTCGTTCTTGGGGAGATGGAGAAATCCTATCACTATTATGAAATGAAATAAAAATAATCTATTACTTGTGTTCATGGTCTATTGATTTACGATATTGTGTTTGATCTCTCTCTTTAGATGGTATGCGTAGTCGGCTATATATCATTTGCCTTCGGGACTAAAGAGAGGGTGATATCCTTAGGACGTGTATGAGAGTATGTCCAATGTATTCGTGACTATATGCATTGGCTTATAACCTGGACGATCAAAGGATAAATAAAGAGAGATTCACTAAGTTAATTATAAGATCCATAGGAGAACCCTTAATTTTGGTTGCCTGTATGAGTTGCTGCTCCGAGGCATCGTAGTGGTTATTTAGAGATGACCCATTTTCTAGCTTAAGAAAGCGGTTGTCCACGAGTCTTATAGTGAACATCTTATTATAAAACTCTCTCCACACATGTTATGACACAAGAAATAGGTTATTCTAATTATGATTAATGCTAGTGGTGTATCATATATCCCTGAGAACTCTTTATTCTTATTGTTCAAACACCATTTTCCAATGCTTCTGTTACTTGCTTTCTTTTATTTACTTTTCTGCGTTCAATCAAAAACCTTTCAAACACCTTTTACTCGAAATTAAAGACAGCCTACAAGTATCTTTTGATAGACAGTGACGAGAGACATAAAGACCTTAACCAAATAGATCTTTGTGGGTTCGATACTATCAGGTGTCTGCGCCCCCTTTCGCCCACGGGAAATGAAATCCTCAAGTCGCGAGTGTGAGGCATGGTCGCCCCCGAAAAAATAGGTATGCCTCCATCGCTCATAGTATATGGATTGCTCATGTTGCGGGGTTGGTCAATCTCGTTTCAATTTTTATAGCCTTTTTCTGTTGCTGTGTAGCATCTATTGGTGATTTGTCATTGAGTCTGGGCGTCGTAGATGTAGTGTCTTTTAGCGTCTGAGATCTGCCGATTGGGTGATATGTTGGGGTGTTTAGGCTCTTCGTTTTCTGTTGCATGTCACCGTTGTTGTAGCCGGATTTCTCCAATTTCGATTGGTTGCGTCGATGTGGTGTGTTGTTTGCGTGTGACATGTTCGGATTGGGTGAACTGTTGGATGCGTTTAGGCTCTTCGTACTGCGTGTCTTCGTTGATGCAACCCTAAATCTCCATTTTCGATGTGCGATCTGTTCCTAGTTTTTTGGTCGTCAAGCTGATGTGCTGATGTGCTAGGTAGTTCTACTTTGTTTTGTACTTGTAGTGCCCTGATGTCCGGCCTCAGTTTCTAAGCTAAGATGATCTGCACTAACTTTTGAACCGTGTGTATAGAGAGGTGTTCGGATTTACATGTGCTAAAGCATTTTGTTCAGTAGAATATGTGTTTTCATACTTTTTCCGACTCATATTAGTTGACTCAACTTTGTCTGAATCTAGACAAAGTTGAGTCAACTAATATGGGTCAGAGGGAGTAGTTGATATTCAGTCTAGATTGATGACTATTTTTGGCACTTTTTGTTTTGATTAGCTATGGCTGTTGTCAGTCGCACATCAGTTTGTATTTTTGCTTTTGTTTCATTATATGAGGGTCTGTTTTTAGTTGATATCTTGGGGATATGGGGAGGTGGGCTCATACGTGTCCTGTTTTTAGATATGATTGTATGTAAGATGTATATGATTTTTTACTTGCGCTTTTATACATAAATAATCTGTGTGTTTTCCCTTTTGATATTTTTTGTAGATTTACTAACAAAATGAGGTTTGGTGATAGTTTGGGCATAGCGAATTCAAGATTTTCTCGCTCCCCCAATTATGATCCTGATTGCGAGTTGTCTCACATTGATAGTGTTGAGTTCAGTTTGTCATCAAGTGACAAAGTATTATATTATGTATCTTTTTTCTCTGCATTTGTGTTTTACTGAATGTTTTTGCTGATTTGGGGTGGCCTCCCATCTCGTTTTGTGTGTTGTGTTTTCACTTATTTTGTTGTTTTTTATTTTTTGGGCAGGAGAATGTAAAGCCTGGGAGGAAAATACTTTTGGATGATGCATTGTTTGAGTTCTTCCGCAAAGAGGTTTTCCTGAAATTATGAGTTTGAAATGCTTATGCTTATGCATATGCTTGTGCTATTTTTTTGTAACTAGTAGTTCTAAATACTCACTCCTTTTTGTTTTTGTTCGTCCTTATACTAGGCTGTAAAAACTTTGAAGGACAACTTCTCAAGTTTCTGCCACCACAATGATGATTGGACAAAGGTTTGTTCGCTGGTATATTTTTCTTTTCTTGTTCTTTTCTCATGTGACTCGTTTGAACTTTTTAAATTTATGGTTCTCTCTTTTTCTTGTATTTTTTTTCAGAATAGAAAGCTCAGTGGGCAAGTTATTGGGAGAGATGATTTTAGTTCCTATTCTATCAAGTACTTCTGGGAGGTTTTGAATTCCTTGTCCAATCATTGCAAAGAAGTTATTAGGAATTTTGGTTTTGGATGTCTTTTGTCATTTGAGAAATGTGAAATTCCTTCAGCTTTTGTTCGTTGGCTTGCTAGCTCATACGATTAATCGCTTTCTTCCTGCATCATTATTGATGATTCCAAAGTTTTACCAATATCAAAGGATCTTGTACATCATGTCATTGGACTGCCAAACAGTGGATCTGTCCCGATGCCAGATAGCGAAAGTGGGGCTAAGTTTGTCATGTCTATGTTTGGTTTGATAGAACTACCCCACATCACTTTCTTTGGAAATAAGCTGAAATCTAAAGAAGTGTTAACAGATAAAGAAGTTTTTGTTTGTTTCATGGTGGTCGCATTTAAGTGTTTCCTTTCTCCCCACAGTTGATGATTACCTAAACACTGATTTCTTGTCCATTCTCGAAGAACCTACTTCTGCTATTGGTGTTGATCTTTCTTTACTCGTGTATGAGCATCTCATCTCTAGTTTATCCAAATTCAGAAGTATTTGTAAATTGAATGGAAGGAAGCCTAAAGTTTTTTAGTTCTGCTACTATGCTCTTTCAGTAAGTTCTTTTTATCCTTCTCTCTCTCTCTCTGTTCTTTTTATGGTTCGCTGCTAACTAATGGCAACTTTTTATTTTTGATTTTTAGGTTTATTATCTTGATTCCTTAGATTTTGGTGCTATAATGCTTGATAAGAGTGTACCAAGGATTTCTGTCTGGAAGGGGAACTTGATTAAATTCTTCTCCGATCTTGACCACAAGAAGAAGAATATGTTTGGGAATAGGCAGCTGAAGAAAAACCTTGCACATTGCTATAGAGAGGTGTTTGTTGTTTTTGTTACTGTTTTTGTTTTGTTAACACATTACATAAGTTTAGGGTTTAAATTTAAATGTGAAACTAATTCACTTTGTGTTTGGTTTTTGTTTGTTTAGTTTGGGGCTATAGGAGATTGCAAAAGTGAAAATGATGTTTTCGAGCACCATAAACCTATTTTCTCGTCTGAGTTCAAGCACAGTTTGCACAAGAGGTTTGGCAACTCACTTGAATCCAAGGTACTTTCGGCTTCTCATATCTGTTTTTGAAACATTTTTTATTTTGTTTTATTTCACTTTTCTGCTTTTCTCAAAGTTTATGTCTTACGTTTTTATTTACTGATGACATTTTTTAGATTATCAATGGCATTGTTGAATCTGTTGAGTCTCCTCAACTAGCAAAATTGAAATATGTTCAGAAATGTGAATTGTTGGTCAACAATGTCTTGAATGTTTCGATGGTTTCCAAATCTTATGATGTCAAATCTCAGAGCGTTCTAGGTATTTTTATTTTTCATTTTTGCCTCCCCTTTGTCTAAGCCATGTACTTTATTTTTGGCTTGGCGGCATTGTCAAATATGTTTTTCATTTCTTATTTTTGTTTTTTTTCTCTGTAGGCCGAGATAACTACAGTTCTGGTCATGCTGCAACCGAGGTTTGTGCAAGGACATCTGTGTCAATATAGTTTTCCTTTGATTTTTTGTTTTACTTCTTGTTTATCTTTTATTTGGACTCAATACATTAATTTGATTGATTTGCATACATCAGAGTGATGTTGCAAGCAAATTGGCTTTGCTTAGTCCTAATATTTTCTCCAAATTACCACTTAGTAGCGAAGTTGGGAACACATCATTTCGTACTCCTCATATATACTCTCTTGTGTAAAAATATTTTGCTTTTAAGCATTCTTTTTTATGAATACTGCTATATATTAATTTTATTTTACATACCTTTTTCTATTTTTGTAGCAAGCCCTGATTTTGCGTCATGCAAGGCAGCTGAGGTTGGTACTTTCAATACAGGTAGGTCAACACGTCTACTTTTCACCCTTCCTTTTTTAATTTTTTTCCTTTTTTAGTTTGTAATATATCATTTTTCTCTTTGATGATTGCATCTTTTTATAGCTCCTGCAATTCAACCTATGCAAAAATTTAGATCCAGACTACCACTTCCAGTTCCAGTACCCGAAGATCAAGTTTTACCCTCTATGAACACTGGACCATCCAGTGTTCCCAAGTCTTTCTTGTGCATCAGCTCTCCAATCTCTCGGATCAATTTCTCCCCGCTCTCAAAAGATAAGGTTTATATTCATTATCTATTTTTAATGTTTTTTTGTTTCCCCTTTTGTAATTGTCATGTATATGATCATCTTCATTACTATTTCTTTTGTTTCTTTTTTTAATCACTTGTTTTTTCCATTTTCTGCCCATAGGATCTGAATGCACCTTGTGTTTCTAAAGTATGCAATGTAGCAACCAAAGAAATTGGTACAAACTTGAATGTCAATGGATCCAAGCATGCTCCTATCGCGGTTGTTGATTCTTCTCCTATTCCTCACCTTGTAAGTTTAAGAATTGTCTATTTTCTGCTCATTTTTATTATACCTTATTTTTGTTATTTTGTATCTTATTTTTGTCTGTTGTCTCCTCTTTGCTTATTTATATTTGTCCCTTAATTTTTATTGCTACAGATCGCTCAATCTCCCGAAGTGTAGATTACCGGGACAAGCAGTTTTAGTTTTAGACAAGCTCATCTAGCTAAGGATGTAGATCATCTCTATAACAACATGGCTAACAATGCTATTATGCAGGGAAAGGAACCAATGGGAAGCAAACTTGTTAATGAGAAGAGTGATGAAGATTTTATTGATTTGTCTCAGAATGATATTGAAGATAGGGTTGTGAAAGATAATTTAGTTATTCTTCAGCCTAAAAATTCTTTGGCTCTCCCTTTGGTTCAAAATGGTCGATTCCCCGTGTCAAATTTGGATATCAAGCACTTCTGTGCAATTGTAGACTTGGCATACACTCAAGGAATTCAAAAGTAAACCTTCTTCATCCCATCTCTGCAGTGTTTGTGTTTTGTATTTTTCATCTCTGTATGTTTTGAAAATTGATTAGTTTTATTTCATGTAGATTGTACGCTATCAAGTATCCTAAGGTTCATTGCAGTTTTATATCATTGGGACAATCTTTAATGGTTGAAGGCCATGTTGATAATTTCTTGATTCCTGTGTTCTGTCGTAAACTGTTTGAAGATAATCATCCAAGTAAATCTGGCAGACACCACTTCTTCTCCCTTGTTGCTATTAGTCCTTTCATCCTTTTCTCTCTATGTTTTTTCATCTTTTTCATCCATTGTTTTTGCTTAATTTTTGGTCTGATATTTTCATCTATATTTTCTTGTCAGGAGTCTATCCTTGATTACCAAACTGATGTTTAGTATTCATTTATTTCGAAGGCATTCTTAGGTGTTGCATCTGCTAGCAAAGGGAAGCATTTGGAACTGTCAGATAGGGTACATGTTTAATCCTTTTTATTTTTCCTCTTCTTTTCTATCATTTTGTTCTCAATCATTTTTGTTTTGTACATTTTTCACTTCTGCCAGCTGTTTTCCCGATATGTCGGATGCGCCATTGGTTTACTTTCTTCGTCGATTTCAAGTACAGAGCATTCATATTCCTCGACTCTCTCTACAACAAGGATGACGAATTTCATACTTCAATAAAGAAACGCCTTGTAAGTTTGATTTAACCATGAATATATATACTTATATTTTACATTTTTGTTTTTATTGTTTCTATATTTTCTATTGTTATCCATCCATACTATTTGTTCACTGTTTTCTATATTCACTACTAGGAAAAACGCTACCAGTGGCGCACCAAATTGGAATTCTGTGGCGCATATGGGAGTCGCCACTAAATACTCGCCACTAAAATTCAACATTCTGTGGCGCATATGCCATATGCGTCACAGAATTTTGTCTCAGGATTTCAAAAAAAAAATACCAGAATACAACAGAAATACACAGAATACACAGGAAATATACCAGAATACAGCAATATATCACAGAAATGCACAAAACTCACATGAATGCCCAGAAACTCACTGAAATTCATACAAAGTGACAAAATACATCAATATAGAGAGTCGAAGTGTTACACACAAGTCATGGGAGAGTATAAGTTCGAAATCACACAATCGCACGAATTCACGATTGACGCAGATTCGACTGCTCCAGACGAGCCCCCGCAGCCTCTATTCCTGAATGAATTGCAGACGGAACGAGTCGAGCTCCACTCCGCTCAACCTCGGGTACGCTCGCTGGGCATGGGTGGAAGCCAGTAGGTGGACCGCGCTCTGTTGCTCCACGGCCATCAGGCACTACTCCGAGATGCTGGTGTCCCTGACCATCAACACCACCGAGTGTTCCGCCGACGGTAAGTCAGCTGACGCAGCCTGACACATCTCTGCCACGACATCCGATCTCACCGCTAGGGCCTGCAGCAATCGCCCACCAGAGTCCCTCTGAGTCAGAAGCGGTCAGCCCCGCACCTTGCATCTCTCCGAGATCTCCTCCAAGGCAGCTGCTCGCTGATGCAGAGGCCGCTGCATTGCGTGGACCACCTCGAAGGTCATATTCTGGAAAAAATCGCACTACGAAACCTCTGTCCTCTCCCGGTATCACCTTCGCGAGCACCAGCAGGGTCTTCGCTCCTTCCCTCTTCGGCGTAGCCAGCTGCTGCATCGAATCCCTTTGCCACCTATTAATTCACCATAAAAATAATAGATCCTAAGCACAAGTGGTAACTGAACAACCAAATAACCTAAACTACTAAGAGCTTCAGGATCTAGAGCCTCTCTGGCGCTGACACATCCACGACGGCCTATAGGCAGTACCTATGGGTAATCAGAAAAAATCAGGCAACCAAAAAAACAAAAATGTAGTTCGTAAGGATGGAACACAATTTACCAAGTGGTGGTAACCAACTTGATTGAAAAGTGAAACAACTTAATAACTTTAATAAATCAACTTGGATGTATAAATGTGCAGATCTACAAATTTATATTTAAGCTATTTCATTATCTCCTTATCTGAACAAACACACCCGTTAGGTTGAGTATCATGACAATAACTGCATTTCCCCTTGGTCCAATGAGTTTGCTGTGAATATAAATCTCACGAAAACAACTTAAATAAGACCAACCTATAATTGAAAACCGAAGTGTTTAAGAGTGGACATGCTGTAAACTAGGGTTTGTGTGCTGGGAGAAACTTAATTGAATCATCCTAACCATCATGGCTCGTGGATTAAAAAATGTATAAGCTACTTCTCATTTATCTTGTATTGCTTGGATTTTGTGAAATTTGATAAAAAATGATAATACACTTTATCATTCAGTATTCTTACTTATGTAGCGGTGGTGAGGCGGGCTTGGTGCAGGGGCGAGCCCGGACAGGCCGGAGGGGAACACGGAGACCCGAGGGCAGGGTGCTGCGAGGTTGTTGGCGAGCAGCAGCTGCACGGTCGACTTCTTGGGGCGCTCGCGGCGGCGCGGGTCCGGCACAGCGGCGCGGGCTCGGGAGGAGGATGGCAGGGGAACGCGAGCGCGGACGAGGAGGGGGACAATACGAAACTCACGGCGGCGAGCTCGGGAGGAGGACAAGACCGAGGCCGGCAAGGAGGCACGAGGCCGCGACCGAACAGGAGGACCTGCGGGCGCCAGCAGGGGATGGCGGAGCTCGCGGCTCGAGCAGGCGATGTCGGCCACTGGGCTTCCTAGAGGCGAGCGAGAGGAGGGTGCGAGGGGAGGTGCCTGGCGGCGGCGGGCAGTGTCTGTGGAAGGAGGTGTAGGCGAGGACGATGGCGAGGAAGCCTGGCGGTGACGGGATGTTCCTGGCGACGGGAACAGAGAGCGAGGGAAGGGGATCGCGGGGAGGTGGGGGCATTGCGGTTTGCAGCCAGAGGTCGGGGCACGGCGGAGATGAGGCGAGTAGAGGCAGCGGATGAGCGAACGAGAGGGGGGAGTATGCTAGCGAGCGGCGCCTGTCGGCGGCGGGGTGGTATGGAGCGAGCGAGGCGATGGGAATCGGGTCGGGGCAGGAGGGGTAGTTTAGGAAGGTTTTAGGGTTAGGGTTTTCTTAAGATAGAGGGGTGGTAGGTGGATGCCACCTTTTTTTAAATCTGTTTTCCATATTCTGTGGCGCATATGGCTATATGCGCCACAGAAAGTGAGAATTTTGTGACGCATATAGCCATATGCGCCACAGAATTCTGGCATGCCCATGTGCTGGGTCAGGCCCTATATGCGCCACAGAATTAAAATCTATCTATAATCATTTTCCTAGTAGTGATTAATGCTATTTATCTTTTTTGTTCACTTTTTAGATCAACAACTTTATCAAACTGTGGAAACAATTTTTCAAAACCAAAGAAAATATCTTCAAGAAATATGGAGTGATGTATGCGAACATTCCCAAGCAAGACAATGCGTAAGTTTTAGTAAAATCTTGATCATGTTTTTTCATGCATCCTCCCTCTTGTTTATTTTATTATATCTTTTGTTTTATACATTTTGTCCTTATAATTTTTTATCTTGTTTTTAAAAATCCTGTAGTGATGATTGCGGTATTTCCACAATGAAGTTGATGGAAATTTTTAAGACTGAATTGGATATGCATCGTTTCTTTAGCAAAGCAGATATTGTGAATATCAGGATTCAGTTTGCGAACAAGCTTTTCTTTTGCAGAAGGAACAACGCCGACAAGTCCCTTGTCCTCGATCATGTTAGCTAGGTACCTTTTTATTGTTTCTTTTTTTCTCATATATTATCACTTTTTAACTTGTTTTATCTTTATTTTCTGCATAGTTCCATGCCAGATGCATTGAGAGATATTGATTACGGTCTTGCAGATGTCTCTTCCCAGAGCTAATCTTTTGTATGTTAAATTTGGCTGCATATTCCTCGGTTTGTTGCGGTAACCGTCGATATATTGATCCTCCTCTGTATGCATCATCAAGTTCGAACCTATCCATCATCCTAGTTATGTTTTGGACACTTGTACTTACTATAATGTGTGTGTAGAACTATGTGATCTGACTAAGTAATATGATCTTCTTTCTCTCATTATATCATTTTTATTTCAGTCATTAGTTAGTTTCTCATATTCTTATTTCCTTAGTATCTTTGTTAAGCTTCTTAGTAACTTTCTCATATTCAATGTTACCTTCTTTGTTCATTGTATCAGCCTTTTGAGTTTGCATTCTCAAGATTTTCTTCAGTTAATTTCTCATTCTTGTTCAATATTCTTTAGTTAATTTCAGTATTCTTTCTTTAGTTTGTCATCTTCTTATTTCCTTAGTTCCTTCCTCAAGTTTATCAATTATTAATGTTTCTTTTAGTATTCATTGTTTCATTTTTCTCAATATCTTTTGTGTTTTCTTTATCTCCCTATTCTTTCTCTAAGTTATTCAATTTGCATACTTTTCATTCTGCCCATTTGCATACTTCTTCTTTCTCCAGTTTCTCACTGTTTAGCCTCTCAATTAAATTATTTTGCTCATTTTCTCATTTCTTAAATCTCACTGTTTCTTCAATTTCTCACTGTTTTTTAATCTCTCCTATATTTAATCCTATTAGTATCTGATAATTTTTATTATTTTAGTGTCTTAATTCATTACTCTTTCAATCAATCAGTTTCTCTGATTTTCTCAACATTTTATTATTCTAGTTGATGTTTTTAGTTTCTTAGTTTCTAAGTATCTTATTGCATCATTTTCTTTCTTAAGTCTCTCAATTCTTTGGTCACTCAACTTCGACCTTTCATTCTTCATTCAGAATGTTGCTTTCGTCGGCCTTTATTATGTATATTTTCTAGTCAATTTTTGTCAGTGTCTCATTGTTTAGTCTCTCAACATCTTATGGTCTCAGTTTCTTTCTTTAGTCTCTTAATTCTCAGTCACGCAATCTTCAGCCTTTCTTGTTTTCAGTCCCTCTTTATTTAGTCCCTTTTCTTCAGTCTCTCGGTATTAAGTAAATTAGTTTATCTGTCACTAATTCTTCCACTTGTCATTCTTTGGTCTATGCCTTTTTTCAGCTTTGAGTCACTATGTTTATCCCCTTTTCTTCAGTCTTTTAGTGTCAAGTTTTTTAATATTTCAGTCACTCATTCCTCAAATTTCCCTTGTTTTAATATTTCAGTCTTTTAGTGTCAAGTTTTTTCTTCTTTTTCTGAGTTTTATGTGTTTTCTCTATTTGCGGGAAGGGTTTTTTGTGGGGAACTCCGCCTATCCAAAAATTTGGATAGCCGGTTCCAAGCCCGGGTAAAGGAGGAGGAACCACTGAATTTTCTATTCAGTTTTTATTTAGAGTTTAGTTATGCAGTCTCTCATTATTAATTTTTTCAATCCTTCTTTTCTTCAGTTTATCACTTCATGTTTCTCTCTGATCCACTTTTTCTTATTGTATATTCATCTGGTAGATGATGGCTAGCATCCAGGAGCTACCTATCTCCTTATTTTTTGTTGAATCCTCATTATTTGTTTTCAATGGATCATTTTTATTTTTAAAGAGTGATCTATACAACATCAGGTTTGTATGTAGCACAATATAACATGCATGATCAAATAAGTAAGATTTCTCCCGATACAAGCACAAGCACAGTTGTATCATTTTTGCTCATTATTACACTTAATGGTGGTTAGAACAAATACATTTCCTGTTTTTTGACAACTACAACGTTGTTGTAGATGCTTCTTCGCTACATGGATTTGGGATATCTTGATTTGATTGAGCTCCTATCTTGTTTTTGTCCCCTTTCTTCGTTGTTTTCTTTGCTGGAGAGTCTATTCCTGCAAGCAAAAGAAAACAATTTGTAGTTAAAATGCGCTGTTATTTATTTTTTTACAGAATGTAGTTATTCTATCTTTAAGTCTGTTTTTGCTACCTGTTCCTGCAGGTTTTGATTTTCTCGTCCTTTTAGGTTTTGGCAAGTTGTAGACTAGGTGCTTGTTTGTGCAGTTCTTCTTCGTGTGTTGAGTACTACCACAGTGGTTGCATTTATAAAACTTATTTTCCTTTATCTTCTCTTTTATTGTCAACATCCTTGGGCGTCCTTTTGTATGAGCATGATCAGGGTTAAGGATTTTAATAGTGGAACCGGTACCCTCTTGAAGTGATGCATTAAACAAGTTTGATATTGTCCTTGTTGAAGTTTGCTGAGCATTTGGCTATGTCTCATCAGTGTTTTCGGTAGTCCTGTCCATAGCATCCATGTGGTACTCTATTCTTTGAGCTTGTTCTAGAAAATAATGACATTTTTCCTGCTCTTTGATACTTTTGAAGCTGTTTGAGTCAACCTTCTTGACAGTAAGTTGAATCTAAGGCAGTCATTGTCAATTTCCTGTGGGGCAGGGGTGTAGTAGCTTAGTTTCTTTTCCCTCTTTCTCCATCTTTCAATGATGTACTTCTCCGGTATCTTATCCACTTCAAGGTGTAGCATCACTTTCAAAATGTATGAGCATAGGATGCCATCTTTTTCAAACCTACAGCATATACATGAATACTCTTCATTTTCCAAATTTACTTGCACTATGAAGTTTCTTTGTCTGTGTTCTTTGACTGGATAGTTGGGTGCTTCAAATAGCACATAAATCTTTCTTTCTGTGTCCTCTCTAATGTGCAGCCTTGTAACATCATTCAGTATGTGTTGGAATTTTCTGAATATTGCCAAGTTGTAGAGGTCATGATCTTGTCTTTCTATGTAGTATTTAGTACAAAATTTTGTCGGTGGCACTGTCTTGTTTGATGCATTATGGTTAAGTTCATCCTCTCTTGCATGGATAGTGTCCAAAATTCTCTGATACTCTCTTAGAAAGCTTGTCATGCTGAACTGTGCACCCACTCCTTTCTTGAACAAAGCATTTGTTCCCTCACTCATTGTCGTTGTTTGGATGAATGGGAAGAAGCTCGTCTTGAAGTATACTGGGACATACTTCTTTCTCGATGCCCACATGTCATTAAAGATTTTTACACTTTCCACCTTGTGTTCTTCAATCATAGCCATCCATAGTGTTTCAAACTCTTGAACTGTCAATGAGTTGTCTATTATATCTTGCATTTCTTCCCATAACCCCTCATTTTCTTGAAATGTTGGCCCATTTTTGTCATCACACTTTTTTTACATGGAACAAACATGTTCTATGTATTGCATCAGGAAAAACATCATTAATTGCAGCTTCCATGCCCCTGTCTTGATCAGTAATAATTGCTTTTGGATGTTTGCCTCCCATGCAGGTCTGAAACTCTTTGACCAACCATTTAAATGTTTTTGCTGTCTCATTCACGATGAAGGCAGATGCGAATAGATATGTTTTTCCATGTGGCGAGATTCCAACAAAAGGTGCAAATGGTAAGTTGTACTTGTTTGTGAGGAATGTTGTGTCAAAACTAACACAGTCACCATATAGATCATAATATTGCCTCGATCTTGCATCTGACCAGAAAACACTCCTAACTTTGTTTCCAGCATCAAGTTCCAATGAGTAGTAAAAGTCTGGGTTTTCGGCTTGTTTCTTGTTAAACCAGGCTAGTACTTCCATTAGATCACTGTTCTTCAATTCTCTATTAACACTTGTACCATAGTTGCACACTTTTCTTTTGTTGTATGGTAGCTGGTCCATCCCCCCTCATGTGTGCTAGAACAGAGACAATATTTCGAGTGGGAATGTTGCATTGCTTCATTGTTCTTATGATTGCTTTCTCCTCCTTTGTCATGCAGACATGTGATCTAAAAAACCTGCTCCCTGGATCAAGAGGGTGGTTGTGTTCAAGCATCAGGTTAGTTATCCGCCATATCCCATTTTTCTCACTAATGACCATCTCCACCTTGCAGTCTGTTTTGAAAATCACTATGCATTGTCTCTGTCCTACTAGATGTTCCTTTTCAGTTTCTGTGTTATGACCTTTCTTGTTACACTAGATCGTCACCCTTATCACCTCATTATTTCTTTTCTTGTTGCTTGTTCGGTAAATAGACACAACCGCAATTGAAAAACCAGCTGCAAAGGAGTACATGTTCAAGAATTGATGAGATTTTTCTCTTGATTTAAATTCCATACCCTTCTCTGTGCATAAACTCAGCGCTTACGGCTGAGTTTGCTTGCTCAATTTCTGGTGTATCATTTTCTAAAAAATTCTCAATATCTTCCTCATTTATCTCTTCTCTGTCCTTGTGTCTATTTTCATTGGACATGTTACTTTCGTTCTGATCTCCACTATTGTGATCATTTTGACCATCCAGGTTCCATGTATGGTCGAAATCGTGATGATTTGCTTCACCTCTTGGGCTGTCGTCATCAACAATCTACAGGAAAGTAGATGTTAATCTTCATTTCAAGCTTTCCTTTTCTTTTTTCAGTTCAAATGTTTCAACAAAAGCTTGAAGAACTAACCTTGTCAATTACCATGTCCTGAAATAGATCCGCGTCCCATGGATTACCTCCATCCTCATCATGTTGCGTGTTATTTTGCTGCTTCAAATTTGTGTTTTGCTAAGATGTTAGTTTCTATTCATTTTTACCACATGTGTTTTTCTTTTTCTTAAAATGTAAGTGCTTGATTGAATTTGTACCTCAAATATGACTCTTTTATCATAAATGATGAACTTGCACATGTTCCTTCATCATTCCCAAAAGGGTTGACCTGTAAGTTTTCCTGCCATGATGTTAGTCATATATATTTACTTTTTCTTCTTCCTAGTACATTCATATTCATTTATTTGGTAGATGCAGAGAAGGTTCATATGTATATTTTACTATATGTTTGCTGCAACATAAGAATTATGCATTGAGTAGTTTTTACCTGATGATTCTCATAAAAAATTGAGTAGTCAATGTCTATATCTCCACGCAGCAGAGCCATGTATGAAAAGTCTCTCTATGAAGAGGTTTATCACTAAGTTAGTCATCATCTCTGCTCTGAATGAATATAGGGTAACATATTCTTTTGTTTTTTGAATACCTGCAGAAATAGCTGCTCATTCATTTCTCTATCTTTTGATTGCATTGCGCTCCCTCCACTAAGTACCTGCAAAACAAGAAACTCATTCTCATTATCAATTTTTCTCTCATTAGTTCATATGATTTCTCAGCTAAAAGTTCCTCTACATGCTGTCAGGTTGCCTGGCAGTGTCACCTAACATTGAGAGTTATTTTAGAAGGTTAATCACAGGTATACACCTCCCCTTACAATGCATCCCCTGTAGCTACAAACCTAAGAAACCTATTTTCTATATCTGATAATAGACGACATATTTCAAATGCAAGATGAGTAAGGTCAGTACCTGTGATAGACCAGTATCCTGAAATCCATGTGAGTTTTCTCCATGCTTCTCTTTCTCTTTCTCCTGTGATTCCATCCCTCCCTTTTCTGGTTTTTGGAGCTGATCTCCCTCAGTCCCCTCTTTCCGTAGGGGGGGGGGGGGATTTGTCGGATAAGAATGACCCAGATCGACTAAGAACAAAAAGAGGAGAAATTGATCAGTTTGTGTTGTTCTTTTCTCGCTTCCAAGATCAGCTCTGCGTCAGATGCGATGCATTCTTTCTTAGGGGAGAAGAAGGTAGAGCTGAGAGTTAACTAGGCTTCCCCACTAGTTTCTGGGCATTTGTGGGCTTTTTTCCTCCTGCCTTTGTAGCTCTATGTTTCTGTAACTTAAATAGTGGACTCCATACTTAATGTTTTCTAGGCTGTGTCGAATGAGGTATTTGCACCGAGGGAGAAAAAGTGACCGTTTGGAGACAACTAAAAACAGACACATTTTTCCTCTTTCATTTGAGGAATGAGTACCTTACAGCTGACGGGTTTGTATTGGTTTACAAATGTGTCTGTTTTTCAATGAAAAACAGCTATCTGTTAATTAGTCACTCCCAGAAGAAATGGAAATACTCGTGACAATTCCAACTGCCTAGTACTGGTAGATTGACACGCGGCGTCTGAATGCAACTCCCGCCATTTCCGTTGCTCACCTGCCTTCTCCTCCTCCCAATCCTCCTCCAAATGACCAATTCCACTGCCCCAGACCCCCCCACACTTAGCATCACCACGGCGACCACCGCCTCTTCGCCGTCGCAATGATTTTCCGTCCCGGCACCGCCGTGTGGGTGGAGCACCCGGAACTCGCTTGGGCCGAGGCCGAGGTCGTGTCCCCCTCATCCCCTTCCTGCATCATGGTCGTCCTATCTAGCGGCGCCAAGGTAATCTAGCGCCCCCAATCTGTTTCCCGCAATGCCAACTGCTAGGTGCAGCCTAGCTGTTTGTTGAATTGCCTGACCGTGTGGTGGTGGTCTGGTCTGGTCTGGTCTGGTCACTGGTCAGGCCATGGTCGATGGGAGTAAGGTGCTGCCTAGGGACACAGAGGCCGACCTGGGGGGCGTCGACGACATGACCAAGCTGGTCTACCTCCACGAGCCTGGGGTGCTCTGCAACCTTGCGCGGCGGTACGCACTCAATGAGATCTATGTGAGTGTTCTCTTTTCTGCTCACTCTTCAGCCCCTTTGTATTCTACTGTAGATGTCTTCTGTCATACATTTGATTGGGCATATAAGTTACTCTTTTGTTCTGTCAACTCATCTGTGTGGGTGGGGATAATTCTTAGTTCAACAACGACAATGCTATGTGCTGTGATGTACAGTAGCAGATAGCATGCATGTAGCCGCTGTTGTGTGATACTCCTGGGCAGTAGATCAGTTATGCACATGGCAAGCAAATGTTCTCTCAGTTGCTTGGTCATTAGCTGATATGATGTCTTATGTTTTTTATATCTGCTAATTTGGATACCTGTCCTGATGGTTCCACTGGTACTTTGGCAGACATACACAGGACGTATCTTAATCGCAGTAAATCCCTTCGCCGACCTGCCTCATCTCTATGATATGCATATGATGGAGCAGTACAGAGGTGTACAGTTTGGCGAATTAAGTCCACATGTTTTTGCCATTGCTGATGCATCATACAGGTATAATTAATACAACACAAACCTGCTTTCAGCATTTAAAATATGTGGACTATGGAATAACAATGTTCCTTCTATTGTAGAGCTATGGTCAGCGACGGCCACAGCCAGGCCATATTAGTCAGTGGAGAAAGTGGCGCTGGGAAAACAGAGACCACCAAGCTTATTATGCGATATCTTACTTTTGTTGGGGGCCGTGCAACTGGTGATATCCGTTCTGTGGAGCAGCAAGTTTTAGAAGTAAGTTTTCAATTTCCCATGGAATATTTTTCCGGGGGGCAATTAGCGGGGACCATCTGTTTCTTTCTCCAAAACCTGGGTAGTTTTTTGGGTTGATTTTGGAACAGTGCTATCTTATGCAGCACCTACAGGATACCTGCATGAGTGCATGTTATTGGTCAAGAATTGGAAAATTGACAGTTGCACCGCAAGCAAAAGAACTGGGCTTTGCAGCTCATGATATGTTTATCTGAGTATGTGACTACTTTAGGCTTCCAACCATAGCAGAAATCACGAGCTGCTGACCAAGCAACCCTACCAACTCCTTAGAGCATCTCTAGCAGTTACCGTAAAAGGGCGAATCGGAAAATGCGTTCCCAAGTCGCTTTTGGCGGGTTTTTTCAGGCCGCGAGCGACGGGGCGGAAAAGACCCCTCAAAACCGAACCAGAAAAGGGAATATTCCCTTTTTATAGTTTCGCGCATACGGGGTGTGTTCCGCCACAACAAGGGTCGAACCCGTAAATTGAACTATTTTCTGTCAATTTCACCACATATCTCGCATTTTCAAACAGAAATATGATACCAACATGAAGTAAAAGCCCGAAATTATTAATTGTACATTACAACAATTATCCAATTACAACAATTGTCCAAACAAATTAAAATAAACAATAATCCAATTACAACAAATGAAAAAATCAAATGAATAGTTCCGAATGCAAATAATGTTTCACACACATGAATGATAAAATGTGGCAGCCTAGTTCCTCCCAAATAGCTGCCAGTGGTGCTCAATGAGGTCATGCTGCAGCTGGTCATGGGTGGTCATGTTCTTAATGTCTCGGTAGGTTTGAAGGAAGACTTGGATGGCATTTGGGTTTCTAGCTGGCTTCACACGGCTGCCAACATTGTCGTAGAAGATGTCCAAGTCTAGACCCCTCTCATCCTCAACAATCATGTTGTGAAGAATTACACAACATGTTATTATGTCATTGAGAGTTTTCTTGTCCCAAAAACGAGCTGGACCTCGCACAACTGCAAATCGAGCTTGCAAAACACCAAAGGCTCTCTCGATGTCCTTTCGGGCACTCTCTTGAGCCTTTGCAAATTCAATCTCTTTCCTAGTTTGAGGATTCGAGATGGTCTTGATAAATGTACCCCAACGAGGATAAATACCGTCAGCTAGATAATACCCCTTGTCATAATTAAAACCATTGACAGTGTAGTTGCAAGCGGGTGCTTCACCACTAGCTAGCTTTGCAAATAGAGGAGATCTATGGAGCACATTGATATCATTGAGGGTGACAGGCAAACCAAAGAAACAATGCCAAATCCACAAGTCCTCGGATGCAACGGCTTCTAGCACAATTGTTGCATCTCGGCTTTTGTCACAATATTTCCCGTGCCATGCCTTCGGGCAGTTTTTCCAAGTCCAATGCATACAATCTATGCTTCTTAGCATGCCCGGCCATCCTCTTCTCTCATTCATCGCCATCAACCTAATTGTGTCCTGCTCGTTCGGTGCTCGCAGATACACCGGGCCAAAAATGCGAATAATCGCCTTGGCAAATCTATGAACACTCTCCATAGTCGTATCTTCGCCGAAGATACTCGTCAGCATAATCGGCCGGGATCCCATATGCGAGCACTCTCATGGCCGCGGAGATTTTTTGGTACGGGCTGAATCCAAGCAGCCCCGTGGCATTTCTTCGACGCTTGAAGTACCGCGTCTTGGCCTCGCAAGCTTTCACTATCTTCACGAACAGCAAGCGGCGCATCGATAGCGTCTACGAAAGAGGTGAGGCGGTTGCCCAACTTACCACGGCGAATTAATCTCGCATGAGCATGTCGTTGCGCAACTTGCGGTTGCGAGGGATGCAAAGGCGGCCGACCGTGGAGCCTCACGCCTCTTCCTCCTGCCGTCGTCCTCCTCCTTGAGGGTGAGAACGGCCACCATCATGTGCTGACGGTGGTTCCTGAGCAGCGTCTCCACATCCGAGTCGTCGGAGGAGGACGAGTCGTCCAACAAAAATTTCTCGCAAGGGTCCAAGTCCATCTACAAATCACGGACAATATTTAGAGCTTGCGGAGAGGATATCTACGAGCTCGAACTCGAGCGGCGGAGGATTTTACCTTTGACGGACGGCGGGAGGACGGCGGCGGTGGGGCGCGACCGGATCTGCGTCGGGAGGAGTTTTCCGACCCACAGCGGCTGGGGAACGGGGTCGGCGGGCTCCGGCGGCCTTCTGCGCGCGAGGAATCGAGCGGGAGGGTCCTAAATCTACGGCGGCGGTCGACGGCGGGCGGCGGCTGTGCAGGCGGAAGGGAGGGGAATGAGCTGAAAATTCCCTCCCGCCAACGGAAACAAAGGATATGGTTCGTGTCCAGGTCGGGCTAACTTCCACTCATGTGGCAGTATATATTCATAGTATAAGTAGGGAAATATATGGGGAACCCCTCCATTAGAGGGATACAATATAATCTTACAGTATGTACATAGGGAACCTCTCCACTACATGTACTTATTTTCTGTTGTCGTTTTCATGCAGTCAAATCCACTGTTGGAGGCTTTTGGTAATGCACGAACGGTGAGAAATGATAACTCCAGGTGAACTTTGTTTTATGATTTGTATAGTACCAATCAACTTATCTGTTATTAAGAGGACAAGAAAGGTTGTAGATAAGCGTGGCAGCTCTGCTGTTCTTGTCTATGCCTTATGTGTTACTTTTTTTTTGTTTATTCCATTGCAGTCGCTTTGGGAAATTTGTTGAGATTCAGTTTGACAAATCAGGTAGAATTTCTGGCGCTGCAGTTCGAACTTATCTCCTGGAGAGGTCTCGCGTTGTACAAGTATCTGAATCTGAAAGGAATTACCACTGTTTTTACCAACTTTGTGCATCTGAGCAGGTTTGTTTGTATAGTAACAGTAGTTTTTTAATGTCATCACTGACTTATACTGATGTTACCATAATTCAGAGCTGCATGTCTTAGATCTAGAAATCTGTAGCAGTCTTAAGTTCTTTCGATTTACCACAGGGTCAAAATTGTCCATAGCAGTCTTGTTGAACTGACCAAAATGCCTCTACTTGTTATAAAACATTGATGATATAGCATCACACTTTATCAAGGGGAATGATAAGGAACGGGAATTAATAAAGGACTCAAACAGCGAACAAAGAGTACTAGAGTAACACTGTGATCGTTGAATCATTAAGAAACTACATCAGTGTTTGGATTTTAATCCTGGCACCACCGTTCATTGTGGATTTTTTATTAACTACTACATGAAACATGTTTGGATTATTTCAAGACCAGTGAAGTTCTGTAAACCATGCAGTGATAAGCCGAGTATCTAGTTGACAGAAAACAGAATCATTTACATCAAAGTTTGGTATTTCCATATTCATGTTATTGCATCATTAGTAAGAAGATCTAGATTTTACTACACCGTATGAAACTCCTAAGAGTGACTAGATCTTATGTCAGTTTGGCATTTCCTCCACCACAAAATTACTTCCATGCGCCAACTTCACCGTATATTGCACCATGCCACATTGAGAATTACTTGTTGATAATTGATGGCTTATGTTTTTCTTTCATCTCCAGGCTGCAGTAAAATACAAGCTTGCTCATCCTAGGAACTTTAACTACCTAAATCAAAGCCATACATATGAGTTACAGGGGGTCAGGGATGCAGACGAATATTTGAAAACACGGAGAGCAATGGATATTGTTGGTATATGTTTTTCTGATCAGGTTAACTAACCTCATTCCTCCCTTGGACAAGAGAGCTACTTAATTACTCATTGGATTGATAAAGCGCTATGGAATAAAAAACTTTCTTGCACTCTCAGGTAGCCATATTCCGAACTGTGGCTGCTATCCTTCATCTAGGAAATATTGAATTTTCTCCTGGGAAAGATTTTGATTCGTCTGCTGTCAAGGATGAAAAGTCTAACTTCCATCTTCAGATGGCTTCTGATTTGCTCATGTGGGTAGTCCTTCTCTGTTCTCAGTCTTCTGAACCTACTACTTCTGTCTATCGCAAAATTGACAAGTCTGAACAAGTTACTTTATGTAAAATATGCTGTTCTGCATGGTCGTCAGAGGTGCTAATGATATAAGGTCAACTTGCACGATAGTACTTTTTGTTCATTCTGTTTTCCCAGGTTATACAAACCATCCATAAATTTTTAGAAGGTGTTCCTGATCCTGGATTAGAACTCAAATTCTCCTATAGTGCAATAGCCCAGAGCCCCAGATCTGAAGGAATTTGACCCCACTCAGAAAAAAAACAACTTTTTGTATGCAGATAGCAAGATTAATTAGCTTGTTTAGACCATGTCTTAATGAAGAAACGCGATATATTTGCTTGTACTCTTGTAGATATATTAATTTATGTTATGGGTTGCATTTAATTTCGTCGTGATCATCGAACAGATCTTTTCCATGTGTGAATACTCGTATGCCTACAGCTTTAGCAGCTTAATTTATTAGTTCATACACATCACATGCATATTTATTGAGAATTAATCATTGCTAAAACATGTGTTTTTCTTATACATCACTGTATATACCAATTCTTGTTTGGTTGTTTTCAGGGTTGATGGAAGCCTTTTGCTTTCAACTCTGTGCTATCGCACAATCAAAACTCCGGAAGGAAACATAATTAAGGCAGTTGACAGTTGTGCAGCTGTAGTTGGTCGTGATACTTTGGCAAAGACTCTTTATGCTCGATTATTTGATTGGTAAGGACATCTCTATCCTTGACCTGTTATTAATATTTTTGAATGTCATGCTTATACCACGATCATTGCAGGCTTGTTGACAACATTAATAAGTCCATTGGGCAGGACATGGAGTCGAGGGCGCAAATTGGGGTACTGGACATCTATGGTTTTGAGTCCTTCAGATATAACAGGTCAGATTTTCACTCCTTTCATGCGCTGACAACCAAAAGTACATTTCTGTTCGCTTGCCACAAATCAGAGTAACCCAAATTTGAGGTTTATGCTGGTCTCCATTCTTGTAGGAGCTGCAAGATTCAATATATTTTCGCGAAAACGCAAAAGCCTTGCGTTTCAATTCATTGATAGAAAAAGAGAGTTCTGTACAAAATATACAAGCTCAGCCAAGCTAACACCCCATACAACTCAACCCACTAGACCTAAGGGGCCGCGGGTAACAAGGCGCGTAGGCCTACCGCTCCTGCAGCCCCAGGATCGAGCGTCAGATCGAATCGTAGCAAGAAGGTTACCCATGTTAGGTGACGCATTGTCAAATACAGCCGTGTTGCGATGCTTCCAAATCCACCAAGCCGTCAGCATGATAAGTGAGGACGTCCCCTTCCGCAAAGCCCGGGGGGTAGATAAGGAAGCCTGCAACCACCAGTCCACGAAGTCGTCTTCTCCATCCGGTGGTGTGGCCGTCGATCGAATCCAGGAAAGCACCTCGTGCCAGGTCGCCGTCTGGTCACAGAGGGGGCAGCGCGGAGGGTGTGCAAGTCCTCGTCTCGCAAGCCACTCAGCCGTCCAACAGGCAAGCGAGCCACACAAAGAACTTAACACGAGGGGTTGCCCGTACGTGCCAGTTTAGCTTCCATGATCTAGAGGTGACTGATCCCTGGAAGAGGAACTCGTAACAAGACTTGGCGGAGTAGAGGGCATCGGTCGTCCATCTCCAACAGAGTGTGTCCGGCGCCTCCGAGAGTCCGAAGTCCCGTAACCTTGCCCACAGCTAGACATACTGCCATAGGGCCAGCGGACTCAGCGCGCCCCAAATGCGCTCCAACAGCGCCTCCCTCACCGTGCGGCGCTCCCTGGCGTGCTTAGGGATCAGCACGAAGAGCGCCGGAGCCCACTCCTCGATGGTCCTCCCATCGAGCCAGCGGTCCATCTAGAATAGAGCCATGACTCCATCACCCACCGACATCGTAGTGGGTGCCTCGAACACGTGCATCTCTGTCTGGGAGAAGCGCATATCCAGCCCGCGCCAAGGTCGTGAAGGGTCGGTGCGCATCCTCCAAATCCAGCGCGTCCGAAGGCTGATCGCCATCCGACCGAGATCGGGCACCCCCAAACCTCCATAGCACTTCGGTCTGCTCACCTTATCCCAATTGACGTGGCAGTTTCCATACTGCAATAACATATGCCTTGCCAGCTATTAATATTCAACTAATATCCAAGTAGTTCCAACCAGGGTTACCAGAACACCAGTGCACAGCTAAAACAATACAAGCATCCCATTTCACAATAAATAAATAAATACAGGTATTAAGTTGTAAGAGAACTCTTAATGGAACATCAGCAATATGATGGAAGTGCTGAGATCTTATTACACCAATCAGCAATCAGTTATTTATAAATATGTAGTTGTAACCATTATGTTCTGAACCTGGTTTCTTGTTGTGAGCTTTGGCAGGGCCGTATCCGAGAAAATAGGGGCCCGGTGCGAAACCAGAAATTATAGGCTCTTGACGTGACGGTTGGCCATACGGAAAACATGATTTTCTAATATATAAACCATCAAATACTAAACATGGAAAAAATAGAGTGAAACGACATTGGATTGATTTTTGAAGCACACGGCTATGAGAGTCCAAATTCTCCCCATCTTGATGAATCGGCGTTCGCGACGAAGCACTCGTTGCCAGGCCTCCAACTCCAATCCATGCATCTAGATTGCAAGGACGGCAGTAGACAACAAGGGTTAGAGGAAGCATAGATGAGATATTTAAATGAAAACACTAAATGAGAGTAGATAGATGCTAGAACCTCAATTGGAAGATGAAGAGGAAATGATATGGGAGGAAAATATACTCCCTCAAGGTTCTACAATTTAAATGAGGGTGCAGATCTATTCTCTTGGAAAATTGAGACGGCATTATTCCCCGTAATAGCCGCGATTGGAAGACGAACAAAACTATGCTCGCATAGCAAGAGAAAGAAAGGACGGAGAGAGATGTGTGTGAGTTGGGGCCTATGGAATTAATTCGGTTGCTGATTTCCAGGCCGCATGCAGCAGTGGAATTAGACTCAACTAACCGGTAATTATCCTTATTAAGTAGGAGTAATAGTTTAGCACGAAAATTTGGGGCCCTCCTAATCTGGAGGCCCTGTGCGATCGAACCTTTTGAACATGCGTCCGGTACGGGCCTGAGCTTTGGTTCACACCTGCTTAAATTGTCCAAATACTGGGGATAGAGCACTCACCCTTATCAATCTGCAGCAGGGCTCATCACTGATGATGTGGAGCCTCTGAGGCTTAGTTTAACTTTCTATTTGATTTGATTTGCAGTGAGGTACATGGCCTCCTTTTTTGGAAAGACTGACTTGTCCCTCAGAAATAATATCTCATCTTTCCTAGCCCTAAAAGGCCAGACACACATAAATTAGGCTGGAATGAATAATGTAGTTCAGTACATTTCTGGAAACCTACACTGCATGCATCCTGCTTCCATGCCAAGTTTATACCTCTATTGCCAATGTTGATACTTTCTCTTTATTTGATCTAATTTATCTTTGTGGGTTCTCTGATGACCTTTCCTTCTGCTAGCTTTGAGCAGCTGTGCATCAATTTCGCCAATGAAAAGCTTCAACAGCATTTTAACAAGGTATGTTCTGACTTTTGGTCTCTCTTTCTCTGGCACACATTTGATCTATTTCGCTCTCGACACAGCATGTTTTCAAGATGGAGCAGGAGGAATACAAAACCGAAGAAATCAACTGGAGCTACATTGAATTTGTTGATAACCAAGATATATTGGATCTCATTGAAAAGGTTTAGATTTTAAAGACTTTTCAAATCCATGAACTTACCTTTGAATAATGGTGCTGCAAAATTTTCCTTTCTTAATGCCAACTTGGTATAATTCTCATTGTGGTAAATACTTGCTCACCCATTAGAGCAATCTTTCCTTGCCAGCATAGCTGTGCCGCCTGTGAATTATGTGCTTGGCTGCACTGACACTGGTTCAATACTCGTGTGCACACACATAAGCATCCACCGTGGTCCTGACATTTGTAGGTGGAGTTTTAGTCTATTTCTGTTTTTTCTTCGCCAAACTAATGTTCTCATAGAATATAAAAAATGGCACTGAACAGCTTTCATCTGTATTTAATATACCATTAATAACTTGGCTTCTTTGAGTTTCTTCTATCGTATGTTGTTGCCCCTAGCATCTGTATTTATTTCCACAGCTGTGCAAGATATATATGATCTTTGACCAGAGTAACTTCATCTATGTCTTTTTGAATTAGAATCTTGGAATATTTGTACTTGCAGTTTTGTTATGGCATTATCATGCTACTTCAAAACCTTTGATCTCCAGAAAGATTCATTTTATGCATAGTAACAGACATGTTAATGGTTGAAATACATAAATGATTTAAATTTAATGTATATATTTTTTATAACATGCAAACAAAGTATTTTTCCATATCTTTTACTTAAGAGGAAAAGCAACATAGATATAAGAGTTTGGGACCACAGTACAGACTATCGCATCCCCATCTGATCACAACACACTTTAGCTACCTGATAAGGTGGCTTGTGCAATTGGTGGCGGTAGTCATGGTGCCATCACTCCGTTTGAGCCTTGATGCTGTCAACTTGCACTGTATATGTAGATGTGTCATTCTGAAAAATATGGCGTGCCACCCCATATGCTATGCTATGTAACACACTGTCTTATTGTGGTCCCATTGTTGATGTAATCTCCTTCCATTTAGGTTTCATGCTATTATACACAACAGTATCGTATTATATATAACCAATGGCGTGAGTAAATACTTCAAAATAGCCGAATCTTTGATAAGTGATTACTGCTCTTAAAAAATACTGTTACTATTGACCTGTTTATCCAAATAACCAACCCTTAACATATCCTTAACTAATTTCGTCTAGAAAGCATAGCTGAACTCACGAGCTTGCTATGAGATTTTGTACTTCTCTTGCCAAATTTGCATAATGTGAACATTTCAGCATTAGGGTACTGCTATGAAATATGCACCTAGTGCTGAATTTCCTTGCTATTATTATGCTATTTTATCTTTGTGGATTGATTACTTAATGCTACTATGTGCAGAAACCAATTGGTATAGTTTCACTTTTGGATGAAGCTTGGTAAGATGTTCACTTTTAGTTATCACACACTTCTGACTTCCACATTCTGATTTCTTTCTAGTCTTGTTCCACAGCATGCTTGGAAAGTCAACACATGAGACTTTTGCAATGAAGTTATTTCAGAATTTTAGAGCGCATCCGAGACTGGAAAAGCCAAAGCTCTCGAAGACAGATTTTTGCCTCTCTCATTTTGCTGGAAAGGCATGTCCCGTGAGCCAGAGTTTCCTGTAAGACATGCTTGGAGTTTTGTTGCTTTTGTTCAGGTTAGAATATGTGGCTGACTGGTTTACTCGTTTAGGTGGTGTACCAAACTGATTTATTTTTGGACAAGAACCGAGATTACGTAATTTTAGAGCATCAGAATCTTCTTTGCTCTTCAAAATGCTCATTCATTTCTGGGCTCTTTGCTTCGCAACAAGATGATCCATCAAAATCATCATATAAGTTTTCCTCTGTAGCTTCTCGGTTCAAGGTATAGACTTGCACATTATTATTTTCATATATTTTTAAATTTTAAAACAAATTATATTCTTTCCCCTCTAGCTACTGGACAAGTGATGGTTATAAACTATTCTCACCCTTTAGGGTTCCCTATCTTCTTTTTTCTGATCAGTGTGGTGCCAAATCTTCATTTTACAGTTTTTGTGCAAGGTAGAATAATCTATATCAGCGACAACACTAGAAGTGATTTTTTAATGCCGTTGCCATATTTATGTTTTGTTTTTCTGCAATACCCTTTTGTTGTCATTTCGCTTTCAAGGTCATAAGGTAACATGAACTCATGAAATCGATGAAGGAAAACAGAATACTTCATCATGTTCTAAAACTTATATGTACATTCAAATTATTTTTTTTCTTGAATACACCCTGGAAGGTGTATTAATTATATAGAAGAAGTTCCAGACGGCACACAACGCCGCAAAGAGGGAAGTTCGCTGCCAACAAGAGGTGGCAGCTCCTCAAAACAAGAGAGCCTAATCTCCATCCAGCCACGCCTGAGGCAATGGCTGCGGAAAGCTAAAGCTATCAGTCTTAAAGTGACCCGCTAAACGCCACCTATCAAACTCCTCTCTGATCTACGTCATAATAGCCACCGCCGCCAGTGTGGCTCCGTTGAAGGCCACGTCATTCCGGTGCCTCCAAATGCACCAGAAGACCAAGATGAGTGTTGTCCACAAGTCGCGCCGGGTCGCCGCGGGGCATGTCCTGGTAGTCCACCATTGGATCAATTCGGTATCCAGGTTGGGCTGCCACTCTGGTCGGCCCCAACGCTACAAGGCCCAGCCCCAAACCTCCCTAGAGACGACTCAGCCCAAGAAGAGGTGCTGCAAGGTTTCCTGGTGCTGGTCATAAAGCGGGCAAGCCGCTAGGTGTGCCAGCCGATGACGCTGAAGCCTACCAGCCGTCCAACATCTGTTCTTGGAGACAAGCCACACGAAGAATTCTCTGAACTATTCAAATCAACATAATTTAGGGAATGTTTTTCTTGACTTACAACATCTGTGTGTATGCGTGCATGCGTGAGTGTGTGTGTTCTTTGAAAGGTTCCATTTGTCTCTTAAATATTTATCTGTCAAGTTCATTTTCTTTGATTTTTCTTATGATTGTGCTCAGTTGTCTACTCTCCACAGCAACAACTCCAAGCACTTATGGAAACACTTAGCTCAACAGAACCTCACTACGTCCGCTGTGTAAAACCAAATTCTCTGAAGTATCCACAGATATTTGAAAATGTTAGTGTACTGCAGCAACTGCGTAGCGGGGTTAGTGTCCACTGTATCTTCATTCACCTCAACTCTGGTTCTGTTCTGCTATACTTTTGGAGCATGTGATTTATTTATTCAGTGCCTTTCTTGGATTTTACTCCAGGGTGTTCTTGAGGCTATTAGGATAAGTCTTGCTGGTTATCCTACAAGGAGAACATATGCTGAATTCGTTGATCGCTTTGGACTTCTTGTGCCAGAACATCTAATGGAACGGTAATCATTTGCATCCCTGAAAAGTATCCTCAACCTCCTTAGCATATGGCATCTTTCAATATTATTAAGCTGCTTTCTTTACAAAGATAACATGGAGTCTCAGAAGTGAGTGTGCCAGGTGTAGACAAATCAAATTGCCGTGCATTCAGAGCATGTGAAAGAATCTCTCTAGTCTTACAACAATGACTTTAGATACTTAAGAAACCCATATTGGCTAAATATTTTTTGGCAAAACTTGACTAGTTTCCAACAATTAAAGACCCAGACCACGAAATTGCATTTCGAATCCTCCTAGCCACTATCCTACTGCAATAATTCTTGCTAAGAAGAATGCCCATGTTGTGGCAATTCCACCCAGAAGGTAATGGGTTACTCCTATAGCACGTCCTTGTATAATGCTCAAGACTCTATCACGATGGGTGCGGTATCATGTACAGTTGATGCTGAGGGCAGTAACAAAGTAGAATCTGGCACGCCGCTCGGAGTGTGCTATCGGGAAAGCTAAAATTAGATTCTTGTTATTGTGGAAGGATGATTATCTCATTGTGCAATATGATTTACAAAAGGTGCAGTCATCCACAACTTCCAGAGCACAATTCTTAAGCACTTGCTCCACCTTCAAAACAACTATTACCAAAACACGAACTCAACGGCTTAGAACCATAAACCATATACCTTCTTGGTAAAACACATCTTTTTGAGAAAACGCAAAAGACCTTTGCGTTTCATTTTATTGAACAAATAGAGTTGGAGTACATCCTCGTAGGAGGCCAGCAAAACAAAAACAAAACTCATCAATGCACATCCCAAGTGGATGGCAGAACTACCTGAAGCCTTTTTGCTCCTACCCTTTTTGACAAGAAACGCAATGACATTGCGTTTCTTGTCATTGCACAGAAGAGTTATGAGTACAATCCACCGAGCCGGTGGGATTACAGAGTTTGGGAAGCTCTCTTATTACATGGGGAGGGGGATACACGGGATTAGTGGACATCCCAATCTGTGGGGATGATTACTCGAAGGCCGAGCACACCGGCTCTTGCCCAAAGCGCCGATTCATCTCGTATTCTTGCATTGAGCTGGGGGACTGAAGGGCGTTCCTTGTCGAAGAGGCAAGCGTTGTGTTCCTTCCAGATCATCCAAGCCACCAGGAGTGTGGCCGAGACTAATCCCTTGCACATGGGTTTGGGGGTGGCTCGCTTGGTCGAGATCCACGAGTCATACAGGGTCGGCTCGCTCTCAGGTGGCCTGCAGGGTAGTCGCAGTCATGCAAGCGTGTCATACCAAACTTGCCTGGAGAAGGGGCAGGTGGTGAGCAAATGCTGCATCGACTCGAAGTCCTGGTCGCAGAGCAAGCAGCGTGGGTGATAGTCCAGCCGGTGTCACTGCCGCCGTTCTGCGGTCCAACATCTATCTTTGTTGGCTAGCCAAATGAAGAATTTGACACGAGGGGGTGCCCAGGTTTTCCAAATAAGTCTCCAGGCGTAGCAGGCAGTTGATCCATGGAAGGATGCAAGGTAGCAGGATTTAGTAAAACATGTCTCAAACAGATTAAGGTACCACGCACTTCCCTTAAGGATTATCCTGTATGAAGAATGCTTAGTCATCCATCATTCTGTTGCTACGAGAAAGTTCATATTATATTATTTTTTCAATTGTCCATAACATACACTCTAATTTTAAAATCCACTACACAGGGCCTCTAGTGATCCATCAATTATGATGAAAACATTATTCATATGAAATCTACTACCTGTTGCCTTCTGTTGCACTTATCTCTTGGACTCCATTGATAACTTTTTTTTGCTTTGAGCAAATTCTCTGAGTATACTTTGGTAAAGATTTTTGATGTATCGATATTTTCCTGTTGCAGGTTTGATGAGAAGTCGCTGACAGAGAGAATCCTAAAGCAATTAAGCCTTGAGAACTTTCAAGTATAGCTTAAAATTTTATTTTATCATTTTGGTGTGGATAAATATCCCTTTTCTCTTTACCTTGGGGTTGAGACTGTTGAGTCTACTTTAACGCTTGATCATTCAACTAGAACCAACCAGTCCACCAGTTATCCTTTCAGCAATTTTGCTAAATTATCATCGCTAAATGGTTAACAGCAGTTGTCCATGGCAGTAGCAGTAAGGCAAGATTTGATTAAATTATGGTTGCTAAATGGTTAATGTTAGATTTCTGCGCTGTAATTTGTGATGAAAAACAGAGGTTTTGATGTGAAACGGCCCTTGTGAAAGTTAACTTCCGCCTGAATATATAAATGCTATTTATACCAGCGAATAAAATGTAACGGAGGGGCCTTTGTGGCTTGAGGTAGTAAACAGTTTATTACAAGACCATTGTAGCCTTTACCTAGAATAGCCCATATGGATTATTTAAGTATGCTATCTGGATCAACTCTCTTCAGTAAAGTAAATACTCACTCCGTTCCACAATATAAGATGGTTTAGCCTTTTCTTGAAACACATGTATCTAGACGCCTTTTAGTATGTAGGTTCACTCATTTTGCTCCGAACATACACACTAAAATACGTCTAGATGCATGCGTTTCAGAAAAAGGCTAAACCATCTTTTATTTTGAAACAGGGGGAGTATTTTACTACAGTTAACTACATCTATTGCAAGTCTGACTATATTCTTCAGCTTGGCAGGACAAAAGTGTTTCTCCGTGCTGGCCAGATTGCTGTGTTGGACTCCAAGCGTACGGAGATTCTGGAAAAGGCTTCAAGGATCATCCAAGGTTGTTTTAGAACCTTTACAGCTTGCAAGAAATTTCTTTCAACTAGGAAAGCTTCTATTTCGCTCCAAGCATACAGCCGAGGTATGTTGGACACTTACATGTTATTTTTCACTGTGCATGTGAAGCTATGCTAACTTATTTTTGCTGGATAATATGCCTCATTCGGTTATTGCACACATACTGGAGTCAGGCCATACCAGTTACCAAAATGATTAAAAATAGTGCCGTACAGATCTCAGATAGAGGGAGCAAACAAAACATTACATCGACTGCCTAATTTCATCTTATTCACACCCTGTCAATTCTCTCTAATGTCTTATAATGTCATGACCACTTAAATGTTTGGGAACTTGCTAATCTGGTGACAGGCATGCTACGCTTCAAAGATATCTGGTTATTGCTTCTTGCAGGTTGTTTAGCACGAAATGTGCTGGAAGCGAAGAGACAAATAGCAGCAGCTGTTTCAGTAGAAAAATATGCTCGAAGATGGTTCTGTCGTTGTGCATATTTGCATCTTCATTCTGCAGCTATTGCCATCCAGACTGGTGTTCGATATATGCTAGCAGCTCAGAGCTTGCTTCACTTGAAGAAGGATGAAGCTGCGACTGTTATCCAGGTCCGCTCATCTTTGAGTTGGTTGAACCAAATGAATCGTAGTTAAAAAAATCAAAGTGCACCCGCCCACTATGTTCCCAATCTCTTGCACATTTACATATAGCACTTTATGAAAGTAAACCCCATTGCTAAGATTCTGAAGACTCCAAGAATTGCAAGATGCTTTTTTCGCGAAAACGCAAAAAGCATTGTGTTTCGATTGATTGATAGAAAAAGCAGTTTTATGTACAAGTCCAAAGAAGGACCAACACCCAACGCCATACAACTCAACCTGAGAAGCCTAGTCTAAGGGAGAATCTGGCTCAGCCCCATGCTCCCGCGTGTACCCACGATTTCGCCTCAGTCTTAATCGTGTCTAGGAGGGAGGCCATCGAGGGGCGCTCGGTGTCGAAGACGACTGCGTTCCTATGCTTCCAAATCCACTACGCTGCAAGCATAATCAGCGACGAGGTTCCTTTGCGCATCTGGCAAGGGTTAGATTGCACCCACCAGTGACCATCACTCCGCAAAGTCACCCTCAACAACGGGAGGTCCTGCAGTGGATCGAATCCATGAAAGTACCTCGTATCAGATTGTCCGCGAAAAAGGACATCTGGTGAGGATGTACGTCATAGTCTTTCTGACTAGTCGCACAGTAGGCATCACGGTCATCACGGTCGGTTCGGGAGACGACGTCGCTCTAGCCTTTCACCCCGTTCCAACATCTGTCCTGACAAGCCAGCCAAATGAAGAACTTCACCCTTGGTGGCGCCCAAGATTTCCAATTCAGCTTCCAAGATCCTGAAGTAACCGTCCCCTGAAAGAGGGCATTGTAAAAGGAGTGAGAAGAGTACTGTCCATCGGCTGTCCACCGCCAGACAAGCTTATCTGGCACATCCGTAAGATAAACCTCCCGCACCTTGATCTACAGCTGGACGTATTGCCAAAGGGCAAGTGGGCCGAGGGCCCCCGAGATGTCAGTTATCCAGCTGCATTCCACCAGCACCTGCCGCACCGTACAGCACTTCCTAGGTTGTACCGCACGTACGGCGCTTCCTAGGTTGTATTGAGACGAGAGAATTGCATGGATGTTTTTTCCAACGATCAAGTAAATCGATCATGAAGTCATTCAAGGGACATCAATTGTGTTTCTTCCATGCTTTGTACACAATCTTGACTTTCTTACCTTGGCAGAGGAAGTTAACTTCATCTATCGATAGCTCACATTGTTGAGAACTGTAGATTTGTCAAGATGGCCATTTTTTTTATTTGTCTCATAAACCAATTCCTGTGCATCTACCCAAGTATGCTAATTTCTAAAGTCCTTTTAGAATGTTAGTTTCAAGATGACTGGTTCCTCAAAATTCACCGTTATTAACCAATGTTTTGGAGTTAGTTTGAACTTTCAAGTTACAGATATCCCCCCTTCTTTTATTTCCATGACTATGCTGCTTCTCTTTTATTGCGATTGGTTCATCGAGCTTCTTTGTACTGACAATCTTTTTCCATCTAATGCATAGGCTTGGTGGAGAATGCGGAAGCTCCACAATTTCCATAAGCAATACCGACATGCAACAATCCTCATCCAGTGTTATTGGAGACAGAAGATCGCTAAAAGGGCATTGCGGAACCTTAAACAGGTACGAATTTTATACTTATCTAAACTCATATGTTCCTTCAGTGTGATGTGGTTGGATTCAGGGTTCATGAAACTATTTGCAGCAGGAAAACCACTAGTTCATTCTCCTTTTCCCCTAAATGGGGTGTTTTCTTTTGGCTTAGGCCACCCATGTTTTCTCCTAATTTATCAATATAAAAGGAAAAACTTTTGCCTCATTTCAAGATAATTTATGTTTTTGAAGCTTTGTTTGTTAAGCTGGATTTAAGAAGTAAAAGATACTTGTCTTTGAAAAGTGTGTACTTTAAATTGTGTCATCTCAACCATGAATGGTCTACGATAGAGAAAAAGGGTCCCTTTTCCAACACTGAACACTTGCAGAAGTTCATTTTTCAACCGTAAACTCTAAAACCAGCTGTTTTTAACCTTGATCTCCTTTACCCCTTGGCTCTATCCGAAACGGTTTTGTGCTAACTGACAGGATACATGGGTTTTTTACTGTCTTATATGAACAAGCAGGTGGCTTATGCTTGTTTCTTGCCATATAGAATGTCCCTTATTTCCCTGTCATTGTCAATATCAAACTAGTACAACCTCTTGTAAGTAAGAAAATGTATGAGCTTCCTCAAGCACTTTAACTGTGATATTCTCACTAAACACTTCCTAATGCAACATGTCCCTAGTTTTGTTGAGAGAGAAAAGTGAGTGTTTGGTAATACACGTTATGACAGGTAAGGCCATAGTTCTACATATGCTCCATGGATTGTTGTTGACAGTTTCTTTGTGCATTTTATTCATGTGTTGTTATGTACCTCTCTTCAAATGTTTTTCATAGAATTGAAGTAACCTTATAGGTCTTATAATGTTATAAGTAAATTTGTACGCGCTCCATGTCAAAACATAGGGATATATTTGGTATTATAGATGTTGATATTTTTTCATAAAATTGGTCAAAGTTTACAAAGTTGGACTTAGGATTAAAAAAATATGCACTTTATTTTGACATGGAGAGTACTATATTGGTACCCTTACTTCAAGTCTTCATAATGGAAAAATACTGAATTTACCTATTTTCAAGGCTGCTTATGAGACTGGAGCTTTACGTGATGCAAAAGGCAAACTCGAGAGGAGCTTGGAAGATCTTACTTTGAGATTCACCTTGGAGAGGAGGCAAAGGGTATTCTTCTATGTGATAAAGATTCCTGAAACACCATTTTTTGGGGTGACAAATTTTTGAATCGCTCATTCTATAATTATGTGTATGCACATAGCTTGCTGCTGAAGAGGCAAAGGCACTAGAGGTATCGAAGGTTCTTAAAATCTTGGAATCATTAAAATCTGAGTTAGAGGCTGCGAATGAAGAAAAGAAAAATGGTTACAAGACAATTGCTTCACTCCAACATAACTTAGATTTGTTGACCAAGGATAAAGAAACACTTCATACTCAGATGGATGGAGTAAAGAGGGAGAATATTTCATTAAAGGTATTCACCACCCATTACGTTTCAATTTATTTTATGTCTCTATTTCAAGTTTGAGTTCCATACAAATTTTAACGCCACCACTCCAAATTCAAAGAATGTGTGAATTTCCTTTAGCTCCTAAATTTCATGGCTTATGACCTCTAGCTTTTGTTTTGAAGCTCAACTTATCATCTTTCATCTTAATATTAAAATATAATGGCATTCTTGACCTTGGGTTAGCCGTTTCCGTAATATGCATTTAGTTGCTTGCCATGAGTATTACTTTTTTGCAACCTTCAATAAGGTTTTAAGCTTCCTTTAAAATAACTTCATATACAAATTCTAGTACCTGTTGTTTAACTATTTCATAGGTTTGTTGAACTTCATTTGTTCAAAAGGTGCTGAACCTTATCATTTATGCAGAAAAAGAATATAGAACTGGAACATGAGCTGTTGAAGGCTCAAGAATGCAGCCATGATAATATGGACAAGTTGAATGGTGTAGAAAAAAACTATCTGCATCTCCGGGATAACTTGAAAAAGTAATTATTTTTTCCTTACAACAATATCTAAGAGCTTCAGTATGTACATGTTATTTTCAGTGACTATTTAGTAAAAAGTTACTCGCATAGTTCCTTGCTTTTGTTTAGTATCTATGATCTATACGACAGGAAAGTTTTCTTATGCATTGTAATACCATGTGCAACTTGTATTTGCTGAAAATTTTTAGTCTTGCTGTTATAGCTTGGAAGGTAAGATTTCAAATTTGGAAGATGAGAACCATGTACTGAGGCAGAAGGCCTTAAGCGTATCTCCTAGGCACACTCGCACTGGGGTATGTGGATGTTTTCCTTCGTCCTGCTAGACAATAATATATATTTTTTGTTTTGGATAATAAACTTATGTGCAATTCAACTGAATATATGTTATATATTTGGTCAAGAACTACTGAGAACTGATGTAGATTTTGTTTTTATTGGTAGAGTCTTCCTTTGGGTGCTTCCCCTTCCAGCCCAAAGTCATTCTCTGTAAGAGAAAAAAATCCATTACCATTCTTTTTTGTTGTCGGATACTCTCAGATAGCCTTTTATGAAATTTTATTTTCCTTCAGGAATCATCTTCTATAAAACTTGCACCACTCCCTCATAACCTAACAGAGTTAAGAAGATCAAGGATGAATACTGACAGGCACGAGGTTAAATCTCAACACCTGGCTTCCCTCTGCAGTTTATGTACTACCTGTGTTTTAATTTTTTCCCCATGCGGGTCTTTCTATACATGTGCCAGAATCTTAGTTTACTTGTTCCTTGTTTTGCTTTTCTATCTCCCCTTCTCTTTCTGGTTTCCTTATGTTTCAGTTGGGTTTCATATCTAGCCTACCCCAACTTGCTTGGGAAAAAGGGTTTGATGTTGTTGTTATTGATGATCTGTCTATATGTAGTTATGCACATTCTAAGCATGAATAGTGTCCCTTTCAGGAGTACCATGAATTGCTTCAGCATTGCATTAAAGACGATCTGGGGTTCAAGAAGGGCAAACCAGTTGCAGCCTGCATCATTTACAGATGCCTTCTCCATTGGGGAGTATTTGAGACTGAAAGAACGACTATTTTTGACTTCATAATTCAGACAATCAATACCGTTCTGAAGGTTATAGTCGTAGTAATATATTCTTGAGTATCTAAGTATGATGCTTTCCTTACTGGCATTAACATTCTGCTTTTCAGACAGAAAATGAGAATGACATTTTGCCGTATTGGCTAGCCAATGCTTCTGCTCTTTTATGCATGTTACAAAGAAAAGTAAGGTCAAAAGGATTCATCATGGCACCTTCTCGATCTTCTTCAGATCCTCGCTCATGTGAAAAGGAAAATGATGTCAGTTTCAATCTATTCAGCTTAACTACTTTTCAGCTGCCACTTTTCCTTTGTTCACCCAAGATTCAACTGATGTTAAAACAGAACTTAAACCGATGCATTATTATTCCAGTATCGATACAAGTATACTTACCGAAATATCATTTGGTGACCAATCAGTTACTTGAGTCTAACTGGTTTACCAGTTAAATTAGTTCTCGCAAGTCACAAGTATTTAGAGGTAACTCAGGAAATGTAAAAACATATGAGAATAGCAAGAAAATATATAAACAATACTTAGTCCGAACCTACCTGAAAACCAGCCAGTTTGGGGATATCAGGTGGGAGCATTGTTTGCGAAACATGGGACCTGAATTCTTTTCAGTATGTCAAACTCCTCTACATGCCTGGAATTTGTTATAGCATGTTTAAATTTGCAGGCAGTGAGATCTCCGTTGAAAGTGCTTGGGCAACGGCAGAGCATGTCACACATTGACGCTCGATACCCAACTATGCTATTTAAGCAACAACTAACTGCTTCCCTGGAGAAGATATTTGGGTTAATTCGTGACAATCTGAAGAAAGAGATATCACCTCTCTTAAGCCTTTGCATCCAGGTATGTTTTCTGATAGCTCCAATAGCTCGCTACTCGCATAGCGTTAGCTTTCTTTAGCGAGGACCTTTGATGCCGACGATACATTTAGTCTGTTCATATTTAGAAGCAAACATTTAAACCTTACATATGTTGGTCACAAAGGCACCAAAACTTGCTCGTGGAGGCAGTGGAAGGAGGACCAGTTCACCTGACGTGACCTTGCAGCAGCCAATAAGTGCCCATTGGGATAGAATTGTCAAATTTCTGGATTCACTGATGGACAGGCTACACAAAAACTTTGTGAGTTACTGCATACAATGTTACTTGTACTCAGTCCATTTCAAGTTACTAGCACTACACAACTATGGGCATTTGTTGTAGCTTAATAGTCATGTAAGTGTATATGAGGAGCTGGCACATTTTTAATTATTTCTCTGTATCGTTATGTTTAACAACTAGATGGAGGTAAACAATATTTGGTACATTCCTATATGCTGTTTTGGTGCTCTGAGTTAACACAATTTTGAATCTGGAACCCTTCAGCAAGCACGTTCATGGGATCTAACCAACCTACCCCTGACCATCAGGGGCAGAGCTAGGATTTGAACACGAGAAGAGAGGGGGGGGGGACTAGTAATTTTTATATAACATTTATGCCAAATTATTATTATTATTTCGAGAAAACGCAAAGACTTTGCATTTCTTTTCATTGCAAAGAGAGAGTTTTGGGTTACAAACCTGTGAAGAGGAATAATACAGGTTTGATTACAGTGCACTAATGCATGTCCCAGGTGGGGGGATGAGTACTCGAAGGCCGGCAGCACTTGCACGAGGCCAAAGTGCAGCCTCAACTCTGATCTTGTTGCTCTGGGTTACTGAGGGTTGTTCCCTGTCGAAGATGCACGAGCTGCGTTGCTTCCAAATCATCCAGGCTGTCAGCAGAGTTGCCGTGGCGAGTCCCTTACTCATTGGCTTGGGCATGGCCTGTTCTTGCACCAAGCCGCCAGTCATTGTGGGAGTCGTCATGATCAGGTGGTCTGCATGTTAGTCTGAGCCACGGCAGCGTCTTGTGCCATACTTGTCTTGAGAAGGGGCAGGTGATCATCAGGCGATTCATCATCTCTGGCTCTTGATCGCAGAGAGCACAGTGAGGGGGCTGCTGCAGGCGGCGGAGGCGTAGCCTGTCAGCCGTCCAGCATCTGTTCTTATTGGCAAGCCATAGGAAGAATTTGACGCGTGCTGCCCCCAGGTTTTCCATATGAGCTTCCAAGTGTTGCGTCTGACGGAACCCTGGAAGGATGCTCGGTAGCATGAGCTTTCCGAGTAGGTTCCACTCGAATTCCACTTCCAAATCAGTTGATCAGGCTGATTTGAAAGGATTACTCGCTCCACCTTGCGCCAGATCGTCAGGTACTGTCCCAATTCGTGGATTCCAATGGTGCCCTGAATGTCGTGAGCCCAGGAGTGTCCGTGCAGGCCATCAGCAATAGTTCTCGTCTTGCGTCTCCTCTTCGGGATGCAGGCGTAAAGCTGTGGCGCAATTTCACGGATGAAGTGACCGTTGATCCAATGGTCGTCCCAGAACTTGCAGGTTTGTCTTTTGCCCACGATTGAGAGAGTGAACGCAAAGAGCATGGCCTGCTCCTTCGTGGAGAACTGTGGGTCGAGCCCACTCTAGGCGCGTCTGGTGTCGGTCCTGCTGTACCATAGCCATTGCATGCGGAGTGCGAGGCTGGTCCGCTCCATGTCCTGTATGCCCAAGCCACCATGTGAGATTGGACGGCTGACGGCTCGCCAATTGACATGGCAGTGGTCTCCTCCATTGGTAGCGGCGCCGCCTTCCCATAGGAACCCACATTTGATCTTCTCAAATAGCTTAATCACATTCTTCGGGGGCGTGAGCACCATGAGTTGGTGTATCGGGATGGCACAGAGCACGGCCTTGATCAACGCTATCCTGCCGGATCTGTTCATCAGGCGCGATTTCTAGGTGGGCAGCATGGCAGCAGCTTTGGACACTAGTGGCTGTAGCTGGGCACTGGTTGGGCGTCTGATGGTAAGGGGTATGCCCAAGTATGTCAACGGCAACGTGGCAATCTGACAGTCGAGGAGCTGGGAGATGCGCGTGGCGTCATCTGGCTCTCCGTTGAGAAGGGTGGCTGAACTCTTCGCGTAGTTCATCTGTAGTCCTGAAGCCCAGCCAAACAGCTGCAGGATGGCCTTGACCGTGTTGATGTCGCTCTCCGTTGGGTGGCAGAAGAGGACCATGCCATCGGCATAGAGGGACACCAGCGTGATGGGCCGTCACAGGTGCAGCTGGTTTTAAAGTAACTATATTTTAATTGATGATGTCTTTCTTTTGATTTTGTGAAGCATAAGAAACATTTGAAAAATAGACTATATCCCTTAATTACTGTGCTCTTGAAGTACAAAGACCCCATATCAAGCAAATTTGAGAAAATCTTGATTGCACAGAACTTAAAGTAATTCTAGAGGATGCTTTTGATCTAATTCTTTGTAAACTTATCAGCTTTTGCTTCTGTTCATTTTTCCTATGTATTAATCTAAGCAATCTTACTGCATTTACAAATCAACGTTTAAGCTTTCATACTGATCTTAATCGATGTTCTTCGGTACAGGTACCCTCGTTTTTCATCCGCAAGCTAGTAACTCAAGTTTTCTCGTTCATAAATGTACAGCTCTTTAATAGGTTAGATGCCTGCATGCTAATTATATTTCAGAACGCCTGCAGTTGAACAAGCACTTGATTTAGTCTGTTCTTAATGTCCCAGTTTGCTCTTACGACGGGAGTGTTGCACATTTTCTAATGGAGAATATGTGAAATCTGGGCTTTGTGTACTGGAGAAATGGATTGTGGATACTACAGAAGAGGTTTGGAGCTACTGCAGCTCTCATTTAGTTAATGATGACCAACAGAGCACCTAACCTTTTCTGCTTTGTAGCATGCAGGTGCAGCTTGGGATGAGCTAAAGTTCATCAGACAAGCGGTTGATTTTCTGGTAAAAACAATATATGTCAAGATGGTGATTATATTGTCATGCTTCTCACAGGATTACATTAAAATTGCAGATTATTCCTCAGAAAATCAAGAGGACCCTTGAGCAAATTAAGAAAAATATTTGCCCGGTATTGACAGTAATATAATTTGCTCTTGAATACTCTTAGGCAATATAATTTACTCACTGTACTTCTGTATGATACAGTTTATGCTTTGAGTGGAATTATATTTGCCATTTCATGGTCTTGTTTTTTCAACCTTTTCTTGCCAGGCGTTAAGCGTGAGGCAGATATATCGTTTGTGTACTATGTACTGGGATGACAAATATGGCACACACAGTGTATCATCTGAGGCATGCTCTCATCTTTTCTTGTGCCAGCTATAATCTGAAGTCATGTTTCCGGGTTTTGGCTAAACTGTAGATAGTTTTGCAGGTTGTTGCCCAAATGAGGGACATGGTGAGCAATGATGCACAAAATCCTGTGTCAAATTCATTCCTTCTGGATGACGACTTGAGGTTAGTTATCTCAAAAGTTTAGCAACAAGCTTCAACTTATGTTCTTAAATCATGAAAATGATTCGAGCAGTTAGATTACTTTTGTACAATTTTGGTATCACCTTCCTTTGTAACCTCCTCAAATTGCAGCATTCCTTTCACGACAGAAGAAATAGCAGAGGAAGTATCAGTCATCGACATGTCAAACATTGAAATGCCCTCTTCGCTTCGGCATGTCCACTCCGCTCAGTTCTTGACGCATCACCTTCAGCAGTCACCAAACTCGCCTAGATGAAACTAGCTTCGTTAATAAACATCGATGATCTTGAAGTACTTAAGTTAGTGCTAAGCAATAGCCACATAGTGTTTTTTTTCTTTATGTCTGCGTGATTCATTAGGTCATATCCCGTTCATATGCTTTTTTCAATGTTAAATGTTCACATGCCATTGCACTGACAGTCATCTTTGCTATTTTCTACTTAATGAAATATATCGAGCTATGTTTTCAGTGGTCTTAGTTTTCAATTCTAATATCTACATGTAATAATGCTGGCGATTGCTTTTTAAATATAACATGTTCATACTTCTAGGCAGTACATTACTATGAAATTTGATGGTAAAACTTGCTTATTTTGTTTAATACATCATATATTTTTGAACAGAGGGAGTATAAGATCATAATATGTTATGTTGTAGCACCATAAACAATGCTAAATGAAGCAGTCTTTGCTTTTGCTCCATGGGTTAAGTATTTAGTCCGACATAGATTAGATGTTTTATACTTGCACAAAAAATAGAGCTACATTCTCAATCAAAAGCACTATATATATATTAGTGCTAACAATAAACAGTAAATATAAACATCTGTACATTGCAGTAGTAGCTAGCCACAAACTATACAAAACCTACATGGGCAACTCAACCTGTTGCATATAATGACAATGACAAGACCATGAAGGCACTTGTGTGTCCAAACACAAAATAGCAAATAAACAACGGCGGGTCGATGTCGCTATAGAGTCCATTTGTCTGCTTAAGCTTTAGCGAGAAGAGGTTTTTTTTTTGACCTAGTGGATCAAACGCAACCCAATGTTAACTTGACACCCACAGGTTGTCTTTAACTGGTCAGCGGATTACTGCTGGCGATCTGCCAAGCATGAAATGTTCTCTTTAGTTTATTCTTCGAGGCTCGAAATTTTCCTTTACCGTTGTGTGTTTGTGTCTTTGTTTTGCAAAGTCTTTCCAGAATATACGCACATATATGGATAATAAATCGCCTAAACTATAGCTGGCTTGATGAAGACAGTCAACTATCTTAGGTCATCTGGACCAATCAACTCCACATGACCAATATACGACCGTTGAGTGGTCATAACCATAAGACTACTGGAGAAGGGTTTTTTCTCAAGCAGTGAAACTGTTGTTTTCATGTAAACTAAAATTTCCCATCTTTAGGTTGGGAAAGCTGTCACGAGAGTAAATTACATGCGTCACGGGTTGAGAAATGTTGAGAAAGGTTGGAAATGGAACCCAACGCTTTAGTAGTTATATGAAGTTTGAGAACATGGCCAAACTGAAGTGGTAGCTAGCCAGATATGTACTGCAATAGATGCAACATCTGCATGCTAAACTAAACATCTTGGCAAGCTAAGTCAAAATATGACCAAAGCTAGGAATTAAAATGGTCAATCAATAGCATTGACCATTCTTTTTCTTTCACGGAATATGGGATTTATTGATTAAATAACATCATTACACAGAATTCCCTGGATCCACTCTAGAACAGAATATAGAACACAGTTAGCGATTTAGCTAAGATATGCACCGCTTTGTTAAGAACACGCTTCACATGGCATAAGGAGACCGACATGAAGATTCTAACCAAATGTTTGATGTCGGAAACCACCAAACCCACTGGTAATCTATCCATGCACGCTGAGTTTAGCCGATGCACGAGAGAGAGACAATCCGACACAAAGATGACTTTGCTCCTTTCTTCACCAAGGACAAGCCGAACAGCATGGCGGAGAGCTAGAGCCTCTGCATGCTCTGGTGGTTGGAGCCCCTCAATGTGTTGTAGACAAGCAGCCAAACATAGGCCTCGGTGATCCCACCTGATCACCCCCACCCATGCATTTGGTATCTCCAAAAATCGCAGCATCGAAGTTAATAAGCAGCATACCTAGCGGCGGCAGTGGCGGAGGCAGCCCGATCACATAGCCTAGGCAAAGTGCAAAGTCTCTTGACCGGCTGGTTTTTGCCCATGGGATTGGTTCCTTAATCTTTCATTAGCTTATATAATTTCAATGGATGATTCCTGGCTTAGTCCGGGCAGCTCCCCAGGCATGCAGGGCTGAAGCTTCGCCACTGAGCGGCGGTGTCCAAACTGGTGATGTAGGGTTGGACACACACCTGTGCTGGAGGCATGGTTTGTAGAGATGTTATTTAATCAGATCAACATAAGCAATAATCTTCACATTCATACGACTAGGATTAGGCTTGATGTTCGAATTCCTCGCCTCATTATGTGCTTCCCAAATATGCCAGAAAGACATTGCTAGGACCATAGACCGAAGATCATTTGAACGGGCCAGAAAGTCAAAGAGCCAACTCTTAAGAGATGAGAAGTTCTTACGATCTAGCTTTATATATGGATATGTTGTTTAACTTCCCGTCAAATGACATGAGCGAACTGACAAAACAGCATCGCATGCTCGATGCCCTTACTCCACCCATAGAAAATGCAGTTGTCGTCCGCTAGAATCTGCCGCCTTCGAAGTTGCACACCACTAAGCAAGCAATCATGAGCGAAGAGCCATAGATGAATGTTCATCTTTCTAGGCTCCTTGACTTTCCACACTACTTTTCATTCCTTCTCATTTCCTGTCCAGTTCGAACTCATACCCCGGACTGACAAGAAGAAGACGACGTCATTCGCTTGCTGCTATGAATGAAGTAAAGAAAGAGTGTTCACTGTCGTTTGTGACGCTCGCTCCTACGAATGCACCCTCTGAGCGCGGAGGCGATCAGCCTATCTTCAAAGGTATCCCTCTATCCCTTCACAAGGTTTGCTCTCGCCCTCTAGTATGCTCCATCCCATATTTCCTCTGGGCATCTCCATGTCTTCCGCTCGGCTGCCTAGAACATGGCGAGCTTCTTCATAATTCCTATGTTAGACCTAATCTCCCGCTTCCTTCTTTCCACTTTCTCACTTTCTCATGGTTACCTCATCCTCTCATTCTTTCGATTACTTCCTCTACGCGTTTATATTTCGGTTCTCGGACGTGTGGAACTTATCCAGCTCAAACGAAGAATGTGCCAGCTCGAGCATGGAGAGGTCACCTCACTGCTTCCCGCGCACGAGCGCCTGCAAGAGTAGCTTCGTATGCTTACCAAAATGCTGAAGACACAAGCAAGCAGATCATCTACATGACGGATCACAACGCCGAAGACACAAGCAAGCAGGTCGTCTATGTGACCGATCATAATGTCTGTGTTGGTGGAATGAAAGCGGAAGGCATCGGGAGCAGCGGCGATCACGAAGTCTTATACACCACGGAAGCCATTCTTCTTCATAAGATATGGAGAGTCTAGACATTAGCGTGTCAAACAAAGCTAAGTCAATGTTATTTTTTAGCTTGTTAATCTTTGTAACCTACGGTGGACGAGACTTTGAAATAAATAAGTGTATTTTGTTATCTTTACTCACTAGTGCAGAGCCCCCCCCCCCCCTTTAACTCCGGTTGGGAGGGCCCTCTAACAGCGGTTCCTCAACCGCTGTTGAGGGTTCGGTGTTAGAGGGGGGGCCCCTTTAACACCGGTTCTTATACGAACCGGTGTTAAAGGGTGGCGCACGTGGGGCTGCCGCAGGCCTCAGCCCCCCCCCCCTTTAACACCGGTTCGGGGCTGGAACCGGTGTTAAAGGTTCTTCTGCCGCGGCAGAGATTTAGGCCATTTTCCTGCCGCGGCAGGAAAACGGCCTAAATCTCTGCCACGGTAGACTTCTGCCTCTGCCCCGTTCTAGGCGTATTTCTGCGAGAGGGGGGGAGCGAGGGGAATCGATCGGGAGCGGTATACACATAAATCGTCATCGGTACATACGAGTACATGAATAATTAAGCAACTATTATTATACACAAACATCGTCATCGGCACATACATCGTCATCGTTCATTTTGGTGGATATCTAAAGAGTTCTCCGCCAGGCGTGACGACCTCATCAAGTATGAACCCCGCCAATTCCTCTTGAATGGCTCGTATGCGTTCAAATGGTAGGAGTTGGTCCCGCATCCGTTCGATCTGAATATATATGAAGAATGGGCCGTCAATATATATATAAGAATAAAACTCAACACAATTGATGGTAATAAAATAATGTTGTGGACTTTGTTTACTTACTCTAAGTTGTTCTAGTGCGGCTTGGCCGTCGCACATATCGTGTTGCGAATGAACTCGCAAACATAGTACCCACATAAGTTATTGCCGTGTCCCTGATGCGCGCACTTTACGAGAATAGAGAGTTCAATCAAAATAATAATCAATAAAGCATGATATAATGGAATTGGAAGCTAGCTAGTATTACTTACATTTTGGTCTACAAATTTTAGTTCTTCTGACCATTCACCCACGGCCCTGCCCGTGAACCTTTTCCAAACCCTGTCCGGCAAAGAAAATGGATAAAAGAGTAATTAATTACTTGTTGTCACGAAAGTTGCCGATCTAGTTCGATAATATGATTGAAATTACCTCTGGAGCATCTCTCTAAAGTCTGCCCATATCTCTTTTTCTTTTCGTAACGAGTCCATGACAAGGACTTTTCCTGAGTCGGGTTGAATGACTAGCAGAATAAAGTGGAACCTACGCACGCATAACTCATCATCAGTTACACTTAACATCGAGTAAGCCGAAACAGAATGTGTACAAGAGAGAGGATAACAGTACTCACGAGAAGTTGTAAGGCAATAGTATTTCCCTTTTGGTTTATTGTCTCAGTAAAGACTTTAGCAAGTAATCTTCTGTTTGCCCGGGTTTGGTTCTTACCACTTCTTCATGAACTCTATTTGGGTCAACGAACCCAATGTCAAAAAGGCCTCCTTTCATGTATTCCATAACCTTTTTCCTGCATAATAGTATATACATATATGGTGAGTATATATATATATATACATGCAATTAATGAAGTGAATGAAATAAGATAAAAATTACAGAAATAGTACTTACACACAATAAAGGCTGATGGCAGATTTGTCGAGTTCCTTCTGATTGAATAGAAAATGCAAGTCTTGAATGTTGAAGTCGATCGCTGTCTCCGCACAAGAAAATCTGATCTCTTATATGCGTGATCCATTCTTCTTTTCTCGCCTTGCAGAAATCAAGTTTCCAGTTGTGCAATTTTAGGATCTTTGTTGGTAGATTCTTGAGCTCCTCTTTCTTGACGAGATTCTTCCCATACTTCCATGGCTGTATGGGGTTGGCATCGCATTTGGGCAAGTTGTCTCCCATGACGTTCAAGTATGCAATGTAAGTCATCCCCATCTCATTGGCCTTTCTTTGTAGCTCTGCCTCGTAATCATTTACGGGAGGAGCGTCCCGTGTGTCGAACATTTGGAGCGGGGCGCATGATTGGTTTTCCTGCTCTCCGAGCATGGGAACTGCTTACAGGGTGCCTCACGATCGCTACTTTTAGTCTCCCACGGCGCCTTTGCATCCGCCTTCAAAATCTGGCGTCAGAGTCCCAAGCACAAGTGGGGTTTCAGGTTTCAAAAGATTTTTGTAAAACTTCTCCACCACCGCCGGATCTATTTTCTCCTTTGGCTCGGCCCGTCTAGGTGCAAAGAATTTCTTGACCTGTTCTTCCGAGATCCTATTGGTCTCCTTGTCGCTGCGATTCCACGGTAAAACCGGCAATGGCTTGGCGGAAGGCTGCGGGACGTAGTTTTTTGAACTCTTTGGCGTACGGTTTCCTGCGGATTTCTTTGTGGCGGTACTACTGATGCTCTTCGTGGCACTGCTCTTCCGCTTATGCTGAGGAGATGGCTGCCGCGCCGGAGATGGCTGCCGCGCAGGAGATGGCTGAAGCGCCGGAGATGGCTGCCGCGCAGGAGATAGCTGAAGCCGCTCAGATCAGCTGACTTGGAGGGCGGGGGTGCCAGTGACCTCCAATTTGGAAGCACAATGTGTTCCTTCTTCCAAAGAATGGTTGTTTTCACTGCAAATTTGAGTTGAGTTTCCCCTTCACCTGTAGCATGGTCAAGCTGTGCTTCCTCATATTCCTTCACAACCTCATCCACCCCGACAATAGCATAGCCATCTGGAATCGGTCGGCAGTGGTAAGTTCCACCAGCTACAGGAGGTAAAGCATAGCCGACAGCCACCTTAATGGATAAGCCCATTAATCTCACATGCAGCTCAGCGTGTTCGCTCTCCGTGATCTCATCCACGGGGTATCAAGGACCCGTCATTTCAAGCGTGGGATGCACGTTCTCCGTGGAAGCCACACTGCTTTTCCGCGCAGAGTCTAGGCCGCCGGCAGCTTCCAATGCAGGCTCTTCGTGCCGCTGAGATAGGCCGGTAGCTTGATGGCTCTGTTGTGCATTCACTTGCGCCTGCAGCACCGCAAGTGCATGTTCTATCTGTGTCATCCGCTCAGACGCTTTTTCTTTTCTGCCGCCATCTGTAAGAGTCGCTCCGGCAAACCCATCCTTCCACGCCATACCCCCGCCTCGTGCATGTCCAGGTGTTCTTTTTACCGATGGCGTGTGAGCTGGTTATTCTCTGCCGGGATGGAAGGTCTGGCGGATGTTTCCTCGTATGCCGTGATGAGTTCGGACGGGTTTGGCAAGGAGGGTTGGGAAGATACACAATCCTGCTTCGGGTCCAACCTTGCCCGATTCCGTAGAACCAAGTCTTTGCACGTAGGTCCCACCCATCCGTCTGGGTGTGATCCTCTCTCAAGCAGGCCTTCTCAGCTTCCTCCCACTTAGGCCTTTGAGATATGTAGCCACCGACCCCGGCCCTCTAGTGATATTCCTTCTTGGGGCATTAAGCGTATTGGTTTCTGACCTCTTTTTAGCAATAGCACTTTTTTTATATGTCTCAAATTCGGGCCAGTGAGGTCTTATCTTCGCATAATATGCGTCTTCGAAATTTGGAGTCTCGCCAGATTTGACAAATTTGTTCAATTTTGTCTTCCAGTTGCGGAAGCGTCCACCATCTTCTTTAGAGTCCACTCTTTGACCTTTTCCTTTATAACCGGTTGTTTTCATCCTCCTCTGGCGGAAGGGTGAAATTTACCAACAACGAATTCCAAAGCGTTCCTTTGGATCATCATCGACAAAGGTACCGTCGCCCTTCTTTGGCTTATTCCAATTTTCAATTATGATTGGGATTTGGTTCCTAACAAGAACTCCAGCCTGACGTACAAATTTGTCTGCGGCCTTCTTGGGCTCCATCGGCCTGCCATCAACACGGACTGCTTCGATCGTAAACTTTGCACGATCTTTCAACCGCCGGGCTCGCTACCGCTTGCTCTTTTTCAGAGAAGAAGATGGTTCCGCTGGTCGATCCAGAGGGCAAAGAAGAAAGAAGCGTTAATTAATACATGTAGAAGAAGATTGTTGGTGGAAGTCAGAGGCTTAATCAATGCATATACCTCACGGACTTTGTAACCATTAAATTATGCTCATCGAGTCTTCATCTTCTCCATGACTAGTACTTGAGCTGTCATCATGTCCCTCCAAGTTCAGGATATTGTGAGGTGTCCTCATCAATAATGTTCTCCATTATTTCTTCTTCTTCAAGGTTTCTACTAAGTGGATCCATAGTTTCTAAAACAATAATATTATCTAGAGTAAGAGTGTAAACATTCAAGTGGACTTGGATTCATACACAAATATACATATTATTCATACAAAAATACACAAATAAATACACAAATGAAATTAAAACCCTAAGGATGTTTGATCATTTTAAACGAGTTCCGAGGGGTCGAAACCCTAATCAGGATGAGTCAGAGGTCCAATTTGTATACAAGTTTTAATCTATGTTTCATACAACATAAACAATAGCACATAGAGATCAAACAAATGCATGCATGGCAATTTAATAAGTCACAATGGTTGTTACTTTAGTTCTCTAAACAATACTAAAGTATATGATGCATGCAAGAGGCCAATTAATGCAATGGAGTATTTGTTATGGATAGAGGACATTAATACGAACCAGTAGGCATTGGATTCACCCTAATCAGAGTTACAAATCTTTTCTTATGATTTAAATAATGTTTAATGGGTTTTAAATCATTTAAATAGTTTCTGTTGTCTAAAAATCAAACTAAAATCAGATATATAATCCCCACGGGGTTGTGATTCCAGGGACATATTATTTGTAATTTTCTGAACATTATTTATTTTCTTATGAATTTATTACTCTAAATAAGCCATTATACCATTTATTTAATTGCTGAAAACCTTATATTATTTGGCTTTAACCATTTGCATATTGATGATCTACACACAATTTTGAATCCATAGGTATATTATTTGTGATTTTTGGACCAGTAGATATTTTACTATGAATTTATTAACCTAAAAGACCATTAAAACTAATTACATTATTACAGTAAACACGAACTATAAAAGTTAAATCCAACTTGATATTAATAATCTACTCAATTTTCTGAATTCATTGATATATAATTTGCTATTTTTGGATCTACGAATCTTTTTATATGATTTTTGCAAGATTATACAATTTTCTGCAATTTTTATTTTTTCTTCTATTTTTCAGGAGAGTCACTCATCGCTGGCGCTGGCGGCAGTGGCGCATTCTGGTTTGCTCACCGGTGGGGTGACGTACGGAGGCGGCGAGCTCGTCGGGCGGCGGTGCTAGTGGCGGATGCGGCGGTCTCCGGCGATGTCGGGCGGTGCTCCGGCGAGGCGCGGTCGTCGGCGCGGTGGAGACGGGCGGCGTCGGCGGTGCTCCGGCGAGGCGCGGTCGGCTGCTCCTGCACGGGGAAGAGGTGGTGGTCAGGGGGCGGGAGAGGTCATACAGAAATGGAGGCGGCGGCGGCGAGACGGACGATTCCTCCCTCACTCCGAGGGCGGCGGCGGCGAGACGCGCGAGCTCCGAGGGCGGTGGCGGCCGGCGGTGGCTTCTCTCTGCTCCGATGCGGTGGCGGCGCTTCTCTCTGCGGCCAGCGGTGTTCGATCTGGCTCTGGGGGGAGAAAGGAAGGGGAAGGCGAATTAAATACCCCCCCCTTTAACACCGGTTCGTGGCTGGAACCGGTGTTAAAGGGGTGATTCCGTTTCCCGCGCGCATTTATTACCCCCCCCCCCTTTAACACCGGTTCCAGCCACGAACCGGTGTTAAAGGGTGTGGTGCGGAACGAAATAATGTTTCTTTAACACGGTTCATATGCGGAACGGTGTTAAAGGGGCATTATTCATGCATTAAAGGGCATTTTAATTCAAAAATATGATATGAATTTAGAAAATTCACATCTTTTTCATTTCAACTCAGAAAAATATGAATAATATATCATAATTTTCAGAAAAATAATATCTATCCATTCATGTAAATCATTTTATATTTACTTTACATGAAAATTTTCAAAATAATTAAAACACTTACATATAAATTTTGATTATTCAATTCAAACAAAAATAAATTGTTAAATCCTAAAACTTTGAACATAAGAAATATTAAGCATCTAAAAATAAATCTAACCCTATTTTATTAGATCAAATCATATTTTAATGCCGCATCTTTTGTATTAACATTTTTGAATTGATTGGATATTTAAATGTCGCATCTTTTGTATACACTTGAATCTCACCAAGCCTCGCTCAACTTGCATTGTTTTTTGATAAAATAGCATATTGTGAACCTAAAAATGATTTTTGTAAAAAATCATGAGCATCGTATCATGTACCTATAGTTCATATCTGACCCACTTCCTACCGATTCGGTAGGAATTTGTCTTTTTCACTAGAGGTGGACGGAAAGGTTTCAGATCCCCCTGTTGGTACATTGTGCATATAAGGTGGTCTAGTATTTTTGTAAAATGTGTTGGTGGTTTTTTGAATTAGCCATTTGGTGGTTGCTTCACAAAACCGTCCGTTTTTTATGCTTGGAAAATGGAAAATGCCTTTTTGGTGCGATAAAAAGGAAAACTTCCTCTAGCAACATTGTTTGTCATGCCATGATGCACATGTATGCACAATATGGCCATATTATCATAAACTATGCCTTGATTCTAGCCATAACATTGGTCATTTGACCCGAAAGCCAAGAAACCTCGAATGAGATAGGTCATTTTGTGAAGGTTTTTTCGAGACATAATCAATATACCAAGTTTGAGATTTTTCCTTCTAACTATGTCACATAATATAACACCACGCGAAGGTTTCGCACTGTTTCGATCTTTTTTTATTTTTTATCCCCGTTTTAAACTATCGACAAACTTTGTCGAACAACGGGCATGATGATTCTTAGCTCGGGGCCAAGCCTCGCTCAACTTGCATTGTTTTTTGATAAAATAGCATATTGTCAACCTCGAATGAGAATGAAACTAATAGTAAGTTACATAAAGCCGAACTAGAACTGAAAATTAACATACATAAAAGAACTGAAAATTAAGATACATGGCCAGATTAAGTAACAATCGGCCGAACTTGTTTCGGAATGTTGGAGTGATTTAGTCATGCTCCTGCCTACACCTGTAATACTCGCCACTTTAGTCGTCAGATTGCCGCCGCCACATCGCTCATTGCCGCCGGGTCGCCGTAATTGAACCTCTAGAGAGTACGTGTGGGCTGGACTTGAGGGTAGCGCGTGGGCTGGACTTGAGGGTAGCGCAGACGGGGGTTAGAGTCGGTGGCAGTGTCATAGGCCATGACGCTCTGGAGAGTCCGACCGCGCCACCATAGCCGACGGCCGGCCTCGTTGAAGTTAGGAGGAGGTGGGCTGTCCTCCTCGTGCCTGGCGAGCGCCCTCTCACGCCGATCCACGAAGAAGGCTTCCCAAGTAGGGAAATAATCGGGATGCCATCTGGGATTCCTCCGCTGCTCCGGTGTGAGCTCGAAGTAGTAGTGGTTCGTGATGGCCATCGGCCACGCTACACCTAGAGGGACAGGAGGAACTGCACGCCTCGACGCCAAGATCCAGCCGACGGGGACATGAGTAGGCGGGGGGGTAGTTCGAGCGCAGCGCCTCGCCTCTAGGGGTTAGTGCTACGGTGGAAGCCATGGGAAAGAGTGATGAGGTTGCGATATGAGTCTAGAGATGTGCAATGACAATGGAGGCCAACCCCCATATATATATATATATAGTGAACTAGCGAAGAACTGGAGGGAAGAATCAAGGGAAGAAAAATGGCGGAAGAAAAATGGCGGGAAGAAGAATGGCGGGAAGAAAAATGGCGGGAAAAAAATGGCGGATGAACCTTTAGTCGGTTGGAGACACCAACCGGGACAAAACACGAGTCGGCACTAATAATAGGGGTGAGTGTCGACATTATGTCGTATGCGGCGTGTACCTTGTCCCAGATGGTGTCACCAAGGGACTAAAGATGAACCTTTAGTCCCGGTTGGAGACACCAAAGGACAAAACACGAAGCACTAATAATAGGGGTGAGTGTCGACATTATTTCGTAAGGTTTACACTATGTCGAGCTGCTTGTACTATAAATAGGCATCCTTGTGAGTCCAGTCCTCCGGCCAGTTTGAGGCTATGTCTTACCTCCTTCGAGAGCAGGGACACCACTACGGCCAGTTCGGGGAGATGCCGCGAGCCAGTCCTCCGGCATCTCCGAGAAATCGGTCATAGAGGCACTCTAATATGTGAAATTAGTTAGCTCCTGTGTGTATTGATCTAGTTAGAGAAGTTACAAAGCTGCAAGATGGTTTTCGAGCGGGACACCACGTTGAGTTTGGGGAGATGCCGACGGAGCCTAGTCCTCGGCATCTCCAAGAAACTGGTCATAGAGGCACTCCTAATATGTGACTGCGCGTTTGGAGATCAGATCTTAATGGTAAGTACGAATCGGGACAACTTCTTCTCATAGTCGGTCCATCCATAAAACATGACTAACACTCAAGACATGTATTAATATTAAAAACATGAACTAGAGTTACATAATATGAGCATGAACTTCTTGGCATATGTCCTTCCTTATGATCGCTTCAGACGTAACCATGGAGCATCTTCTTTACTTAACGGAATGCTTGGGTCAGTTTTCACTGTGAAGGGCGGAATTTCATCAAACTTATTATAATCTTATGACATGTCTTGTCCTCGATTCCCACGATGTTTCTTTTCCCTGAAAGAACTATGTGACGCTTTGGCTCATCATATGATGTATTCGTTTGCATATTTTTTCTTTTTTTTTGGTCTGGAGGACATGTCCTTCACATAGAAAACTGAGCCACATCATTGGCTAGGACGAATGGTTCGTCTAAGTTCTTGTCTACCTTCATAAGATTGTTGAGATCCACCGTTGTCATTCCGTACTTCTTGTCTACCTCAACCCCTCCTCATAGCTTGACCCATTTGCATCGAAACAAGGGGACCTTAAAATTAGGTCCATAGTCAAGTTCCCATATCTCCTCTATGAACCCATAATATGTGGTCTTTTGCCCATTGTCTTCTGCTGCATCGAGCGGACACCACTTTATTTTGGTTGGTGCTCTTTTTATCTTGGCCTATCGTGTAAAATGTATTCTCATTTATCTCGTACCCTTGGAAAGTACATACAGTCGAAGATGGTGTCCTGGCCAACAAGTACAGCTGATCCCCAACAATGGTGTTATTCGTGAGAAGTCTTTGCAGCCGCCAAAACTCGCCATGTGTTCACTTATAATCCATTCATCGACGCCCGTGTGTTTGAGGCGTATTAAATTCTTGTGTTCATTGATATACGGGCAACCAAGATAGATCTTTGTAAAACCGTGTAGTGTGCTTGATTGAGAGAATGCTACCTACATATCATTGCTTTACATCCTAGGGTGCCTTTTCCACGTCTCCCCTCATGTCGTGATTCGGAACACCAATCGCCTTAAGGTCGAATAAAATCAACACGAACTTAATGACCTCCTCATTACATAACCCTTGGAGATGCTTCCTTCCGGCCTATACGGTTATGAACATATTTCTTTAAGACTCCATGTACCTCTCAAAGGGAACATATTGTGTAGAAATACAGACCGAGAATGGCAATCTCTTCTACTAGGTGAACCAGAGATGCGTCATAATATTGAAGAAGGATGGTGGGAACACCAACTCAAAGTGACAAGACATTGGGCCACATCATTTGTAACCCCGGTAGGCTTTACGGATCGATTACCTTCTGAGATATTGCATTGAGGAATGCACATAGCTTCATAATGGGTACTCGAACATTTTCAGGTAGAAGCCCCCTCAATGCAATCGGAAGCAATTGTGTCATAATCACATGGCAGTCATGAGACTTCAGGTTTTGGAATTTTTTCTCTGCCATATTTATTATTCCCTTTATATTCGATGAGAAGCCAGACGGGACCTTGATCTTGCTCGGACATTAAAAAGATTTCCTTCTGCTTTGGTAAGGCGTAGGTGGCGGGAGTTAAGTGGCATCGTTTACCCTTCTTGTTCTCGGGATGCATAGGCTCTTCAGGGCCTTGACGTTGCTGGTCTGCCATGCTTCCGGTGTATCTTTTGTCTTCCCATACACTCCTAGAAAGCCTAGCAGGTTCACGCAAACATTCTTCATCACGTGCATCACGTCGATTGAAGAGCGGACCTCTAAGACTTTCCAATAGGGTAGGTCCCAAAATATAGATTGCTTCTTCCACATGGGCACGTGTCCGGCATCGTCATTCGGAACAGATAGACTGCCAGGACCTTTTCCAAAGATTACTTCTAGGTCCTTGACCATACCAAATACCTCCTCACCGATGCGGAGGGAGCTTCCTCCGGGTTACGCCAGACGTTTGAAATGCTTGCCTTTCTTTCTTCTTGGATGCGAGTTCGAAGAAATCGGCGATACCCTAGGTACACAACCTTCTTACATTTATCCAAATATACACTTTCGGTATCATCTAAGCGTGTGTGCATGCATTGTATCCCTTGTTTATGCGCCTGAAATGTTACTAAGAGCGAGCCAATCATTGATGGTTCTGAAAACAATGCTCGTAGGTCAAATGGCTCCCCTTTGTGCTTATCCCACATACGTACACCTGGTTTGGCCCACAGCTGTAAAAGTTTTTCAACTAATGGCCTTAGGTACACATCAATGTCGTTGCCGGGTTGCCTCGGGCCTTGGATGAGCACTGGCATCATAATGAACTTCCTCTTCATACACAACCAAGGAGGAAGGTTATAGATACATAGGGTCACAGGCCGATGTCGTGATCGCAGCTCTGCTCACCAAAAGGATTCATGTCGTCTGTACTTAGACCAAACCTTAAGTTCCTTGCGTCATGTGCGAAGTCCGGGTACTCTCGCTCGACTTTTCTCCACTGTGACCCATCAGCGGGGTGTCTCAACATCGCGTCTTTCTTACGGTCTTCCATGTGCCATCGCAACAACTTGGCATGCTCTTTAGTTACGAAGAGAGCGTTTTAACCGTGGTATTATAGGAGCATACCACATAACCTTGGCGGGAACCTTCTTCCTAGGGGCCTCGCCCTCAACATCGTCGGGATCGTCTCGTCGATCTTATACTGTGATACAGCATACCGGCATGCATGCAAATTCTCGTACTTCTCACGCGGTAGAGGATGCAATCATTAATGCAGGCATGTATCTTACGCACGTCTAATCCTAGAGGCGAGACAACCTTCTTTGCTTGGTATGTCTTGTCAACTCATTATTTCTTGGAAGAAGATTCTTCATTTTACCAACAACTTTAAAAATCTTGTCGGTCACACCATTCTCTGCCTTCCATTGCAGCAAATCCAGTGTGCACCTAGCTTTTTGTGGTCATCTTCGCAAGTTGGATACAACAATGTTTTGTGATCCTTTAACATCTGCTCCAGCTTTTCCTTCTCCTTTTTAGTTTCACATTCTTCCTTTGCATCAGTAATGGCCCGACCAAGATCGTCATCAGCGGGCCCATTTGCTCCCTCTTGATCTTCATTATCTACCCCCGTTGCATTATCATCATATTCAGGATACATATTATGATAGTTGTCATCATCCTCTTCTTCTTCGTTGTCTTCCATCACAACCCCTTTTTCTCCGTGCTTGGTCCAACAATTATAGCTGGGCATGAAACCGGATCGAAGCGGGTGGGCGTGAATGGTTCTGGTATTTGAGTAGTCTTTCTTGTTCTGACAGTGAACACACGGACAGCACATAAAACCATTGTGACCACGGTTTGCATTAGCCACAACGATGAAATTTTGGAGGCCCGTAATGTACTCGGAAGTGCGGCGGTCACCGTACATCCATTGCCGGTTCATCTGCATTAATATGTAGTACATATCAAAAAATAATAGGGAGATGACCATTTATATATATAGTACATCAATGACACATGAAACTATAGTTGCCGACCTCGACCGAGACGGAAAGAGCAACAAGAAAACTTATTTTGAGCTCTCGGGCATTTCACCGAACACCTTTTGTGCATATGAAAAAAACACAAACTAGCACTCTTCACACCCTCTTGCTAGGTTTCAAAATGTGAAAGAATAGAAGAGTGGGGTGTGTGTGGGCTGGGGTGGTGTCTTATATAGCCCCCCCCTTTAACACCGGTTCATGCCACGAACCGGTGTTAAGAAGTCTTAACTGCTGCGAGGGGACCTTCAACACCGGTTCGTGGCATGAACCGGTGTTAAAGGGGGATCCTTTTTGCCGCAGGGGCCACGCTGGTACGCCCCCCCCAAGAACCGGTGTTAAAGCCCTTTTTCGGGATCAACAAAAGACCTCGTTTCCACTAGTGACTTTCTGTCAATGTATTTTTTAGTTCACAATGTGTATAAAAGTTTATTATTCTTTGTGACGTAAAATATTTATGATGTTATAAGAGCAGACATCCTTATTCTTTCCCTTTGGCTTATAAGCATGCTATCGTTTTTCGTACCTACTGAAGCCTGCCTAGAGTAAGACGTGCGATTTTTCGATGTCGCGCTCGGCGATGATCTCTTCCCTTATGCTAGCATGAGACTTCTTGCACTATCTATCGTGCGCCAAAATACGCATGCGTGTATGAAATCATGCTCCGGACTATAATTACGGGCTACCGTGTCAAACAAACGTGAAGCGGGTGTTACTGTAGTAGAATTTGAAATAGCTGGCGTGGAGCCTCCGATTGAGATAGCACAGGTCGTGCCCGTAAGAGTTTTCGTAAAACAACCACGTAGGTGCATCAATGCCTAATTGTTGTGCGTCCAAATATTTTTCCTATTAAACCACCAATGTTTCGCCTACCTGCTACGAAATGATGTTTTATCCACGCGGCAATCATATACTCAAAGTTTGCCGGCCTCGCTTATTTTGTCTAACTTTTTACTTAGACCCTGTGTACCTAAGAATCATCGCACAAGGGCCGGTTAGCTATCAAAATATGTACCGACTGAATTTTAGACTACGTGCTTCAAAGTAATCTCATAGGATTTAGGGGTGCGAGCTAGGTTTTAAGCCGCGATAAACGCGAGGTTGTTCCCTCAAACGAGCTATCACTTAGCGTCATCATAAGAACGCGACGCTGTTCCCCCAAACGAGATATCACTTAGAGTTCTGAGAAAATATATTTTTTCTTACACATATATATAGCGCAATTACATCATGTAATGGCCATGCCATGAGGGGCACATAGAGGAGTCTAGTGTAAAATAAACCATCATTGAAATTAGCGTATTTCTGTGTGCAATTTTGATGGTGTCTATGTTTGTACTATATTCCAACTCCTGCGATGATTTCTACTTGTTACTGTATTCTCTTTGTGCTCGCGTTACTTGTCCTATTTAGTCAACACAACGTATGGACGTGTTACGATCGTCTTCGTGGTGTCACCTCTTTGCGGTGTCATTTCACCACAAACCGAGACATACACATGACGCGGCTTTTTGTGTGTGCTATTGTCACTCTTTCTCTATCTAATATTCCCCTCGCTATCCTTTGACTGTAACCACTTTCCTCTTCCCGTTCTTCCCCCTCCCCCCGCCATGGTGCTTTTCCTCTTCTTGATCTTACCTTCACCCTCTGTTCGCCCTTTGTCTCTCCATCGACTTTCATCTTTGTCCAAAAATGATAGCACTCTTTCTTTGTCCACTCTTCTCGATATTATTCGATTGTAACAGTTTGCACTCTTCTTTTGTCTGCTCTTTCCTTCGCCACTACACCATATAGTTTTTTTTTGTTCATGGCTCCCGTGCTAAGGTCGTCTCTTAGTCGTGATGTTGTACAAGAACATTCGCTGGCTTCTGCGCATGCATCTAGCCCAAGGTTCCCGTCTGTTTATAGCTGGTGGCGACGCATAGTCACCGCTACCGTCTCTACGGTATTGTCCCAAAGGAAGAGACATGTACGACATTTCACCTCATTCCTATGGCGAGCTCCATCGGCGGTTGTGAGATCCAAACACATGGCTTAATAGGATTGATAGGATACTCATATCAACAAGTTGCAACTTCTTTTCTGAAAGGTCATCCAAAAAGAACTCTGAGGTTAAGCGTGCTTGGCCTAAAGCTATTTGAGGATGGGTGACTGACTGGAAAATGGGTACCGGGTGCACACGAGTGAGGACAAAGTGCGCAAAAAAGACTAGTATTGGGATGTGGGGCTAGTATAGAGATCCTAGTAAGCTGTCATGAGTGACACCTCTACGGTCTGTGTTTGGACAGGGTGTTACAAGTGGTATTAGAGCCGATCCTCGCGGTTACACAAGCATGTGCGGGTCAGTGACGGGACATGTGGAGCATGGCGCGTGTGACCCAGAGTGGACACGACATCGCACATGTGCCGGCACTGGACGCATAGACGTGTGCCAAAAGGAGACGTTCAAGGCTTGTGCTTGATCGATGAGGGCATCAATCTTCTAAGGGTGAGTGTATGCGAGATCCAAGTACATGGCTTAATAGTATTTATAGGATACTCATATCAACAAGTTGCAACTTCGTTTCTAGAAGCTAATCTAAAAAGAACTCTAAGGTTAAGCGTGCTTGGTCTAGAGCAATTTAAGGATGGATGACTGACCAGAAAGTGTACCGGGTGCGCACGAGTAAGGACAAAGTGCTAAAAAACTAGTGTTGGTCTGTGGGATCAGTCTAAAGATCCTAGTAAACTGTCAGGAGTGACATCCGAGGGCCTGTGTTTAGACGGGTGTTACAGCGGTCCTTCTAGATGAGGTGTTCGCTCGGCCGACTAGTGATTGCTCAAGCAAACAAAAAGAGACGCTAATCGGCCTGAAAGAGATAGCGTCCGAACATTGTGGAGTTTTGGACGAAGACTTGACAATTGCCGCCACTCTACTCTCTCGCGCGGCTGCAACTCCTAAGAGTAGCGAAGCCTTTTGCGCTTCTGTTCATCTTATCCTTTTATATCTTTTGGTGTAAATCTATGAAACACTTGGATTTAGCATTCGAAAGAAATGTTAGTTCTAGTGTGTCCAAGAAGCACAATTCGTTTATCTGCTTTTGGTGGTTCGGATTTTTATGCAATTGTATGTGTATGAGGGGATGCATATGGTCCATCGTCTTTTGTAATGTGCTCTCCGATACGTTTCTCCTATGCGATAGCGACATTAAGTAGTATGTTCACGTTTCTCGATACACTAATCCATCTGTATCGGCAATCATTTTCCTCATTACACGTTATGTCTGATGGCCGCGCCCGGGGGTCGCAGAGAGAAGTCTAGTAATAAATTAAATAGGTTATAGTTTGTGTAAAAAAATTAGCAGTGGTATTTTTTAACCATTGTTGTCACTTTAAAAATTGAAAAAAAATCAAATTTGGAAGCTCCCTTTGCAGGACATGCTTGAAATGTCAATATACACCAACATACCAAGTATAGACACATTATCACTAAAGAAATACCCGGTGACCGGTACTTTTTTGGGCGGCATAAACGAAAAGTATCTACAAAAGTTGGTTACCGGCAGATAAGCAAGCATGACACCATTTTTCCATGATGTCCACTTTGTAGGGGTTCGTAGCATGGAAAACAAAAAAATTCTACCGCATGCACACAAACAAGCCAAGATATATCTACTAGATTGTAGCAACGAGTCGATTAGAGTACTCACCCTCGAAGATTCTAAAGCGGTTAACGAGAGCAGATTCTCGTGGGTGATATAGTCGTACACTTGCCGATCTCAAGATCACGTAGACGATCCTTCCGGCGTTGCGTTACAGCGGCAGCTTCATGATCGATGAAGACCTTCCTCTCCCTTGTTCCAGCAGGCAGCGGAGGTTGTAGTTCTTCCCTCGTGATTCCGGCAGCATGATGGCGTGGTGTCGGAAGTAGAGGGAAAATCCTGCAGGGCTTCTCCTAAGCCGAAGCAGGTTATGGTGGATCTAGGGTTTCTGGAGATCTAGGGTTTAGAGGGCCGTAGAGGAGGAGGCATGGCCGATGGCGGCTAAGGCGGCGACGGCGAGCGGCGGCGGCGCAGCTAGGTGGGGAAGGGCTAGTGTTGTGTGTTCTTGGGGCACCCCCTCCCCTCTATTTATGAGAGGGAGGGCAGCTTGGGAGAGGGGAGTTTGAATCCTTCCCCAACTCCCTCTCCTTGTTGGCTTGTGGTAGAGGGAAAGAAGGATTCTTTCCTTTCTCCACTAGGACACATTATCCTAGTTTGACTTTTCAAACTTGCCTTTTGACTTTCAATTTGGAGTGTGATTTCTTTCTTGCTAATGCCCAACCAAGTGACCTAGGACATGATCCAATCATTCCACTTATCCATGACACATTCATATTCGCTTCCCCTTCCGGTCCGGTGAACCTTCTAGACCCTTCTAGAACCTCTCCGATGAAATCATCGAAATCATTCCAGAACTCCAGAATTGGACTTTCCTTATATGAATCTTATTCTCTGGACCATTTCGGATCTCCTAGTGATATCCCGTATCCCATTCGAGACTCCGAACAACATTCAGTCTCCCTACTTACATTTCATATCTACTAAACAACATCGAATCCTTAAGTGTGTATCCCTACGGTTCGTGAATTACGCGGACATGACCGAGACACTTCTCCGATCAATAACCAATAGAGGAATGTGGAAATTCATATGTCTCCCACATATTTCTACGATTACTTTGTGATCGAATGAACAACTTACATAGGGCTACCAATTTCCCTTTGTCTCGTGATAGTTTACTTATCCGAGGTTTAATCGTCGGTATCTCTGCATACCTAGTTCAACCTCGTTATTGATAAGTACTCTTTTCTCGTTCCTATGATATGTGATCCCTTGTGAGCCAGTCACATGCTTGCAAGCTAATTGGATGACATTCCACTGAGAGGGCCCAGAGTATATCTATCCGTCATATGGATGGACAAATCTCACTCTTGATCCATGTGCCTCAACACATACTTTCCGAACACTCAATGCCACCTTTATAGCCACCCAGTTACGGTGTGGTGTTTGATGTCATCAAAGCATCCATCCGGTGATGGTGATTAGCATGATCTCATGGTCGAAGGATTTAGGTTACTATGTATCTGAAAGCTTATAGCAACTAAACTATATTAAATGACTTGATCTTTATGCTATACTTAACTATAGGAGTATGTTCATCACACCATTCTCCTAATGATATGATCTTGTTGTTAATAACATCTCAATGTTCATGATCAGGAAACCATGATCATATATTAACCAACAAGCTAGTTTAACAAGAGGCTTTACTAGGGACTCTTTTATGTTTACAAATCACACAAGTATTAATGTTTCCGGTTAATACATTATAGCAGGGTATGTAAACATTTATCATAAGTGTGAAGATATGATAATAACCTCTTTATTATTGCCTCTTGGGCATATCTCCAACAGTCTCCCACTTGCACTAGAGACAATAATCTAGTTTCAAATCTTTGTGTATTCAACACCTATGGATTTCCGGTGTTGTATTTACATGATTGCTAGTGGTCAACTAATCTTAGGATCCAACTCTTTTAGGTCTGTGTGTAATTGCATGTCTTTGCGTCTCTATGCATCACTCATTCTCTAATGAGATAGTTTTGTATAAATTTGGTCCTTTGGTTCCTTGGGGTTAAAACATGTTGATAATATTGTCATACAATATATCTTCATGGTACTATCCCGCTGTGAACCACATCTAGTTTGATAACAAACTACTTAACACAAATACCCTCTTTTGATGCTATAATAGCAGTCATATACTTAGCCTTCTGTTGTAGTATCTGTCACAATGTCTTAACTTTGGAACTCATCCAAATCCATTATGGAACTTACTTTCCATTATATTGTGCCAACCTTAGTTCAGATTGAGATAAACTTAATTTGTACTTTGTGACAAAACTAGTATCAATGTAGTACTTTTATTTGTCCAATGATCATCTTATGAATCATTCTGTTATATGCTCATGACATTTAGAGCATAGGACATATCTGGATTTGTACATATCACAGTATGATTGATATAAATACTCTTTGTGATTTCATACATCAAGTATCAATCTATACTTGAATCTTTGTTTCACTTACCAAGTGTCGATACACTTGAATTTTGATTTAATCCTTTTTGTGTGTCAAGAACCTTTCTTGTCATTTCCATATTGAACTCATTCAATATCTTATCTATGTACATTTGGCACAACCATATTAGCGTCTCAATCTATCTATATAGATATTGATGCCAAATATTCGGGTTTTGCCTAAGTCTTTCATCGAGATGAAATTTTTAACATGTGTTAATAAAAGATACATCATTTCCAATCAACAATATGTCTTCCACATAATGTATTAGAAATATGTCTTAGCGCTCCCACTTAATTTCTTGCAAATGCAAGCATCTTCATCGTCTTTGATGAATTTAAACTCTTTTAACAGTTTCATCATGGTGAAGATTCCAACTCCACGATGCTCACTTCAACCATTGTAGTTTGCATACGCTTTTAACATCCTTTGAATTAACAAAAACCTATGGACCATGTTATGCACACGTCCTAGGTAACAATTCTATCAGAAGAACTTGTTTTGTTTATTCAACTACCACATAACAAAATTATATATAATGGTTGCTACATTAATTCGTCTAGACTAAACATCGCTATGAAAGATCAAATCTTGTCATAATCAACCTTTGAACATTGTTGTGAACTCTTTCCCAACATGTCGACTATTTCATAGATGTGAAACATTCATATCTATTTCTTTATATATCCAAACACGACTTTAAGGTTTTTCACCTTTCCAGAGGGTCTTTCAAGTTCAAAGCTTGATTTCTCGTGTATGGAACTATCACGGATTTTTTTGGCTCCAAGCCATTTGACGGAGTAAGGGCCCATCATCGCTTCTTTGCATGTAGTCGGTTCATTAATGTCAAATAATGATTCAACCCTCAAATCTTGGTATTTGATTGTTTATCCGACCTAATTGTAGGGTTCGCAGCATAGAAAACAAAAAAATTCCTACGATGGGAACAACTATGTACCAAGATCTATCTACTAGATACAAACAACGGGTGAATGTATATCCGTAGAGAACATACCCTTGAAGACCGACAAAGCTTAACGAGTCCAAACTCGTGGTTGATGTAGACGATCTCTTGCCGATCTCAAGATCGAGAGGAAGTCCTAGCGCCAAGAAAACAGCAGATCCGTGCTCGCACACACACGTTCGAGGCACCGAGCAACCTCCGCCTCCTCGCTCCAGCGATGCAGCGGAAGCACAACTCTTTCTTGCCGAATAGCCACCGGGAACATGTATCTCGCTAGTCCGAGACCATGGGGGATAAATACTAGAGGGGGAGAGAGATCCTTCACGAGGAGGTGTGAGTGAGAGAGAGGGAGGGGGTCTCCTTTTATAGGGAGAGGGGGGACCCAAGGGGCCATGCGCCCAGCCATGGGGCTTCCCCCACCTCTTCCACATTCATGTGGGTGGACACTCCACTCACTCAAATGCCTTTCAATTCCCTCCACTCAAAAACCCACTCAAATTCCCATTAAATTTCCACCAAATTTAATGCAAACTCTCATTAAATAAAACTCCTTTTATTTATTCAGAATTTTGTCAATTACTTTAAAGACAAACATTCATATATAACCCCTTGCTAGTATTTCATTTCACATGCAGAAACACTTTCTGCAATTTCACCCGAAAACCCGTTTCGGTATCTAGTGAAATAAATTCCTGCGCTTGTTATTCTTTTCGGCATGAAACTTTTTCTCCAAATGGATGTCGGTGTCTCTTAAGTGTGTCACCCTACGGTTCATGAATAATGCGGACATGATCGAGACCCCTCTCAGATCAATAATCAGAAGCGGGATCTGGAGACCCATACTGACTCCCACACATTCAACGATGACTTTCTTGTGATCGTCGGAACCTTTTACGCTAGTATCTTAATCCTTTTGTTTCGCGATATATTACATGTCCGAGATTCGATCATCGATATCTCCATACCTAGTTTGATATTGAACATGCACTCTTTTCTCGTTCCCGTGATATAACATTCTAGTGATCAAATCACTTGCTTGCAAGCTAACCAATGTGATATCACCGAGAGGGCCCGGAGTATATCTATCCGTCATCGGGATGAACAAATTCCACTCTCGATCCATGGGCCTCAACATAACACTTTATTAGTTCTGAATCCATCTTTATAATCACCCAGTTACGGTGTGACGTTTGATGTTATCAAGAAACTCTTCCGGTGTTTGTGATTGACATGATCTCATGGTCTAAGGATTATGATCACTTCGTAAGTTGTTATAGCAATATAAACCCAATGACTTTGATCGTAATGCTATACTTCGGATGAATGTTCATCACACCATTACACTAATGTTGTGATCCCGTTATTAACAACATCCAATGTCCATGATCAGGAAACCTTGATCATCTTGTTAATCAACGAGCTAGTTTATGAGAGAGGCATAACTAGGAACTTTCTGTTTGTTTATTAAACACACATGTATTAACGTTTCCGTATTAATACAATTATAGCATGCAAAATAAACATTTATCATAAACAAGGAATACGATAATAACCACTTTATTATTGCCTCTCGGGCATATTCCCTTCACTAATTGGTTCAATAGGAACTTAGACTTCCGTGACCACAACCTTTGAGGCACATGAGCCATGAGCATTGTTTATGCCTCCGGAACACTTTTCGGCGCTTGTGCAACTTTGCACATATAGCTAAGGTTCTTTTAACCTTATCAAAGTTCTATTGTCCTCTCACTTAACTTTTTACGGAAAATTCCTTTCTCAAAGAAACTTGATGTTCTAAGCGACAAACATTTTTTGTCTTTGGTGTTATGGAGGAATACTCAACGATTATTCAAAATAACATACAAAGATATGTTCATCTAATTTTGGTTGCAAACATCTTTCTTATGCATAGCATACCAATGTTTAAGAAAGGACAACTTGGGTTTTATCCCAAACCATAACTTTATATGGTGTCATTTCAACGGATTATGATGGAGATCTTTTGAGTGGAAAAACGGTAGTCTCTAAAGCTTTAATCTTTAAAATATAATGGCAGTTTTATAAATTACACCTTTGATCTTATCATGTCAAACAAGCTTTCATTACATATCTCGAACGCTCCATACTCTTATGGTGTTTCGGGAAATACAAATCCACGGAACAATTCCTCAAATCTAAGGTATTATGCTAAACTTGTAACTCAAATATCTTCCTTTATGATCCTATCATAAATTCTTTATTTTCTTGTTACATTAATTTTGCACTTCATCTTGAAAGTTTTTGAACTTTTCAACAGTTTCACACTTCATCCTTATTAAGTAAATATTCATATATTCACTCAAATTTTCGGATAAAGCATATGAAGTTGAAATCCATCGCTCTTGACTACACGTAATGGACTTCATACATCAAATATGTACGAATTCCAATAATCTAGTCATTCGTTCCCTTTTGGCCTATGAACGGAGTTTTAATTATCTCTAGGAAAGTTTCACAAGCGTCATTTGATCAAAAATCAAAAGAATCCAAAATTCCATCCACATGGAGTTTCTTCATTTTTTCTTTCCAATATAATTTAAACGGTGATGTCACTTCCTAAGTGATCTTTCAATCAATTTGTCTTTCGACATTTTTAGCACTAGTTTTATGGATGTGATTTCTCCAACGAGGTTTGTAAATCATCCATCTTTTATGGATTACGGCAATTATTTGAACAACACTTTTATTATCATAATACCTGATAAAACAAATCTTGAAGACAAGCTTTGATTTCAACGAGCAACACAATAACCAATTATTTGTTCTCGATAAACATCATCACATATTCTTTTGCTGGTTACTTAGGCCATTGTAGTTCATGAATTGTGTTGTTTCGTATGACGATTCACACCAACAAATTCAATATCTAATACTTAAGAACCACATTATTTAATAAGCAAAGAATATAGCCATAACACGTATATCCTCTATACCTAAGCTGAACAATTCTAGTATTTTATTTTCTGTCATATATTTATGAGATTCTCTTTCTGTATTTCATTTTCTATTTGAAAGAATCTATCAACATCAATAGTGGAGCCATACATATGACACATAGTCCAAAGCATGTATAGTTAAATGCCATTGTCTTTGGACTTGCACTTTTAAGTGAATCACCATCATCAAATATTTGGTGTTCTCTCAAATTTCATTCTTTAGCAATCATTTAGTGTACTAAACATTTTACCTACATTGAATATTCATCCTTATCATGGAACTATTCATGATCAAGCTATTGTAGCTTATAACGGTGAATTGCGAGTATAATGTTGCTCTCCAAAACCTTTTGGAGGATTAGGACGACCAACGTCTCCAACCTTTTGCAAATTCTCATCAAATATGAGAACATAAACTTTGCCATATTATACTCTATCATGTTGTAAACAAAACATTGTTTCAGATATCGCAATATCTTCCACATATGATGGTTTCTGAAACAATTCTTTCAGCTCCTAGATAACCTTGATATTAAAACAATCTTTTGAATATCAAGAATCATGGAGATAAACATAGTACTTATATACTAACACTGGAATTGTTACTCTTGATTTAATACCAATTATTAAACTTCTCGGAGTAACCGGAACTTACTGAAAATTTGAACTTACTGAAAATTTGTAATAGGACTTTTAAACTTTAGATTAACACTTCAAAACATTACGATGCCAGTTCGTAAAGAAATTAACCAGAATTCTATAGTTATATTATCTCAATTATAACTAAGTGCAAGGTGGTAAACGGATGCCAATGACTACAACAACTATGCAAATTCACTTTGATTTAATTTATGATAAATAGTGTTCAACTTTTAACCATATTGATGTTGAACTCCCACTCAAAACAATATCCCTCACATTGTTTTAGTGATCACACGAACCAAATTCACTACACCAAGTCCGATCATCACGTGACATGATATAGTTTCAAAGACGAACAATCATCAGGTTCATCATATCATCTATATGACTCATGATTTACCTTTCGGTATTCCGTGTTCCGAGACCATGTCTGTACATGCTAGGCTCGTCAAGATGTAACCTTAGTTTCCGCATAAACAAATCTGGCTTGCTCCCATTGTATACACTCATAGAATCTAACACACCCGATCATCACGTGGTGCTTCGAAACAACGAGGTTTGGCAATGGTGCCTACTAAGGATGAACACTTTATAACTTGATATTTTGTGAGAGGGATCATCTTATAATGCTATCATCACGAACTAAGCAATACAAGATGCATAAAAGGATTAACATCACATGCAATTCAAAATATGTGATATGATATGGCCTTTCTTCTTGTGCATCCGATCGCCATCTCCAAGCACGAACATGATCTCCATCATCACCGGCGTGACGTCAAGGTCAATGGCGCCGCTCCATGGTTGTCGTCCACCAACATCAACTATTACAACTACTTTGAATAATAGACACACAGGTCTATACGAAATTAAAAGACAACCATATGGCTCCTGCCGGTTGCCGACTTACAATAAGGAACATTGCATACATCATATGTAATCACAATCATGGCCATATCACATCACAGCACACCCCTGCAAAACAAAGTTAGACGCCTCTAATTTTCTTTGCATGTTTTACGTGGTTTGGGGCTTTCATCAAGTGACGTTCTAACTTACGAACAAGAACCACAATGTTGATACTAGTATTGTCAATCACCTGTTGTAAATTGAATCTTCACTATGTTGGGAGAAACAGGCACCCGCAAAGCCACTTATGCAATACAAGTTGCATGTCAAGCGTGGAGCAAGTCTCATGAACGATGTCATGTAAGGTTAGCCCGGGCCGCTTCATACCACTATCCCACAAGATGCAAAGTACACAAGAAGCAATCGAAAACAAAAGCATCAACGCCCATAATGACCATTGTGTTCTACTCGTGCAACAGATCTACATATAGACATGACTCTGATACCACTGTAGGGGTTCGTAGCATGGAAAACAAAAAAATTCTATCGCATGCACACAAACAAGCTAAGATCTATCTACTAGATTGTAGCAATGAGTCGATTAGAGTACTCACCCTCGAAGATTCCAAAGCGGTTAACGAGAGCAGATTCTCGTGGGTGATGTAGTCGTACACTTGCCGATCTCAAGATCGCATAGACGATCCTTCTGGCGTTGCGTTCTGGTAGCGCTTTCGCAGTCGGTCACACGTTCGGTACTCGATGAAGACCTTCCTCTCCCTTGTTCCAGCAGGCAGCGGAGGTTGTAGTTCTCCCCTCACGATTCCGGCAGCACGACGGCGTGGTGTCGGAAGTGGAGGGAAAATCCTGCAGGGCTTCGCCTAAGCCGGAGCAGGTTATGGTGGATCTAGGGTTTTTGGCGATCTAGGGTTTAGAGGGCCGGAGAGGAGGAGGTGTGGCCGGCGGCGGCGCGGCGGTGGTGCTAGGCGGCGGCGGTGGCGCGGCTAGGTGGGGAGGGGCTGGTGTTGTGTGTTCTTGGGGCACCCCCCTCCCCTCTATTTATGAGAGGGAGGGCAGCTTGGGAGAGGGGAGTTTGAATCCTTCCCCAACTCCCTCTCCTTGTTGGCTTGTGGTGGAGGGAAAGAAGGATTCTTTCCTTCCTCCACCGGGACATATTGTCCTAGTTTGACTTTTCAAACTTGCCTTTTGACTTTCAATTTGGAGCTTGATTTATTTCTTGCTAATGCCCAACCAAGTGACCTAGGACATGATCCAATCATTCCACTTATCCATGACATATTCATGTTCCCTTCCCCTTCCGGTCCGGTGAACCTTCTAGACCCTTTTAGAACCTCTCCGATGAAATCATCGGAATCAATCCTGAACTCCGGAATTGGACTTTCCTTATATGAATCTTATTCTCCGAACCATTCTGGATCTCCTCGTGATATCCCAGATCCCATCCGAGACTCCGAACAACATTCAGTCTCCCTACTTACATTCCATATCTACTAAACAACATCGAATCCTTAAGTGTGTCTCCCTACGGTTCGTGAATTACGCGGACATGACCGAGACACTTCTCTGATCAATAACCAATAGAGGAATCTAGAAATTCATATGGCTCCCACATATTTCTACGATTACTTTGCGATCGAATGAACCACTTACATATGATACCAATTTCCCTTTGTCTCGCGATAGTTTACTTATCCGAGGTTTGATCGTCGATATCTCTGCATACCTAGTTCAACCTTGTTACCGATAAGTACTCTTTTCTCGTTCTTGTGATATGTGATCCCTTGTGAGCCTGTCACATGCTTGCAAGCTAATTGAATGACATTCCACCGAGAGGGTCCAGAGTATATCTATCTGTCATATGGATGGACAAATCCCACTCTTGATCCATGTGCCTCAACACATACTTTCTGAACACTCAATGTCACCTTTATAGCCACCTAGTTATGGTGTGGTGTTTAATATCATCAAAGCATCCATCCGGTGATGGTGATTAGCATGATCTCATGGTCGAAGGATTTTGGTTACTATGTATCTAAAAGCTTATAGCAAGTGAACTATATTAAATGACTTGATCTTTATGCTATGCTTAACTATAAGAGTATGTCCATCACACCATTATCCTAAACATATGATCGTGTTGTTACTAAAATATCAATGTTCATGATCAGGAAACCATGATTATATATTAACCAGCAAGCTAGTTTAACAAGAGTCTTTACTAGGGACTCTTTTATGTTTACAAATCACACAAGTATTAATGTTTCCGGTTAATACAATTATAGCAGGGTATGTAAACATTTATCATAAGTGTGAAGATATGATAATAACCTCTTTATTATTACCTCTTGGGCATATCTCCAACACACTTATACACCGATGCACACAAATGATACCGACAAATTTACGTGTTGTAGTAGGTAGAACGCAAGATTGCCGCTATTCCATGTCGCGTTTGCGCAAGGGTGGCATTACGTATTGCTCCATGCATTTAAAGCGCTGAGTAAATTTGTCCAATACTCAATTTGGTCAAATACATCCAGCTGACTGGTTAAGCTTGTCTTGCTGACACGTGGCCTACCAGCGATCCTAGACTTTATATCTTGCTCTCCCCTCCAAAATGCCTCTCCACGAATCTGCGGCGGTGGTGCGGCAGCGGAGACTGTAGTGGCGACCGGTGTGACACCGCAATGGAGTCTCCAATGGGTGATAGATATGTAAGTTAATTGTATATTGATTCTAGTCTAGATCCAATTTGCCAGTTTCCTTTAGATACCAACTTAGATCTCATGAACACATTTTGGGTATTTTTCTAGGACGACATAATGCCACGCTGGATCTCTGATCCATCCTGGAATGGTGTCCCTATGAGATATTGCTACAAGAAAAGATGTTTGTGCAATAGATTCCCGTGCAGACTCGTCGCTTTCCATGGCAAGCACACCGGCCGTAGGTTCCTTGGCTGCCACCTCAAAATGTTGAAGTGCCCATACTTGTCATGGAAGGATAGACTGCACTCGAAGAAACTACATCGTGCGTTGGTCAAAACATGGAAGGAAACCAAGGAAGAAGATTTGAGTGAAAGCTCCGACATGGAGGAGCTCGAGAAGGAAGCGAGAGATCTATCCAAAGAAGAAATTGCCTCTTCACTAAGGGTGATGCATGATATGCGTATGAATGTTGCTAGTGAATGTTGCTAGATCTCTAGAGCCTGTTAGGATTGCACTAGATGGCCTATATATGGGCATTACTGATGATTAAGATTTAAGAATGTTATTATATTGTAAAAACCATAATTATTTGTTCTTAATAAGCCGATAAAAGGCAAATTAGGCGCACCATTGTGGTATTATTATGCACATGTGGCCCATTTGTTGAAGAGCCCATAAAACAAACCCTAACCAACTAACCCTCATCGTTCCTCCTAATATAATATAAGCAACCCTTGCCCCTCCTTCTGGCTACCAGGATGTCGTCGCACTCCCCATTCCCCACACCCGTACTCAAACCTTAGATCTCAGTAGCCACACACTCACTCATCCTTCCAGTCCCCAAACCATATTTCTCATTAGGACACATGCCCACTTATCTTACCAATCCCTACTACTACTTCCGCACTTGACACTTACCCCCGAAGACCAAGCTCGGCTGCTCCATCAGATCCGGCACGATGGACGAATCAGATCCGCACGCGGTCGTCGCGCTTGTGGTGGACGAAGCTAATCCACGCTTGGTCATCACGCTCGTGCTGGATGAAGCTCATCCGTGCAAGGTTGTTGCACTAGTGGTGGACCAAGCAGATTTGTGCAAGGTTGTTACACTCACGGTGGACGAGGCAAATCGGCAGGAGGTCGCGAGCTCATCATGCTAGTTCACCTTAGACTATTGTTTAGGAATTCTAAGAATAGAGAGGCTCTCAAAAATTATAATTAGTGTTCAGGAACTCTTATGCTTTCATTTTTTATTTTTGAAGTAGTTCTTTTGTAATATGTGAAACAAATATATCTATATATATATTGTTAATATGGTATCATCATAAATATGAGTGGTATGGAGAAACTAAATTAGTAATTGCTAATTCCCATTAAGTGGTGTGCTGCTGATATGTGTTAATTAGCAACATAGTTTAATTATTGTTAATGTAAATAACTTTATATTATGCTAGAAGGTGTAACACGACAAATAATACATAGATACATGGCACTAAAGTTCCGCCGTCTTAGGTAATGTACTGAGGTGCATCCTATTTCGTGTCGCGTAAGCACTAGGTCGGCGGATGATGTTGTGTCGACCCAAAAAAAAGTATCATTGTTGCACTTTCTGCAATGCAGTTATCCCTGGTGTCCTTTTTTGTCACGCTAGCACGAGTATGGTGACTAGTGGTGCTTGACATGGGAGCACTTTGTTGGAAACCCCAAGAGCAAGGTGTGATGAGCACAACAGCAAGTCTTTCCTCAGTAGAGACCGAGGTTATCGAACCAGAAGGAGGAAGGAAACGTCACACAGGTGTTGCAAGCAACGCGGAGACCTGCACAACACAAACTTAAGACTTTTCCCCAACAAACAGTGAGGTTGTCAAGCTCACCGTTTTGCTGTAACAAAAGATTAAACGTATGGTGTGGAAGGTAATGGTTTGCAGCAAGTAAACAAGTAACAATGGAAGATGTATTAATGGTAAAGATTGGACCGGGGTCCATAGTTCACTAGAGGTGCTCTCCTTAGATAAACAACATGGCATGAAGGGTAAACAAATTACAGCGGGGCAATTGACAGGAACTGAGCAAGGCATAACAATGCAATTACTAGTCAGAAAGATCCTATGAGATTCTATTGGGCAATACAACAAGATACATAGACCGCCATCCAACTGCATCTATGACTAGAAGTCCACCTTCGGGTTATCATCCGAACCCTCCAAAGATTAAGTTGCAAGCAATGCATAACTGCTTTAAGCAAAGTGTGTAAGGTAAACAGTCCACATGTTCCATGAACAAGAGACTGTTGTTTTCTCCCTAGTAGCAACAACACATCTACAACCGAAGAGATTTCTGTCACTTCCCTTAGAAACTAGAGGCATGAACCCACTATCAAGCATAAATACCCCCTCTTGGAGTCACTAGCAACTACTTGGCCAAGATAGCTACTAACAACGGAGAGCATGCAAGATCACAAACAACACAGTCATGATAGAATCATAAAGACAAAATCATTAATCAAACCAACATAATAATCTCAATATCCATCGGATCCCCGCAAACACAACATGCATGATTACAAATAGATTAGATCTTGATCATGAACGGAGCTCACAAGATCTATACATGAAAGCACAAAGGAGGAGATACAACCATCTAGCTACTACATGGATCCATAGTCCAAGGTGGAACTACTCATGCATCATACCGGAGAGAAGGCCTCCGGGATGATCTCCTCCGGCTGTGGTGCCGGAAGAACTTCGATCCCCGATCTAGGGACGACGGTGGAGGCAGCTACAGAAGGTTTCGTGGAATATTGATCGGGTACTTAGGGTTTCTGCACCGGGGGCTTCTTATAGGCGAAGGGGGAGGCCGAGGCAGTGGCCAGGGGCCCTACACCCTGCCTAGGCGCAGGACAGGGCCCACCCACGCCTAGAGGGGTGTGGCTGTCTTGGCACGCCTCTATGTCTTCCCTCTAGACTTCTTGTTCCCCACGGAAAGTAATTGACTTTGACGTTTGTCCCGTCCAATTCCGAGAATATTTCTTTACTAGCTTTTCTGGAACCAAAAATAGCAAAAAACAGGAAACTGGCACTGTGGCAACTTGTTAATAGGTTAGTACCAGAAAACATGTTAAAAGCACCTCAAAGTGTAGACAAAGCAAAGCAAAGTAGATACTAAACAAGCATGGAGCATCAAAACTTATAGATACGTTTCCGACGTATCAAGCATCCCCAAGCTTAACTTCTGCTCGTCCTCGAGTAGGTAAGTGATAAAAAGAATAATTTTGAGGTGACAGGCACCCTCACAATAAAGATCAAACCATTTGCAAACATTGAAAGCTGGGATCAAAGAACTCTAAACATGTGCATGAAAGATGGAGTTCTAACAATAGGTCATAGTAACTATGCATGCAACATGTCAAGCTACAAATAAAGATCATGAATAATATGCATTGAAAAACGTTTGTTTGTTTCACATACAAAAACATGGCATAGTGGCAATCAGCTTGTCCCTCATAGAGTAGCAAATAGATGCATATGACACCTTCAAAGTTCACAAGAGTGATTAGAAACAAGTAGCACAAGAACAAGTAATATCCTAAAATGCATCAATCAAAAAGCTTTGGAACACTACACACAGAATGACAACTATGCTCTCTTAATGGTGCCTAAAGGTAGAAGTTGGAGACTCAAATAATAATAGTGGAAGAAAGGCCTTTCTTATAAAGGAAGCAGGGATTTCAAGTTTCAAAAAGAGCTTCCAAAAATTATGGTACTTGTTAGCTTTCAGCCCTCATTGCCCCTATCACAAGCATCTTGAAGTGATTAAGGTTAAAGTGAACAAAGATAGAGTATATGCTTGACGAAGTATAAGTTGGCAATCTCAAGTCCCTTGAATATGAGGGCCACACCTCATGCTACTCAACTTCAGTCACCTGCAAGTTCTTGTCATTATAAGTATTTGCATATCATAGAGAACCGCCAACGAAGTACCCCTTGCACATGGTATAGGAGCTTTCCCATAACCAAAATGACAAGGCAAGCAGACAATGAGCATCTCAGCGATCTTTTTATTTACCATATGTATAGCTTTTTATTGAGGATGCTTCATAGATAGCTCACTATGGTGATGCTGCAAGTTTCCACCATGATTAGGCATGGCTTAGGCTAGCGGCCTAGGCATTTCTCTAACACAGAATACAAACTCCATGGACTTACAAGTTCCCTTTTTATTTCACACCGGTGACATCCATAGACAAAAGAGCATGATATCAACTAAGTACAAAGTACAAGTGCAATGTTGAAAACTATGACGGCACGGTTCTGCTAATTCCAACGTATAAGTGCAAGCATATAAAACATAGAAGACACAATGCTTCAAGTTTATTAGGGTCAAAGAATATAAAGTGTGCCATCAAGTTCGTGAGGGCTTTAATCACTAAGTTTCCACAAAACAAAATAGTTTTTGATTGGAAGATAGCCGAAAACAAGAATATACTTGGAATGGTGTAACACACCATGCATAGGGATTTATAGTGGACACTTTGGAATAAATTGGTTTCTTGAGAGTTGGAAGCATGAGTAGAACTTACTCATACAAGTGGAGGCTAGCAAAAGACTGGGAGCAACCAAATAAGAGAGCAATAATGGCCATAATCATGTAGTGCAACAAAGCATTACTAATCAAAACAATGAGTGGTACTACAAGTCAAGGACTAAATGATCGCAGAGTCTAATGGTGACTTGTGAGAGTCATAACATGGTGTGATCATGTGCCAAGTTAACCCAAGCAAAGCATCAAAGGAGAATACCACTATACTATGCTTTTGCATGCTAAAACAACGCATAATTTCTTTAAGGCACACTAAGCAATCCCAATTGTTTGGAACAAGATATGCTACAACAATAATTACTAAGCATAAGGTCAAAACAACACCTAGCATGTCATGCTAAAGTCTAAGTCGCAGTCAATGCAAGCTCCTCTTGCACTTACAGGCAAGAACTTACTACTCATTTCCAACACCAAGCAACTTAATTGCAAACAACACAACAAGAACGGGGGTCCAAACTACTTTATTCAATCAAACTAAACAAACTAAGCAAAGCAAACGAAAACTAAGACGCTCCAAGAACAACACAACAGTGCATGAAACAATAAAAACGAAGTGTCTAGACAGACCTGAGCTTTTTATTGATGAAGAAGGGGATGTCTTGGGCATCCCCAAGCTTTGACGCTTGTACCTCTTGGATATTTCTTGGAGTGACACCATGGTGGCATCCCCAAGCTTGAGCTTTTGTCCATTCTTCATCTCATTGCATCATTCTCTCTCTACACCTGAAATTTTTTCCTTCATACAAAACTTCACACAATCTTCATTAGCAACATTAGCTTATTCAAAAGATATTAGACCTATGGCAAAGCTTTGGAACAGCAAGGGTTTTCACTAAAAAACAATATACTGTATTAAATCCTTCAAAAAGCTCAATTCACCTTAAATAGAACTCAAAAAGGAATCAATAAGAAGCAAATGCAAATAATGGCAGAAATCTGTCAAAACAGACCAGCAGGTAGAAACCGATTTTTTCGAACATCTTATGTTGCTAAAATCAAAAAGTGTTGAACTAATTAAAGTTATCTAACATACTGGGGGATTTATTTGTAAATTTTCAGCTCAATCCGAGTTACATATACTCCTCACGATTTTTTTTGGTTGAGGACAGAAATCTGTTTCGGGACAGCAACTCCCCGAATCTTACTTCCCTCTCATTAGAGGTCATTCTTGGCACAAAAAGCAAACAAACAGGATAAGGAGAGGTCATTACTAAAGTAATAACTTCCAAGACTCAAGGAAACTCTTCGGTTATCTCCCAACAAGTACTTTTCTTTAACGCCTTTAAGTTAGGCACAAGAAGCAAGAAGAATCAAGTATTTTCAAATGAAGAATTAACCCTCTTGTTCTTTCCTTTCTTACCTTTCTTCTTACATTTATTCTTATCTTTAGGGAAGATATGATTGCTTACCAGAGGAGCAAAGTGCATAATGCCCTTTTCCACATCTATTACAGCTCCAAGGTGTTTCAGTAGGGATCTTTCAAGTGTAATCTGTCCTTTGCCTACACATTCAATAACAAGATAATCAGTAGACACCATTTTCCCTGAGATTTTTGTACACACCTTCAGCTATTCCAATGGGCAATAAGGTGGCATTATTAGTAAGAGAGATTTCCTCTCCTCCTTCAGAAAGCCCCCAAAGACTCAAAGAATCATAAATATCTTTAGGCATGAGACAAAATTCAGATATGATATCACAGCGAGCATAAAAAAGTGTAGTATTTATAGAGACTTTGATTGTGGGAAACCACTTTGAAGGCTCTGAATTTATGTGAACATAATCATGGTAAGCCCTAAGCGTGTGATAACAACTATTCATAGCAGCAATAGTGGTCTCAAGAGTGTTCAACCTAGCAAAAATATTTGTGAAAGAGGAATCAGACTTGCCAGGTGTCCCATATATTATAATCAATTTTTATGGCATCAAAAGCTTCATCCTCAGTACAAAGCAAAATATCTTTCTCAGCCACAACATCCAAAGCATATCTATAACGAAGAGCAATACCGCGGTAGAAACTATCAATAACCAAGCCAAGACCCATCTTAGGCTCAGTTTCCCTCTGCAAAGCGGAGATTCTAGACCAAGCTTCTTTAAAATTCTCTTCACTTTTTTTCTTAAAAGTGGATATCTCTTCCATAGGTGAAATAAATATTGGTCCAAAACCAGACATGGTAGCAACTAGGGCAATAACTAATTTTTGTGTGTTTTTGAATAAAGAAAGCAAACCAAACTAGACTATTTTTTTTTAAAAAAAAGAGGCAAACAAAACCAAGCAAAAGAAACAAAGCAAACTAAAAACAAAGTAAAGAGAAAGGAAGTGAAAGACTCCCCTAGTGAATACGTCCTTAGCCCCCCCGGCAACGGCGCCAGAAAACTTGTTTGTGCTTGACGTGGGAGCACTTCGTTGGAAACCCCAAGAGCAAGGTGTGATGAGCACAACAGCAAGTCTTCCCTCAGTAGAGACCGAGGTTATCGAACCAGAAGGAGGAAGAAAACGTCACACAGGTGTTGCAAGCAACACGGAGACCTGCACAACACAAACTCAAGACTTTCCCCAACAAACAGTGAGGTTGTCAAGCTCACCGGTTTGCTGTAACAAAGGATTAAACATATGGTGTGGAAGGTAATGGTTTGCATCAAGTAAACAAGTAACAATGGAAGATGTATCAATGGTAAAGATTGGACCGGGGTCCATAGTTCACTAGAGGTGCTCTCCTTAGATAAACAACATGGCATGAAGGGTAAACAAATTACAGCGGGGCAATTGACATGAACTGAGCAAGGCATAACAATGCAATTACTAGTCAGAAAGATCCTATGAGATTCGATTGGGCAATACAACAAGATACATAGACCGCCATCCAACTGCATCTATGACTAGAAGTCCACCTTCGGGTTATCATCCGAACCCTCCAAGATTAAGTTGCAAGCAATGCATAACCGCTTAAGCAAAGTGTGTAAGGTAAACAGTCCACATGTTCCATGAACAAGAGACCGTTGTTTTCTCCCTAGTAGCAACAACACATCTACAATCGAAGAGATTTCTGTCACTTCCCTTAGAAACTAGAGGCATGAACCCACTATCGAGCATAAATACCCCCTCTTGGAGTCACTAGCAACTACTTGGCTAAGATAGCTACTAATAACGGAGAGCATGCAAGATCACAAACAACATAGTCATGATAGAATCATAAAGACAAAATCATTAATCGAACCAACATAATAATCTCAATATCCATCGGATCCCCGCAAACACAACATGCATGATTACAAATAGATTAGATCTTGATCATGAACGGAGCTCACAAGATCTATACATGAAAGCACAAAGGAGGAGATACAACCATCTAGCTACTACATGGACCCATAGTCCAAGGTGAAACTACTCACGCATCATACCGGAGAGAAGGCCTCCGGGATGATCTCCCCTCCGGCAGGGTGCCGGGAAGAACTTAAGATCCCCCCGATCTAGGGACGACGGTGGCAGCGGCTACAGAAGGTTTCGTGGAATATTGATCGGGTACTTAGGGTTTCTACATCGGGGGCTTCTTATAGGCGAAGGGAGAGGCCGAGGCGGTGGCCAGGGGCCCTACACCCTGCCTAGGCGCAGGACAGGGCCCACCCACGCCTAGGGGGGTGTGGCTGCCTTGGCACACCTCTCCGTCTTCCCTTTGGACTTCTTGTTCCCCACGGAAAGTAATTGACTTTGACGTTTGTCCCGTCCAATTCTGAGAATATTTCTTTACTAGCTTTTCTGGAACCAAAAATAGCAGAAAACAGGCAACTGACACTGTGGCAACTTGTTAATAGGTTAGTACCAGAAAACATGTAAAAAGCACCTCAAAGTGTAGACAAAGCAAAGCAAAGTAGATACTAAACAAGCATGGATCATCAAAATTATAGATACGTTTCCGATGTATCAAGCATCCTCAAGCTTAACTCCTGCTCGTCCTCGAGTAGGTAAGTGATAAAAAGAATAATTTTGAGGTGACATGCACCCTCACAATAAAGATCAAACCATTTGCAAGCATTGAAAACTAGGACCAAAAAACTTTAAACATGTGCTGAAAGATGGAGTTCTAACAATAGGACACAGTAACTATGCATGCAACATGTCAAGCTACAAACAAAGATCATGAATAATATGCATTGAAAAACGTTTGTTTGTTTCACATACAAAAACATGACATAGTGGCAATCAGCTTGTCCCTCATAGAGTAGCAAATAGATGCATAGGACACCTTCAAGCCTAACTCAGAGTCTTGACCTAAAAACACCTATAAAAAGGTCCCCCGCATGATCTTAGAAGAGGCGGAGCAGAAAACATAGAAAAACTGATATAGAGCCAAAAGATTGGAGGGGGAACCGCTGTCGGAACCATCCTCGGTTGGATCAGCACCCTCTCTAACATCATAGTCACTATCTCCATGATGAAGATGGAGTAGTCCACCTTTGGACTATGGGTTTGTGATAGTAGCTTGATCTCTCTCTCTCTCTTGTTTTATCATTGTGTAGAACCATATGAGCTTCCTTATATGATTATGGTCATATATGTATCATATATGGTGGATCTTTGTTTTATGAGATGATATTTGAGAATGAAATTCTATTATGTCTATGATGTATTGATAAATGCATATTATGTACCCTATTCTTAAGTGCTTGTTCTAATCAAACTTGTATGCAAGGGTGCGCGGGGGGGGGGGGGTGCATTAGATGGAGTAACATGGTGGTACTGATTGGATAAGGATAGAAAATTCGAGATCTACTATAGTGTTTTGCCTTTATTTGTTACCTCGCTAGGGATAAAATGAATGCATGTGTTATAATCATCTAGTTACAACAAAGATGATTTTTTGCTCAAGGTATCATATATGTTATTCAAACATCATGTCAAAGTACCTAAGGCTATACTTTGTTTATTCTTAATTCTAAATTACATGGAGTTTACCTTTTTAAAGGAGTATAAGTGAGATGTGTTGCATCATCTTTATATTAGGACATGATGTCCATATGAATGTTAATCAAACACATAATGAAGTTTCATCAATACTATATTATCAATGAGTTGTTTTATGTTCACCACACTTTATGAGAGAGTAGAAAAGTGAACCTATGAACACTGATCCATTTTTTATTATAAGAAACCACTTTTACTTACTTTTACTTTTACTGTTTTTTACATTTTCTACAAGAATTATATCCGAAAATACAAAACACTTTTACTTTCTGCAAGCATAAACAAAACCCCAAAAAGAACTTTATTTCACTATTTTTACTTTCCTATCTTAGTTAAATATTACTTTACTATTTTATTTAAGTTTTATTAATACGAAGCCTTGTGCTTGACAAGAACACCGTGGAGTTGGGGGCACAAGACAAAAACTTCATTTTATAGGTTGCTAGAAGAGGCTAAAATAAGGTTGTAACTTAAATCCCCGAGAATTAGATATAACCATCGAGTCACCCTTGTGTGAGAATGCACTCTTGCTACATCACTATGCACTTGAAGTCCCAATGAGTTGGCACACACAAAGATGATGTTATAAAAATTGCTTGAAATTCCAAGATGCACCGATCTACCAAATATGGACATGTTATAATAAAACATGGCAAAGTTATGGTCGTGACCTTGGTCATGTTGTTCGAAAGCCTTGAATGTTTATCAATTTTGGTAGTTGTCTAGAAATCCATTTAAATGTTAGAAAGCATATTGTCGCTAGCATATAGGTCTAGAGAGGGACACCATATCAGTGGAGTCACGTCGGAGTAGCGTACGTTAGAAGATTCAACATTAAAATTTTGCCAAATTGCCAAAATATATCACACATCCATTCAAATATCTCGTGCATCCATTCAAACATCCCCCCCATTTTTTGAGAATGTAAAAGCCCTCTCCTATCTCTGGTCCAAAAATAAGAACCCGAGGACCAGTGGAGTAATAAAGGGATATATAGGTGGTAAATTAGCGTTCTCCCACCTATATCAGCCATCGCATCCTCCCTGTCTTCCTCAAAATTTACGCACCCATCCATTCCGACCTACACTAACTTTTGGACAACACCATATACATGACGCTTCTTTCAGTGAACCAGAGTTATGGTAAGTAGGGATTCCCGCTCTTGCAGTTCAAAATTAACCCAATTTTTTGCTAAACCGAGATAAACTTGTTAAAATCGATAAAATTAGCTTGAAAGCTTGAAAATTATGAAAATTGAGCATTATCCGTTAAATATGTTATACTTTGTGCGCAAATTAGGGATTTTTAAGTCATATTATTTGTAATTGCTTCACAACAAAAGCCATTGTTGTCACTTGGAAAATTGAAAATAACTTTAAATTTGGAAGCTCTCTTTGTAAACAATGTTTGAAATGCCAATTATACCAATCTACTAAATATGGACATGTTATCATAAACTATGACAAAGATATGGCCATGATCTTGGTCCTTGGTTTGAAAGCCATGAAGGCATGAATGTCCATACACATGGTACGCCATATTGTGAATCATGTTTTTTCAAATTTTCAAATTTTAAGTATATAATTTTTCATGGAAACCATTACACATAATAAGACCATGCGAAAGAATGGCATTTCTTCAATTTATATTTAGTTTCCTTGATATTTTTTGAAATGGGCCCAAATTCAGTATAATTAGCATTCATATTAAGAAGTTTAATCTTGCAAAAATCTTGGTGGTTCTATTTTATTTTAGTAGTTGGGTTCCTTTAAATGTTTTTTAAATCATGAGCAAGGTATCATGCACTTGTAGTTCAAATTTTGAGATACTTTATGTAAATTGCCATAAAGTCATTTTGTTGCATGAATATAGCCATAAAGCTTGAAAATTCATGAAACTTGGGTATTATCAATTAAATAGGTTATACTTTGTATCAAAATTGGGACGATGACATATTGAGCCATATACTTTGTAGTTGCTTCGCAACAAAAAACTATTGTTGTCACATTAAAAATTGAAAACAACTTCAAATTTGGAAGCTCCTTTTATAAACGATGCTTGAAATACCAATATGCACCAACATACCAAGCATGGGCACGTTATTATAAACTATGGCAAATATATGGCCATGACCTTAGTCATCTGGTTGGAAAGCCATGAATCTTCATGCATGGTACCCCACATGTTGTCGATCAATACTTTTTAAGTTTATCGTTTTCCACGGAAACAAGTGCACATTGTAAGACACCATGATAAAATGGTAGTTTTTCTATTTATATTTAGTTTTCTTATGTTTTGTTCAAAAGGGCTCAAATTTAACGACACTATCATTCATATGAAGAAGTTGAATCTTGCAGAACTCTTGGTGGTTCTTCCTTTATTTGAGAATTTGGATACCTTCGAATGGTGGAATGCTGCACGGTCTAGGAGGCTAGATGCATGCAACCTACGAAGCTAGCGTGCTTTCGATCCTCACATCGAGTGGGAGTTATCCTCGTGTCTGGGAGGGATACACCTAGCTAGAGGGATCGACGTGATCGTCATCAACAAACTACACCGAGAATCTTTCGGTTGTGTTTTTCGGTGAGTTCATCTAGATCTCTAGATCTAGATATTCTTTTTTTTTGACTTGGATATAGATATTCTTGGTTAGATATAGATCCTACCTTTACGTGTTTCTTCATAGATCAAACTTGGGTGTAATATGTATGCCGAATTTTTTATTTCCCTTATGTGAATCTCAACAACCTTCCTACTAACTCAGCTCTTAGCAACCGCTCACGCTCGCCACCCATCGCCGAAGCTGCAGCCACAGTCAAAAGGAAGAAAAAATAAAACAAATTTTTGAGAAAAAAACATGTTTTTTTGGTATTAATTAAAAGAAAAACATGTGAGCTGAGAAAGACCAAACCTATCGCTTCTAACACCTACGGCCCGGTGCTGTTGCTGCCCACTAGGCCACTACGCTCTACGTCGATGCTAGCAGAAACGGGCCGACTCCACCCGCTCCAGGCCCACGGAGCGACGCCCGGCCGTATACGTACGCGAAGAAGCATCGTTTGAGCCCTAGATCCTCTAGTCCAGGCCCCTCCTCCTCCCATCTCCCTGCTCTCCGTTTCCGCCCGACCGCAGCCGCCAGATCCTTCTCCGGCCACCGCCGCGGTGAGTTCTTCTCCCTTCCTTCATTTCCGCCGTTTTCTAGAGCCGCCCCCCCTGTCCGCTCGGTTTGCTCCAACCCCGTGATCGATCCCCCCCGTCAGCACCCTCGTGGAGTGATGCGGTCAGGGTTCAGGGTTTAGCTTGATGTGTTCCTGACATTGTGTTCTCTGTGGTTGGACAGATGGAGAGGGTGCTCAAGGATGACGCCGTCCAGGAGAAGGGTGAGCGCGCCAGGATGGTGAGATTGACAACCAACCCCTCTCTGATCCGCTTGGTTTCCTTCTTCTTTGCCGCGGGTTGCTTTCCCAGATGAACTAGGTCTAGTTTGGGAAGTACCAGATCAGGGACCTGAGCGTTCCCTCTCTTCCTAATGGATTGGCTTGATAGGATCTGTTAGTTACTGCGGCATAGTGATGCTTTTATTGCTGTTGCAATGTGCTGTAGGACCCGTGTGCAATGAGTGCACCGATCTGCAATACTCTCCGTTAGACTGCAAAATCTATATACTGCTCTGTGAAATTTGTTGTTCAGCCTCTGTGATATCTGGTTCTCATTCAGTCAATTTCATCTCCTGGCAGGCATCTTTTGTAGGTGCCATGGCGATCGCGGACTTAGTCAAGACCACACTGGGGCCAAAAGGAATGGTATGTCCTGCAGTGCTGTTCATACAGAAATTTTGCACTTTGGAGTTTGGACAAGAGATGGTAGTCATTAGAATGCCAGTGTATTTCCTTCAAATTTACATCTTACCTTATTTATGCTCAGGACAAGATCCTTCAGTCAACTGGCAGAGGGAGGACTGTCACTGTTACGAATGATGGGGCTACCATTTTGAAGTCCCTTCATATCGACAACCCTGCTGCGAAGGTCCTTGTTGGTATCCTTTTGTTTGGATCTGTTGCTTGATGGTTTGCTGCTATAGTGATTATTTTCCTTCCATGGTGATGGTAGTTTCTTGATCGAGCTGTAAATGCTTCTTATATCTACTTCTCACCGTTGGTTGTATGAATGTTTGCCCTACATTGAAAGAAAAGTTAGTCCTTAATGATTGTTAGACATCTCAAAAGTCCAAGATGACGAAGTTGGTGATGGAACAACTTCTGTTGTTGTTTTGGCTGGAGAACTTTTGAGGGAGGCTGAAAAGTTGGTTAACATGAAAATTCATCCGATGACTATCATTGCAGGTAATCCTCATTTTAAAATCATTATTAGCATAAGTATATTCAATATGTTATCCCTAGCTGTAGCATTTGAAAATCATGCAACTCTTTATTACCACTTAAATACATGTTGCTGAATCTTTGGTGGGTAACAGATTTTGTAGATTAGTCAGACGTGTTGTCTAAAAATGCCATTCCATGCTGAAGACTGAAGTACTTCATTTTGAATTCGTCATGCTCAAAATGATTAAAAAGCAGCTCCATCTGTCTAGTTAACTCGCTTTTCTTAAGTAAGATTGTGCATAGGAAGATAATACGAAAGCAGTGCACTTCTGCATTGATGCCATGGTGGCAATGGAACACTGTGTCTCTGTTTTATGTTCCATTTTTCGTGTTTGCGTTTTCATTTGTTATGTTGTTTGGTGTTTATACAGAAATGATACTCTTGATGTTTGCAGATCTGTTAATTAATCATTTAGTTACAATTGAACATCTAAAATGCTTCATTGTCTCCCTGAACTATTAGGTTACAGAATGGCTGCTGAGTGTGCCAGAAATGCTTTGCTAGAGAAGACCATGGACAACAAAGAAAATACAGGTTACCTCTTTAGCCACTTTCTCAGATATAATTGTTAAACTATATTTAAACGCTCTAATCCTCTGTTAGTAGTTAATGGTGTGGATCAAAATTTATATTTTCATTAATCCTCGAGTGGAGACTCGTTTTGCTTTTATATCCTCTGTAAACACCACTTCCTGGAATAATAGCTCATAGGACCGGGTATCATTGGTTGTCCTAGTTGGGACTTGGGAGTAATTTTCAGTCAAATGTATAAATTTGATTTTACCCATTATGCTTTATGTTTTATATTTCAAGAGTATGCCACCAAGAATATTTTTCTGACACAAAACCTCCATTGGGCTGCAGAGAAGTTCAGATCAGATCTCATGAACATTGCTATGACTACGCTTAGTTCAAAAATTCTCTCCCAGGACAAGGAGTACTTTGCTGAACTTGCAGTTGATGCTGTCCTAAGGCTTAAGGTAAAAATGGTTGGGGGGGGGGGGGGGGGGGGAAGTTGATCATAACAATCTGTAGGATGTTGTTTGAAATCTAGTTCATAAGTATCCATTCATACTGTCCATGCTTTCGGCAAAACATTGATTTGATATGCTCCCCATATCGTTTACTGTTGGCAGGGTAGCACCAACTTGGAATCAATCCAAATTCTGAAGAAACCTGGAGGTTCTCTTAAGGATTCCTTTTTGGATGAAGGGTATGTTCTTTCACTAACTATATTATGGCAGACATTTGTTCTTTTTATCCCAACTTTATGATGGAAACCTTATGTGGAAACACTTCCATCTTGGTTCCAAACAGACAACCGTGATCATAATACTGTGACCCATCTAACGTTCAGATTCTGTTTTGTAGGTTCATTCTTGATAAGAAGATTGGTCTTGGTCAACCAAAGAGAATTGAAAATGCTAATATTTTGGTTGCAAATACTGCTATGGACACAGATAAAGTTAAGATTTATGGAGCACGTGTCCGGGTGGATTCGATGTCTAAGGTTGCAGATATCGAAGCTGCTGAAAAGCAGAAGATGAGAGAGAAAGTAAATAAGATCATTGGTCACGGAATCAACTGCTTTGTCAACAGGCAGTTAATCTATAACTTTCCTGAAGAACTTTTTGCCGATGCTGGTATACTCGCAGTTGAGCATGCTGACTTTGAGGGCATCGAACGGCTAGCTCTTGTCACTGGTGGTGATATTGCATCGACTTTTGACAACCCAGAGTCTGTTAAGCTTGGGCACTGCAAGCTCATTGAAGAGATTATGATTGGGGAGGACAGGCTGATACATTTTTCCGGGGTTGCAATGGGGCAAGCTTGCACCATTGTCCTGAGAGGAGCAAGGTATGCCGGTATTTGTGTACCTCCTTTTCATGTAGGATAACTTTGTAGTATTATTCTGTTTTATTTGGCCACGGATTGAAAATGTGTTTTTTTTTGTGTACAGTGAGCATGTGCTTGATGAGGCTGAGAGGTCCTTGCATGATGCCTTGTGTGTGCTTTCTCAGACAGTAAAGGACACACGTGTCATATTTGGCGGTGGATGGCCTGAGATGGTGATGGCCAAAGAGGTGGATGAACTTGCAAGGAAAACCCCTGGGAAGAAATCTCACGCAATTGATGCCTTTTCGCGTGCCCTGCAAGCCATCCCAACAATCATAGCTGACAATGCTGGTTTGGACAGTGCTGAGCTGATCTCCCAGCTCCGAGCTGAGCACCACAAAGAGAACAGTACTGCTGGAATCGATGTCATCAGTGGCGGCGTAAGCTCTCAGAGATGCCTTTTTTCTATGTAACTTGTACCTGAGTTTGAAACTTACATGGTCTACTGTTCTGCAGCTGGGAGACATGCAAAAGCGTGGGATCTGCGAGGCCTTCAAGGTGAAGCAAGCCATCATCCTGTCCGCGACCGAGGCAGCGGAGATGATCCTCAGGGTTGACGAGATCATAACCTGTGCCCCCCGCAGGAGAGAGGACAGAATGTGATCGATCCCACGATGCAGGATTGTGTATGTTTGCCAGGTTTTGGCTGGGGTATCGTGGTCCGCTACTGTTTTGGGTTTGACTCCATTTTGTCTGTTGTCGACCAAACCCCTAAGCAGTTGGAACTTGTTGTGGTACTAGCTGATTTTCCGTAGGCTTATGTTGTAATACCGTAGCCTTTGGTATTTTTAAGATGTGATGTTATCTTGTTCACGATGTTGGCTTAATAGGACGATATCTTGGTTTATGTGATGCGGCTTGGCAACTCTTCAGTGTGAATCGGTTTTAATCTCTTGTGATGAGGGTGCAATGAAATTTTTGACTACTTAGATTTGACAGTATTTTGCAAGGAAAGATACGTGATGTGGTTTACAGGGTCTGCATCAAAGCTCCCAGTGAAAGAACTTGAGAACATTTCCAGGTTTCCGTGCATCCAGCTTCTGTGACTGGTTGTGGATAATTCGTCCAGGACCATGCTTTTGGAATTTACATGTTGCATCTGTGATTTGTTGTGGCACGTGGTATATATATACATATACCTGCTACCAAATTAGATTGCTTTGGAATAACTTGTCTGATTTTCCAACACTGTTAATGCTGTCCTAGAAAGATGGACTAGACTAGAGTCATAGCACCTGGCTCCCTGTAGACAGTGCACTCCTATTTGTAACACATCATTTAGGACGGAACATTCACAAGATACATCTAGGACCATTATTTTTACAGATCACTGACTATTTTGACGTGATAACTTCCAAGTCTGCTCGGGAATACGATGATCCCCTTTCAAAAAATAATTTTGCATTCATTCAAAAGAACCAACTCATGTCTGTTTCCACAAAAACTTACTAGCTTGTGACTCATTCTAATATCTGTAGACTCCCTTGAAAGTCCGATCAAGATCAGATATAGTTGGTTTCCCACGAAATCTATTTCAGTATTGTACTGGTACATGAAACTAGCACATGATATATCTTCACACTATCCAAAGTACTAACACATATAAAGAAAAGCTCATCTAATCAGGAGAAATAAAAATACTCCATGGTCACTGCAAAGGGGCTACAACGGGGCAACCAGAGCATCTCCTACCGTCCTTCTCTTGTAGCCATAAAATTCAGCATTTATTCTCAAAAATACTATTATCTCTCGCATTTGTCAATTCTGCATCTAGAGTAGTGATTTTGCTCACAAGAGACTTCTTCTCATCCTCGACAGAGAGAATAAGTGTCTCTATCTCTGCGACTTTTGCCCCATCACAATTAATCAAAGCTTCTTTATATTTATATGATTGCAGTGCCGGGACGAGAACATCGGGAGTTTCTTTTGTCCCCACAGGACCATCATCCGCTACATAAACTTTGGTTTCTGAATCCTCCTGAGACATAAAATGATTACAGAGTAAGGATTCAAGCTTTTTTATAAGCTAAAATTTGCAAGGTTCTCAAATGGTTTAAGACATATATATTTTTTTTAAAAATGGCACACGGAAAATTTATATAGCAACAACCAAGACAATGAAAGTGAAAAAAGATGCGGTTACATCAATGCCTTATATTTGCTGGGATTTCAAAGCATTGTGTAGGTAGACAACATTTCAGTGGATAGAAGTTTCCAGCCCAAAATATTGCACGGACCACATAAAAAGAAATACCAAATCCTTGTACTGATATACAATCATTGTTGTGTTACCACTAAAAACGGTCGGCCAGACTTGCAAAATATGAAATGGATGGCAGATTTTCACAACTATGCATATAATCCAAAGCTCTCAAGTAACTTAATACTATAGTATATGATACAGGGACCAGAAAAAATATACCAGTATCTTCAAGCATGGGCTCGGCTCACCTTGTTGCACACCAAAGAGGGAGGCCACGCCATGATGTAGGGATGGATATGGATGTCAAATGTATCTTGGAATAGGTTGTTTAGCGTCTCTGTTTCAAGGCAGAAAGATACGAGGTGGCACTCAACATAGTCATTACGATCAATAGACAGGTACACAATGCCATCGCCGAGAGCCACGATCCCCACCCTAAATGATGACGGCACAACAACGCCAATATATGTATTCAGTGGAAAAATCTTGTCTAGAACCCATTTCTCGACACCGACCAAACAGCCATTGCTACTCGTCTTCTGCACCGGAGTCACCTGGGCAAACCATACAAAAATCTTGCCGCTAGAAGAAGTCCAGTGTGTACCATATATCTTTTCTTAGTAACCCGCTCATAGCGGACCTGAACCTGGGTAAAAAAACATTGTCTCTCTCTCTCTCTCTCTCTCTCTCTCTCTCTCTCTCTGGTTGTGTTCGTCTAGCTCATCAATCGCGCTCGCTAGACACTGTGCCCCTGGCCAAACAACAAAGGGGGACACACCCCCGGTGTTGAAAATCAAGACAAGACGTGTCATCTCTACCATTGCACATGCCCTCGAATACTAGAATGGCTCAAGCCACATCAGAAAGATGGTGGTGACAGCAGTTTAGTGTGGGCGGTAACACAGAGTACGGAAAGCCGCAAGAGACCAAGAAAGCTAGGGGCCCCGAAGCTGAAATAAGACAGTGTTTAGTTTTCCTGAGATTAGAGTGGGTGCGTGGAAGGGGTGCGTGGAAGGGACGAGCTATTCAAAGTGCAAACTGAAGGTTCAACGAAATGGACAGCTGATGTAGAAGTGATTCTGAGAGTTCACAGCGCATCATAGCACCAGTGTCATATAAGTATCGTGAAAAAAAAAAGCAAACGGTTAACGAAAGAGCTTCCAGATCTATCCGGCCAACCACAATTGCGAGAAGTTGTGATACATGATTAGCCATTTTCTTGCTCACTTCCATGTATCTCCACATCACTAGGTTGATAGCCCGAAAAATAGATCAAGGGTTGATCACAAGTTAGCTGCATGCATCAGTAGGCTAGGTTTAGAAAGGGAGACGAAGAAGAACATATCTGGGACCTTCTGCCTGCATGCTTCAGGCATCACACACCTGCTTTCTTGACCGAAATAATAATAAAAATAATGTCTATCAGTCAGACATCATATATATATATATATACACTTACCACTGAAGTTTGAGTGCACCGAGAGAACATTGTCTGAATGAAAGACCTCAACATGAATAGAACGGTTGTTGTCCACCAAGAAGAAAAATGGAGAAAGATACTAGGAATTGTAGAGAGGTTCTAGAAATCTGAGGCTCAAAAGCAACTACAGATAGAGCACGGAAACAGTTAAGAAAGAAAGAAAAGATAAAGAAAACTAAAAGAGTAGATGGGCAGAGAATCTTGAGATCAAATCGATGACCAGTTGATGTAGAAGTGGTTAATAGAGTTGATCATGCATCATACCAGTGTCATATCTCAACTTCATCAAGTTGATAGCCCAAAAAATAGATCAAGACTACTATTTCAAGTTAGCTGCATCAGCAAGCTAATTTTAGAAATGGAGAAGAAGAAGAATCAATCTAGGACCTTTTGCTCGCATGCTTAATGTTTTCAACAGTATTAAGTAAGTAGATCTAACTAGTTGTTAAGGTATGAAAGCAGACTCGACGAAGCAACAGTATTAAGTAGATCTTACTAGTTCTTACGTACTTACACATCAGAAAAAGGCTCATCTCATGAGAATACACCATGATCACTCAAAAGAGGCTAGTTCAACTGGCAACGAAGAGACTGTAGGCTAGATCTCAGCAAGCTCCCCTCGCGCATTTCTCATGAACTCTCTAGCTATCGAAGTCGACACTTATCCTCAATAGACATCCCTCACGGTTGTTATGCAGGAGGATTTTTAACATCAAGAACAGAGGGATTTTCTTTTCTGCCCACAGGAGACAGGACCAACATCAGCAACACTATCTCCAATAACCTTGGTTTGTGAATCTTCCTGCGACATAAAAGAATATTTCGGTGTGAGAAAAGTATTAATGGGTATTTGTTTAAACAAATTGTCCGAAGCTATAAATTCCAATCATAGACAAGTTCAGCATTCACGGAAGCAGTGAAAATGAAATAAGATTTGCTACACCAATGGCATCTCCTAGTGGTTAGCATTACAAAGTATTGTTTAGATACTAATATTTTAGTGAAGAGAAATTTCCAGTCTCAAAAATTGGCAATGCGGCACTTTATATCCTTTTGCGGAAGACCACATGGAGAACGGAGCCCGCTCCTCGGTCGCTCCCGGGCGACCAGGGGGCGGCAACCCTAGCCTCGCGCCTCCCTCCCCCTGCACCCCTCCTCCCCGGCCGCCGGCGGCGTGCGCCGCCGGGCAAAGCCCGCGCGGTGCCGGCGGCTGGCCCTTCTCTACCCGGCGCGCGGAGGCCTGTGCGGGGCGGCGCTCTCCCTGGCGGCGGTGTGATTCGGCAGGTGCCTCCAAGATCTGGCGTGGCGGCGGCCGGCGGGCGGCGCCAGGGGTGGCTCACTGCAAGTGGAGGCGGCGTTGGAGCTTCTACGCGCGGCGGCTGTGGTCATCGACGGCAGCGGCCCGTCCTCTGCTCCTGGCGGCAGGACGGTTTCGTGGCGGCAGGGGGTGTGGTGGCGTCACGGCGACGGGGCGACGTGCTCCTGGTGGCAGGCCAGCGCGCCGATGGCGGCCCTGCGGGCCCCATCTGGGCCGCGACGGGCCTCCCCTCACGGCGCGGTCGCTTCCTGGAGGGGGGACAGGAGGGGCGCTGACGGGTAACGATGACCTCGCCTCCCTGCTGCAGCGCTGCTGCGGGGCCTTTACGGGCCCTCTGGTCCCGGCCGGGCCTATCCGGGCCTGGTGTGGCCCTGCCGCAGCGTCCGGCCGGCAACCGCCTACGGTGGTGGAGGACGGGCTCCTCCAGGAGGTCGCGTCAATGCTGCCCTTCGACCTCGCTCCTTCTCCCGTCTCAGGTCACACGTCCCTCCTTGCCTCACGGACGCGCGTTCTCGGATGCTGGGGCGGCGGCCCCAGGGAGGTGGACTGCACGGGCGCCTCGGCGGCGGGGCGGTGGTGGTGGCTCTTCTCCTTGGACCATGAGGGTGGTAGGGAGCGGGCATCGGATGTTCCTGGTGGTGGCAGCGCCCAGATCGTGTTTGGAAGCTCAGCTCGAGGATTGATTCTGGTCCGAGATACCAAATGTGGTGAGAGTTTTTCCGGGCGAAAGTCCAGTGCTTTGGCACCGACAGCGGCGAAGCCTGTGGGCGTCGTTACCCTCTTGGGGGCGTTGTTGTGGCTACTCTCACCACATTAGGCCTCCGGGTGAAAACCCTAGACTTTGGTCTCGGCAACGACGGCGCTTGTGGCGTCGTTACCTTCTTGGAGGCGTGGTCGTGGAGCTTTGGTTGTCTTAGTCTAGTCGTCTTCGGTGGCAAGCTAGATGCTTCCTAGACTCCTCTTCTTATCTTTGATCTGCTTGTAAGAGGAACTTCTCACCACCTTGTATCGGTTTGGCCGTTTGGCTTTATTTATAAAGCGGGGCGAAAGCCTGATTCAAGTATATCCTTTTGCGATCCTATAAAATACACACCTACAAACAACAGGAAGCACGACATGCATTTTATATTCTTGTGCTACCATAAAATCTGCGGATATGGCATCTAAAAATATTGCATCCTCATATTAACGTACAATTTGCAATTAAACTCTTGTACTTTTACTTATTGGTTACACAAATCATTGCATCATATCAAGACTTAGAATTAAGTCATTGCTGTGAGAAAAAAAACGATTGGCCAAAATTGCAAAGTTCGAAATTAACAGCAGATTATCACAATTATTATTATGCAATAATACAATGCTGCCAAGTAACTTAACATAATCCAAGGCCTAAGGACCACAAAGTCTGGAGAAACTTTACCGGGATCTCCTAAGCATGGGCTCACCTTGTTGCATACTACGAAAGAACGAGACCACACCATTATGTAGGGATGAGCAGGGGTTGTATATGTATCATCGAGCTTGTTCAGCTTTCTTGTTTCCAGGCAGAGGGATAGGAGGGTCGTAGGCCGCTGAACACACACAAGGCCATCAATGACCGCCACAACCTGCACTATGGCATTGTCCTCTATGACATCGATATATCTATCAATTGGAAACGTCATTATCAATATAAATTTCCAAACAGCGTCATCATTGGCTCTCCAAAAATCAACAACAAGCCTTCTTCTCTGTGCATTGGACTTAGCTGTGCTAACCGCACAGAGCTTCCCATCCTTGGTCTGACCAAGCTTAAACAGGCTAGAGTCTATCTTTTTCAAAAGCGCCGGCAGATCCACCCTAGAGAGTTGCAGTGTCGCGGTGTTAAGAACGAGTGCGTAGGCCTGGCTTGCATGTTTCCAGTAAACCCCTCCGTTCAGCCGAGTAGCGGGGAGAAATGGGTGTGGCACTGCCAGGCTAAGTGGAGCTCCATCATCCTCGGGTTGCGGTGGCCCCACCCACGGAAGAACTTTCCACTCCCTAGTGGCCGATGAGAAGACGGCGATGCACGCCGGCACCCGCCGTGACCACCTGTGGCGGTGCTGGACACCGACCATACGGAACACCCGCTGGTCCTCTTCAGAGATGACAATGTGGTACTCAAAGGACCGGCGGATCTTCTTGGGTGGCATGGGGAAGATATCCAATGCCTGCGTGAGGGGGTTGTAGGCAGCAATCTGGTCGGTGGTATAGTTGAGCAGGACGACGTAGTCGTCGTGGCAGCTCTCTATCTCCCACACAGAGGGCGAATCAGCACTGTCTTGTGTGGGAGGCGAGTCGAAAAACCAACTCTACATATACGAGGACGTCCTGGACTTATTCCGGACGTCCATGACAGGTCCAAATCAATAATCACGACAGGAATTCGTGGCTAATCCTAAGAATGAACGAGCAACACTCTGAAACTTTCTCTCTCTGGCGGTGAACACACAGACACAAGAGACAAAGTTTTTTGTGACGCGCTCAACTTGCGTCTTTTCTCAGTTTTTTCTTTTATTCACTATGATCCTAACTAACCGGTCTTGATCCACTTTATCCGCGCCATCCCACGGACTAAATCCTGGCCAGCGATATACACGATCAACTAGAAAAGGTAAACGCTATTCTACTTTGCCGTAGCACGAACGCAGCGTGCCTCTGGCAAACTTTCTGTTTATTGGAAACAGAAACAACAAACGTGACCGATACACATTTAGGCACATCGAGGTTTAACTCAACAATTCTCCCCCTTAAACTTGATGTCCTGAACTTATCACACACATTGCCGATCTTCTCTTTAAGTTCCTGGAATCTGAATCTTGCTAGTGACTTTGTGAGAATGTCTGCATGTTGTTCTTCAGTTCTAACGTGCTCCAACTCCAGTTTCCCTTGCTCGAAATATCTTCGGACAAAGTGGTAGCGCACGTCTATGTGCTTACTCCTCTCATGAAAAACTGGGTTTTTGCATAGAGAGATAGCAGACTGATTATCCACTCCCAGTGTGAACTTGAACTTCCCTTCTCCCAGCAGTTCAGTGACTAGTCTTGACAGCCACACTCCCTGACATGCTCCTCACAGGATGACTGTGCAACTATCTTTTGCTTCTGAGATGTCCAAGAGACTAGGCAGTGTCCATAGTAGTATAATACACCTGTTGTACCTTTTCTATCATCAATGTCCCCAGCATGATCACTATCACAGTAACCTAACAGGTTTGGGTTGTCTGTGATTTTCCTGTATCTGCAGCCAAGATTAACAGTCCCTTTAACATACCTCAATATATGTTTGACTGCCAACATGTGCTCCTTAGTGGGCTTCTCCATAAATCTACTCACATACCCTACAACAAAGGTGAGGTCAGGCCTGGTGTGCAGCAGATATCTCAGGCTTCCCACTACACTGCGGTATTCAGTGGCATCCACACATTCTGCCTTGCTGTCTTTACTGAGTTTCAGTCTTGGCTCCATGGGAATGTGTGCAGGATTGCAGTTTGACAACCCCATTTTTTCAAGGATTTGAGCAGCATATTCTGACTGACACAGAGTTATCTCCTCATCTGTTTGATTTACTTCAATGCCCAGATACTAACTAAGGAGTCCGAGGTCAGTCATGCTAAATTTTGACTTCATCTGTCTTTTAAATTCACTGATGGACTGACTGTTTCCTCCTGTGATGACTAAGTCATCAACATACACTCCTATTATGAGCGCTGAGTCTTTCACCTCTTTTCTGTACAGCCCTGACTCTGAAGGACACTTTTCAAAACCCAGTTCCACCAACGTGGCATCAATCTTTCAATTCCAGGCCCTAGGAGTCTGACGTAGACCATACAGTGCTTTCCTTAGTCTGTGTACTTTGCCGCTCTATCCCTCCTCAACTGATTGACATAAACTTCCTCAACTAAGTCTCCATTGAGTAAGGCTGACTTTACGTCCATCTGGTGAAGTTTCCACCCGAATTGGGCCGCCAAAGCAATCAGCAAACGAACAGACTCGAGGCAAGCAACTGGAGCAAAGGCTTCCTTGTATTCAATGCCCTGGCGTTGCACATATCCCTTTGCAACCAACCTCGCCTTGTGCTTCACAATTTCTCCGTTTGGATTCTTCTTTAGCTTATAGACCCACTTTATTCCTATAGGACGATGTCCATTAGGGAGATCACATAGCTCCCAGGTTCGGTTTTCCTCAATGGATGTCAGTTCCTCCTTCATCGCTTGATTCCAGCAATCTTCTCTCATTGCCTCCAAGTGATTTGATGGCTCTTCTTGTCCAAGCAGGCACAACCCACTATATTCAGTCTCAGCAGGTGTGGTCTCATTGTAGATGTCCTCTAGCTCCCTCAATCCCTGTGACCCATGAGAGGGTTCATTGTCAGGAGTTCCTGGGGAATCTGCTGTAGTGGCTGGTGTCGAGGGATCAGGCGACAGTGCAAACGGAATTGGAGTTCCAAGACTAGCTTGTCTGGTTCTGTTTTCTTGCCGAGGCTTGTCAGGCAGGAGTTCGATGGTTTCTCTACGCATGAGATGACTCGCGGGCCCCTTTTGAACTTTGTTACGCTTCGTAATCTTGGATGATGAGAGGCTCCTCATTACTGACCTCCACCGAACTAGGGGACGTCCAATCCCAAGATCGATCCTCTTCAAACACCACATCCCGCGACACCACCAGCTTGCCCTTTTCTGGATCATATAATCTGTAAGCTTTTGAGCCGGCCTCATATCCAATGAACACCGTTTGTTTGCTCCTGTCTGCGAGTTTGGACAGAGCTGGGCCGAGTTTCTTCACGTGTGATGTGCATCCAAATGTACGTAGGTGTTGTACATAGGGTTTCCTTCCATGCCAGGCTTCGTAGGGAGTCTGTCCCTTTACACTCTTTGTGGGAGCTCTGTTCAACAGATACACTGCTGTGCTAACAGCCTCGCCCCAAAATTTTGCTGGCATTCCCATGCTCTTCAGTGAGCTCCTCGCCATTGCCACAACAGTCTGATTCCTTCTCTCGACTACACCATTTTGCTGGGGTGTGTATGGTGTTGTCCGAAAGTGTTTGATCCCCTGCTTCTCACAATATTCAGCAAACTCGTTTGAGTTAAATTCGCCACCACTGTCTGTTCGTAGGGCCTTTAGCTTCAGACTCTTCTCCAGCTCTGCTGCTGCCTGCACATTCCTGATGGCTGTACTGGCCTCATCTTTGCTCTTTAGCAGAACTAGCCACATGTAAAGAGAGTAGTCATCCACCGGCAGTAGGAAGAACTCCTTGCCTCCATGTGTCGTGGGTGAGATTTGACCACACAAGTCTCCATGCCAGAGATCAAGTGGTTTTTCTGCTCTGTACTTGGTCTGAGCTGGGAATGGGAGTCTTCGCTGTTTTGCTATCATGCACCCATCACAGATCTGGTTAAATTGCTTGAGCTGCGGTACGCCCTCCACCATGCTATTTTCTGCCAGGTTGTGCAAGGATCTGAAGTTGATGTGCCCGTACCTCATGTGCCAGGTCCACACATTCTCTTGGGCATGTCCGAGGAGACACACTGGCTCAGTCTGCTCGATCTTCAGAACATACATGCGGTCGCGGGTTCTTGGCACTCTTGCTAGCACATTCCTCTACGATCCCAGAGTGTGAGCACACCATCTTTGCATGTGTATTTACACCCATTCTCCTCCAACTGTCCTAGACTGATAATGTTATTTTTCAGTCTTGGTATGAAGTATACATCAGACAATACACGATGTTCACCGGTGTGACACTTCATCAGAATTGCACCCCGCCCACAGATTTCCACGGCAGATCCGTCTCCAAATCTCACCTTGCCGTGAACAGTGCTATCGAGTTCAGCAAATTTCTCTCGGCTGCCAGTCATATGATTGCTGGCCCCCGAGTCCAAGTACCATGCCGTGTCCTTACTGCCAGTGAGCTTGGGCACAACCTTTTCTTCATTCAGAAACACCTGTTCTGACAGCGATTGGACTGTCTGTGTCAGGTCACAGGTTTGCAACATGAGCAGGGACTGATCCTCATCTCCCTCCTGAGCGAGGTTTGCTTTTTCTTGCTTTGGTTCAGGGCAATCCGATTGGAAATGCCCCTTCTCATTGCAGTTGTAGCAGCGAACTTTGGTGATGTCAAACTTGCCTTTCTTTTTCTGCTTGCCTCGATCACCATCAGTGTTCTTGCCAGTCTTGGTGCGATCAGATTTCCAACTTGGTTTCTGACCGGTAGAGGAGCCAGAACCGCCGGCACCACCACTCTTCTTGTCCTGCATGAGCTGCTCCAGTGCTCGGGTCATGAGCATGAGCTGATCCTCCTTTGCACCGCCACTGCGGTGACGCCCACGCTGTCCGCTCTCCCACACCGACAGCCTGCTGATGGCCTCAGACACCGGCATGGTTTCCATGTCGCCCCATTGCTCTATGGTGTTTACCACATCTGCGAATCTGTCGGGGACAGCATTGAACATCACCTCAATCACAGTTTCATCAGCAACTGTCTCACCTAGGGTGCGGATCTCCGCGACGAGTGTGGTCAGTCTCTGACCGAACACCGTCACCGACTCGTCGTCGTGCATCTGCAGTCGATCGAGCTGCCGCTTCAGCTGCTTGACGCGAGCCTTCTTGACGCGGTCCTCGTCGACCTGCATCTGCCGGATCGCCTCCCACGCCTCCGCCGTCGTGTCACACCCCGCGATGGCCATGACCATGGCATCGGGGAGTGACTGCGAGAGTGCAGTGAATGCATCCTCATCCTTGGCCTGATCGTAGTCGCTCTTCCCGTCGACCGCCGACCAGCACCCAAGCGGACGCATGATGATGCGCATCTTGACGGCCCACACGCCGTAGTTGGTGTCCGTCAGCTGCGGGTAGTGTATCGGCACTTCGCCGCGCGACGGTGCCCTGACGGTGACCGTGTCATCGCCCGCGCCGACATTGGGGTCCGACACCTGCCCCGCCGCCACTTGCTTCCCGCCAGTCTTCGGCATCGTAGATGCTCCTTACTCCACAAACGCCCCCCGATCCGCTGCCACCAATTCGCCTCCGGAACCTGAAGGCTCTGATACCAATTGACAGGTCCAGATCAATAATCACGACAAGAATTCGTGGCTAATCCTAAGAATGAACGAGCAACACTCTGAAACTTTCTCTCTTTGACGGTGAACACACACAAGAGACAGAGTTTTTTGTGACACGCTCAACTTGCGTCTTTTCTCAGTTTTTCCTTTTATTCACTATGATCCTAACTAACCGGTCTTGATCCACTTTATCCGCGCCATCCCACAGACTAAATCCTGGCCAGCGATTACACACGATCAACTAGAAAAGGTAAACGCTATCCTACTTCGCCGCAACACGAATGCAGCGTGCCTCTGGCAAACTCTCTGTTTATTGGAAACGGAAACAACAAACGTGACCATACACATTCAGGCACATCGAGGTTTAACTCAACGAGATGTGATTCTATAGACCCCCTACTCTAAAAAGTTGTAAATATCTGAAAGGGTAGAATTTCCCCTGTGCGTATTAGAGGAGGGCGTGTGAGGATAGCCCGTCGATGGGTCCAAAAGAACTCACCCTAAATCATGTACGCGGTGTTGCAATGTCAGTGCGCACATGCAAGTGTTGTATTCCAGTTGGACACTTACGTTTCCATGTCGCATGCACAAAATACCCGATAACTAACATGCTTCGGTCCCATACGGGCTTGGTGGGCATTACATACATGGTCTAAATTTTATGAATCCCGATCCTACCCCCACGCGCGAAGTATGTGCTATGTCGATGGAGGGCGTTTGGGGCGGGTGGAGCGACTGAAAACGGCGGCGGAAGGCGGGTGAGGATCGGACGGCGTGGAGGAAGGTGGGGCAGGCGAGGGCGGCGCGGGCGAGACTCGGGAGAGACAGGAGGAGGAGGAAGATCTCGCGGAGTAGGTCTTCGCCGATATCAGTAATGGTGGTGGGTGCCGATGGAGGGCGTTTCGCCGACGGCGGTAACCCTAGCTCGGACACCATGGCTGTCGAGTTTGGGTTCGAGCTGGAGGAAATGGCGACGCGTGGGAGTTTCCCTCGAGATCAGCAAAAGAAAAAGAAAAAAGGATCTTGTCTACCGTATGGCACAGGCCGGACAGCCCATCATATGACGAGGCCGAATAGGGTGTCGTCATGGGCTCGTATCAGTTCAGGCCCCATTAGGTAGAACGAAGCTTAATTTTGTTCAATCTTAGTAATAAAAACTTACTTTTCGTTTTTTTTCTAAATATATGCATGTCGAATCCATGACCATCCACGGCCATCCTTCGGCAAACTAATTATCAACCTCACGAAGTGAACAGCCGAGGAGGCTTGATGATCGTGGAATTCTTCTAGCCTGAACGGCCGCCAATGAGGTCGTCATCCACGACCTCGAGGACGACAAGTTAACTTGTAGAACTTTGAAGGCGTTGTCTCTAACTCCATATTTTGCACCGAAGTTTTTTTGAAACTACATGCTTGTTACTCTTGGATTTATGAGGTATCCTAGACGGTTGAAGTTGATTTATGAGCTTTCAATCTTACTCTTTGGATTTACGAGATACCCTTGTACAAGTCGTAAGATCGTTTCAAGATTTTCTATCGGTGGAGAAGCTCATACTTGGTTTGGCCACTCTGAGAGAAAAATGCTAGATCCAAGAGATCGTTGTGACCTTAGTAATCCATGAACCTCCCAGTGGATATTAGAGTCCTCCGAAGGCTTCAACTTTGAGATACAACACCACATGCTAGCCCCCTTCTATATTTCATTATTTCTTACATCTTTGTTTTTTGTGCTTAGATTGCTTATATTTTGTTTTCTCATGAATTTTGCTTTCTAGCGTAATCTTGTAATTTATGATTGTTCACCCAGTTAATTTAGAAAAATATATTTATCAGTAAATATTTCTAAAATCAAAAGTTTAATTAAAATTTGTAGTCATCTATTCAACCAGCTATTGATCAAGGATGGTTTTGATGGAGGCGTTTACCACTTTGAATTGGAAAATGCATGTTTTTATGTAAAGAATCATATGATGTTTTTGCGAATGCATGAAAATATTGGAACAGTGTTCCATTTTTTGTCAAGTTAGGAAATCCATTGTCAAGTTGATGATGCTCTAGGAAATATGGCTCCCATAAAGTCAAGGTAAAGTAGAATACATGGTTGATCTTGTTGAAACATGTTACACAATATTTGTGGATCTTTATGCAGATAATGTTCGTTAAGACACGATATGGGTGCTCTGAACCTTGGTTGTATAATCTTATTGAACGTTCTTTCTCTTCCTTTCGGACTCAACTGGAAGAGAAGGTGGTGGAGACGCAGCAGCCTTAAACACTCGATGGGAACTACAAGAAGTGTGACATGCTCAACAATATAATGCAAATCAACAACATTTAACCTCGCCCAACATTATAACGTCATCCTGGCCAATGACTGATCAGGTCCATGAAATGGCTTCGGATATTGCAGTCCCCGGTGGAAGCTAGTTCTCTTCTGGTTCTGGAGCATGCCACTCATCAGCGTGTGATGGTGTGGTAGTTCGATGCATCCACGCTCTACTCATGGCAAGCTACATCCTCTATGTAAAATGTAGTTCTTTAGTGTGAAAGTTTTCAATACATTATGACCCACACGCTTGGTGTAATCTATGTATGATGATCTCCAAGCTTAACGTGTCATCAACATGATCCAACAATTTATGATAATGTCTCGTGTAATTCGTGAAACTTGCTTATCCAATATGTTGGTGTCGGTGTTCAATCCCGTCTAGCAATTTTGTGGCCAGTTTGAGATATATATGTGTTGGTCATGAAGATGCATTGTTGCTTCAAGCCGGAGGGATCATGTTTCTGTCATGTGATCCCTCCCAAGAATGGACTCGTTGTCACACCCTAAGTTTATGTATATTGGAATATAAGAAAGGGGAAGGGAGGCTGGCTCTGGCTCTCATTTGCTTCTTCTTAGGTAATTGGCATACTCCTTCTGGAGTATTTTTCATCTCCTCTCACTTATCATGTTGCTGCAAAATGATCAGGAATTTGAATGTCCCCTCCTTTTGTTTTTCTCTGTACACAAGTTTCTAATGATAGGATAGATTGTGTCAGGTTTTCTGACTGCAAGAATGTTATGCAATCAACACCATTTTATGTCCAAGTTTGTCTCATTTTCTAGCTTCGTAGATTTTTTCTTGCACTATGTCCCTTTGGATTCGATTCTTTCCAGTTTTTCTTATCTTTTCCCTTTTTCTATTTGTAGCTTTGCTGCCACATTGTACAACAGTCTCCTTGATGGTTTTCTTCTAATATACATAGACACACACTTTGGTGTGTGTTCAAGAAAAAATATGCATCAACCTGCAAAGCTTGTCCAAAGATTGATGTGTTGGAATTATGCCCTAGAGGCAATAATAAAGATGTTATTATTATAATTCTTGTTCATGATAAAGTTTATATTCCATGCTAGAATTGTATTAAGCGGAAACTTTAATACTTGTGTGGTTTGTGAACAACACCGTGTCCCTAGTACGCCTCTATGGACTAGCTCATTGATCAATGATGGTTAAGGTTTCCTAACCATAGACATGAGTTGTCAATTGATAATGAGATCATATCATTGGGAGAATGATATGGTGGACAGACCCAAACTAAGCGAAGCAATTAGATCGTGTCATTGTGTTCATCTTTGCGAAGCTTTTCCTATGTCAAATATTGTATTCCTTAGACCATGAGATAATGCAACTCCCTGGTATCGGAAGAAATCTCTGAGGTCATCAAACGTCATCCTATGAGAGGGTGATCATAAAGGTGTCTCTCAGGTGATCGGAAATTATCTGTTGGGTTGTATGTATCGAGATGGGATTTGTCCCTCCCAAGTCGGAGAGATATGCTTCGGGCCCACTCGGTAATTGATATCAACACCGCTTGCAAGCATGTGGTTAAGGAGTTAATCACAAAGTGATATCGGATTACGGAACGAGTAAAGTACTTCTTTGTGAGCGAGATTGAACTAGGTATGACGATACCGACGATCGAATCTCGGGCAAGTAAAATATCGTGAGACGAAGGGAATATGTATATGGGATTGATTGAATCCTGGCATCGTGGTTCATCCGATATGATCATCGATGAATGTGTAGGAGTCAATATGGGTGCCCAGACCCCGCTGTTGATTATTGATAGAAGATCATGTCTGCATATTCTCGAACCCATAGGTCACACATAACGTGTCTCGGCTAGGATAGATTGGATAATTGGTTTATGAATTTTTGTTCGAGTCTCGGATGGGATCCGGGATATCACGAGAGGTTCGAATGGTCCGAGAATAAGATTCATATAAGGCGTGCAGTTTTGGAGTTGAATTGTTAGGATTAATCGGTATTGTACCGGAAGCTTCTAGAACCTTCCAGAAGGGGGCCAACGTGGTTCCACCTTCCGGGAGGGGGCATGGGCCTATGAGGGAGTGTCCTGGCCGCATTGGGCCAGGGGCACAAGGCCCCATAGGGCCCAGCCGATTCTAGATAAGTTTAAACTCGTTTAAACTAGAGATAGAATTTCTAGATAAGGGAGAGTTTAAATCGTTTAAACTAGAGATAGGCTTGGAGGAGAGGCAAGGGCTGGCCGCACCCCCCCTCTATATATAGAGGGCTGGTGCGCCCCCTCCCCCTACACACCTTCCTCCAAACCCTAGTAGCCCTGCTGCCTTCCTCTCTCCCTCCCGACTGTTTGTAGGCGAAGCCCTGCTGCAGAAATTCTCCACCATATACACCACGCCGTCGCGTTGTAGATCCAATCTATCTCTCCACCATACTTGCTGGTCCGAGGAAGGAGGAGACGTCAAGGTGCCGCACGTGTGCATCTCACGGAGGCACCGCCACTTGTGGTGCTGGATCAGATCGGATCGCGAGGAGGAGAAGCGAGTACGACTACATCACCCACGTTCCGACGAACGTTCCGCTGTGCGAATCTTCAAGGGTATGAAGATCCAATCTAATCTCTCTCGTTGTTTGCATCTCCTAGATTAGATCTTGGCTTTCCTTCTGTTCGCTCCGTAGAAAATTTTGATTTACTATGCTGCGAAACCCTTCAGTGGTATCAGAGCTAGATCTATGCGTAGATGTGTTTCACGAGTAGAACGCAACATGGTTGTTGCGGGCGTTGATGTTTTCTGTTGCAAGCCTCTTGTTTGTGTTCTTATTATGGCGCGGGATAGTGAGATTGAAGCGGTCCAGGCCAACCTTACGCGACGTCGTTCGCGAGACCGGCTCCGCACTTGACGTGTGGCTTGTACCACACATGCGGCTGGTGGATGTCAGTTTCTCTCACTATAGTTGTCATGGGATTAACACCGGAGTTTGGCAACCATAATATCACCGTTGTGGCTTTCCGTAGGTAAGAATCGTTCTTAGCATCTACTCCCATAAGCCACGTAAAACATGCAACAACAAAGTAGAGGCGTCTAACTTGTTTTTGCAGGGAGTGTTTTCTGTGATATGGTATGGCCCAAGATGTGATGTGTATATTGTATGCGATGATCATGTTTTGTAATGTTTCACGACTTGCATGTCGATGAGTACACAACCGGCAGGAGCCATATGGTTGTCTTTATAATTGTGTATGACCTGCGAGTCAACTTCTTATACGCCATGTAATAGCTTTACTTTATCGCTAAGTAGTTAGCAATAGTTGTAGTTGCTATTCGTGGTGGAGGCAATCATGGTGAAGTGATGGAGATCATGCGGAGCGCACAAGATGGGGATCATTCTTGCGAAGATTGGCTATACCATGTCACATAAAGTTATATGCATGTGATGTTTATCCTTTTATGTATCTTATTATGCTTAGATCATGACGGTAGCATTATAAGATGATTCCTCATAAAGATCAAGATAAAGCTGTGTTCTCCCCAAGTATGCCTTTGTTGCAAAAGTTTGTCGTGTCCAAGCATCACGTGATGATCGGGTGCTATAGACTCTCGCTCACATACAGGTGCAAGCCAGTTTTGCACGCGGAAATACTTGGGTTTTACTTGGCGAGCCTAGCATGTACAGACATGGCCTCGGAACACATGAACCGAAAGGTTAAGCATGAGTCATATGAATGATATGATCGACACTTCGTTGTCCACCATTGAAACCACATCTCTTCTCGTGATGATCGGATTAGGTGTGGTGAATTTGGATCGTGTTCACTAAACAACTTGAGGGATGTTGAATTTAGTGGGAGTTCATCTAGTAATTTGATTAAGTTGAACTATTTATCATGAACATAGTCTAAATTGTACTTGCAAATCTTGTAGATCCAATGGCCAAGTCCAACTTCAACTTCAACGTTTTCTTTGAGAAAGAAAAGCTTAGAAACAATGGGTCTAACTTCACCAACTGGTTCAATCTAAGAATCATTACATGCGGCGGACAAAGGACTATGTCCTTGAGAAAGCATTAGGTAATCCCCTAACGCTACTGCGCGGTGATGAGAAAGCATCTGTCGATCGGCATAAAGATGATTATGGTGTGATTAAGAGCACCATGTTGTTTGCTATGGAACCGAACTTCAAAATCGTTTTGAAAACTATCCGGGCCCTTTGAGATTACGGAAGAGTTGAAAACCATGTTTGACTCGGGCCCGTTCGAGAGATATGAGATCTCCGAGAAGTTCTTTAAGCGCAAGATGGAGGAAGGGAGTTCCGTTAGTGAGCACGCCATTAAGATGTCGGGCTACACTCAACGCCTTTGAGCAAGCTGGATCGCAAGATTCGGAGGAGCTCAAGATTGATAGGGTTCTGCAATCACTCCCTCCCGGCTACAAAAGTTTTGTAGTAACTCATAATCAGATTGGTTCCATCGATACGATCACCGAGCTCTTCGAAAGTGAAGGCTGCGGAGGTGGACATCAAGAAGGATAATCATGTGTTGATGGTCAACAAGCCCTCCTTTAAGAAAGGTAAAGGTGCAAAGAAGCCCTTCAAGAAAGGCGGTGGCAAGCGTTGCCCTCGCGAGAAGAAGCTCAAGTCTGGTCCTAAGCCGGACCTGAGTGCTTCTATTGCAAGGACAAGGTCCTTTGGAAGTGCAAGCTGTCAGAAGTACTTAGCGGACAAGAAGGCTGGCACCATCAAAGGTATATTTGATATACATGTTATTGATGTTTTCCTTACTAGCCCTCGTTGTAGTGCACAGGTATTTGATACGGTTCGGTTGCTAATATTTGTAACTCGAAGCAGAGCTGCGGAATAGCTGACTGCGAGGATGAGGTGACGATCTTGGCGTTGGCAGCGGATCAAGAGTTGATGTGATGGCCGTGCACACTCCTTAGTCTTACCTTGGATTAGTTTTAAACCTTAATAAATGTTATTATGTGCTGCGTTGAGCATGAACATTATTTACGGATCGTGTTTATTGCAAGGCGGTTATTCATTTAAATCGGAGAATAATGGTTGTTCTATTTATATGAGTAACATCTTTTATGGTCATGCACCTCTTGTGAGTGGTTTATTTCTTCTAAATCTCGGAAGGGATGAAACACACATCCATAACATTGAGGCTAAGAGATGCAAAGTAGATAGTGATAATACTACTTATTTGTGGCTTGTCGTCTAGGTCATATTGGTGTAAAGCGCATGAAGAAACTCCATTACGATGGACTTTTGGAGTCTCTTGATTTTGAATCATTTGACACATGCGAACCATGCCTCATGGGCAAGATGATCAAAACCCGTTCTCGGTATGATGGAGCGAACAGCGGACTTGTTGGAAATCATACATACCGATGTATGCGGACGATGAGTGTTTCGACCTTGGTGGATATCGCTATTTTCTCACTTTTACCGATGACTTAAGTAGATATGGGTATATCTATTTAATGAAACATAAATCTGAAAGCGTTTGAAAAGTTCAAAGAATTTCAGAATGAAGTGGAGAACCATCGTAACGAAAGATTAAGTTTCTACGATCCGATCGTGGGCGAATATTTGAGTTATGATTTTCTCACGCATCTCAAAGCAAGTGGAATCGTTTCACAACTCACGCCACCGGAACACCACAGCGCAATGGTGTGTGAACGCGAAACTTTAATACTTGTGTGGTTTGTGAACAACACCGTGTCCCTAATGCGCCTCTATGGACTAGCTCATTGATCAATGATGGTTAAGGTTTCCTAACCATAGAAATGAGTTGTCAATTGATAATGAGATCATATCATTGGGAGAATGATATGGTGGGCACTCAAACTAAGCGAAGCAATTAGATCGTGTCATTGTGTTCATCTTTGCGAAGCTTTTCCTATGTCAAATATTGTATTCCTTAGACCATGAGATAATGCAACTCCACAGTATCGGAAGAAGGCTTTGAGGTCATCAAGCGTCATCCTATGAGAGGTGATCATAAAGGTGTCTCGGGTGATCGGAAAGTATCATTGGGTTGTATGTATCGAGATGGGATTTGTCCTCCCAAGTCGGAGAGATATGCTTGGGCCCACTCGTGTCGATATCAACACCGCTTGCAAGCATGTGGTTAAGGAGTTAATCACAAAGTGATATCGGATTACGGAACGAGTAAAGTACTTCGTGAACGAGATTGAACTAGGTATGATGATACCGACGATCGAATCTCGGGCAAGTAAAATATCGCGAGACGAAGGGAATATGTATATGGGATTGATTGAATCCTGGCATCGTGGTTCATCCGATATGATCATCGATGAATGTGTAGGAGTTAATATGGGTGCCCAGACCCCGCTGTTGATTATTGATAGAAGATCATGTCTGCATATTCTCGAACCCATAGGTCACACATAACGTGTCTCGGCGCTAGGATAGATTGGATAATTGGTTTATGAATTTTTGTTGAGTCTCGGATGGGATCCGGGATATCACGAGAGGTTGGAATGGTCAGGAGAATAAGATTCATATAAGGCGTCAGTTTTTGGAGTTGGAATTGTTAGGATTAATCGGTATTGTACCGGAAGCTTCTAGAACCTTCCGGAAGGGGGCCAACGTGGTTCCACCTTCCGGGAGGGGGCATGGGCCTATGAGGGAGTGTCCTGGCTGCATTGGGCCAGGGGCACAAGGCCCCATAGGGCCCAGCCGATTCTAGATAAGTTTAAACTCGTTTAAACTAGAGATAGAATTTCTAGATAAGGGAGAGTTTAAATCGTTTAAACTAGAGATAGGCTTGGAGGAGAGGCAGGGCGCACCCCCCTCTATATATAGAGGGCTGGTGCGCCCCTCCCCACACACCTTCCTCCAAACCCTAGTAGCCTGCTGCCTTCCTCTCTCCCTCCCGACTGTTTGTAGGCGAAGCCCTGCTGCAGAAATTCTCCACCATATACACCACGCCGTCGCGTTGTAGATCCAATCTATCTCTCCACCATACTTGCTGGTCCGAGGAAGGAGGAGACGTCGAGGTGCCGCACGTGTGCATCTCACGGAGGCACCGCCACTTGTGGTGCTGGATCGGATCGGATCGCGAGGAGGAGAAGCGAGTACGACTACATCACCCACGCGTTAGACAAAGCGTTCATTGTCTGCGAATCTTCAAGGGTATGAAGATCCAATCTAATCTCTCTCGTTGTTTGCATCTCCTAGATTAGATCTTGGCTTTCCTTCTGTTCGCTCCGTAGAAAATTTTGATTTACTATGCTGCGAAACCCTTCATGATGAATAAAAAACACAAGACAAAGCTATATATACCGCTATTATCTGCCGAATGCCATAAATGATTAGTGAGAGAACAATTTAATTTTTTACACCATGTGATGTAAAGATCAAGCTTCACTATCTTTGATTTATCTGTGGTTCATGTACCCATGAGGACGAGATCAAGGTAAGTCGCCATACCTTATAGAAAAATAGTTGAACTATGATCTCAAGAAAATAATTCATATTAGTATGGTTATGCATGTTGCAGGCACAAAACACATACACTATCAATAGCATTGATGCAGTCTTTAGCATCTGTGATGCCAAGTTATGTGTGAAGGTGATGTAGATCCTGAAGATCTGCCATGGTGTCCCCACCATCTGGAAAACTTAATATGGTTAGGTGACCTTCATTAAATATGTTGTTATTACTTTGTACTTTTTGTTGATTTAGTTGCTTGGGATGTCATGGTATGTGGATGCTAGATCTTCAAAGTTGCTCTAGGCACATCTGCATTTGGTGCCATGAATGAGTTGATACGATGCAATAATGGAATTGAATTCAGAATCAGCAAGCTTTTTTCATGTTACAGTTACTATATATATCAAATGTTTGGCTATGTACATGTGGTTTTTAAATGGTCCTAAACGCATGCCACGCTTGTCTCATCATGAGATGATTTTTTTTTATTTTGTGCTTGTCTAGATATTTGCATCCATCATTAAGTTTGGCAGGTTTCATTATGTTATGTCTCTGATACGTCCATTTTGCATCACTATTTTATATCATAATTTACTGTTATTCATTGATATATTTCATATTAAGATGATACTTATGTTATTTCATCTATTTTGCATGTTTGATAATTCTTGGAGGATGAACCGCCGGAGTCAGGATTCTGGTGGAAAAAGCGCTGTCTAGATGCAATATTCAGAAGACCAGAAAATATACAGAAATTCCTATTTTTCCAGAAGACGAAGATAGCCAGAAGGAGAAGTGGAGATGGGCCACAAGGGGCCCACACCACCCCCTGGCACGGGTCCCCCTAGGCCGTGCCCCCAGGTGGTGTGGCCACCCTGGCCCACCTCTGGCATCGCCCTTTCGCGTATTTATTCCTCCCGAAAACCTAAGACTCGGGGAGCGACCATAGAAATATACCGCCGCCTCAGCGGGGCGGAAACTACAGAGAGAGAAAGAGCTCTTCGGTAGGCAGAAATCTTCTGGAGAAATTCCTTCCCGGAGAGGGGAGATCGTCGCCATCAACACTGTCATCAAGCTAGACTTCATCGGGATCATCATCCTCACCATCATCTCCACCAGCACCATCACCACCACACCGTACCGCTGTAACAATCGGGTTGAATCTTGCATAGTTCTTAGGGGTAACTTTCCCGGTGTTGATTACTTGTTATAGTTGATGCTATTGAGTGGAACCATTGAATTATTGTTCATGTTCAGATTGTTACTTAATATTATTTCATCTTTGATCTTGATCCATATGATGTCTTGTGAGTAGTTCGTTTAGTTCTTGAGGACATAGGAGAAGTCATGTTATTAGTAGTGGAATCATGTTGAGTAATATTCAATGGTTTAGTATTTAAGTTGTGGTGCTATTCTTTTAGTGGTGTCATGTGAACGTCGACTACATAATACTTCACCATTTATGGGCCTAGGGGAATGCATTGTGTATTTGGCTACTAATTGTGGGGTTGCCGGAGCGACAGAAACCTGAACCCCCATTAGGACACATTTGCACAAGGTAGCGTAGGATCTCAGAGTTTAAGGTTGTGGTTAGGTTTATATCTTAATTGCTTTCCTATAGTTGCGGATGCTTGCATGTGGTTTAATCACAAGTATGTATTAGTCCAAGTAAGGTTGGTACATTAGCACAGGTTCACCCACACAACACTTACAACACCAAAGAAGGGTACTCATCTATTCACTTGACATAATTCCCATCTGTCCTCGAGAACGTTTGGTACTCCTAAGTAATACAACCGGCTTGTCCTTTGCTAAAGAAAGGATTGGGCTACTTGCTGCAATTATTATTATTGTCTTTTATTTACTCGCACTTTATTTCTTTGCTTTATCAGAAAACCCCTAAAAATCCGTTTGCTAAGTATTTACAGAGATTTCCTGCTCCATACCACTAGTCAATACCTTCTGCTCCTCGCTGGGATCGAAACTCCTATTTATCGAAAGTACTACGATACACCCCCGATACTTGTGGGTCATCAGGTAACCGTTCTAATAAGAAAAGGTTCATGAAAAACTTTCCAATTTATACTTTTGCAGTTTTTATTTAATATGGAAGATAATGAGTCGAAAGAGGGACGGAGACGGAGTCCTGGGGGCTCACACCACCCCGTGGCACGGGCCCACCTGGCCGCACCACTAGGTGGTGTGGCCACCGCGGAGCTCGTCTCCGACCCGTTTTCTCCCAGTAACTTCCTTTTATCGTTAAACTTTGTGATATATAATCCCCCGGATCCCCCGAGGTCCGTATATCATTTTCTCGTCATGTTTTTGTTTCAATCTATTTCTGTCAGGCAAATTCGCAGTTTTGGAGCCGCATTGTCTTCCTCTGGATCACCCAAGGAGGATTCCTCCGCGGACATCATCAATCCTTACATGAACAAGCTGAAGATCCATCCCAAGGAGTTGTTTCTCAAGGAAGGGAAGGTACAGATAAAAGAGGTTCAGGGCCCTAAAGGAGAAGGCAGTCTAGAAGATAGGACGGAAGCGTTGGAGCAAGAAGTATTTAGGTATAAGAAGATGGTAGAATGCAAAGTGGACGTCATCCATAAGATGAGTTCAAAACTCGTCACCGAGCATAAGAAGGAGACTTCCAAGCTTTGGGATGATATCCTCTCGCTCCATCAGACCACCAACCAATTACAAGCACAAATCTACGACATGCAAAATCAAAACTGTGAGTATGAAGCTAGGTCTAAACGCATAAGTTCTGCTGCTAGTTTCAGGATATTGGAAACCAAGTCGTCCTTTGTTGATGGGGAGCCTTTACCTTGGAAGTCTGATGATGACGAGAGAACTCTACCACCACCAAAGGAGTAATCTGTCATCAGGTTTTGGCATCCCCTTGGTTTGTTCCAAGCTCGGGGGAGTGTCGCGACATCACATCATTATCTTTTATCTTTTTACCTTTTTAGTAGAGTCATATCATGAGTAGATAAGTTATCATATAGGATGGTGTGCATTATGGAAGTATATCTCCTCTAGTTGGTTATCTATGTATCCCTTGGTGTGAGTGCCGTTATGGAATATTAATGAGAAGTTCTATCATTTACTTTTTGCACATCTTATTTTAGTTTGCAATTTCTGTTATATGATTGATCTTGTTGTTAGTATTGGCATCACTTTGGGAGAATCAAGTAAATTTAGTTGGTTTTGGAAAACCAAGCTTTGGTCAGTAGCAACACTACTTTGAGGATTGAATGGAAAAGAGAAAAATACTTGTAGATATATTATTTAATTTTTTTTCTTTCTTGATTGGCTCATAATCTTAGTATTTCCAAGTTAAGATCTTTTGTGTTTCCAAGGAAGATTGCATGATTGTTTCTATCACTTGTATGTTTGTTTGTTTCCTTTAACTCTTATGCTTGCTACCAAGCCTTGCTAGCCAAAATCTGTACTGGGAGGGAATGCTTCTCGTGCATCCAAACGTTGAACTAAAACCTATGCCATCTGTATCCACCATATCTACGTATTGGCATTATTGCTATTCTAAGTAAATTCTCGAGTTTTATCTATCTTCCAAATTAAAAAAAAATTGTTATGTGAAAATTAGTTAGTAAAGCTCTCACGAACTTGATGGCACACTTTATTTTTTTTGCACTTAATAAATTTGAACCATTGTGCCAACTATGTTGCTTATATGCTTACAAGTTATAAGTTGGGAGTTAGCAGAACCATGCTATCATGGCGAATGCTTTAAACACTTGTAAATATTTATCCAGTTGATATCATGATCTTTTGTTTATGAATGTCGGTGGTGTGAAATAAAAGGAGAGCTTGTAAGTCCATGGAGTATTATATATGTGTTAGAGAAACGTCTGGGCGGCTAGCCTAAGCCATGCCTAATCATGGTGGAAACTTGCAGCATAACCATAGTGAGCAATCTATGAAGCATCTTTAAAAAAAAGACAAAAAGAGAAGGACCATACTCATGGTAAATAAGAAGATCACTGAGATGCTCATCATTTGTTGCCTTGTAATTTTGATATGAGATAGCTCATGTATCATGGCAAGGGGTACCCCGTTGGCGGTTCTCTATGATACACATATACTTACAATGACATGAACTTGCTTGTGACTAAAGTTGAGTAGCATGAGGAATGGCCCTCGTACTCAAGGGACATGAGATTTTTAACATATGATTTGTCAAGCATATACTTTATATTTGTCTCACTTTAACCTTAACCACTTCAAGGTGCTTATGATAGGGGTAATGAGAGCTCAAAGCTAATAAGTGCCATAAGTTTTGGAAGCTCTTTATGAAACTTGAAATCCCTTATTCCCTCTGTGAAGGGCCTATCTTTTACTTTTAAGTTGAGTCAGTAAACTTATTCCTTTCTATCTCAAGCAAGCATTTGACTTGTTGTGATTCAATCATCCATATGTTGATTTATTCAATCTTGTTTCTTATGTTCCTTGTTTTGCACAATGCTCTTATCTGAGTGAATATAACTTTGAAAGCTATATTTGTAGGTGAAAATACCATTATGCTTGAGCAAGAGACTCATGCATTATAAATTCCATTATAAAATCTTTGCTCAAAACTAAGCATGATGTGTTAATTGTTCTCTGACCAAGAACAAAGTTTGCCATCACCAATTATGATTTTCTTTGTGCATCTTTATTGTGACTCCCATACTCATTGCAAGTTGAGTTATATAAGAGTGAGTTGTTTTCTATTATGATTTGTGTATTGATAATTGTGATGCTTCTTGTCCGTATTCTCTTTATCGACACTTCACTCCATAAATTTGTGGTCATATTTACTGAGTTCAGTTTTCGCTTGGGGACAAGCGAGGTCTAAGCTCGGGGGGGGGGGGGTTGCTACATCCATTTCGCATCAATATTTTATATCATAATTTACTGTTATTCATTAATATATTTCATATTAAGAGATGATACTTATGTTATTTCATCTATTTTGCATGTTTGATGATTCTTGGAGGATGAACCACCGGAGTCAGGATTCTGATGGAAAAAGTGTTGTCCATATGCAATATTTTAGAAGATCAGAAAATCCCAGAAAATATACATAAATTCCTATTTTTCCAGAAGACGAAGATAGTCAGAAGGAGAAGTGGAGATGGGCCACAGGGGGCCCACACCACCCCTGGCGCGGGTCCCCCTGGGCCATGCCCCCAGGTGGTGTGGCCACCCTGGCCCACCTCTGGCATCGCCCTTTTGCGTATTTATTCCTCCCGAAAACCTAAGACTCGGGGAGCGACCACATAAATATTCCGCCGCCTCTGTGGGGCGGAAACTACAGCGAGAGAAAGAGCTCTTCGGTAGGCAGAAATCTGCAGGAGAAATTCCTTCCCGGAGAGGGGAGATCGTCGCCATCAACACTGTCATCAAGCTAGACTTCATCGGGATCATCATCCTCACCATCATCTCCACCAGCACCAGCACCACCACGCCGTACCGTTGTAACAATCGGGTTGAATCTTGCATAGTTCTTAGGGGAACTTTCTCGGTGTTGATTACTTGTTGTAGTTGATGCTATTGAGTGGAACCATTGAATTATTGTTCAGGTTCAGATTGTTACTTAACATTATTTCATCTCTGATCTTGATCCATATGATGTCTCGTGAGTAGTTCGTTTAGTTCTTGAGGACATGAGAGAAGTCATATTGTTAGTAGTGGAATCATGTTGAGTAATATTTAATGGTTTGATATTTAAGTTGTGATGCTATTCTTCTAGTGGTGTCATGTGAACGTCGACTACATGATGCTTCACCTTTATGGGCCTAGGGGAATGCATTGTGTATTTGGCTACTAATTGTGGGGTTGCCGGAGTGACAGAAACCTAAACCCCTGTTAGGAAACCATTGCACAAGGGAGTGTAGGATCTCAGAGTTTAATGCTATGGTTAGGTTTCTATCTTATTTACTTTCTTGTAGTTGTGGATGCTTGTAATGGGTATAATCACAAGTATGTATTAGTCCAAGTAAGGTCAGTGCATTAGCATAGGTTCACCCACACAACACTTGCCCAACCAAAGAAGATTAATCAACTAGATGAAGCGAAAGCACTTGATAATATTCCCATGTGTCCTCGAGAAACGTTTGGTCCTCCTAAGTAATACAACCGGCTCGTCCTTTGCTGAAGAAAGGATTGGGCTACTTGCTGCAATTATTATTATTATCTTTTATTTACTCGCACTTTATTTATCTGCATTATCAAATAATCCTAAAAATCCGTTTGCTAGTATTTACAGTGAATCCTTGATCCAAACCACTTGTCAACACCTTCTGATCCTCGTTGGGTTCGACACTCTTATTTATCAAAAGTACTACGATATACCCCCTATACTTGTGGGTCATCAGTCTCGCCTAATGACAAAGGCGAATGGGTTGAATAACTACAACCTCCCCAATATGTTGGTGTGGATCCTCCCGTAAGCTCACAAGAGTTACTACCATCCTCAATATAAGCTGGCTGGTAGGGCCAGAGGCCTATGAAGAGCTAACCATTTTTCTCACAAGAGTTCTTATCACCCTCATTATAAAGTAAGAAAACCTCCATGTATGTGACCTTTTATTCATCATCAATTTGTCATTATTCAAAATTGCATTATAGCGTCGCTTGAGACAGGAAGAGAGGGAGATTCTTTGTTCCCATGAGACTAGCATACGTAAAACTTCATCTAGTAACCTTGGTTTGTGAATCTTCATAAGGCATAAGCGGATAGTTCAGTATAAGTACATGACTCGAGTATTTGTACAAACAAATCGTAAAAGGCGATATAGTGGATTTCAAAGATAGACAAGTTCAGTTAGCATCACACAAACAACATAAATGAAATATGTTACACCAATGCCATCTTCATACTAGCTGGGACCGCTTCGTCGTTGTTTTTAAAAATATTATTGCAACTTCATCACGTGGCTTTGGTCTCGTGGATGACGACGGGATACGAAGAACATCCTAGTTGTATGATAAGATACAGAAAAAATATGTAGATTATTCTAATAAGCTACACATACTATACAAGTTTAAATATGGATTTTATAAATACTTAACTAGACCATCATGCCCTTTATTTTTTCCAACCGGGCTAACCCCTTTCCATTAATTGCTTAATGGAAATACAAAGTCTGCTACAAAGATGAGAAGGGAAAGAAAGGGAAAGCGAGTTGGGGCACTAGTAGGAAACTTGCTGGAGCTGCTCGATCTCGAAACAACTCCTACATGGCGAAAACCTACTACCACCAAAACTCAAAAAACTAAACCTATAGATACCAATAGTTCCACAACCAACATCCAAATATTCAACAACAAGAGAACATCCAACAAGATGGCTACACCAAGCAGATATAAACCACTTCCAGACAGGGGAGCACAAGCACCACAAGACAACATCACCAACACCACAGAGTCAAAAGCTTCAGTCACTGATTCTCAGCATCTCATCGGACCTCCACCTAGATACTTTCGCCACCTCAGTAGCGAGTTTCACCATCTTCTTAGTATGGGTGATCATCAGGTCTCTATCACCGCCTTTCCACAGACCTGCCCAATATAAAAAAACAAACAAATAATAAACACTGCCTCGATAGGAGACTGCAATATATACCCATCAAAAATAACCTTGTTCCTGAGAGTCCAAATTTCTCTACAAACAGCAGAAATCCCAATCAAATAAAACTCCCCTAGGCAAAAAAACGATACAACCACAACAAAGCTTGCCAATAATTTCTAGGACAAGTTGACGTGCCAAAGAGCTTGCCCACCCCCTTGACAATTCTAGCAACAGGACATGTGAAAAACAAGTGATTCACAGTCTCCACTTGGTTACAAACCGAGCACATGGGGTTCCCAGGACAATTTCTTCTACGCATATTAACCCTGGTAGGAATAGCATTCCTGAGCATTTGCTAAATAAAGATTTGTATTTTCAAGGGTAATCTCGCTTTCCAAAGGAGTTTGTTATTGGCCCCAACCAGGTTTATCTCCAAATACTCATACACAGATTTGGTGGAGAACTGTCTATTCCTAGTAAACTTCCACTCAACCAAATCAGATTCCCCACATAAGTGGATATGTTGAGCTTTCAACAAAATAGAGTCCCGTTGCAGTCGAAGCTCCCCATGAATCCTTCTCCAAAAAGGAATAGAGAAACCATGTTCCACCACTTTTCCAACAATGCACTCCTGATCTTGGCACACACTAAAGATTTCAGGAAACTGGTTACTTAAAGGCCTCCCGGGTCCCAGGTATCCTTCCAGAACCGAACCAAATTACCACTTTTAAGGACAAGCCCCCTCCTAGCCAAATAAGTATCCTTGACCTGAAGTAGAGATTTCCAACAAGGAGAATCTTTAAATCTAGGAGCCACATTGTAGATGGTTTTATTTCTCAGATATCTAACTTTTACAATTCTTTGCCAAAGTACATCTCGTTTCTCTAATTTCCACCACCATTTGACCAACAAGCTAATGTTTTTTCCTCAAATCTTTGATGCCCAAACACCCTTATTCTTAGATCTACAAAATTTATCCCATTTCACCATGCAATAACTCTTTTTGTCCTTTTTCTTTTGCCAAAAGAACGTCTTAAAAAGTTTATTTACTATCTCAATAAAGCTCTTACGAAGTAGGAACATAGACATGTGATAGTACAAGATAGTGGCTAGAGAGGAATCAATCAAAAAAAATTCCACCAGAAGACATTGAATCCCAGGCATCTAATTTTTTGGCCAGCTTAGCATCGATGAAATCCCAATCAACATTTTTAAGGGCAGAGCATATATAGGCACACCCAAATATTTTATAGGCAAAGTTCCCACTTGACAGCCAATTTTTTGGAATAGAACTCATCTAGATCATTATCACCACCCATAGTGTAGATTTCACTCTTCTCAAAATTAATCTTCAAGCCATACATTAACTCAAAAATATAGAGGAGGAGTTTAAGGTTCACAGCTTTATCAGGATTATGTGAAATGCAAAGCATAGTATCATCATCATATTGTAAGATAGCAACCCCTTTATCAATCAAATCAGGAGCAAACCCCTCAAACAAATCATTAGATTGTGCTTTTAAAACCATTTTTGTCAAGCACTTAGCAGCTAGATTAAACAAAGTAGGGGACAGAGGATCACCTTGCCTCACACCTTTAGCACTAGTAAAAAAGGACCCATATCATTATTAATTTTCACACTCATAGTTCCTTCCAATAAAGCCTTTTTAACCCAGGAGTAGAACATACCATTAAAACCCCTAATATATAGGCATTCCAACAAAAAATCCCAATAGACTTTATCATAAGCTTTTTCAAAATCAATTTTAACCGTTACCCCACATTTTTTGTTAACATGTGCATAATTGAGCAGTTCATGAAGGGACAAAACACCATCCATAATATTCCTATTCTTAATGAAAGCATTCTGTTGGATGCTGAACAATTTGCAAGCGTAAGGTTCCAGTCTAATAGTTAGAACTTTAGTAATCAGCTTATAAATGCACCTCAACAAACAAATAGGCCTAAACAGCACCCACCACTTTAGGAAGTAAGTTAATCACACCATAATTCAACCTTTTCAAATCCAAAGTCCCCAAGTAAAACAATGAAAAATATACATGATTTCAGGTTTAACCAAAGTTCAGCAATGCGGATAAAACTCAATGGAAATATTATCACGTCCAGGAGCCCTATTGACATCCATAGAAAACAAAGCCTCCTCTACTTTAACAGAAAAGGGTGCAGTCAACACAGCATTCTCTTCTTCGCTATTAGTCTCTCCCAAGCTCCACAAGTCCCTGGACAAATGAAACATGTTCCCAGGAGCAGGACCAAAAAGGTTTTTGTAGTACTCGGTGGCATGTTTTAAAATTTCATCACTGCCTTTAATCAACACATTACCATCTTTCAAAGAATGAATGGTGTTTTTCCTTTTTCTCCCATTAGCAACCCTATGGAAATAAGCCGAGTTGTTATCCCCTTTTTAAAGCCACCTCTCATTAGATCTTTGAAGAAAAAAACTCCTCATCAGCACAAATCTCATGCAACTCAAACAAAATATTAGTCTTCCTAATAAATTCATCAGGGGATAAAGGAGACACCTCCTCAACCTTCTCAAGATTATCAAGCTCCTCTTCTAATTCTTTTTTGCTTTTCCTCATATGTCCAAATAAGCTAGATACCCAACCTTTAAAATGTTTCTTAAACCTTTTCAACTTGACATTCAAGATGTCAATAGGATCTACACTATTAACAGGCTTCTTCAAAATTTCACCCACTTTATCCAGGAAATCATCATTCTTAAGCCAAGCCACATCAAATCTGAATTCTCTATTTCTAGGAGTCACACTATTACAGCCTCCAGTCATGAGTAGTAGAGGACTATGATCAGATAAACCAGACACCAATTTTCTAACTTGCACCAGAGGAAACATATCCTCCCAGTCAGCAGAGATAAGAACCCTATCCATTTTTCCAATAGAGGATATCTTTGCTTGTTAGACCAAGTATAAGTACCACCATGCATATGAATATCTCTAACCCCAAGCACATGAATGACAGAATTAAACACATCAGTAAAGCGAGATAAAGAAGTCTTCCTATTTTTTTCCCCAACATGCCTCAAAATATTAAAATCTCCTCCAATAATGTAAGGGGAATCAAGAGCAGTGCAAAAAAAAAAAGAAATCTCAGCAAGGAAATTATCCCTAAACTCATCATGAGCAGGACCATAAACCACCAACAAAGACCACTTGCATTTTTTAACATTGTCCTAGAGATCAAATCTCAAGATAAACTCCCCCATCTTAAAACTCAAAACCCCCAAGGTATCCTGTCTCACACCACACAAGATCCCACCAGACTTACCAACAGAGGGAATCCATTCCCAAAAGAAAAGACCACCAGGATCAATTTTCCTAAAAAAGCTATTAGAATATTTCTTCTTCATAGTTTCTTGAAACGCAAGGAAATCAAGAGCATGATCAATAATAAGCTCATTTAAACAAGCAGACATACCTTTCTTATCACCCCCCTTAAATTCCAAAAGACCCCTTTCATTTATATCTATCAGGTCTTTTTCTTTGCCTGATATTCCTACCAGGATGATGGGTAGAAATATCAGTTTTATTAACTTCTAGTCAAAGGCCTATGACTCGCCACTTTTTTCTTTCTTCCAACTTTTCTACTTTTTTGAGATTCCACAATAGTAAAATCACCACCCTCCTCATCCTGAGGCATCCACTCAAGATCTAAGGGAGTTTTAGCACCACTAACATCCTCAATGAGAAGATTATCAAGTTTTTTTTTATCAACTAAACAATTTCTAGAAACCTCGAGCTCTCTGATAAGATCAACAAAATCAAAATTATCATTAGGAATATCAACACCCATTAAAGAATCCCTAAGCATGATTTGCTGATCAGATAAAACGTCAAAAGCATTAGCATGAACATGGGGAGAATAAGTACCTTGTAAATCCCTCTTCTTGCAGAGATTAGTAGCTTTCTTCAGGATAGATTCATTAGCTACAGATGTCGCCCTTTAACTAAATATCCCAGGGAATTCCACCTCCATATCCTGACCAGCAAAGGATCCCTCATCCATCCTAGAAGAACTGTTAGGAGATTGGAAAATATATGCGTGAGGATCAGTATCATCTGCCAAAGCTTTGCTTTAAATTTCCACCACACGAGGTAAAGGAGGCCACATTTCTTTGCTCAGAGACTGGCAGTAAGGGGCCATCACAAAAGAATTCACTCTAGGATGCAGATCAAGAAAACCCAACTCTCTGCTCACATTAGGGGTACTAGGAGGGATCACACATGAGTTCCATGCAGATTTATGTAGCACCATAGACTTCTCAGCATTCTGTAACTCCACAGCATTATCCACTTTAGAAATGTTTTCTCCAATTTTCTCACCCTCATCATCACAATTATCATTGATAATGCCCTCAGTTTTGTTCATGAGCCCATCTTTGCTTTTTCCCAAATTTCTTTATTGGATGATCTGGTCAATGAGTAAACCCTGATCATCCTCACTTTCTTCCTCGGAGTCATGTTCCTGCACTATCTCCAAACCAGGAGCATAAGATTTTCCATCATGCCCTTCATTATGAAGGGGTTAGGCTTAATCTCCATCATTAATATGTTTAGGGTTTATACCAAAGCAGAAGTGAATAAATATTTAGTCGGACATCGCATAAACCAATAGCACATACATGTTCATAGAATTCGGCTACCGGTGCGGTTCAGGCCTCACCTCGTCTGAGACGTCGCAGCCAGCCATGCCATCCCCATCTCCGGCGAGGTTGGCCGCGTGTTTTTTCTTCGTCCTCGGCCAGTGCATGAACGAGAACTTGGATCGGCTCACTAGCATCGATACGAAGAGGGAAGAGGCGTCGGGACGATAAGCTGCACGTGAAGCGTTAAATCGGAAATTGCCATGGCATTGCCATGTTCAGAAAAAAAGATCGTCCTCTGTAACTTTTTTAGATAAATCGTCCACCGTAACTATACCTAGGCATGGGCAGTGTCGGGGATATACCCCCGAGTACCCCAGAGCTGGTGTATTAAGTGATTAAATAAAGCTTTGAGTTATTAGAGATGAAGAATATAAATAGAATAAAGAAAAGGATAAGGAAAAACGGACCAGGGGCGAATAACGAGTGATTCGGCCCGGTCTTCATCATGCTGGACCGAACTAACACAAGGCAGGCCGAATTATCCTAACTAAAACCGAATAAAGCTCGCTGGGCCACAAGAGTTCCCGGGTGGGCCGAATTAACCTATCTTGGCCCACCGCAGGCCAACTCCTCACCAACTTCTTCCTACTGTGTCGGCCGAGTGCTCTCACCGGCGTGCCAACGATCCACACCTGCCGTCGCTCAGTCCCGTGCGCCTCGGCAGTCCCACCTCAGCGCCAGGATCCCGCCATCAGCCCGTCTGCCGCTTCAGCCGGATGGGCCCGCTTCCACTCCGTCCGGACAGACCCACCACAGGCTTCCTCAAAAGAGAGGCTCCCTTCCCCGGATGGGCCGACGAGGGATATGTCGGCCCACCACGGGCTGCAGCCATAGCAGGACACTGCACCTCGGCTGGGCTCACCTCAGCCTGGGCCGAATGATGGTCAACTCGGCCTGGCCGACCCCGATGGTGTGGCTGAGGGAAGGAACGACTCGGCTGGGTCTCTTTCGGCCCAGGCCGAGTCAGCTGTGATGAAGGCCGGATTTCCACATGGCTCAGGGCGAATGGGCCGAGTTATAAAGCTCCAAATACCCTCTTATTTATTCCAGAAAGCAGTCTCAACAATTACGTCAGCATACGATCAAGTAAAGTCAAGATCTTCGTGTCAGGAGCCAGTCTTGGGACCCATCGCTCAGATTAGCACATGGGCACAGGGAATATGCCCTTGGCATCAAGAAGATGCTACGGAATATTCCATGGCATCTCCAAAGATGCCAAGGCATATGCTGAGCATATGAGAAGATACCGGGAATATGCTACGTAGATGCCAAACGTATGGAACAAGCCTTTTCCCCTGGGCTTCTCTTTATAAGGAGCACCAGGGGGATCGTTCACAGGAGAGGCCCCGAAGGGCTCCTCCCCTCTCTGCTCACTAGGAGCTCTCCTTCTTCCTCTTCCTCCACTCTCACAGAGAGATTAGATAGGAGCATAGGGGAAACAGCTCAAGGAGCATGATTGTAGCCACAAGTATGGCAAGATTCTAAGGGATTAGATGTATAGAATGAGGTGTTATCTCCACTTGAGAGATTCAATCCAATATACCCTGTATCTCTCTTTGTTCATACGAGTGCGGTCTTCACTGCATCATCCCTCCCCGGATTCCTCCACGTCCATCGGCCTCAATTTTAGCCTACCCATGGCATATGCCGTGATACCACCACGACATTTGACGCCCACCGTGGGGCCTCTTAGTGGCGTTGGTTGGGTTTCCATCCGGACGGGAGCATCTTCATCAACCTCTTCCTCATAAAGCTCTTTCAGTTCCTCCGAGCAAACAGAGAGCAGAGAGGTAAGCACAGAGGCACTCCAAGTCTGACTCATCAAAGCAGGTAAGACTCAGCAAGTAGGACTCAAGCACTACTCCAAGCTTACTGTAAGTACCAAGTAACTCAGCAGGGCAGGTAAGGCATAGAAAGACTCACCCAAACACCTCTCCAAGTATGCTGTAAGTGCCAGATAACTCAGCCACCTACACTCAATCCTTCACCCCGGGGAGAAAATAGCTTAACCCGGGGACTAGCTAACTTGTCTGAAGAATCACCTTTGGATAAAGAGAACGTCTTATGTTAATTTAGATCTTTTGAGCCAGCTTATCTATAACTCGGCCATAAGTCGAATCACCTTATTTATGATTCAGGTAGATTTTGAGTCAGTTTATTTATGTTTAAAATTGACCTGTAACTCAGCTCACCAGCCATCTTATTGATGATTCGGACAGAGTTTGAGTCACCTTATTTATAACTCAGACAGAGTTTGAGTCAGCTTATTTGTAATTCATATAGAGTTTGAGTCAGTTTATTTATGCTTTAGATTATCTTTTAACTCAGCTCACCAGCCAGCTTATTGATGATTTGGACAGAGTTTGAGTCACCTTATTTATAACTCAGACAGAGTTTGAGTCAGCTTATTTGTAATTCATATAGAGTTTGAGTCAGTTTATTTATGCTTTAGATTATCTTTTAACTCAGCTCACTAGTCAGCTTATTGATGATTCAAGTAGATTTTGAGTCAGTTTATTTATGCTTCGAATTAACCTTTAACTCAGCTCAGTAGATTGTCTCTGATTCGGACTAACATTTGATTCAGCTTGCCAGGGTATATTATAATTCGGATTGGTATTCAGACTCGGCGTACTAATCATATCTCTGATTCGGGCCGGAGCTTTATTCAGTTCGCCAGATTGCCAGGTTATGTTATGACTCGGATTGATATTTCACCATCTTGCCAGCTTATCCCATATCTCGGATAACTATTGGCCAGCTTATCATATCTCGAATCTATATCTCATATCTACATCTCGAATCAGATCTCTCAGCAGTTAGCCCTATTATCGTATCTCAAAACTTAATCTCAGATCCATATCAAAGGCAAATTATCGTCGTCACGCCAAATCAAGTTATATCATGGCAAACAGATGACTCGGATTTGAGTCATATAACTCGGATTTGGGATGAATTAACTCGGATTTGAGTCATATAACTCGGATTTGAGTCAGATCACTCAGACTTAAGACATAAAGTCAATTTTGAGTAAAGTAACTCGGATTTGGGATGAGTTAACTCGGATTTGAGTTATATAACTCGGATTTGAGTCAGATCACTCAGACTTAAGACATAAAGTCAATTTTGAGTAAAGTAACTCGGACTTGGGATGAGTTAACTCAGATTTGAGTCATATAACTCGGATTTGAGTCAGATGACTCAGACTTCAGACATAAAGTCAATTTTGAGTAAAGTAACTCGGATTTGGGATGAGTTAACTCGGATTTGAGTCATATGACTCGAATTTGAGTCAAATGACTCGGACTTCATACATAAAGTCGATTTTGAGTAAAGTAACTCGGATTTGGGATGAGTTAACTCGGATTTGAGTCATATAACTCGGATTTGAGTCAGATGACTCAGACTTAAGACATAAAGTCAATTTTGAGTAAAGTAACTCAGATTTTAAATGAGATAACTCGGATTTGAATCATATACCTCGGATTTGAGTGAGAGGACTCAGACTTAAGACATAAAGTCAATTTTGAGTAAAGTAACTCGGATTTGGAATCAGATGACTCGGGAAGTAACTTACCCAAAGAGGTTAAAAGAGTAGTGCCCGATAAGGCCAGAGCTCATAACTTACCCAAAGAGGTTAAAAGAGTAGTGCCCAATAAGGCCAGAACTCGTAACTTACCCAAATAGGTTAAAAGAGCAGTGCCCAATAAGGCCAGAGCTCATAACTTACCCAAAGGGGTTAAAAGAGCAATGCCCAATAAGGCCAGAGCTCATAACTTACCCAAAGGGGTTAAAAGAGCAGTGCCCAATAAGGCCAGAGCTCATAACTTATCCAAACGGATTAAAAGAGCAGTGCCCGGTAAGGCCAGAGCTCGTAACTTACCCAAACGGGTTAAAAGAGCAGTGCCTGATAAGGCCAGAGCTCATAACTTACCCAAAGAGGTTAAAAGAGCAGTGCCCAATAAAGCCAGAGCTCATAACTTACCTAAAGGGGTTAAAAGAGCAGTGCCCAATAAGGCCAGAGCTCATAACTTACCCAAAGGGGTTAAAAGAGCAATTCCCAATAAGGTCAGAGCTCATAACTTACCCAAAGGGGTTAAAAGAGCAGTGCCCAATAAGGCCAGAGCTCATAACTTACCCAAACGGGTTAAAAGAGCAGTGCCCGATAGGGCCAGAGCTCGTAACTTACCCAAACGGGATAAAAGAGCAGTGCCCAATAAGGCCAGAGCTCATAACTTACCCAAATGGGTTAAAAAAGGCAGTGCCCAATAAGGCCAGAACTCATAACTTGCCCAAAGAGGTTAAAGGGGTTAAAAGAGCAGTGCCCAATAAGGCCAGAGCTCATAACTTACCCAAACGGGTTAAAAGCGATGCCCAAGGGCCAGGAGTCAACTTACCCAAACGGGATAAAAGAGCAGTGCCCAATAAGGCCAGAGCTCATAACTTACCCAAATGGGTTAAAAAAGTCAGTGCCCAATAAGGCCAGAACTCATAACTTGCCCAAAGAGGTTAAAAGACCAGTGCCAAAATTGGCCAAAGTCATAAACTTACACGAACGGGTTAAAAGAGCAAAGTCCATAAAGGCAAGATGTCATAAACTCACCCAAATGGGTTATGGGACCAAAAGTTACGTGATAAGGAAAATATATGTCACATAATAACTCTAGAAATATTTTATAAAGCCTATGCACGACTCTACGAGTCCCACATAGCCTCGGGGACTAATGTCAGGGATATACCCCCGGGTACCCCAGAGCTGGTGTATTAAGTGATTAAATAAAGCTTTGAGTTATTAGAGATGAAGAATATAAATAGAATAAAGAAAAGGATAAGGAAAAACGGACCAGGGGCGAATAACGAGTGATTCGGCCCGGTCTTCATCATGCTGGACCGAACTAACACAAGGCAGGCCGAATTATCCTAACTAAAACCGAATAAAGCTCGCTGGGCCACAAGAGTTCCCGGGTGGGCCGAATTAACCTATCTCGGCCCACCGCGGGCCACCTCCTCACCAACTTCTTCCTGCAGGTCGACGCTCCAGTGCTCTCACCGAGCGTCGCCAACGATCTTGCACATCGTCCGCTCCCGCCAGGGTCCCGTGCGCCTCGGCAGTCCCACCTCAGCGCCAGGATCCCGCCATCAGCCCGTCTGCCGCTTCAGCCGGATGGGCCCGCTTCCACTCCGTCCGGACAAGACCCACCACGGGCTTCCTCAAAAGAGAGGCTCCCTTCCCCGGATGGGCCGACGAGGGATATGTCGGCCCACCACGGGCTGTAGCCATAGCAGGACACTGCACCTCGGTGGCTCACCTCGGCTGGGCGAATGATGGTCAACTCGGCTGGCAAACCCGATGGTGTGGTGAGGAAGACGACTCATTGGCCTCTTTGCCCGGTAGAGTCAGCTATGATGAAGGCCGGATTTCCACATGGCTCAGGGCGAATGGGCCGAGTTATAAAGCTCCAGATACCCTCTTATTTATTCCAGAAAGCAGTCTCAACAACTACGTCAGCATACGATCAAGTAAAGTCAAGATCTTCGTGTCAGGAGCCAGTCTTGGGACCCATCGCTCAGATTAGCACATGGACACAGGGAATATGCCCTTGGCATCAAGAAGATGCTAAGGAATATGCCATGGCATCTCCAAAGATCCAAGGCATATGCTAAGCATCTGAGAAGATACCGGGAATATGCTACGTAGATGCCAAACGTATGGAACAAGCCTTTTCCCCTGGGCTTCCCTTTATAAGGAGCACCAGGGGGATCGTTCACAGGAGAGGCCCCGAAGGGCTCCTCCCCTCTCTGCTCACTAGGAGCTCTCCTTCTTCCTCTTCCTCCACTCTCACAGAGAGATTAGATAGGAGCATAGAGGAAACAGCTCAAGAAGCATGATTGTAGCCACAAGTATGACAAGATTTTAAGGGATTAGATTTATAGAATGAGGTGTTATCTCTACTTGAGAGCTTCAATCCAATATACCTTGTATCTCTCTTTGTTCATACGAGTGCGGTCTTCACTGCATCATCCCTCCCCGGATTCCTCCACGTCCATCGGCCTCAATTTTAGCCTACCCATGGCATATGCTGTGATACCACCACGACAGGCAGCCCGGTCCGATCGACCCGGCCTAAAAAAAGCCTGACGGGCTGGACCTAGGCTTCACAACTACGTCCCGAAGGATACACGGGCCGGGCTCGAGCAAGTGAAAACTGAAAAATAGGGAGAAGCCCGGGCCACGGCCCAACAGCCCGAAGAAATATATGCACCACGGACTGGGCTCAGGCTTAGTTTTGCAGGCCCGATAGCCGGGCCAGGCTCGGGCCTGGAATTTGCATGGACTGACTTTGTTAGGTCCGGCCCGAAACATGCCCAGGTATATCTGTAACTTAACTGTCCCTGAAACTGTTACGAGGCCATGACATCCTGTTCGGCCTCGTCATAACTCATATGATGGGCTGTCCGGCTTGTGCCACATGGTAGACGAAGTCCCTTTTTTTCCCCTCTGACTGAAAACTCCCACGGGTCGCCGTTCCCTCGAGGTCAACAGCCATGGAGTCCGAGCTAGGATTACCGCCGCCGGCGAAGCGCCCTCCATCGGCACCCACCACCATTACTGATATCGGCGAAGACCTCCTTTGCGAGATCTTCCTTCTCCTCCCGTCCCTCCCGAGCCTCGTCCGCGCCGCCCTCGCGTGCCACACCTTCCTCCACGCCGTCCGGTCGTCGCCCGCCTTCCGCCGCCGCTTCCAGGCGCTCCACCGACCCCAAATCCTAGGATTCTCCATCGAACCCAGCCGCACCGCTTTACCAACCTTCGCCCCCCTCCGCAGCGGCTCCGACCTGGATCTTGCCGCTGCCGTCCGCGGCTCTGATTTCTTCCTCACCCGCCTCCCAGAGGACAGCGCCGATTCTGACTCTGGGTGGGAGATGCAGAGCTGCCACGGAGGCTACGTCGTCCTCATCAACCTCACCACCGATCAGATCGCTGCCTACAGACCCCTAACACATGAATTCGATATCTTCCCCCTGCCACCCGAGGAGGCCGCTGTCTCCCCATTCTTTGACTTCCACATTGTCATTTCCGAAGAGGGTCAGCCGGACTTCCGTATGGTCTTTGTCCAACGCCTGAGCATGTCACAGCTCCGCGTATCTGTCTTCTCATCGGCCACTAGGGAGTGGAAGGTTTTGCCATGGGTGGAGGCCCCGACGCCACCACAACCAGAGGATGATGGAGCTCCACCCACGCTGCCGCAACCTGAGGATGATGCAGACGGAATGCTCACGTTTTACCCTGGTATGCAGGTGAATGGATCTGTTTACTGGAAACACACGACTCAAGCCTATGTACTCGTTCTCAACACCGAGACGCTGCAATTCTCTAGAGTGGATTTGCCGGCGTTTTTGAGAGAGATAGACTCTATGTTATTTAGGCTTGGTCAAACCAGGGATGGGAACCTCTGTATGGTTGGCGCAGATGACTCCGATGCAGAGACAGGAGCACTTGTTGTTTGGTTTTGGAGAGCCGATGGTGATGGTGTTGAGAAATGGATGTTGGAAGATATTTTTCCACTGGATACATTTATCAATGTCTCACATGGTAACGGCACAGTGCAGGTTGAGGCAGTCATCAATGGCTTTGTGTACCTATCTACTAAGTATGTTGATGAACCTGAGTCCCTCCTATCCCTCTGCCTGGAAACAGGAAAGCTCAACATGCTTTTTGATTATACATATACAAGCCCTGCTCATCCCTACATCATGGCGTGGCCTCATTCTTTGGTAGTATGCAACAAGGTGAGCCTGCGCTTGAAGATTCTGATAAAGTTTCTCCGGACTTTCTAGGTCCTTACATTATGTTAACTTGTCAGCATTGTATTATTGCATATTTTTTTACTGCAGCATTGGCTTAATTAAGATATAATAAACTGATTTCGTAACTAATAGAGTGAAAGTTCAAGAGTTTAATTTCACAATGTTAGTATCAGCATGCAATATTTTTAGCATGCCATTTGTGCAGATTTTATGATAGCGCAAGGATATAAAATGCATGTCGTGCTGCTTGTTCGTCGTTTGTGCATATTTTATGATAGCACAAGGATATAAAGGGCTGCATTGGAAATATTTGAGACTGGTAATTTCTATTTTCTAAAATATTGTCTAAACAATACTTTGTAATGCTAACCACTATGAGATGGCATTGTTGTAACAAATCTTATTTCATTTTTACTGCTTGTGTGGATGCTAAACTAGTCTATCATTGTAATCTTTAGCTGTGCACATTTTTTCTATACAAATACCTTAATCCTTTTCTCACACCAAAATATTCTTTTATGTCCCAGGAGGATTCACAAACCAAGGTTACTGGAGATAGTGTTGCTGATGTTGGTCATTTGGGCACAAAACAAAGTCCCTATCTTCTTGATGTTGAAAACTCTCGTGCAAACAAAGCCACTGCTTAAGATTCACAACAGCCTCTAGCGACTGTGTACCGAGGATAAGTGCCGACTTCCATATCTAGTGGGAAAATGCTGAAAATGAGTTGATGAGAAGTGCGCGAGAGGAGGTTTCTGAGATCTAGCCTATAGACTCTTCTTTGCTTCTTTAACTAGCCTCTTTGGATTGATCATGGTGTATTTTTTCTCATGAGATGAGCTACTTGTTTGAATGTTTTGGTACTTAAGAACTAGTAAGATCTACTTAATACTGTTGCTTCGTTGAGTCTGCTTGCAAACCTTATTAACTAGTAATATAGTACTGCTGAAAACATTGAGCATGCAAGCACAAGTTCCCAAACTGTGCACGGCAGATTGTTGTCTCCCTTTATAAATTTAGCCTACTGATGTAGGTAACCTGAGACCATAGCCTTGATATATTTTTTGGGCAATCAACCTATTGATGCAGAGATACATGGGAGTTGGTATGAAAATGGCTATTCATTTATCCCAACTACTCACAGTTTTGGTTGCCCCAATAGATCTGACAGTTCTTTTGTTCATCAGTTGCTATTTTTCAGGGTACATATATGACATTGGTACTGTGAGGCATGATCAAAGTTCTTAATCACTTCTACGTCAACTGGTCATCGCTTTGATCTCAAGATTCTGTCTTTTAGTATTTTATATTTTCTTGCTTTGGTAACTGTTTAAGTGCCGTATCTGATCTGCTTTTGATTGCTTCGAGCCTTTGATTTCCAATACTTACCTTTTGAGGCCTGCAGTCCAGTCTTTTTCTCCATTTTTCTTCTTGGTGGATCATTAGTCATTCTGTTCATGTTGATGCCTTCCATTCAGACAATGTTTTCTTGATGCACTCAAACTTCAGTGGTAAGTTTATTTTCTTAGCTGATAGACATTACTTATTATATACAGTATTATTTCAGTCAAGAAAGCTGGTACTCTGTGATGCCTGAAGCAAGCGCATTGTCATGTTGTGTGATTCTCCTTGAACTTATGAGTGAACCAAAACTGCATTGTGAGCTATCCAGTACCATTGCCACTACGGTCGTCTCCCTCTGCTCCGACTCAAGTCCTCCGTGTTGTGATATTCTCCTTCGGCTGCAACGCTTGGATTATGGATGATTAGGTTAAGGAGTATATAATCTGATTATCATTATGACATTATACTGAACTTGTCAAATTCCCGTAAAATGTTATTTAACTCGTGTCGATGAAAGTTGAGAGAGATTGCTTGGCTTCGAATGGACTAGGACGGCCATAGCGCTGGAAGGCGTGCACTGGGCCTGAAGCTGCCTCTGTACATGGCCGGTGACATCCAGGCCTCCAGTCCGCATGAACCGCGGTGGATGAAGCCCGGCCAAATCTTTGTGAACTGCTTCTCTACTTATAATTTTTTCTAAAGAGATATATATTTTTCTCTCGCGTGTATTTTTCTCTTGGAAGAATCACCAAAAGCTCGTCACCGACACCTTTCATCACCTTTGTAAATAATGAAGTGAATCACGAGTCAGTGATCGGACAAGGCTAGACCACTCCATCGTCCCCTCATCAATCACCATGCTTTACTGACACCTTTATTGGCCATCTTGGAGGGATAATTTCTGGCTTGTCCTATCTTTAGCTCAAGCCATCATACTCTGAGCGAGATCTGCTTGCTCTTTTGATTTCAGCCATTGCAAATGTTGTGAGTTGGCCGGTGAAATTTTCTACTCGTTGCAGAGTTGGGCGTCGTGCATCCAAATAAACTGGTCATGAGGCATGTGGAAATTCATTTTCAATTGTTATGCACTCCTGTAGTACCCGTAGATTCAGCTATGTTGTCGCTTTGACACGCCATTTGTTATCACGCCCTATTTAATGATTTAGATTATAATTCAGTGGTGCTATAAAGAAAAGATGTGTAATAAACACTGCAAATGAACACTGATAATACACTTTGTACAACAGAAGCTTGGAAAATATTTCTGCAAAATATGTACTATATAAACAATAGGACATTCCTGCCAGTGAAGTGTGACCTATTCATGTGTACTGAATTACTAATCACTAAAGAGGGCTACAAATAATATGGATAATCCCACGTTCATAAGTTATCGACACATCACGCCCACATGAAAATCTCAACCTGAAAAAAACATAGTGCTGCATACACAACCCAAGGCTCATAGTTTTCTCACCAGAAAACGTAATCATACACGCAAAATGTAAATATCCATTGAGAGGGTAAATTAAACAGAAGCGCCTTAACCAAAAGAGGTTTTTCCTGCTCTTGAAATCAGCTTGGGAAGAGGGGCACACCACGACAATGGCCATGGCTGGGCCAAGCTGTTTTCACACCAGCTACCTTTATTTGTCTCCCACATCCTTGTATGCCAAAACTCCCTTCAGGAAGGCAGTCAAAGGATGATTTTGATTTTGATTCCTGAACCAAAGATAAACGAATGAAATAAATAGTAAAATATTACCTGGGTCTTTGTCTGACGTGAGCGGCGGAAGATCTTACTACTTTGGTCTTTGCCCCGATGTGAGCGGTGGATGAGAGAGCTGGAGGCCTCCTAGCCACCCCTCCTCTTCTCCCTTTTCTGTATTCAATAATCAAGTCGTTACATCTGAAAAAAAGAGAGTGAAAACTAAACTGAATAACTGCAACCTACTGAATTACTTCTACAGAAGGCCAACCAAAAGAAAGTAGCATCCCTCCGTGTACAGCATCATCTCCTGAATCTTTTTTCCCCTACTCAATGCCTCGAGGATCAACCGAAATCTGAATAATTACCACCTGAACTATAGGAGGGAGCAGAGCAAAAGGAAGAATGGCTCCTGAGGGGCGAGGTGCCACTCCGCCAACAAGGACCTAACATGTGGCACTGCACCTCCACTCATCCTATTGCAGTGACCCAACTTACAGTGCTTACCAGTCCCATGTCAGCAACTGGTCGTCAGGCGGCAGTGCGGAAGCAGCAGCAAGCGAGCATGGCTATAAGATATACTCCAACAGCCTTATCCATTTAACTGAATGGAAGTATAAACTTCTCAATACTGAATGGCACAGATTTCAGTTATTCAAGTGCACAAAATGCATTGCAACGACCAAACACGCAGTACTGACTATGAGGCCCCACGAGATTACTACCAAAGTATGAAAAAAAATACTCTAGGAGGGATTTGCGAGGTACTCCCTCTGTTTCAAATTACTCCGCGCGCACGCTTACCTAGGTGGTCTAGTATTCTCTCATTTTTCATCAAAAAATTCTTAGAATTTTTGGTATAAGTAGTACATATTTCATACTATCTATTTCAAAAATTCGCGGATTTTTTTGAATGAAAAATGAGAGAGTACTAGTTCACCTACATAAGCGCGCCGGCGGAGTAATTTGAAACAGAGGGAGTACATAAGTAACATCTGGAACATGGCACGGATTCTGTACCATAAGATGATAACTGCAACCTACCGAATTACTTCTACAGAAGGCCAACCAAAAGAAAGTAGCATACCTCTGTGTACAGCATCACCTCCTGAATCTTTTTTCCCCTACTCAATGCCTCAAGGATCAACCGAAATCTGAATAATTACCACCTGAACTATAGGAGGGAGCAGAGCACAAGGAAGAAGAGATGGCTCCTGAGGGGCGAGGATTCCCCCACCGAGGTGCCACTCCACCAACAGGGCTCTAACATGTGGCACTGCACCTCCACTCATCCGATTGCAGTTACCCAACTTACAGTGCTTACCAGTCCCATGTCAGCAACTGGTCGTCAGGCGGCAGTGCGGAAGCAGCAGCAAGCGAGCATGGCTATAAGATATACTCCAACAGCCTTATCCATTTAACTGAATGGGAGTATAGACTTCTCAATACTGAGATTTCAGTTATTCAAGTGCATAAAATGCATTGCAACGACCAAACACGCAGTACTGACTACGAGGCCCCACGAGATTACTACCAAAGTATGAAAAAAATAGGAGGGATTTGGGAGGTACATAAGTACTCCCTCCGTTCACTAATGTAAGACCTTTTAGATATTTCAAAGTGAGCTAGATACGTTCCAAAATAAGTGAACCTACACACTAAAACTGTAAAACACGTCTAGATACATGTGTTTTAGAAAAATGCTAGAATGTCTTACATTAGTGAACGGAGGGGGGTAACTTCTGGAACATGGCACGGATTTTGTACCATACGATGATAATTCACCTTGATGTCAAGGCCTGCATGGTAAAAATCATCAAATGGTGAGATACAGATTTTGAGATCTTCTCTAAATAGCAAGAAATGGAGCAACGATTAGGACCTACTTGTAAGCATCAATTACACTCATGTATCATTATTATTTTTGAGATGCACGTATCGTAATTAGATAGCAACTACAACACATGAGTATTCAGATAACGATTCAGATAGACATTTCATGACTCTGCATAGGCCTTCAATACTAACTGATCAGATAGATAACTTGTGTCTCAATCCCACCATACACCGACAAAATACTAAGATAAGTCCAGGATTGATTCCTTTTTTTAATCTGTGCACACTGGACATTATAGAAAAAAAACGAGAACATGTTCAGAACCAGGAAAAGATTCATAATAAAAAATCGAATACCAGGCCATAGAAATGAATATCAAAACTATGGTGAAAGCGAAGAATAAGCATGCCAGCTAATTCCATCAGATTGGATCTTACAACCAATCATGTAAGCGATTTAAGCCATATATTTTTAAACCGATTCAGCAAATAAGGAACAATTGGATGGTAAAAATTACCACATTAGTCACGACTTATCACTCAACCAATGCCACAACAATTCAAATAGAACACATCGGGAATTTGCATATTCTATAATCCCACGTAAGTACATTATTATTTCATGGATATATTTCAAAAAGGATGGAAATGAATATTAAGTGGACGCAAGAGAAATCAGACATGCAAATATGTATCTTTCATAGCACAAATCCCCATTCAAGCATATATATACTGCACCTTTTTTGGACTACCAACACAGCAAGGAAGAAAGAAAAATAGGAACAGCAGTACGGAAGTCTACCTACCATAGGGTGAAGCCATATATGAAAATCTGAAAGAAAAGTAGGGCGAGCAGCTCAAGCCTCAGGGTCTTGAGCAGCTCGTGGCCGCCTGCAGTCGGGGAGGAACGGACCCTGCACTCGGCACGACGCTCTTCCACATGTGAAATCATTCAGGACAGTAGGAAGAAACAACGAATCCAGTGTTAATATGATTGCTAGAAAAACTACGATTCTGAGCTACAGACTAAAAGGAGCACCAAGTATAAGTCTCCCTGAATACATATGAATCCAAAAGGTAAAATTATTAGACATGAACATAAAATCTATAAGAAGATGAACCTTGTTAATTCCTTCAAGATCTTTAATATCAGCCTGGCATCCTTGTTCTGATCATGCTTCTTGTTTACCTTCTGAAGCCTGGGGTAGCTTTGTCTTGAGTATCTTGTTCCTGCAGTAGCTTTTAGTTCTTCAAAAGATTGTTGGCTCTGTATCTTGTTCTCAGCTCCAGTTCTGCCGAGAACTGCCCGTCGTGATGAATTATAATGACCTCGTGCTGCACAGTCTACTCCATCTCCAGGAGAACTTCCTGGACAATCAAATACTGTTGCTTCCTTCTTTTTCTTCTATTGTAACTAAGGAGCCTGTAGTGTTACTCGCCTCTTCTAAAAGATTCAACTATTTATATGGACTGGATGTTCAAATGTTCTCCCGTGCAATATGCCTGGTTGCTGGCGAATACAAACAGCAGGAGAGATGAGATATAATTCCTAGCCTAGTGAAGGAAATCTAATAGTTATCATTGCCGTTGGTAATGGCAAGCAAAGCAAAACAACCAGTAGAAACATTGCTGGAAGCCCTGCAACCAGCCATCAAACATCCATGTTTTTTTTATGACAATGTAGTGAGATCGTTGAGATAGAGGCCCAGGAAGGAAAAAGTGGAGAGAATAATCCGAAATTTAATATGAATGCCAGAAGAGGCTTATAAGGTATCCGTCTTAAACTTTGAATGATAACAGACAGAAACTAAACCAGCTATGGTATATTACGACGAAGAGGCATGTGGTGAAAAAAAATCAAAACTAAACCAGCCAAAAGTGTTAAATGCCTAAAACTCACAGAAATATTTATTCTCACGTTTACATAATATTTTTACTCACTAATACATCTGTTACTGTGGATTTTTTACTCCCTGCCTTCCACTGTTACTTACAAATCATTGAACATTGCATATTTAAATTTTTCTGAAACTACTTGTTTCCGTCTATTGCATCTCTGCAAGTCAAAGTGCAGCAAAAGTTAAAGCCATTTTGTGCAACAGAAGTTTGTATCTTACGTATTCAGTGCTCATTATATGTCAAAAATGTTAATCTCATGTAACAGTTTGACCAGTGTGTGAGTTATCTGCCGTTACAGCCCAAAAGGCCTTGAAATATTTATGTACTGACAAGAAAGCAAAATCACGTGAATGGTGCGGTTCTGCAGACAAGAACACAAGAAATGCATGTTATGTGTATATTAATAAATCGTGCAGAGATTCGTACTTCAACATGTCAAGATTTTCTGAATCAGATGCTTTAGGTTCACCAAAAAGGCTTCATTCTCACGACCTCGCCACATAGGAGATTATAAATGAACATGACCACGCCATACAGGAGATTATAAATGAAGAATCTTATGGTTGAATTTATAGATCAGCATCGTATACGTAGAAACACACTTACTACTTTTCAAATGCAAAAGAAGCCACATCAACCTATTGTGAGCACAAGGTATGAAGAACACTAAGGATGAACTTTTTCTAATTAGAGCAGCCAATGGTACAGTAAGAACAGAATGTGTAAGAGAAAACAGAGAAGATGTCAAGAACATAAGACTGTTTAAGCTAAAACACGAACAGATTCAAGGGATAGGGAAGAAATGCTTGAACGAAAAGAAAAATGACTAGTATCACAGAGATGGTTAACCTATCCAGCCTTGCCCAGTTTCCTGAAACAAAGACCTGCACACACCTGATGTTGACGAAACGTTCCTGGCCCTGGCCCTCCACACATGAGAGATGGAAGCTGAAATTACAAAATAGCACAGGAAGACATAAGGCCTGAATATCTGAGGATACCTATCGGCCTGGTTGTAAATACCCAAGAGTCAGAGGCTTGTTGACCAAAGGGGCGTCCTGTCAACCGGTAACACAAGTAATACTGCCGCAATAATAAGAAGCAAAAGTAAGAGATGTAAAGCCGAAATTTTAATAAATCCTATTTGCATTTTTGGATTCACAGTTCAGTTGAGTACAATAAGATCTACTAGGACAGTTACTGTTTATATTTATTTATTGTTGTACTAGGAGATAGAGTTGGGTCAGTTCCAAACGATTTAGTTTACATAGTTCAGTTGAGCACAATAAGATTTAGTAGGATAGTTGCTGTTTATATTTATTTATTGTTGTACTAGAGATAGAGTTGGGTCGGTTCCAAACGATTTAGTTTACATGCTAGCTAATCAACTTTTGATGATTTCACAAACAAGCAACAAAACCACTAGAAGAGCACGATAATCTGATAGCCTTAGTATTCCCGCAATAACAAGCCATGAACAAATATAACCATAATCAGTTGATTAGCTCAGAACATGATGATGGATATTTTGCAAGTCAACATGAGAAAATGACAATATGTAGGTATACCACGCAAGATGCCTTAGTACAGGATACTAAAGCACAAAAAGAAACGTACCAGGTTCCCAAACTTTTGTAACAGACAAAAGGCAAAAAAATAGTTCATCTTGACCATATAAGTATTGTGCATATCAAAAACCATAAGAATATTATGCAGACCAAAGCAAACAAAAGTTGCTAGTAGTACATGGGATGTCATTACAAGAAACCAGCTCATTCTACAAAGAATAAGCAATGCGTAACTATATAAGCAGCATTACTCTTCGACTTCCTTCTTTATTTCTGCCATTAGTTCATCCTTGTAATCCTCGAAAGAGCCATCATATTTCTCCACAGTGCCATCCTCCACAACCCATATCTGGCTCTTCTGCTCATCTTCACAAACTCGAGATATCAACCGCGAGTCATGGCTAACCAAGACCACACCTCCAGTGAATTCATCCAGAGCATCAGCCAAAGCATCAATACTTTGCATGTCCAAGTGATTTGTTGGCTCATCCAGTAGGAGAATGTGAGGATGTGACATTGATATTGAAGTGAAGACAACACGAGCCTTCTGACCACCAGATAATTTAACGATGGGAGTAAGATGGTTGTGACCTGGAAGGCCAAATTTTCCAAGCTTGGCACGGACAGCCTCTGCTTTGCTCATTCCCTCCTGGTCAGGGTGGAGCCTGAGCAAATACTGAACCGCGTTTTCCTCCATTGTCAACAAGTCAACAAAATGCTGGGAGTATCGTCCAATCCTGAGCTTCTGGCTCCTTCTTGCCTCACCTTCAGCTGGGGTGAGATCACCAGCAAGTAAATTCAGAAGAGTAGACTTTCCAGCCCCATTGGGCCCAACAATGGCAACACGTGTTCCCATGTCAATGCCAACATCAACATCTGACAACTTGAAGTCAGGCCGACCTGGGTAGCTGAAACCCACGTCAATGAGCTGAAGGAGTGGTGGCGTGAGCAAAGTAGGCTCTGGGAAGTGGAACTCAACTTTGTAGTCAAGCCACTTCTGTGGCAGATCAGCGGGCTTCACGCTATCATCATCATTTGCCACATTCTTCCCCTTCCCCTTCCCCTTGGCTACTTCTTTGTTAGCCTTTGACAGTGCCTGGCCTTTAACCTTGTCTTGTGCAGCCTTGCTCCCGGTTTTCCTTGCCGCTTTCATCTGCTTTTCATACACTTCATACTTCTTGTTCATCTCCTTCCTCTTCTGCTCATACCCGCTTTCGAAATCATCAAAATTGCCACGGTACACATGCAGACTCTTATCATGCAGATGTATGATATCGTTGCACACCGTGTTCAAGAAGTCACGGTCGTGGGAGACCACAATCAGGGTCTTCTTCCACTGCGAGCACAGGTACTGCTCCAACCAGAGCACGGCTCGGAGGTCCAAATGGTTGGTAGGCTCATCAAGGAGCAGCAGAGTTGGCTGCATGAAGAGAGCACGGGCAAGCGAGATGCGCATCCTCCAGCCACCACTGAATGACCTTGTGGACCTTGCCTGCATCGCCTGATCGAACCCCAGACCGGCGAGGATCTTGGACGCTCGCGCCCGTGCGGCGTCCGAGTCACATAGATTGAGCTTCTCATACACCTCGGCGAGCTTCTCGCTGTCATCAGGGTCGTTAGAGGCCTCGAGTCTTGCCTGCTCGGCCCGGAGGGCCGTCAGCTCTTCATTGGCTGCAACCACCGCATCGGTCGCCGAACGGTCGTCACCGACAATCTCCTGCTCCACGAGAAGGACATCGATATTCTTGGGCACAGGGACCTGCCGCCAGGCGAGCAGCTTGAGAAGGGTGGATTTGCCCATCCCGTTGGGCCCCACGAGACCGTACCGCCGGCCGTGCGAGATCCGGAGCGAGGCGCCCTTGAGAAGCTCCTTCCCTCGCGCGGAGACGGAGAAGTTGTCGAGCACGATGTCCCTGATGTTCCCGTCGACGGCGGCGTCTCCGTCGGCGGCGGCACCGCCGGCGGATCCGGGAACGCGCGCGCCGATGACGACGGAGAAGGCGTCGCGGTCGTCGCGGAGCGCCTCCCGCTTGGCGGCCTCGGCGGCGACGGCCGCCATGACCTCGCGCTTGTCCTTCTTCTTGGCGTCCTTGTCCGAGGGCGCGAGCGCGTTGAGGTCGACGGTGGCGCGGACCGACTTGGGCTTGGCGATGACGGCGGCGACGTCCTGCTCGTCCTCCTCCTCCTCGGACGACGGCAGATCGATGTCGCCGTACGCCGACACGGTGGGCTTGGGCTTGGACTTGGACTTGGAGGGTTTGGGTCTGGGAGCCCCCTTGGCGGGCCTGGCGTTGGCCGGCTGCCCGTCCATGGAAGCTAGCATGGCGGACACAGAGAGAGGCTTTTCCTTCTTGCCGCCGGCGGAGGAGGAGGAAGATGATGAGGAGGAGGCGTTTTTGCGGCTCATGGCGGCGGCGGCGTCGAGTCGAGGTTGGGGAATTTGGGCTAGGCTTTGGTTCGGGCGAAGAAGTTGGATTAGGAGGCTCGGGATCTAGGGTTTATTCTTGCGGACCGCGTAGTGATATGGTCGGTCGGATCCGGCTCGATCTGGGTCTGGCTCTGGTCTGGCACCGAGGTTTCTTGTCCAGCCCGTTTCTACCTTCTGTACTGAGCTATATAGAGAGAGAAAAAATATCTTCTTATCAGGTGAAAAAAAAAGGCTGGAAAACTAAAAGAACGGAAACGTGTCAGGCATAGGGTTTGGGCATCCGTGCGCCGCCGACGCCGCCGCTCGTTGGAGTAGTTTGCCAACCGAAAGTCGTCCGTCTGCGCTGCTCCGCCACATCACACGACGATGCTTGATATCAACCTCTTCCGCACCGGCCATGATAGTAAAGAGGACGGCGATCCGAACGCCATCCGCGAGTCGCAACGCAGTCGCTTTGCTTCAGTCGATACTGTCGACGAGGTCATCTACCTAGACGATTTGTGGCGCAAGAGTAGTTCTCTTCCACATCTTGGGGGCCGGCGTACAGTACATCTATCTGACTCGCAGCATTCTCGATCGTCGCCGCAGAGCAGTTCCATCTTGATAACATCCGAAAGGAGGATTTTTTTTACAAATATGACCCTCTGCAATTCGTCATCGTCAAAAATACCCTCCTCACGCTGCAAAAGCCAAAAATGCCCTGTCGGGAAGCTGAAAAGGCGACACGTGTCACCTCCCGCCACGGGGGGTGGCGGGATGTTCCTCCCGCCACAGGGGGTGGTGGGATGTGCCTTCCGCCTTTGGCGGTGGCGGAATGACCCCGTGGGGCCCACCAGCGAGAGCCCGAAGTTGAACCTCCCCGCTGGTCCGGCCGTGGGGCCCGCCTCATCCCGCCTTTCCCCCTGTGGCGGGAGGTGACACGTGTCGTCTTTTCAGCCTCCCGCCAGGGCATTTTTTGGCTTTTGTGACGCGAGAGGGGTATTTTTAGTGATGACGAATTGCAGAGGATCATATTTGTAAAAAAAATCTGAATGGAGCTCAACAACAGCCGAAACACGGGCAAGCTGAAGATAGTACGTTCGTTGAACAGAAACTCAATGCGAACAAGGAATTACAGGAGGACGAGTTGGCTGACAATAATGATGATGAGGTAGTACATCATGATTTTTATCTTTATATGCATGTTTACTATTCCCATCGTGACAATTTTTTCCAAATCCTGGAACCTATTCCGGAACTTCGATAAAATCCAACAAATTCAGAGTAACCTCTGCTTGGGTAAGGTTTGCCTATGATGCATGGTTCCTTTGTTTCACGTGCAGAGAAATAACCAACTAAAATTAAAGGAGCTGACGGAATCCACCAAGCGGATAAAGGAGAGGCTGGCCGCCGGAGAAGATGAGGTGCGGCGCATCAATATCATGCTTGACACCAAGCTTATGGCTATTGGCAATATTGTGCATTGTTCTGTGCCCATCAGTGACAACGAGGTGCGCTAGAACTCTCGACGTCAATCTAGTTCTACTTCTAGTTCCTAGCAAGAGAAACATTTTATTATTGTTTATTTAGAAAGTGAATCTCGGGAATCATAATTTTTTTTTCTTCACTGCCATCCCCCGGTAGCTTGGCTTGTGGGGCCTGTCTTTCATGATTCGATCCTAGAAATTCAGAGATGACCCTCTTCTTTTCAACTTCTTGACTAGCTTCTCCCAGAAGCTACCCTCGATCAGCTTCTCCCAGAATCTCATCTACCAAAATCGTTTATACTTTTAAATTGACATTGAAACTACTAGTTAAGAAGTTTGAACAAATTTTGAAGATGAGATTCTGGGAGAAGCTGGTCGAGGGTAGCTTCTGGGAGAAGCTGTCCAAGAAGCTAGCTGGTTACTAGAAATTCATTCTGCTTAGCTGATATCAATAGCTGGCTGGATTTATTAAGTTATTACTTGTTACAGGAAAACAATGTTGTTTTAAGGACATGGGGAGAGAGGAGAATGGAGACGAACTTGAAGAATCATGTGGATCTTTGCAGGAAGCTTGACATTGTGGCTTTTGAGCGAGGTACATGCTCTCACAACTGCCCTCTGTCCCTCAAGTTAGCTTTCAACATTGTTTATTCTAACTTGTTTTCTGCTCTTCTCATTATCTTGATTTTATTCTTAGCTGCCTTTATAGTGTGGCTGCACGTGATGGTATTGCCCTTGTGTTGCAATGTTTATCTGTGTCTTAGAAAGTTGGAACCACTCATCAACTCTATACTGATATAGAAGAATATTTAGTTTTGTTCTGGGGCTTATCTTTATTTACTGAGGCTTTCCATATGTCATTATACATGTCGAGAATTTATTTTCATGTCTTGCTTAAGAACACTAATTGGTTTTGGCTGCCAATGTTATGTTAAGGAAATGTACTTTCAGTGTTTTGTGATCAAGGATTTAGGATGATTCCACCAATTTTTTAGTACACTTGTCACATTTGTTATCTCTTAGGGCTATTGAGTTGCAATCAACATTTTCAATATAAGTCGATGGCGTTTACAAAAAAAAAACGATTGCATGACTGGAACTTTCTGTTCATTGATGACATTTTTAAACAATTCAGTTAAGCATTTGTTGCACTTATATTTTTTTTATGTTTGGCACAGAACGGTTTCTTTCAAGTTAGCTCTGTTTCCTATCTCCTATATTACTTTTATTTTTACCAGCTACTGCCAGTGGCCGATGGTCTCAAACTGAACCGATCCTCTTATAATCAGGCTTTTTAACCCCACTTAGGATCAAATGCTTTGTACTAACTTAAATCTCAACTGAACCGATCCTCTTATAATCAGGCTCTTTAACCCCACTTAGATCAAATGCTTTGTACTATAGGATAAGTTTGTTAATTAAAACCAGGGAAGTTTTGCTGTTAAAGCTGAATCATAGCTATTGGCTGCAAATATTCATAATGTGTTCTATGCCAAGACTAGACCACATGGACATATAATCCCTCCATCCCAAATTATGGGTTGTTTTGTCTTATATCTAGGTGTGTAGTTAAGTCAAAACGACCTATAATTTGGAACAGAGAAGTAGAACTAATAGTTGTTTGTTCTTGGTACTTGATTTGTCCTGTTTAAATATTTTATTATGTAATTGTGCATTGTGTTAGGTGATTTATCTGCCAGTGGCACAGTTGGTTGATTCACTAAATAAGTATATGTTGAAGAAAAAGGCCATGTCATGATGCTTTCAATTTTCAGAAATTTAGATTGCTTAGTCATCTGTCTAGTACACGCTATTTTCAGAAATTTAGATTTGTTTTTGACATAGCCGAATCTGTTACCTTCACAACTTCTGCAGGTGCTGATGTGGCCGGTGGAAGGGGTTACTTTTTGAAGGGTTATGGTGTCCTCCTGAACCAGGCATTGATAAATTTTGGCCTAGCTTTCCTGCAAAATCGTGGCTTTGACCTACTGCACACTCCCTTTTTCATGAGAAAGGAAACAATGAGTAAATGTGCCCAATTAGCCCAGTTCGATGAGGAGCTATACAAAGTAAGGCTGCTGATCCGTTCCTCGCTTTCATATATCATGCATCTGTCTAGTTTCATGATTTGTGTTTTCACTTCTGTTTCTGTGGGAAAGCCATGTTCCTATTAGAATGTGTTTTTTTGCAGCTGCTGATGCGCTTTGGCTGCAGCAGTCTGCAACTACACCCAGCCAGCACTGTTGATTGGGACCTTTTTTGCTATTCAACAGAACTTGTGTGTCTTCAAAATCTAAATTTATGATGGAAAATTGATCTAATTTCGGTACTTGTTGGTTTCCAATATTTTGCAACATCATTACTTAGGTTGGCTGTAGTTCCAAAAAAAAAAAGAACACTTCTCGTGACTATCTTGAATGCAATTCATATTTTTAATTGTGTTCTGTGAGAAAAAGAATATATGCTATTACAAAGTAAATGACCATGAGAAGAAATTTCCAGGTAACAGGTGATGGGGAAGAAAAGTATCTTATAGCCACATCTGAACAACCGATGTGTGCTTATCATCTAGGCGATCGAGTTCATCCAGATGAATTGCCAATTAGGTGGGTGACCCCTCAAGTTAGTATGTCCTGAATGTATGTCCACCATTACGTTGATGGAAAATGGTTTTTCCTCGTTCAGATATGCTGGTTACTCCACCTGCTTCCGAAAAGAAGCTGGTTCACATGGAAGGGACACAGCTGGCATCTTCAGAGTGCACCAGTTTGAAAAGATTGACCAATTCTGTATCACAAGCCCAAATGACAACGATTCCTGGGAAATGTTTGAAGAGATGATTAAAAATTCAGAAGATTTCTACAAGGAGGTGGGCATAATTGCTTTGTGAACATCTGTATTGACAACTTGAAATATCTTTGCTGACTTTTGAAGTCTCTGTCTTGCAGATTGGTCTGTCGTACCAGGTTGTTTCTATAGTATCTGGTGCTCTTAATGATGCTGCTTCCAAGAAGTACGATTTAGAAGCTTGGTTCCTACAGAGAACTTGTGTCCTGTTCAAATTGTACAGACTATCAAGCAAGAAGGCTTGGGATCGCCTATGGCCAGAAGGTGGTTTCAAGCTTGTGTCCTGCTTCCAAGCTTGATGAGAAGTCATCAACTAATAAATTTGTTCATATGTTGAACTCCACTTTGATTGCCACTGAGAGGACGCTCTGCTGTATTCTGGAGAACTACCAAAAGGAGGGGGGTGTTGAAGTGCCAAAAGTGCTGCGAGCATACATGGGAGGAATTGAGTTCCTTCCTTTCAAGCAGTAACCTATGGATGGCAAAAAAGCTGCTCATAAATAAAGTCTGGATCAAAGGTGGCGTCTGCCTCTGCCTCTGCCTTTTACTTTTGTTTTTTTGTAAGAAAACGTTAATTATTGATCTTACCGTTCTGAATTTCTGTATTTCAGGCAGCGATCTTCACCGTTGGCTCATGGGCTTGATAGAGGAAAACGTATGGATATGATACTAAAACACATCGACCATTATTAGGAGAAGAAAAGTATGCTACCCGAGATTGAGCTGAATCCTTATGCTACCCGAGACTGTTGGGTGTGCTTGTGCGTTCTGCGTCTGAATTATATTTCCCCCCTAATTGTATGCCTTTACACACTGGATACATGGGCGCTTGTCACAAGTGATGTTTGATTGTTGTATTAGACTAGTCACACTGTGGTACCGATTCAATCTAACAACAAAAATATAGAGTTCGGTTCATATTTTCCCTGCACTGTATGGAATCGACCATATGTCCTAGTGTCTGACAAAGAAAGTGCATGCATGCCTTACTTTTGCCACACTCGCAGCCATCTCCCCCTTCTCTTTACTCCATGACGTGTGGGCCAGACTTTTCTATTTCTTGCATGCTGATCGTGAGAAGCGAACCAACAAATAAGATCCGCTTCTTTTTTCTGACAACATGAATCGATGCCCACCCATGTTCCACACTGTATAGAACCGATTCAATAGGGCCTTTGAATCGATTTTCATGCACGGTGTGGCTGGTCTTAACTATGGATTCGTCGTGCTATCTGTTCCGTTTCAAAATTTCTAGTTGTCCTAATAATAATGGATGTAGTTTAACATCAGATAAAATGAATAACCATCTTTTCACTTACTTTCAAGTATCTCCACATCAACAGGTTGATAGTCTGGAAAATAAATCTAGGCCATTGTCTCAATTTAGATGTGCCACTAGGGTAAAATTCCAAATGGAGGTGAAGATGAGAGAATCTTGTATGCTTATATAAAGCATGCCAACAAAGAGGCAGAAGTATGAATATGATCTCGCTTCTCTAGGTAGTAAACCTCAAACTGTTCCCAGTAAACCTCCAGGACGACAAAGCTTATGGTTTAGCATCTTGCCAACTACAGAGTGATGATTACGCACATTAGGCACAGCTTATGGCTCCACCGTATATTTGTCATCAGAAGAAATACGCCATGATCACTGAGAAGAGGCTAGTTCAAGTTCAACCAGAAATAAGTGCAATAGGCAACATTTGTCATCAGCTCTACCTCTATCCCTTCTCCCGTAGCCATCAAAGTCAGCACTTATCATCAAGACACAGTCTCATGTTAGATAGATCTCTCCCCGTTTGAGCCCAACGGCCGAACGGAGTCCCTTATCCGCGCCCTGATCGGGGGCGCCCAACCTCATCTGGTGGGTGGGCCCCTGTCGCCGCGCTATATAAAGAGGTGGGGTACCGGCAGCACGCAACACGAGGTTAGTCGTTGTGCCGTACGCCCCACCGATATCCCTACCGATCTAGGGTTAGCGCGAGCCGACGCGAAGCACCGCCACCACCGCACACCCACGTCGTCGCTCCTTTCCCCATGGCCACTAGCAGCAGCACCAACTCTGGCATCCCCTCTGGCTCGTGCACATCGAGCCAGGGCGCAAGTGGTTCCTCACCTCTCAGATCTCTCTCTCTCTCTCTCTCTCTCTCTCTCAATTTCGTGTCTAGATTCGCAAGGTAAAGTGCTACCGAATAGATCTACACTAGTCTGTTGCAAAGCAAAGTTAACATTGGTATCAGAGCAACTAGTGGCTAGATTTTTTGGTGCAAATAGAAAGCAAAAGGTGAAAAACCTAGATCTAAAAGTGCGCCTGCCCTACGGCCGCGTCGTTCCTCTCGATCTAGATGAGCATCAATATGAGGCATCTAGACGAAGAAGAAACTCCTTCGGGGGCAAGCAAAACCCTAGATCTAAAGCCCCAAAAGAAACCCCAAAGTCCCCAGATCTCACCCCGAATCAAAGCATAGAAAAGCAAACCCTTTTTTCCTCCCAGATCCCGCAAGAAAAGGCAAACAAATCCCCTGTTTTTTTTTCATTTTCCCCAAGTCCAATTCAAACAAAGCAAAAGGGGGGAACCCACCAGCCGCCGCCACGCGCCGACAAGGGGCACCGCCGCCACTCCTCTTGACGATGGTGTGCCCACCCTCGGGTGGACGCACCGCCGGCAAGGGGGGAGGAGGGCGCCATGGCTCCGGCCATCCTCCTTCTTTTACTCTCTGTCTCGCCCCTTTTACCATGGGGTAGTGAGGGAGGGATCGGGAGGAAGGAGAGAGCAAGGTGGGGGGAGGGGCTCGCGGCCTCGGAGAGGGAGGGGGCCGCCTCACCTCGAGCCGCGCAGCGAGCGCCGCCAGAGAGAGGAGCAGGGGGCGCGGGGTGGACAGAGGGTGCAAATGGAGGCTAGGGTTTCTGGGGGGCGCGGGAGAGGGGGGCGTTTTATTCGACCGATCTGCGCGCTCTACCGTCCAATCGAAACCCTAGCTAATGTGCGGCTTGTATCAAGCGGTAGGCGGTCATGACGGTGGCGGACTCATTGGCTGCGGTGGCCGGTAGTCTCTGAGCCTTAAGTGACTGACTAACGACGCTGCATGTGGGCAGTCAGTCATTAGCGGTAGTTGCTTCAGCTCTATCAGTATCGGTGCTAAGAAGTTTACTCTTAAATTTAAACGCATAACAACGCTTTTAATAGTTTCTGTTTTTTTACAGAACAGTTTTACTAGTTGTTTTAATTGTTTTGCTTAGTTTTTAAGCAAATTTTAATATAGTTTTCTCTATTCAGTTTATTCCAACAAATATTTGTTTAGAGAATATGAAAGTGACAGAATTTTCTGTAAAGTTTAAAGTTTATGAATGTTGGCATATTTTTTCCGCTGCAAATTGTTGTTTTAAATTGCTAGAATGCAATAAAGTCCACTAAATTTTTTGTTTTAAAAGATATGATAAAGTGATTTAAAGTTCATTATGCTCCATGTTATTAATTGACCAACGTTATTAATAAACATGATCATGATCCATTTTATTATGTGTTAAAGGTGCATTTAATTTTATCTTTACCCAATTGTGATATAATTTTAAATGGCACAAATAATTGCATGCTTAATTTATACCAACGTTGAATTAATGCATACAGTTGTTTTTTAGTTATCTCACATCTTTTATGGTTTTCAGGAGGTCTCAACCTCATGAGCTGCCTGAAGGATATCCCACTGCTCAGAGGGGATAACTATTCTGAATGGAGGAAAAAGATTGACCTGGCTTTTGTCTGCGCCGAGGTGGACTGGGTTGTTGAAACTAAACAGCCAGTCAAGCCTGAGGACCCAGTGAGGGGTGATACTGAAAAAAGTGCTACATGGAAAAAGAGAAAGAGAGACCATGCTCTATTGGAGCTGGCCTACTCAATAGATAACCAAAAGTGGGTCAATGCAAACAAAAAGTGCTTGGCTTTCGTCAAGAATACGATTGAGAACGCAATAGTGGGCTCAATCGAAGAGTGTGCCTCTGTTGGTGAGTACCTAGCAAAGATAAAGAGCCAGTTTACTGGCTCTTCAAAGATGTATGCAACCCAGCTGCTAAAACAGCTAGTGACAGAAAATTATACGGGAGGGCCACATGGCATTAGAGAGCACATCTTGAGGATGTCCAACATGGCGACTAAGTTAAAGCCCATGGATGCGGACCTCGAGCTCAAGCTTGATCTACTGGTGCATCTTGGCATGGCCTCTCTTCCCCAACAGTTCGAGAACTTCGTCATCAACTATAACATGTCCCCTGAAAAGTGGGACATTGAAAAGACCATAGGGATGTGTTCTCAAGAGGAAGAAATGCTTAAGTCCATTCATGGTGGTTCTTTGAACTACGTGAAGGACAATGGGAAGAGGAACTTCACCAACAGCAACCATGGTGGCTCCCCTTCCAAGCCACATGGCAAGGGCCCCCTACAACACTAGCATCAGTATCAGCAGTGTCTCCCTAAGGACAAGGACCATTGCCATCATTGCAAAAAGGCTGGCCACTTCAAAAAGGATTGCCCAATATGGCTAAAGTCCATAATGGCAAAGAACGGCAAAGATATAGTCTCTTTTGTAAATGAATCCTTGTATGAAAAGTTTTCTAAATCTACTTGGTGGATTGACTCTGGTGCAACTGTTCATGTTGCCAACTATTTACAGGGATTCCATTCGACAAGGATTTTGCCAAGAAGAGAAAGACTCATTGAAGTGGCAAATGGGATTCAAGCAGAAGTGGAGGCTGTTGGCGACATTCCTCTGGAGCTAGCTGATGTCTTTACTCTTCTGCTTAAGGATGTTTTATTTGTTCCTTCCATCCATAGAAACTTAATAAGTGTATCATGCCTGGATAAAGACATGTATGAGTGTTATTTTGTACATGGCAAATGTGCCATTTGGTTGAAAGATACTTGTGTGGGTGTTGTTTCACTACATGACAAGCTTTATTTATTATCCTTGCATGAGAAAGTGTTTTCTGTGTGTGATGTGAGCTAACAAGTTCCCTTGTCGAACAAAGAACAAAAGAAAAGAAAGCGAACTCTTGACTCATCGAAGTTATGGCACTGTAGATTAGGCCATATTTCGAGGGGAAGAATAGAAAGCCTCGTTACAAATGACATTCTTCCTCCGTTAGAGTTCTCAGACAGCGAGCAATGCATAGATTGCATCAAAGGAAAGTATGTAAAGCAAATTAAAAAGCGTGCAAACCAAAGTATAGCAACACTAGAAATCATCCACACTGATATTTGTGGACCGTTTCCTGTGAAAAGTGTGGATGGCTATGATTTATTCATAACATTCACGGATGATCACTCCCGGTATGGTTACATTTATCCAATTAAAGAAAGATCTGAAGCATTGGATAAATTTAAAATTTTCAAAGCTGAAGTAGAAAATCAGCATGATAAAAGAATTAAGATAGTCCGGTCTGACCGTGGGGGGAGTACTACGATCGGCATACTCCATACGGTCAAGTACCAGGACCTTTTGCAAGGTTCCTATAGGAAAATGGAATAGTCGCCCAGTATTCTATGCCGGGCGAACCTCAGCAAAATGGAGTAGCTGAAAGGCGTAACCTTACCCTTATGGATATGGTGCGCAGCATGATGAGCTATTCCACCCTCCCATTGGGATTGTGGATGGAGGCGCTTAAAACCGCCATTCACATTCTCAACAGAGTACCAAGTAAGTTGGTGCCCAAAACACCGTATGAATTGTGGACAGGCAAAGTCCCCTCTCTGCACCACTTGAGGGTCTAGGGGAGCCCAGTTGAGGCAAAAGTTTTCAATCCAAACATTGCAAAGTTAGACCCCAAAACAGTATCTTGCCACTTTATTGGCTATCCAGATAAATCAAAAGGCTATCGTTTCTACTGTCCTGACAGATACACAAAGTTTGTAGAAACGAGACATGCAGTCTTCTTGGAGGACGAATTGATGAGGGGGAGCACGGTAGCTCGGATAATTGATCTTGAGGAGAAGAGGGTGCATGCACCTAATCCGATGACTCGGGAGCCATTTTTCTCGCTACCTGTTGTGCCACCATCTACAACCCCTGAGGTTGTGGTGCCGGCACCTGTTGTGACTCCAGGCGTGACAACAATGGGAGAAGGTTCACAACCTGTCCATCAGGAGCCACCTGAACCCACTGTTGAGCATGAAAGGGAGCCAGAACAGCCACATACTGAAAATGTGCCAGAACCCGAGGCACGAAATGAGCAAGAGTCTGATGAACTCAGAAGGTCTAAAAGAGAATGAAGACCAGCCATTTCCAAAGAAATTTACAAAGTCTACAACATAGAAATAATTCATATGGAGGGCGATCCTACCTCATATGAAGAAGCCATGAGAAGCCCTCACTCAGCCAAGTGGGTGGAGGCAATGGAAGATGAAATGAAATCGATGAGTTCCAACAATGTTTGGCATTTAGAGGAAATTCCTCAAGGAGCCAAAACAGTAGGATGCAAATGGGTCTACAAAACAAAGTATGACTCCAATGGGAATGTAGAAAAGTACAAAGCTAGACTTGTGGCAAAAGGCTTTACGCAAATAGAAGGGGTAGATTACAATGAGACTTTTTCTCCGGTCTCATGTAAGGACTCCTTCAGAATCATAATGGCACTATTTGCACATTTTGATTTAGAGTTACATCAAATGGATGTTAAGACGGCATTTCTAAATGGAGATTTAGAAGAAAATGTTTACATGAAACAACCCAAGGGTTTTTTCATGGAGGGGAAGGAACATATGGGATGCCGCCTAAAGAAATCCATTTACGGGTTAAAGCAAGCCTCTAGGCAGTGGTATTTAAAGTTCAATGATACAATTAAAAGATTTGGATTCAAAGAGAATGTTAAGGACAACTGCATTTATGCAAAGTTTAAAGGTGGGAAATATATCTTCCTGATTCTGTATGTGGATGACATCTTGCTTGCTAGCAGTGATGTCAGTCTACTACTAGAAACAAAGAAGTTCTTGTCCTCAAATTTTGACATGAAAGACCTTGGTGAAGCTTCTTATGTTTTGGGCATAGAAATTCACCGAGATAGAAAGAATGGAGTGTTAGGACTGTCGCGGAAAGCATACTGTGAAAAGATTCTAAAGAAATACAATATGCATGCGAGTAATGCAACACCTGCTCCCATAGTCAAGGGCGATAGTTTTGGAAAATCCCAATGTCCAAAGAACCAATATGAGATCGATCAAATGAAGTCAGTACCATATGCTTCGGCTGTTGGAAGCTTACAGTATGCACAAGTGTGCACTCGCCCTGACTTAGCTTTTATCACCGGGGTACTCGGTAGATATCAAGAGAATCCAGGCATACAACACTGGAAGATGGTAAAGAAGGCTTTGCGTTATGTGTAGGGGTTCGTAGCATGGAAAACAAAAAATTTCTACCGCATGCAAACAAACAAGCCAAGATCTATCTACTAGATTGTAGCAACGAGTCGATAGAGGAACTCACCCTCGAAGATTCCAAAGTGTTTAACGAGAGCAGATTCTCGTGGGTGATGTAGTCGTACTCTTGCCGATCTCAAGATCGCGTAGACGATCCTTCCAAGGCTATGCGTTCGGCTCCTTCGCAATGGTCACATGTTTGGTACTCGATGAAGACCTTCCTCTCCCTTGTTCCAGCAGGCAGCAGAGGTTGTAGCACTCTCCTCACGATTCCGGCAGCACGACGGCGTGGTACCGGAAATAGAGGGGAGATCTTGCAGGGCTTCGCCTTAAGCCGGAGCGAGTATGGTGGACTATGAGAGAGGCCTTGGCGATCTAGGGTTTAGAAGGCACCAAGGGGAGAGTGTAGCTGGCGGCTAGGGTTTGGGATCACATCAACTCGGCGAGTTGGTGGTGCCCTAGGCGGCGGCAGCAGCAGGGGTGGTGGCGCCGGCGGGTTAGGGTTAGGGTTTCGGGGCGTGAGAGGTGTAGGCTAGAGGAGCACCCCTGCCCCTCCTTATATAGGAGGGAGGGCACCGGTTGGGAGGAGGGAGTCCTCCCCCAACTCGGCCTCCTTGGCGGGGTGGAGGAGGAGGACTTCCTCCCCAAGTAGGTTTCCTACTCTCCCTCCACCAAGCAAACTTGCCGTTTGACTTTTCAAATTGGCGTTTGACTTTTCAAACTAGGATTTGATTTCTCCCTTTATTTTGCCCAGCCATGATACCTAGTACATGATGCAACCATTTCACATTGTCATGACACATTCATGTACCCTTTCCCTCCGGAGTGCCGTACCTTCTAGAACCTTCTAGAACATTCCCGATGAAAACACCGGAATCATTCCCCAACTCCGAAACAGGACTTTCCTTATATGAATCTTATTCTCCGGACCATTCCGGATCTCCTCGTGATATCCCGGATCCCATCCGAGACTCCGAACAACATTCGGTCTCTTACTCATCATTCCATAACAACTCAACAACATCGAATCCTTAAGTGTGTCTCCCTACGGTTCGTGAATTATGCGGACATGATCGAGACACTTCTCCGAACAATAACCAATAGAGGAATCTGGAAATTCATATGGCTCCCACATATTTCTATGATTACTTTGCGATCGAATGAACCACTTACATATGATACCAATTTCCCTTTGTCTCATGATAGTTTACTTATCCGAGGTTTTGATCGTCGGTATCTCTGCATACCTAGTTCAACCTCGTTACTGATAAGTACTCTTTTCTCATTCCCTTGATATGTGATCCCTTGTGAGCCAGTCACATGCTTGCAAGCTAATTGGATGACATTCCACCGAGAGGGCCCAAAGTATATCTATCCATCATATGGATGGATAAATCCCACTCTTGATCCATGTGTCTCAACCCATACTTTCCGAACACTCAATGCCACCTTTATAGCCACCCAGTTACTGTGTGGTGTTTGATGTCATCAAAGAATCCTTCCGATGATGGTGATAAGCATGATCTCATGGTCGAAGGAATTAGGTTACTATGTATCAGAAAGCTTATAGCAATTGAACTATTAAAATGACTTGATCTTTATGATACGCTTATCTATAGGAGTATGTCCACCATACCATTCTCCTAATGATATGATCTTGTTATTAACAACATCTCAAATGTTCATGATCAAGAAACTATGATCATCTATTAATCAACAAGCTAGTATTAAGAAGAGGCTTTACTAGGGACTCTAATTTAGTTTGCAAATCACACAAGTATTAATGTTTCTTGTTAATACTATTATAGCATGAATGTAAACATTTATCATAAACACAAAGATATAATAATAAGTACATTTATTATTGCCTCTAGGGAATATCTCCAACAGTCTCCCACTTGCACTAGAGTCAACTAATCTAGATTACATGGTAATATACCGAACACCCATGGCAGTTTGGTGTTGGTCATGTTTTGCCCTCGGGAGAGGTTTACTCAACAGATCCGCCACATTTAGATCTGTGTGTACTTTGCAAATCTTTATGTCACCATCTTGGACATGTTATCGAATAGCGTGAAAATGTAGCTTGATGTGCTTCAGCTTCTTGTGTGACCTTGGTTCTTGCGCATTGGCTATGGCGCCCATGTTATCACAGTAGATAGACATTGGGTCCAGCGCACTTGGAACCACATCGAGCTCTGTAATGAACTCCTTCATCCATATCGCTTCTTGTGAAGCCTCCAAAGCAGCTATGTATTCCGATTCAGTTGAAGATCTCGCCACAACGCTTTGCTTTGCACTCCTCCAGCTAACTGCTGCACCATTCAAAGTAAATACGTATCCAGATTGTGATTTAGAATCATCCGGATCGGTGTTCCAACTAGCATCGGTGTAACCATTAACAATGAGCTGTTCATCACCTCCATAAGAAAGAACCATATCCTTAGTTCTTCTCAAGTACTTAAGGATGTTTTTGACCGCTGTCCAATGATCCACTCCTGGATCACTTTGATATCTGCTAGTCAAACTAACAACATATGCAATGTCGGGTCTAGTACATAGCATGGCATACATTAGAGATCCTATGGCTAAGGCATAGGGAGTCTTACTCATCCTTTCTCTATCTTCTGCCGTTGCTGGAGTTTGAGTTTTACTCAAGGTCGTATTGGGCAACATGGGCAAGAACCCTTTCTTGCTATCTTCCATTCCAAACCTCTTTAGAACATTGTCCAAATATGTACTTTGTGACAATGATATTAGGCGTCTCGATCTATCTCTATAAATCTTTATGCCTAATATGTAAGCTGCTTCGCCAAGATCTTTCATTGAAAAACTATTATTCAAATATTCTTTGACACTATTAAGAAGGTCTACATCATTCCCAATCAACAATATGTCATCTACATATAGTATTAAGAATGCTAAAGATCTCCCACTCACTTTCTTGTAAATACAAGCTTCTCCATAAGTTTGTATAAAACCAAAACTTTTGATTACCTTATCAAAACGTTGATTCCAACTTCGGGATGCTTGCTTCAACCCATATATGGACCGTTGAAGTTTGCATACCTTGTTAGCATCTTTAGGATCAACAAAACCTTTGGGTTGCATCATATACAACTCTTCATCAATGTCTCCATTGAGGAATGCCGTTTTGACATCCATCTGCCATATCTCATAATCGTAATATGCAGCGATTGCTAACATAATCCTCACAGACTTTAGCTTCGCTACTGGTGAGAAAGTCTCATCGTAGTCAACTCCTTGAATTTGTATAAACCCTTTTGCGACAAGTCGAGCTTTATAGACAGTAACATTACCATCAGCATCTGTTTTCTTCTTGAAAATCCATTTATTCTCGACAGCCTTCCTGCCATCCGGTAAGTCCACCAAAGTCCATACTTGGTTTTCGTACATGGATCCAATTTTGGATTTCATGGCATCTTGCCATTTATTGGAATCTGGGCTCATCATCGCTTCCTCATACGTCGCAGGGTCATCGGTGTTGTCCCCCAACATGACACTCATAACGGGATCATACCAATCAGGAGTGGTAAAAGTTCTCGTTGACCTGCGAGGCTCTGTAGCAACTTCAACCGAAGTTTCATGATCATCATCATTAGCTTCCTCTCTTATTGGTGTAGGCGCCACAGGAACTAATTTCGGTGCTGCGCTACTCGCAAGTTCGAGAGAAGGTTCAACAACCTCGTCGAGTTCTAGTTTCCTTCCAGTCACTTCTTTTGAGAGAAATTCCTTCTCTAGAAAGGATCCATTCTTGGCAACGAAGATTTTGCCTTCGGATCTATGATAGAAGGTATACCCAATAGTTTCCTTCGGGTATCCTATGAAGACGCATTTTTCCGATTTGGGTTCAAGCTTGTCCGGTTGTAACTTCTTTACATAGGCTTCGCAACCCCAAACTTTAAGGAACGACAATTTAGGTTTCTTCCCAAACCATAATTCATACAGTGTCGTTTCAACGGATTTAGATGGTTCCCTATTTAAAGTGAATGCGGCTGTTTCTAATGCATAACCCCAAAATGATAGCGGTAAATCTGTAAGTGACATCATAGAACGAACCATATCTAAGAGAGTTCGATTACGACGTTCGGACACACCATTACGCTGTGGTGTTCCCGGCGGTGTCAATTGTGAAAGTATTCCGCATTTCTTCAAATGCTCGCCAAACTCGTAACTTAGATATTCACCTCCACGATCAGAACGTAGAAATTTAATCTTCTTTTTACGTTGATTCTCCACCTCACTTTGAAATTCCTTAAACTTCTCGAAAGTTTCGGACTTATGTTTCATGAAATAGATATACCCATATCTACTCAAGTCATCCGTGAAGGTAAGAACATAACGATAACCACCGCACGATGCTACACTCATTGGACCACAAACATCGGTATGTATGATTTCCAATAAGTCCGTAGCTCGCTCCATCATACCAGAAAATGGAGTCTTAGTTATTTTACCCATCAGACATGCTTCGCATCTTTCAAGTGATTCGAAATCAAGTGATTCAAGAAGTCCATCGGAATGGAGTTTCTTCATACGCTTCACTCCAATATGACCAAGACGACAGTCCACATATAGGTCGAGTTATCCCTCAATTTCAAACGTTTAGCTTCAATGTTATTAATATGTGTATTTCCACTATCGAGATTCAATAAGAATAGACCATCTATCAAAGGTACATGTGCATAAAACATATTACTCATATAAATCGAACAACCATTATTCTCGGACTTAAACAAGTAACCGTCCCGCAACAAACATGATCCAGATATAATGTTCATGCTCAACGCAGGCACCAAATAACAATTATTTAAGTATAAAACTAATCCCGATGGTAGATGAAGAGCTAGCGTGCCGACCGCGATCACATCAACCTTTGATCCAATTCCAACGCGCATCGTCACCTTGTTCTTTGCTAGCTTCCGTTTATTCTGCAGTACCTGTTTCGAGTTGAGCAACCGAACCAAAGATCAAATACCAGCACTACTATTTAGTACTAGTGAGATACACATCAATAACATGTATATCGGATATACCTTTCTTCTTGATGTTGTCGTTCTTCAAATCCGCCAAGTACTTTGGGAAATTCCGCCTCCAGTGACCCTCTCCCTTGCAGTAAAAGCATTCAGTATCAGGCTTAGGTCCAGCTTTGGTCTTCTTCGCCGGTGCGGCAACTTTCTTACCACCCTTCTTGAAGTTACCCTTTTGCTTAGACTTGCCTTTCTTGAATTTGGTGGTCTTATTGACCAACAACACTTGATGCTCTTTCTTGATCTCCACTTCTGCAGATTTCAACATGGAGAAGAGTTCTGGCAACGTCTTGTTCATGCTTTGCATATTGTAGTTCATCACAAAGTTCTTGTAACTTGGTGGCAGTGATTGGAGGACACGGTAAATCCCCAAAGCATTAGGAATCACTATACCCAAGCTTTGGAGTTTGTTTGCGTGCCCAGACATCTTAAGCACGTGCTCACTAACGGAGCTGCCCTCTTCCATCTTGCAGTTAAAGAACTTTTCAGAAGCCTCATAACTCTCAACTGCCGCGTGAGTCTCAAATATCAATTTGAGTTTACGGACAATATCATGTGGGTCATGGTTCTCAAACCTTTTCTGAAGCTCCGATTCCAAACCATACAAGATAGCACACTGAATCAGGAGTAATCTTGATTCTTCCGAGCAAGGTAAACATTCTTTACTTCATCGGTAGCATCAGCTGCAGGCGGGTTACCCAGCGGTGCATCCAGCACATAGGTCAAATTACCAACATTGAGGACAATCCTCAAATTGCGGAACCAATCCGCGAAGTTGCTTCCATTGTTTTTCAACTTTTCTTTCTCTAGGAATGCATTAAAATTGATGGTAGGCGCCGCCATTGATCTACAACATATTTGCAATAGTTTAGACTAAGTTTATGACAAATTGAGTTCTAATTAATAGTTAAATTAATCTAGGTGAACTCCCACTCAAAACAATATCCCTCACATTGTTTTAGTGATCACACGAACCAAATCCACCACATCAAAACCGATCATCACGAGAGTTGATGTAGCTTCAATGGCGAACAATCGACATGTTCATCATATCTACTATATGATTCATGCTTTACCTTTCGGTGATCCGTGTTCCGAGACCATGTCTGTACATGCTAGGCTCGTCAAGATCAAACCTTAGCTTCCACATGAGCAAATCTGGCTTGCTCACGTTGTATACACTCGCAGAATCTAACACACCCGATCATCACGTGGTGCTTCGAAACAACGAGCTTTAGCAACGGTGCTTACTAAGGATGAATACTTTAAAACTTGAAATTTATGTGCTTGAGGGATCATCTTATAATGCTACCGTCGTTAACTAAGCAATACAAGATGCATAAAGGATTCACATCACATGCAATTCATAATATGTGATATGATATGGCCTTTCTTCTTGTGCTTCCGATCTCCATCTTCAAGCACGAACATGATCTCCATCATCACCGGTATGGCGTCAAGGTCAATGGCGCCGCTTCATGGTTGTCGTCCACCAGCTTCAACTATTACAACTACTTTGAATAGACACGCGGGTCTAAACAGAAATTAAAGACAATCATATGGCTCCTGCCGATTGCCAACTTACAATAAGGAACATTGCATACATCAAATATAATCACAATCATGGCCATATCACATCACAACACACCCCTACAAAACAAAGTTAGACGCCTCTAATTTTCTTTGCATATTTTACGTGGTTTGGGGCTTTCAATAAGTGTCGTTCTAACTTACGAACAAGAAACACAACGTTGATGTTTGAACTATCAAGTGCCTGTTGTAAATTGGATCTATACTATAATGGGAGAGACAGACACCCGCAAAGCCACTTATGCAATACAAGTTGCATGTTGAGCGTGGAGCAAGTCTCATGAACGATGTCATGTAAGGTTAGCCCGGGCCGCTTCATCCCATCATACCGCAAGATGCAAAGTACACAAGAAGCAATTGATAATAAAAGCACCACCGCCCACAATGACCATTGTGTTCTACTCGTGCAACAGATTTACATATAGACACGGCTCTGATACCACTGTAGGGGTTCGTAGCATGGAAAACAAAAAATTTCTACCGCATGCAAACAAACAAGCCAAGATCTATCTACTAGATTGTAGCAACGAGTCGATAGAGGAACTCACCCTCGAAGATTCCAAAGTTTTTAACAAGAGCAGATTCTCGTGGGTGATGTAGTCGTACTCTTGCCGATCTCAAGATCGCGTAGACGATCCTTCCGGCATGCTAAAGCGCTTCCACAGTCGGTCACATGTTCGGTACTCGATGAAGACCTTCCTCTCCCTTGTTCCAGCAGGCAGCAGAGGTTGTAGCACTCTCCTCACGATTCCGGCAGCACGACGGCGTGGTACCGGAAATAGAGGGGAGATCTTGCAGGGCTTCGCCTTAAGCCGGAGCGAGTATGGTGGACTATGAGAGAGGCCTTGGCGATCTAGGGTTTAGAAGGCACCAAGGGGAGAGTGTAGCTGGCGGCTAGGGTTTGGGATCACATCAACTCGGCGAGTTGGTGGTGCCCTAAGCGTGGCGGCCAGGAGTTAGTGGTTAGGGTTAGGGTTTCGGGGCGTGAGAGGTGTAGGCTAGAGGAGCACCCCTGCCCCTCCTTATATAGGAGGGAGGGCACCGGTTGGGAGGAGGGAGTCCTCCCCCAACTCGGCCTCCTTGGCCGGCGGGTGGAGGGAGGAGGACTTCCTCCCCAAGTAGGTTTCCTACTCTCCCTCCACCAAGCAAACTTGCCGTTTGACTTTTCAAATTGGCGTTTGACTTTTCAAACTAGGATTTGATTTCTCCCTTTATTTTGCCCAGCCATGATACCTAGTACATGATGCAACCATTCCACATTGTCATGACACATTCATGTACCCTTCCCCTCCGGAGTGCCGGACCTTCCGGAACCTTCTAGAACATTCCCGATGAAAACACCGGAATCATTCCCCAACTCCGAAACAGGACTTTCCTTATATGAATCTTATTCTCCGGACCATTCCAGATCTCCTCGTGATATCCCGGATCCCATCCGAGAATCCGAACAACATTCGGTCTCTTACTCATCATTCCATAACTACTCAACAACATCGAATCCTTAAGTGTGTCTCCCTACGGTTCGTGAATTATGCGGACATGATCGAGACATTTCTCCGAACAATAACCAATAGAGGAATCTGGAAATTCATATGGCTCCCACATATTTCTACGATTACTTTGCGATCGAATGAACCACTTACATACGATACCAATTTCCCTTTGTCTCACGATAGTTTACTTTTCCGAGGTTTTGATCGTCGGATCTCTGCATACCTAGTTCAACCTCGTTACTGATAAGTACTCTTTTATCGTTCCCTTGATATGTGATCCCTTGTGAGCCAGTCACATGCTTGCAAGCTAATTGGATGACATTCCACCGAGAGGGCCCAAAGTATATCTATCCATCATATGGATGGACAAATCCCACTCTTGATCCATGTGTCTCAACCCATACTTTCCGAACACTCAATGCCACCTTTATAGCCACCCAGTTACGGTGTGGTGTTTGATGTCATCAAAGCATCCTTCCGGTGATGGTGATAAGCATGATCTCATGGTCGAAGGAATTAGGTTACTATGTATCAGAAAGCTTATAGCAATTGAACTATTAAAATGACTTGATCTTTATGGTACGCTTATCTATAGGAGTATGTCTACCATACCATTCTCCTAATGATATGATCTTGTTATTAACAACATCTCAAATGTTCATGATCAAGAAACTATGATCATCTATTAATCAACAAGCTAGTATTAAGAAGAGGCTTTACTAGGGACTCTAATTTAGTTTATAAATCACACAAGTATTAATGTTTCTTGTTAATACTATTATAGCATGAATGTAAACATTTATCATAAACACAAAGATATAATAATAACTAAATTTATTATTGCCTCTAGGGCATATGTCCAACATTATGTGCAAGGCACAAAAGGCCTCATGCTAACATATAAATGATCTGATTCCCTAGAGATAAAAGGGTATTCAGACACGGATTTTGCAGGAGACAAAGACGATAGAAAGTCCACGACAGGATATGTCTTTACTCTCGCAGGAGGTGCTATTTCATGGAGAAGCGCGAAACAGTCGATAGTTGCATCATCTACGATGTATGCAGAATTTATAGCATGTTATGAGGCCATGGGACAGGCGTTATGGTTAAAGAAATTTCTACCCAACTTAAAAGTGGTTGACTGCATCAACAGGCCACTAAAGATGTACTATGACAACGAGCCCGCGGTATTCTATGCTTACAACAACAAGTCGAGTAATGCTACAAAGTCAATAGATATAAAGTATTATGTTGTGAAGGACAAAGTTCAGGATCAAACTATAAGTCTCGAGCATATAAGGACAAAGGATATGCTTGCGGATCCGCTAATGAAAGGCTTACCACCCAATGTGTTCAAGGAACACATAGCAGGCATGGGTTTAATGGAAAGCCTATGATTCCTGGACTACAGAGGCCCAAAAGTAACAGGATTTGTTTCAAAATAGAAAAGTATGTAGTGGCTGCCTGATTCTATCGGCAGTTGAGCTAACACGATGAAACATGCTCTATGTACGGATCCGTGATGAAACGAGTAAAGTACAAAGTTAAAAGTAAAGTTGAGATCAAGGGGGAGAATGTTAGATAGATCTCTCCCCGTTCGAGCCCAACGGCCGAACGGAGTCCCTTATCCGCACGATCGGGCGCCCAACCTCATCCGGTGGGTGGGCCCTGCAGCTATATAAAGAGGTGGGGTACCGGCAGCACGCAACACGAGGTTAGTCGCTGTGCCGTACGCCCCACCGATATCCCTACCGATCTAGGGTTAGCGTGAGCCGACGATAAGCACCACCACCACCACACACCCACGCCGTCGCCCCTTTCCCCATGGCCACTAGCAGCAGCACCAACTCCGGCATCCCCTCTGGCTCGTGCACATCGAGCCAGGGCGCAGGTGGTTCCTCACCTCTCTCTCTCTCTCTCAGTTTCGTGTCTAGATTCACAAGGTAAAGTGCTACCGAATAGATCTACACTAGTCTGTTGCAAAGCAAAGTTAACATCTCAAACAGTTCACTTATGCATCGAGAGTAGTGGTCTTGCTCACCAGGACTGCTTCTCATCCTCGATACGAAGTAAAGAATGCCTCTATCTCCGAGATTTTTTCCTCAGCATCAATCAAAGCCTCTTTGTATGATTTCAACGCCGCGACAAGAACAGAAGGAGGTTTTTCTGTGCCCACATGACCATCATCTGCCACATGGTCTATAGTAACTTTGTTTTCTAAATCCTCCCGAGACATAATATGATTTAATGTAAGTAAGATTCAAGTGTTTGTATAAAAAAATTGTGCAAGGGTACAAATTCCAATTATACAACATTTACAAAGCATCGAGTACACAGAAATTTAGTGGAAAGAATTTTTCAGCTTCAAATATGGGAAATGCAGCACTTTATATATTTGTGTCATCATATAATCAGCATATACCAAGTGATAAAGAATTCCATATTGTATCCTCCCACTGCTATACAATTTGCAATATAAATATGTTGTTTACGCAAATCAGACATATTAGCATATCTAAACTTAAAATCAGGTATTGTTGTGCAACATCAGTTGACCATAATTGCAAATGTGAAATCGATAATAGGTCTTCATTGACGTCCTGCAAGGATTAAACGAGAGCCAAACACACGAACATGATGGGCACTAGTTGTTTGTGTTGCGCACAACTTGCAACCTTTTTCTGTTTTCCCATTCATTATTTAAGCTCTGAGCACAACTGAATTTCCTAAAAAACAGGATCACAGACCGAGCCTATAGAATGGTGCCATCCCACCATTGCTCGTGTCCATCTCCTCTTAAAACTTCGCTGCATGATCTACACCATGTCCATCCCCATGAGTATCCTAAGCAGCGACTAAGTCTAAACAAGGAAACGGCTACAAAAGACTGAGACCAGCAGTTTGTCTACAAACACACGTCTATTGAACTTTATTTAGACTGAAACTAATCTAACTAAGCTCCATAGATTTATTCAACAATCTCCTCCTAAGAGATGCAGCTTACTTGATCTCGGCGACCTTGATCTTCTCACATATCTTCTGAAACCTGACAACTAAGAGCTTTGGTGAAAGACATCAGCGAGTTGATCTTTAGTGCTGATGAACTCGACAGTCACAGTTCCATCTTCGATGCAGCCCCTAATAAAATGGTACCGCACCTCAATGTGCTTGCTCCTGTTATGGAAGACTGGGCTTTTGCACAGCTCGATCGCGGACTTGTTGTCTACCAGCAGATTGGCTACGAGAGGAGATGATCCAAGCAAGTCACCAAGCAACCTCCCAAGCCACACTCCTTGACATGCTGCCGTAGCTGATGCCATGTACTCTGATTGGCACAACGGAGACACCACCTTCTGCTTCTGACTCTGCCAAGACACAGGACACTGTCCAAAGAAGAACAAAGTCCCTGAGGTGCTCTTCCTGTCATCTGGATCACCAGCCATGTCGGCGTTGCTGTAGCCCACCAGCTGAGCGCCATCAGGACTGGAGACGTAGCGGCAGCCCACATCCAATGTGCCTGCTACATAGCGCAACAAATGCTTTACTGCGCTCAGGTGCTCTGTGGTGGGCGCCTCCATGAAGCGGCTCACCATACCCTTGGCGAAGCTGATGTCGGGCCGTGTGTGCACCAGATAGCGAAGACTACCAACGAGGCTACGGTAGAACATGACGCCGACAGCAGGATTTGAGCTCACGTTCGACAGCTTGAGGCGTGGCTCCATCGGAACGTGAGTGCTGTTGCACTCCAGCATTCCTGCTTTCTTCAGCAATTTGGCAGCGAACGCACTCTACTTCAGTGTGATGCAGCCTGGCGCTTGGCTCACCTCGATGTCGAGGTAGAGGGTGAGTAAGCCCAGGTCGCTCATCTTGAAGCGATCACACATCTGCTTCTTGAACTCCTTGATCGCCGTGGTACGAGCTCCGGTGATGACGAGGTCATCCACGTAGACCCCGAGGAGCAGCCGCGAGTCGCCGTCGCCACGGGTGTACACTGTGTGCTCTGATGTGCTCTGCCTGAAGCCGAGCGACACCAGGACCGCGTCGAGCTTGGAGTTCCACGTCCGTGGGGCCTGACGGAGTCCATAGAGAGCCTTGTGCAGGCGCATGACCTTGCTGGAGTTTCCGCTGTCGACGAAACCCGGTGGCTGACAGACGTACACCTCCTCGCCCAGCTCGCTGTTGAGGAACGCTGTCTTCATGTCCATGTGATGGACTTGCCACTTGAACTAAGCGGCCACGACGAGCAGGAGACGGACGGAGTCTAGTCGTGCGACAGGGGCAAAGACCTCATCGAAGTCGATCCCTGGTCGCTGCATATACCCTTTCGCGACGAGCCTGGCCTTGTGCTTGAGGATGTTCTCGTCGGCGTCGTGCTTGAATTTGTACACCCACTTCAGGCTAATGGGCTTGTGGCCTGGTGGGAGATCCGTCAAGGTCCAGGTCTCGTTCTCCTCGATGGAGGCGAGCTCGTCGAGCATCACCTTTCGCCATGCCTCATCCACTTCCGCTTCAGCGAGTGTGGAGGGTTCACCAGTGGGCATGAGGAGGCGCTCCGCTCTGCCGGGATTCACCGCGTCGGGATCAACCAGATCCAGTATTGGCCGGTAGCGAAGGGGATCGAGCGGGTCAATGCCTGCGCCAAGCTCGTCTTCCTCTACTTCAGGTGGCGGCGAGACGAAACACGTGGGCTGGACCAGTGACAGCGTCGTGGGCCGGCCCACCGCGGGCGACCCGGTTGATATAGGCTCGGCCCGTGCTAGAGGGGACGTGGCCGGTCCCGGTGGAGAGTCCGCTACTGGAGTTGTCTCCTCTGTAGCTGCTAGTGATGGCTGCGACAAGGTCCAACTCTCGACAGTGAGAGTGGCGCCCCCGTCAGGCTCCCCCTAATTCCAGCTTGCCCCTTCATCAAAGATGATGTCCTTGGAGACGACGAGGCGCTTCTTCACTGGATCATAGATGCGTTAGGCCTTGATGCCCTCCTCATACCCAATCATCACCACGGGCTTGCTACGATCCTCGAGTTTCTTCAGACCTAGGCATGTTTCCTTGACGTATGCTATGCAGCCAAAAACTTGGAGGAAGTGGACATTGGGCTTGCTTCCTTGCCACCCTTCATACGTCGTCTTGCCCTCCAAGCTCCTCGTAAGAGATCGGTTGAGGATGAACACCGCCGCCGATGCTGCCTCGCCCCAGAACTCAGCAGGTACGTTCATGGCCTTGAGCATGCTCCTGGTGGCGCCGATGATGGTCTGGTTGCGCCTCTCGACCACCCCGTTCTACTTTGTTTAAGGAAAAAACACCTTTTCTACACCATTGATGGAGCAGTTATGGAAGAACCTCTAGAAATTGCAGGCATGACGCTAACGCCTAACGCCTCGATCACCACGTGACATGTACCCCCACTCCTTCAACGACCGATACCTGGGCCAACCCTTTTAGGTGGTGGTTGAGGACGAAGAAGATGACCGGAGGAATAAGAAGACCATGACTGACCTCGCTGGAGATGGAGACGGTGGCTGACCATGGCGTCTCCTGCAAGGCGAGGCCTAGACCTCACCAGAGACGAGGGTGATACAGCTGGCCGCGATGTCACCGAGGGAGGTGAGGCCTAGAACTTAGGGGTTAGGGTGCGGGTCTTAGTGGTTCCAGTGCCGCAATGGGAGCTTAGATGGAAGGGTTATGTCCTCACTAGAGACGGAGACAACACGGATGCTCGCGGTGTCGCCGATGGAGGTGAGGCCTAGAACTTAGGGTTAGGGTGCGGGTCGGTGCGGGGGTGGGGGTGGGGTTAGAGGGAAGGGCCTAGAACTCACTGTAGAAGGGGACGACGCGGCTGGCCGTGGCGTCGCCGACGAAGGTGAGACCTAGAACTTAAGGATTAGGGTTCTGGCGATGGAGGCATCTCGAGCAGGTGGAGCTGGTGCGGAGGAAGAAAAGTAGGGCGATATTGTTGGGCCCGGCCCGCCAGCTCCTCCTTCAGGCGTTGACTTGCACTGCGACACCTGAAGCGTCAATAGGAGCGCCCTCTCTGACGTTAGTGGCTAGCGAGAGTCCTATTCTCCAATTATTGCAGAGCGTATCTGGCGCTCCGCCTGAAGGACGTCTCTCCCGGGACGACCCATTTACAAGTACGATTTCTTCTTCTTTTTCTACTTGTGTTTTTCTTTTTTCCTTTTAATGTTTCTATAAAAAAAATCTGGTTTTCTTTTATTTCACTTTTAAATATTTACTTATACTAAAAAATGTTGAGAGTTGAAAATATTTAAATTTTGAAATTATTTTATTTTTAGGTCTAAAAAATGTTCAGATTTTAAAAACATTAAGATAAAGTTGTTCAAAGTTTTAAAAATTCAGATTCTAAATTTGTTCAAATTTTGAAAATGTTTAGATTTGAAAAATATTAGGATTTTTAAAAAATTACAAAAATTAGAATATTCAGATTTTAAAAATGATCATAATTAAAAAATATTCAAACTTTAAACTGCTTAGGTTTAAGAGTTTTTAATTTTTTAGAATAGTTCAGTTTTGTAAGAGCTACAACTTTTAGAAAAGTTTGAAAAGAAGGAAGAAAACAAACCCGTACATGTTATTGACGTGGAGTCTGGCTACACTGTAGCAAAAAAACGGTTCGCATAAGAAAGAACAAAAAGACAACTTTGGTTGGAGACCTCACCGAAAAACTTACCAGAGACTTTGTAGCAAAAAAATACTAATGTACTCCCTCCGATCCATATTAGTTGACTCAAATCTATCTAGATACAGATGTATCTAGCACTAAAATTTGACTAGATACATTCGTATCTAGATGAATCTAAGTCAACTAATATGGTCCAGAGGGAGTAGCAAAACCGACTTCACTAGAAAATATCACCGGAGACTCGTCGGAAAAAACCTCGCTAGAGACATTGTAGCAAAAGATACGTTATTGTAGCAAAATCATAAAATGTCTAGATTTTCAGCATCAGCAAAACGAAATTATTTCGGCCACTTAGACATGCCAGAAAATTAAGCCAATTTACGTGCATACAGATGATGAAAAGTTGTAAATGGTGTATAAACATGAGCACAAACGGAGTTACATAGAATTTTAGAGAATTTTTCTACTGAAAACTGTTTTACGGAAATTTGCTAATCCATATGTTTTAACAACTTTATAACATCCAAAATGGGTTCAACTTGATACTTTATTACTAACCTACAACAAAAACACAAAAAAGGACTCTTTAACTACAGCAAGCAAAGAAGAAAATAAAATATTCATGTTGTTTTTGCTTTATGAAAGATGAAAACAAAAGACAAGGAAGAACTAAATGAAAAAGTATAAATCTTTTTGGTGTTTTGGTTTTATGAAAACAATAAATATATAAGAACCAAATAAACATAAACTGACTAGATACATTCATATCTAGATGAATCTAAGTCAATTAATATGGTCCAGAGGGAGTAGCAAAATCGACTTCATCGAAAAATATCATCAGAGACTCGTCAAAAAAACCTTGTTAGAGACATTGTAGCAAAAGATACGTTGTTGTAGCAAAACCAAAACCATAAAACGGTGGTAGCAAACAAAATATACTAATGTAGCAAAAAAAATATCACCGGAGGCATCATCGGAAGCTTGTAGCAAAAAGTTGCTACCTAGCAAAACGACTCTCCAGAGACCGTAGCTGGTCATTTTGTAGCAAAAGTTTATACTATTATAGCAAAATCACACAAGAGTTATAGTAAAAAAAATTATAATAAATCCTGCTGTAGTAGCAAAATGTCTCCAACATAAAAATCCGTCGCTTCATCCATAGCAAATCCACCGGACCGTCTGTAGCAACGACGATGACCGTCGGAAGCTAAAAACACAGACCGTCCTTAGCAAAATTTCCCGACGTAAGTAGCATGCACAGGGGCACCACATCGAACTAGTGTTCCTCACGGAGCAGCGGGACAACGTCGCCCCTGCCGGAGGCGAGCCCTGTAAGGGAGCAGTGTCGTAGGACCAGTGCTCGCCATCTTGTTGCACTCGGTGCTCCACTTGTAGGCGGCCAGCTCTGGCCAGCAAAATGGGAAGGCGGTGGGCTCCAGCGGCGCAGTGGTGCGGGGCACGGCGCATGCGTGGCGAGCTCCAGCGACACGCGTCGAGCTCTGGCGGCGCGCTGCGGCCGGCGTGGGGACGCAGCGTAAGGCGGTGAGAGCGGGCCCGAGAGGCAGGGCGGCGGAGCGCATGGTCGGGGTGGCGGCGACGCGCGGTCAGGGTTGCGGTGGGCGACGCCAGCCTCCATGGCCGTTTTTGACGAGAGAGGGACAGAGAACGGGGATAGAAAATAGGGAAGAGAGAGTTCGCGGTCGCGGGGCGTGTCTAAGTCGAATCCAGCCCAGAGATAAATCCGAGATAGGGTCGAGTCCGGAACTCGGAAGGCGAAAATAAAAGAGAACCGAACGCCCAGATAAGATCCGCCGCAACGAGACAACTCTCCCAAAGAACACGGCAAGAATCGACCCCCTCCGCCGCTGAAGTAGAAGATGGCCATGGCGGCGGTCCGATTCGCGGCGAGGAGGCTCAGTGGCCAACAACCACAGGCGATTCTTAGGTCGGCTGTCGCGAATGAGCAAGGGCTGCTCAACCGCGGCGGCTCGCCCGGCTATGCTCTACGCCGGATTACGTCCTCCGAGGTTTCTGCTCCAAAAATCAACTCCGAGTCGGTTTAGTAGTATTATATTTCAGTTTCGATTAGGGATTTATAATACCATCAGATCGAAAAACTGACTTCTCTGCATTGCCGCAGTATTTTATTTTGTACTTCCTCTGATCTAAATTAATTCGGATTTGTCTATTTGTATTCTCTTCGATCCAAATTAATTGATTTAGATTTGTCTATTCAATGTATCTAACATATTCTAGTGCTAGGTACATCTGAATTTAGACAAACCCGAGTCAAATAATTTGGATCAAAGAGAGTAGATTGATGGATCTGTCGTTATTTTAGCTAATGAAACTATTTCTGTTCGTTTGCATACTTCTATCATAGGGAATTAAAGATGCATTCCGAGGGTTGCATGTTAAACTATTCATTCATTTTCATAGATCTGCAAGTTGCTAAACTATGTACCCTGCATTTGGCCAGCATCCTTCTGTTTCAGGGGATAGCCGTCTAGTGTCAGCTTACCAGAAGAAAGAGGAACTCATCGATCTGCTTATTGGCATACAAAGGAATAAAGATATTCCTTACGCAAGAAGAATCAAAGACAGGTTGCTGCTCCAGCGTCTTACCTCGCATGTCAAGCACAGACCTATTAAACCTGAATGGTAAAATCTTAACTATATTCATACCCAGCCACCCCATATTCGTCTACGGACGTGTTTTTTCATCGCTTTGATTGTACTCGTCCCTTTGTTTAAAAATATAAGATATTTTAGCTTTGTAAATATATGTATCTAGACGTCTTCTAGTGTATAGGTTCACTTCGAACTTCTACGAACCTATACACTAAAAGACGTCTAGATATATTCGATTCACAGAGCTAAAACGTCTTATATTTTTAAACATGGGAAGTATATATTACTACTCCCTCCGTCTGCTTTTTATGTTAGTATATATAGTTATTATGACATAAAAAATGATGTTATTATATTCATGTTGAGAAATAATTTTTTCTATTTATCAATATGATGGTTTTGTAACACAGAAATGAAGCAATTGTTGGTCAAACTTTTGTGTAAAACAGAACAAACATGCCTTATGTTTTAGACCGCAGGAAGTAATTATAAGATTTTAAATTGAACCGTCAAAATTGTTATCATGGTGATGAAGTTTTTGAAATTAATTTTGGAGTATCTTATACAATTAGAAAAGCGCTACATCTGATGGGATCAAATAGTAGTATTAACAAAGTCATCCAATTTGTATATTTGGCGGTGAGATAACGATTGCCCTATGTTCTTTGCTTCTTGATAACCATAATGTTTTTATTAATCTCATCGGATCTCATGCAGGCACAGGTATCTTCAAGAATATAAAGTTACCAGATTCTTGCTTTGGGCAACAATTTTATTTACTAACCTTTATTCGGTGGGGAAATGGAGTGATTTTTTAAATCGGAATAAGCAACTTCAGGGAGTTGACAGTAACAACAAAGCCAGTGTCTCCTATGCAGAAGCCAACATTGAAGAATAGTTTATGTCAGTTAGTCGAGCGTTTGTGATCTTGTGCTGCCGCGTTTGTGATTTTTCCTTTCAAAAGATAGAGCTACCTGCTGTATCTCAAGCTGCAAAGGGATTTTCTGTTAAATCGGTTGTCTTTACTAAGAATTAGTACGAAATACCCGAAGTTCTATTTTGTGATCATGGACGAACGCCAATATATCAGAATTTTAATTTGGTCCTATCTGTTAGTTTTCTTCCGTTGAAGAAGTTTCAAGTAATTTGGTTGTCCGGATTGTTCCTCCACAGTATAAAATTAGTACTAGTACTCTGTTTCCACAAATAACCTTTTTTTTAGCAAACTAAAATATTGTGGAGCAGAGGAAGTAGCAAATTTAAAAAGTGTACAGCCAACATACTAGGACAATGGATTCACACGGGCCAAAAAGAGAAAAACAAAGAAAAAGAAAAAAAAACATGGAGAGAATCTCGAACTCGCGGCCAGTGGCGACGTCTGTTGCACCAATCTTGGGATTATGATATGGACAACACCACACAACTAAACCTCATGCACACAGCGAGCAATGCGGCATCTTCTCCTCATTTGCTGCCAATGCCCAATGGAATAGTCACTCAATACGAGCATGCGAGATGGTACCTCCCGAGACTAATAACTTGTTCAAGCACAACCTCATTGATCTCGATGAACCGACATGCCAAAACACAACCGAGCTGATTGAATTCTGCGGCTTCCCTTAATTAGCTGCACACAGAGATGCCTCAGACTAGTCACAATGAGAAGTATCATATAGTAGTATCATGCATATGATACTAATATATAATACCATCTTCACAATACATAGTATCATGTAGTAGTATCATAATCTTAGTATATTTATTGTTTTGTAGAATCTCAATGTAAATTTGTGTGCAAGATTTATTTGGAATTAGTTTTTCTAGTTCTATGTGTTATGATACCGTATCTACCTATGATACCAACATAACCTCTTTCATCATTAATTGCAGTGATACATAAGCATTTTGCATGCATATAGTGCATGATACTACCTATGATATCCACATTGGGGCTAGTCTGATGCCAAGCCGAAGGGGTGAGCCCGCACACGACCTCTAGTCACCACCGTCGATACGTCATACGTGAACCCCACATCCGAGCTGACGACGCCAACGGCGTGGAGGGTACCAGCGGCAATGATGAATCTAGAAAAAAAAAAGCATGTCCACGGAAGGAAACCATCGCGCTGCCGGCTAGGATCAGGCATCTTCACCGGCCCAACCAATGCGATCCGAGGGCGTCTGAACTTGTCCATGTGGACGTGCGGAACATACGCAGCGTCTTAGCGGGCCGACCGATCCGAAGAAACGAGTCCGGCTTGACCCATCCATACATCTAATCTGGGACTCGGTTGCGTCGGTCTGGACGTGCGCTTGTCTGAACGCGTTCTCCTTTTATCTTTGACGGTCCCTCCCGCCAGTGGACAGAAACCACATCACTTCTTCCTTCAAAAACCCTCTCCCAAATTTTCACTGGCGGGAGCGGAAGGGAAGGCGATGGATTCTTCCGCCATGGTTGATGTTGCGCCCTCCGCCACCAAGAAGCGCGGCTGGCCGAAGAAGCTCGCAAAGGACCAGACGCCGGAGGAGCGTAAGATTCAGTCAGACAAGCGCGCAGGCCGGCGGTTGGCGGCGAGAAATCGACACACCGCTGCTAGGCTCGGGACGGAGCGCCGGGTGGAGGAGGAGCGCCTCCTCGTCACCAAGATCAGGGTCGACGCCAACAAGATGGCAGTGAATGCCGCCAAGCACGCCGTCAACATTATCAAGCAGGAGGCGTTCGCCACTGTTTTTAGCGGTGCCGTCTCTCTTCCCGGCCTGACCACGACTGACACGTCCTCTACCAGCTCCGTCACTTCCACGCCTACCGGCCGGCCGCCAGCTCAGCCCAGGACGACAGGGCCGAACACGCCCTCGCTTGGAGGCCACCAGCTGTCCCGGTTCAACCATACCTGTGTGGCATCGTCGGAGGCGGGAGAGCCCGCCATTAACCTGAACATGCTGACGCAATCCCGGAGGCGTCGACGAAGCGGCGGACCATCTCTGCCGCGAACATGCCGACACCAGTCAACCTGTTCGGTAAAATGCGCGTCGAGCGGCCGACCGCCGACGACACGATATGATTGCCACGTTTCTTCGCCATTGCCAGTGCACTGCTCGCGCTGCTTTATGATGGCCAATTGGCGTGTAGGATTTCGTGGGAAACGACGGCGAGGACGTCATGAATGACATGATCAACGAGGGTGGCCACGGCTATGCCGACGACGGCAAGTCCAAGACGGAGACGCAGCAAGAGACCCAGCAAGATGCATGCAACATTGCGGACGAGGCATTGTTCGGGAACGATGGCACTTCCATGGGCGAGGGTGTCACGCGTCGTTGGCCGCTTCACTTGCGGCCTCAATTGTCAACAGCAATAAGGTGAGCCAACGAACCGAGGGCTACACCTCCACCGAAGACAAGCTCCTATGCAAGGAATGGATAGAGATTTCACAAGATCTACTATGCGGCGTTGGGCAAAAGGGCTTTGCCTATTGAAAGAAGGTGGGCATGTTCTTCCATGAGCATAGGAAATTTGGGAAGGACGCCTTTCTTAGCGATCAAAATGATCTCTCCCTCTCCAAGCGTTGGGGCACCTTCCATGCCGAGTGTAGCAAGATGGTGACGAAAAGGAAAATAAGCGGCTTGCAGCCGGTTGACATGGTAAAACCTCTTCCTCTATTTGTCTATGTCTTGTATTTGCATTGAGCCATTGTTGGCATCTACATGTGTAGGTCATGAAAGCAATGGAGCATTTCAAGACGGTGAACGATAACAAGGCCTTCTCGTTGAGCCATTGTTGGACGGTGCTCAAGGACACCAAAAAATGGGAGACTAGCTTTGCCCTTTGAAGAGAAACGAACAAGAAGAAGAGGCAATGCCAGTGCTTCGACGGGCGGTGTCTTCGACCTAGCGCCGACAATGATGAAGGCTTCGTTGCCTCTGCAAGCGACGGGACTGTTGGCCATGCCCGCCACCCTGGTGGCCACAAGGACACGAAGCCCTCGCCCACCAGGCTGGTTCCTTGGTGTTCCAGGAGACCTTGAAGCAGATCCTAGAGAAGAAGGAAGAGGCCATCGCAGAGAGGGAGGAGAGGCGGCGCAAAGAGAAAGAGGCCGCCGCCAAGGCCTTCGTCGATCTGCAGATGAGGTCCATTGAGGTGAAGGAGGCCAATTCCAAGGCCTGGCTAATGGAGATCGAGGCCAAGGTAAAGTCGACGGAGGCCGAAGCCAATGCCAAGGAGGTCGATGCCAGGTCTAGGGTGCTGGAGGCCAAAGCCAAAGCCAAGGAGGCCAAATCCAAGGCCAAGGAAGCCGAAGCCAAGATCATGGCCGAGGAGAATGCCATCATGCTCACCGACCTGGATAGCATCGCTGACCCCGATCGCAGGGCTTGGGTTGCGAAGAGGTAGCAGGCCATCAAGGCTCGCAATGCCTGAAGGGCAATGGCGATGGAAGTTGCAACTTTTTGGGCAGGGAAGCTGCCATCTTTTGGACATTATGTATGATATTGACCCCTTTGCACATTTTAGATCCAATAGCCACTTGTTGGCGATGCCCAAAGGGCGATGTCGCACGTATGCCATGTTATTTGCTAGTAATCTGTGTGTCTCTTTGGCCAGCGATGACACCATTTTCAACTGATTTGCATCCTTGTCCAGCGATGGCGCCAACGCCCGCCTCCACAAACAAATGGGTCGCGCCGCTGGGCGCAGTCAGCCGGACAGGTCGGACCTCCTACCCAAATCGACTGCTACCCGACCCAAACGGACAGAAACGAACCATTTGGGGTAATCAGATGGGTCGGACCAGTGGAGATGCCCTAGGGGTGTGTTTGGTAGCCTGCAGATGGTGTAGCCAGGCCGGGCGTCGAGAAAATGGCCCGATTGGTTGCCCGTGACGGTGCTCGACGTGGCACTTTGTTGGTAACCCCAAGCGCAGGGTGTGAAGAGCACAACAGCAAGTTTTCCCTCAGTTGAGACCGAGGTTATCGAACCAGAAGGAGGAAGGAAATGTCACATAGGTGTTGCAAACAACGTGGAGACCTGCACAACACAAACTCAAGACTTTGCCCCAATGAACAGTGAGGTTGTCAAGCTCACCAGTTTGCTGTAACAAAGGATTAAACGTATGGTGTGGAAGGCAATGGTGGTTTGCAACAAGTAAAGAAGTAATAGTGGAAGATGTATCAATGGTAAAGATTGGACCGGGGTCCATTTTTTTTAGGGTAAAATAAGTAACAGTGGAAGATGTATCAATGGTAACAGTGGAAGATTGGACCGGGGTCCATAGTTCACTAGAGGTGCTCTCCTTAGATAAACAACATGGCATGAAGGGTAAACAAATTACAGCAACACAATTAACAGGATGAGCAAGGCATAACAATGCAATTACTAGTCAGAAATATCCTATGAGATTCGATTGGGCAATACAACAAGATACATAGACCGCCATCCAACTGCATCTATGACTAGAAGTCCACCTTCAGGTTATCATCCGAACCCCCTCCAGTATTAAGTTGCAAGCAACAGACAACTGATTTAAGCAAAGTGTGTAAGGTAAATAGTCCACATGTTCCATGAACAAGAGACCGTTGTTTTCTTCCTAGTAGCAACAGCACATCTACAACCGAAGAGATTTCTGTCACTTCCCTTGGAAACTTGTTAATAGGTTAGTACCAGAAAACATGTAAAAGGCGCCTCAAACTGTAGACAAAGCAAAGCAAAGTAGATACTAAACAAGCATGGAGCATGAAAAATTATAGATACGTTTCTGACGTATCAAGCATCCCCAAGCTTAACTCCTGCTCGTCCTCGAGTAGGTAAGTGATAAAAAGAATAATTTTTAAGGTGACATGCACCCTCACAATGAAGATCTAACCAATTGCAAGCATTGAAAGCTAGGATCAAAGAACTCTAAACATGTGCATAAAAGATGGAGTTCTAACAATAGGACATAGTAATTGTGCATGCAACATGTCAAGCTACAAACAAAGATCATGAATAACACGCATTGAAAAACGTTTGTTTGTTTCACTTGCAAAAACATGGCATAGTGGCAATTAGATTGTTACTCGTAGAGTAGCAAATAGATGCATAGGACACCTTCAAAGTTCACAAGAGTGACTAGAAACAAGTAGCACAAGAACAAGTAATATCACAATATGCATCAATCAATAAGCTTTGGAACACTGCACACAGAATGACAACTATGCTCTCTTAATGGTTCCTAAAGGTAGAAGGTAGAGACTCAAATAACAGTGGAAGAAAAGCCTTTTTTATAAAGGAAGCAGGGATTTCATGTTTCAAAAAGAGCTTCCAAAAATTATGGTACTTGTTAGATTCAGCCCTCATTACCCCTATCATAAGCATCTTGAAGTGATTAAGGTTAAAGTGAACAAAGATGGAGTATATACTTGACGAAGTATAAGTTGTCAATCTCAAGTCCCTTGAATACGAGGGCCACACCTCATGCTACTCAACTTCAGTCACCTGCAAGTTCTTGTCATTGTAAGTATTTGCATATCATAGAGAACCGCCAACGAGGTACCCCTTGCACATGGTATAGGAGCTATCCCATAACCAAAATGACAAGGCAAGCAGACAATGAGCATCTCAGCAATCTTCTTATTTACCATGGGAATATGGTGCTTTTTTTCTCTCTTTTCCTCTTTTTCTCATATGTCCCTTTTTCTCAATCTCTTTTTTTATAAGAATAATGCTTCATAGATGTCACTATGATGATGCTGTAAGTTTCCACCATGATTAGGCATGGCTTAGGCTAGCGGCCTAGGCGTTTCTCTAACACAGAATACAAACTCCATGAACTTACAAGTTCCCTCTTTATTTCACACCGGTGACATCCATAGACAAAAGAACATGATATCAACTGAGTACAATGTACAAGTGCAATGTTGAAAACGTTCCCCATGACAGCATGGTTCTCCTAATTCCAACGTATAAATGCAAACATGCGGTGACCCAGCATAACACTGTATGTGTAGTACACTATAGTCGTTGACATGACATCCATAGAACACCGTTCCGTAAATATCACATCCCTCAGAGTGGTACAATAGAAACATTGTGGGTCCATATTACAAACATACACACGTTATTATTATTACAATTACGGAAGTTCAAGACATCCAAAAGATTCAACTTACAAACCAAAATATAAGTGTTTCAGCGAAAGTTTCGAATTTAAAACTTAAACTCCAAATTGAGCTCAACAACTTATTGCTATATAAGGTTCATGTTGCTCGGCTCAAGTGGCTACTAAAACTATAGTAATTAGTCTGACTCCTGGAACTCTCCTCCATAGACGATGTCGTAATCCTCCCCTTCTATGGCTCCATACAAGTTGGGCTCTTCATAGAAGACCTCCTCTTGATTCTCAGATGCGTACATTGGAGTACCTTCGGGATTCTCAGAGTCTAAGCAAGGATTCAAAGGAAAGGACGAGTAACAGCGTTACCCAACAAGTTCATTATATGCAAGGTAGGAAGTTCGATGCTCTATCTACCACCTCGGACTATCAGTCTTTGGCATTATGCAATTTTCGTAAATCTTTCTTCAAAGATTGTTTTTATTATAAAAATCTATGACCATCAGCCTTCACAGGTTGACCAGAACTTTCATGGAGTTCCTTTCCTGCCGCGTTCATAGCTCCTTCCCGGAACAGGGAGTAACAAGCTACAGTTCTTACACTCTGCAGAGGTGCATTACTTTTCCCATGAGAGATCAACTCCTTGTTGCCCAACCGGGCGTACTTTCCCGTCCACAATTCCATGATGTAGGGCCCAATAGTTGGTCCAAGCCAACCATTGCCCTCTCCGCGATCGCATATGTCTGCATGATCTTTCGGCTAGCTCACCTTCGTTAAGCCCCCTTTCGGGCAGGCTAAAATCCTGATGATTTTTCGAAGACCCTATGACCTAGTGATGCCCGGATTAGTACCATTTACATGGACCATCTCCCTAAACACCATTCATAGATAATCTAGACACCAAAATGTGTGGGGCGTAAGGGTGCCCACCCATATGTTGGATCCACACAAGGAATCACAACGTCACGTTAAGGTCGTCTTGCCTCCATACAAGAGGAAAAGGATACAGTTGACTTCTCCGTCCCATTCCAAATCTCATGGTTAATGCGTAATATATGGCGCTAGAATCACTGATGTCATGGGTTATTAATCTCTGTTTGTTCATCATTTTTGCAATTAGAACCCTAAGTTCTATTGCTTCATCATATCATCACTTAGGATGATATCTAAAGTTTAGTATCTTGAGAAAATAGTGTTTTCTTTTACTATAGTATAAATGATAACACACAATTTGCAAATACTTTGATAAAGACTCTTCAAAGGACATGAGCAAGAGATGAACTTGCCTTGTGATGGCAAGGTAGTGAAGTCTGATGCTTGCACTGGACCTTGAGCTTCTATGTCTACAAAAACATCATTATTGCCGGGTAAGGACAATATTTAAAGAAGCAAAATGATTATGCAAAGTAATGTAATGTATCTTTGAACTTGATATGCATTTCCCCATAAAAATTCTTTTTAATAATAAAGGATTTATAAATATTAATTATAGAATATTGTATTCTTTTATTTTATTTCCCTTTTATTTGACTTTTATTGATTTAATAATTCTTCCTAGAATTATCACTTAAATATTAAAAATTGTTATTAAATATTTATTTAGTATTTTTATAAAATACTACAATGTTAATATCTAATGAAAGTGATTTTTATTTATTTTTATCATCTTTCAATAATTTTGTAAAAATCCATAAGGAATATATAATTTACAAAATTCTTAATAAAATTTACATGTCTAAAATTTTATATTTCAATTTATTTGAATAGTTTGGATTTTTGTGAATCCAAAAATATTTTATTTATAATTTTTGGACTTTTATTTTATTTTCTAGAAATTTATTGATTCCAGGGGCATTTTGGTCTTTTACTATTTATTAAAACCGATTTTAAACGACTTGGGATGGCCATTTGGGCTTATTGGGCCCCTGTGGACCAATAGGGCAGAGTCAAAATCATCACCCCGAGGGGTTTCGGCCCACCCATACCACTCTTTCTCTGTCTTTTCTTTGTTCTCATCTCCCCCTCTCTCTCAACCTCGTGGGGTTCTGGCACCGCCGCTGGCGATGGCCGCCGATGTGGCCCTCCCTGGCCGCTGCCGTGGTGCAGGTCAAGGTTGGTGACTATGCTCGTTCATCTGGTCCAATTCGATTTGACTCCAGAGCTCCCCTGTGGCCAGGTTCACCCCGTTCTCGAACTCTAGGGTTTGGGGAAAGTGTTGCCGCCATCACCGCGGGTTCTCCCTTGGTGAGGTATGGTGCCCGAGTACTGTTGTGGCTGCCGCGTGGCTGGTGCAGGTTCAGCGCCCTATGGGGTGCTCCTGTCTCATGGGCTCGCCGCCAATCTGCTTCTGCTCAATTCAAATGAGGACCATGGGTAAGTTGCCTCTGTGGATCTTGGTTCATCCTATCACCATGAATCTCTCTGTGTGTATCTAGTGGAGACCCTTGCCTAGTGACTATGTTCTAATTGGGATTCATCTCCTAATTAGGGTTCTTGTTCTGATTAGGGTTCATATCCCTCTGTTGATCATTTCTATGATGATTTAGATCTAGTGGTGATCATCCTTGAGCATGATGAATGATTGTTTGCTGTGGATAATTATTTGTAGTTGGCTTTGGTGATACTAGTGGCTTGTCAGACTTAATTATTCCAGTGGTAATTTACTATGATCCAATGTTAGTGTTTCTATGAAATCCATAATTGGAAATGTTGTTGATCTGAGAACTTTCCACTGTCAAGATGTTTCTACTGACAGTAGTTCTCTCAGTAATTGCTTACTGCATTTATAATGGTTGGTTTGTATGAGAAAATACATACTGAATATAATCATTACATGTTAATGATTTATGTAGATGTATAGATGAGTTTGATGATGATTCCTGGCATTTGGCTTCAGGAAGATGATATTTAGTGGTTTGCCCCTTTTGATTTGTGAAACCAAAGTAAAGATTGGGATTAGCTCATTAGAACTTGTCCTTGTGATACCATTATAAACTGGCACACAAGTGATTAGGTCCTATTCCTGAGCTTAGCTCTGACAGTACTTGTGATTAATACTGGCAAGATAAAATGAAAGCTTATTTAAATTCTCCTGCCTATGATGTTGGTCTGAGGCATAGGAACTAGCTTCCTAATGGCTGTTCCTAATAGAAATATTCTGGTAGAATTACCAGCTGCTAATTCTTGAAACATAGTTGGAAAAACAATGGGTGTGCTAATGGTTTTGCATGGATCCATAGGATTTATGGCTGTTGAGCTTGATGTGTAAGAAAAAGAAGATGAGGTTGTGGTGCTTTGCCCATGGCTGTGTGGATGGTTTTGTGTTGCTGGACTGTTGTTGTGAGGCTGACAGCACACTCCATGTAATCTGGTGTGTGTCCTGCCTGTGTGCTTGTTGTGCACTTGTGGATATGCTCTGAATTTGAGATTAACTGTTATCTGGTTACTTTTTACCTGGCTGGTGAAACTTGCCCCTCCTTGCTGTCATTTGACTTCTGGCTTAAAATTTTGAAGGATACATTCTTTCATATTGGTGAAACTTGCCCCTTTTTATAAATTACTCAATGATGAGTCTTGATCAGTGCACTTCACTGACAAGTCTGAGAGTAAAACAATACTAACCCTAACCTTCTTTATTTTTTGTTATGTTTGTTTTGCAGGTACCAGACTTGGGAATTCAAGATTTTAGCTTAGGTTTATTTGTAGAATAGTCATTTGTAATCTTCTTATCCTTTTGTAATTTTAGTTTTATTCCTTTGTAAGCTTCATTTTATTATTTTGTAATAAAGAAAATAATATGATCAATAAAGAAATATTATTCTTTATTTATTTACTAAAATTTGTGGATGATTTCCATAAGTTACATTTTTGTAACTTATTTATTGAATAAAATTATGTAATGAATATTCATAATCTTAATTACTTTCTTTATATAAAGTTTGAGTTATTATTGGTTAACTTTTAATTGAATCACATATTCAAACATTATTCAAAAAATAATTTGAATTATAATTCAAACACTCAAGTTTTAAAAATTCAAATTTCATTTCCCAAAACACATAAATCCACAAAGATCATATCAAAGTCTATAGCAATCATCCTTTAAGACTAAACCTAATCTCAAAGTATGAGAGAAACCTTGATCACTTTAGGTTTTTATCTGGCGAAAAATTTACCCACATTTTTACAAATGAATGCATGCAACATTCCAAATTCCTAAATCTACCCTTCGTTAGTTCCTACATGCTGGGATGTTACAGACTTCCCCCCTTAAATTAAACTTCGTCCCGAAGTTTATGGAGATGTACGTGAATAGTTCTGGATAGGTTTTTCTTAAGTCCTCTTCTTTCTCCCACGTAGCTTATCTTTCAGGGTGATGTTCCCATTGTAATTTGCAATACTTGATTGCTCTGTTCCTCAACCTTTTCCAGTTTTCTTCCAGAATCTTACATGGCTTTTCAATATAAGTCAAGTCTGCTTGTAGTTCTATTTCCTGATGTGTGATTGCATCATCCAGAACTTTCAAACATTTACGAAGTTGTGACACATGGAAAACATTGTGCACTTGAGCCAATCTTGATGGTAACTCTAAAGCATAAGCTATATTTCTGTTTTGACTCAATATCTTGAATGGTCCGATGTATCTGTGACTCAGTTTTCCTTTAACTTCGAACCTTTTCACCCCTTTCATTGGACTTACTTTCAAATATACCATATCTCCTACTTCTGGATGCCATGATCTTCGACTTTGATCCGCATAACTTTTATGCCTACTCTGAGCTATTTTCAGTCTATCCCTGATCTTATCAATGATATCTTGTCTTTCCTTGATATAATCTGGCGCAAATTCTTTGCTGCTTCTAGGTTCATACCAACATATTGGTGATCTACACTTTCTTCCATACATTTTAGTACTTCCTGGATGAATAGAATAAGGTGTTTCATGTGCTTCTCTGAGTATGACATTTCTAATCTCAGTCACATCTGGAACACAAAGACGGTCTTGAAACCATAAGGACTCATATTCTCCAAGGCGAAAAACTGATTTTTGCCCTTGAGATATCCTCCGAATTTCCTCAGCAATAAAAGGACCATCTGCTTGATGTCTAAAAATTTCTTGCTTAAGATCACTGTCCTGCTCTGCAACTACATGCATAGTAGCTAGACCTCCAAGAACCTCTGTTCTGATGAATTGAAGCTCTAATCTTTCCGAGTCCATTTGTAATTCTTTTGGTAGCTCCTGATTGCTAGGTTGAATATCTGCACTCTTTCTGCTTAAAGCATCAGCTACAACATTTGCTTTCCCTGGAGTATAGTTGATTGTTAAATCATAATCCTTGATTAGTTCCAACCAACGCTTCTGTCTCATATTCAAATATTTTTGAGTGAAGAAATATTTGAGACTTTTATGGTCAGTGTATAACTCACATCTGGATCCATAAAGAAAATGCTTCCATCCTTTCAGCACCAAAACTACGGCTGCTAACTCTAAATCATGAGTTGGATAGTTAACTTCATGTGGTTTCAGTTGTCTTCAACCATAAGCAATGACTTTCCTATCTTGCATTAATACACAACCTAAACCTTCTTTAGATGCATCACAATATAATGTGAAGTCCTTCCCAGTTTCTGGAACTGCTAAAATTGGAGCTATGGTTAATCTGGTTTTCAACTCCTGAAAACTTGCTTCACTCTTCTCATCCCAATTAAATGGTGTATTCTTTCTTAGCAATTTGGTCATTGGTCCAGCTATTTTGGAGAAACCTTCAATGAATCTCCGATAATAACCAGCCATTCCTAAGAAACCTCGAATTTGCTTCACATTGGTTGGTGCAGTCCATTCTAATACTGATTGAACTTTAGATGGATTAAAAGCAATTCAATCCTTACTGATCACATGACCGAGTAATTCTACCTTATCAAGACAAAATTCACACTTACTGAACTTCGCATAAAGTTTATGCTCCCTTAGAGTCTGCAATGTTATTCTCAAATGATCGGCATGCTCTTCCTTATCCTTGGAATATATCAGAATATCATCAATAAAAACTATGACGAACTTATCCAGATATGGCATGAAGATTTTTTTCATCAAATTAATGAATATTGCAGGTGCATTGGTCAAACCAAATGGTACTACCAGATACTCATGGTGTCCATATCTTGAGACAAATGCTGTCTTTGGAACATCTTCTGGTTTGATTTTGATTTGATGGTATCCAGATCTTAGGTCGATCTTTGAAAATACTCCGGCTCCTTTCACTTGATCAAACAAATCTTGGATCCTTGGTAAAGGATACTTATTCTTGATAGTAACGTTGTTCAGATTTCTGTAATCTCCACACATCCTTCTTCCACCATCTCTCTTATCCACAAAGATTACTGGTGTTCCCCATGGAGATACACTTTCCTGAATAAATCTTTTTCGGGCTAACTCATCAATTTGCTCTTTGGGTTCTTTTAACTCTTTGGGTCCCATTTTATATGGTGCTTGAGATATTGGTGCTGTACCAGGAATTAGGTCAATAGTGAACTCTATCTCCCGGTCTGGTGGCATTCCCGGTAGCTCTGCTGGAAAAACATCTTGAAACTCATTTACTATAGGAATTTCTTCCAATTTGACCTCTTTCATTGAGTTCAACTGCACATCCACCATGATATGACTGTGCTTATCTGCTTGGTAAACTATCCTTGCTCCGCTTGGAGTTTTGATTGAGATAGTTTTCTCCTCACAGTTTATCTGAGCTCCGTGTTCCATCATACAGTCCATCCCCAACACTACTGCAATTCCCTTCAAAAGAATCACATAAAGGTCTGCGAAATATGTACAACCACAGATCGAGATAACCTGATCTTGTTTGATGTGGCGTACAATCACATTTCCCCCTGCCGTAACTACGGTCATAGGGTTTTCTAACGTTGCCCTTCTAATCCCAAACTTATCACAAAATTCTTCAGAAATGAATGAAGTAGTTGCACCAGTATCAAATATAACTTTGCCGGGATTGGTAAGGATATTGAGCGTACCTATCACTACATGCTCCGAATTATCCACCTCCTCGAGGGTTGCACAGTTCAGTTTCCCGGTAGGTCTGTTCCTCTTACCATTGTTGTTCTTGCCATTATTTCATCCTTTATTGGGCTATCCATTTCCTCCACTGGACTGCCTTCCATCTCGAGCCGGCCAACCACCTTGTGGTTTGCTTGGACAATTGGGCTTGATGTGACCTCTCTAACCACAAGTGTGACATACAATTACTGGTTTTGGGCAATCCCTACTAATATGCCCCGGGAGTTTGCAATTGTGACATATAATATTCTTTGCATTTGGATTTGCACTCCGATTGAGATTGTTGTTGTTATAGGGCCTATTCCTTGATTTGAATTCCAAATTGGGCTTGGCCTTGCTTGCTTGTATCCTCTTGGTTTCCTTCTTAGCTCTCTTCCTTCTATCCTCTTGGACATTCTTGTAGTCATCTTCGAAGGTAATAGCTGCATCTAGCAACTACTGCTAAGTTTGCTTATTAGCCAACCTCAATTGCATCTTCACAAATGGATTTAATCCATGCAGGAAATGCTTCTTCCTCTTTTCCTCCGTGTTAACCTCTTCCTCAGCATAACGAGATAGTTGACTAAACTCTCGGATATACTTCATAACACTTGTATATCCCTGCTGCAGCTCCTCAAATTCTCTCCATTTCAATTCCATAAAACTCTCCGGAACATGATATTCATGTAATCTCTGTTTAAACTCTTCCCAGGTATACTCCCTTCCTGGTTGTTGCATAGCCAACTGATTTTCCCACCAAGATGCTGCAGGTCCTGTCATAAGATGAGTTGCATACCTCAATTTCCCCTCCTCATTGCAACCTACAGTCTTCAACTTCCTTTCTGTATCTGCTAGCCAATCTTTTGCATCCATTGGTTCAGGGGCTGATGCAAAAGGTAATGGCCTTGCATTCTGGAAATTAGATAGACTCATTCCTCCACCTTCAGGTGCCCTCTGATTTGCTCGTCCTAGCAACTCCTCCATGAAATTGTTCTAGGTCTCTTGCATCATTTGCATGCACTGCATAAAGTTTTGCTCCATTAACAGCCTCATTGGTGGTGGTGGTGGTAATGTTTCTTGATTTGCTGCATCTGCATCGGCCTTTTCCTTGGCCTCTCGTTCCATCCGCCGCTGCTCAGTTTCATTTTCTACGCCCGTATCCATGATCCTCTAGTCCCGCAACATAAAGCGAATACTCATAATTACATCATGCACATGTGTTTTGAGCTCGACTTTACGCACAGAACCAGTCACACAACAAATATCCAAAGAAAATCCAAATATGCATTTCACATATTATACATAATATCATAATAATATAAAGTCATTACAACATATACCATATAGGTATAATCACAAAACTACCTTATTCATCTCACTATCTTATTTCCTTGGTACTCGATATCACTAACTAGTTGCCTCCTTCTAGTAGTAACACGCTCATCGTACATGCCTGATGACCAACCGTGATGATGTGTTGTTCGTTGCACAGTTTGTGGAACAAATGGCCTTCCAGAGGGAACATACTCGGTAGCTGAAGTGTCAGGACTTGAGTCATTACTCAACCTGAGTGTATTGACTCCCTCCAGCTCAGCTGAAAATTCTTCAGAAGCATATTCAACATTATCTCCCCTTGCATCTCCTAAGCTTCATTACTTGAGTTGTCAACAAGATACGCAGATCCTGCTGCTTCCCATGTGCTCCTTTGGGCAAGATAATTAAACACCGGATAATGTATATTCCCTGGGTTTTGAGAAGATGTTGATGATTCAAACACTCTCTCCTCAGGATCTTCTTCTTCATCCTGATTATCTATTGACATGGTGTTTCTACTACTGTTACTAGGGTTATTCCTTGCACCCATCCAGCTATATTGTCCAACATTTCGGTCAGAACCATCTTTGGACATCTGGTGTTCATGAGATCATTCATATGATCCCCTTCTCCAACCATCCGAATTCTCAATAGGAAGTTCTGAGTCAGAACCATCCTCTGAGCCTTGTGGTACTGCATACCTCATATCCAAAGTAGGATCATATATAGGTTCAGGTCTTGGTGAATAAGGATATGGTATAAAAGATTCAGGATCTATAGGTATATCCTTAAAGATAGGTGTTGCACTACTCCTTGCTTCCTTCTCTAACTGGTATGCTAGCTACTTCCTCCTTTCCGGATCAGTTAGATCCTCTAACATATCGTTTTTATCTTCAACAATCACTTGATGTGTCTTGTAAAAAGACGCAACGAGTGTTCAGTATCTATCCATAAACTTGGAAGCTAACTTAGGATGCTTATTAACCAAAGTAAGATGATCCGGTATAGGCTCCGAGTCTATAGAATCATGAGGTATCACAGAGAATGTGCTACCTTTTAACTCCTTGGTCTTATGCTCCCGGATATTAGCTATTGCCTCCACAACAGCAACATGATATGCTGCTCAATGACTCCTACCTTCTCCTATAGGTAGATCGTGATATAATCCAAGCTCCTATGGAAGTTGGATACTCACACGATACTTGGATAACATCCGGCCATCAAGTTAAGTAAAAGTGTTCACTTGAATTCTAGTTGGACAACTAAAGATCTTTAAAAGTTGACGAAGTTGGTCTGTGAATGATCCTTGGTAATCATCAAGAGTTTCCTCTTTCCTTACCAAAGTATGTTTTGGAAACTTTGGTGCCATAACTCTATATAGAAAAATAGTTTTGATTAGTATCCAATAATATATTGCATCATAACAAAAAATTATCGCACTAAAACATATAATGGAATATTCTCATTTGAATACCTAGTATATTACTTTTAGAGAATTCTTTATCGTTGCTACTTACCTACAGGTAATACCCTTTACTAGGTTTCCAACCTAAGTTCAAAACAATTTGCTCTGATACCAACTGCGGTGACCCAGCATACCACTGCATCTGTAGTACACTATAGTCGTTGACATGACATCCACAAAACACCGTTCCGTAAATATCACATCCCTCAGAGTGGTACAACAGAAACATTGTGGGTCCATATTACAAACATACACACATTATTATTATTACAATACCGGAAGTTCAAGACTTCCAAAAGATTCAACTTACAAACGAAAATATAAGTGTTTTAGCGGAAGTTTCGAATTTAAAACTTAAACTCCAAATTGAGCTCAACAACTTATTGTTATATAAGGTTCATGTTGCTCGGCTCAAGTGGATACTAAAACTATAGTAATTAGTTTGACTCCTGGAACTCTCCTCCGTAGATGATGTCGTAATCCTCCCCTTCTATGGCTCCATACAAGTTGGGCTCTTCATATAAGACCTCCTCTTGATTCTCAGATGCGTACATTGGAGTACCTTTGGGATTCTCAGAGTCTAAGCAAGGATTCAAAGGAAAGGATGAGTAACAGCGTTACCCAACAAGTTCATTATATGCAAGGTAGGAAGTTTGATGCTCTATCTACCACCTCGGACTATCAGTCTTTGGCATTATGCAATTTTCATAAATCTTTCTTCAAAGATTGTTTTTATTATAAAAATCTATGACCATCAGCCTTCACAGGTTGACTGGAACTTTCATGGAGTTCCTTTCCTACCGTGTTCATAGCTCCTTCCCGGAACAGGGAGTAACAAGTTACAGTTCTTACACTCTGCAGAGGTGTGTTACTTTTCCCATGAGAGATCAACTCCTTGTTGCACAACCGGGCGTACTTTCTCGTCCACAATTCCATGATGTGGGGCCTAGTAGTTGGTCCAAGCCAATCACTGCCCTCTTCGCGACCTCATATGTCTGCACGATCCTTCGGCTACCTCACCTTCGTTATGCCCCCTTTCAGGCAGGCTAAAACCCTGATGAGTTTCCAAAGACTCTATGACCTAGTGATGCCCGGATTAGTACCATTTACATGGACCATCTCCCTAAACACCATTCATAGATAATCTAGACACCAAAATGTGTGGGGCGTAAGGGTGCCCACCCATATGTTGGATCCACACAAGGAATCACAACGTCACGTTAAGGTCGTCTTGCCTCCATACAAGAGGAAAAGGATACAGTTGACTTCTCCGTCCCATTCCAAATCTCATGGTTAATGCGTAATATATGGCGCTAGAATCACTGATGTCATGGGTTATTAATCTCTGTTTGTTCATCATTTTTGCAATTAGAACCCTAAGTTCTATTGCTTCATCATATCATCACTTAGGATGATATCTAAAGTTAAGTATCTTGAGAAAATACTGTTTTCTTTTACTATAGTATAAATGATAACACACAATTTGCAAATACTTTGATAAAGACTCTTCAAAGGACATGAGCAAGAGATGAACTTTCCTTGTGATGGCAAGGTAGTGAAGTCCGATGCTTGCACTAGACCTTGAGCTTCTATGTCTACAAAAACATCATTATTGCCCGTAAGGACAATATTTAAAGAAGCAAAATGATTATGCAAAGTAATGTAATGCATCTTTGAACTTGATATACATTTTCCCCATAAAAAATCTTTTTAATAATAAAGGATTTATAAATATTAATTTTTAATATTTATTTTAGAATATTGTGTTCTTTTATTTTATTTCCCTTTTATTTGACTTTTATTGATTTAATAATTCTTCTAAGAATTATCACTTAAATATTAAAAATTGTTATTAAATATTTATTTAGTATTTTTATAAAATACTACAATGTTAATATATAATGAAAGTGATTTTTATTTATTTTTATCATCTTTCAATAATTTTGTAAAATTCCATAAGGAATATATAATTTACAAAATTCTTAATAAAATTTACATGTCTAAAATTTTATATTTCAATTTATTTGAATAGTTTGGATTTTTGTGAATCCAAAAATATTTTATTTATAATTTTTGGAATTTTATTTTATTTTCTAGAAATTTATTGAGTCGAGGGGCATTTTGGTCTTTTCCTATTTATTAAAACAGATTTTAAACGACTTGGGCTGGCCATTTGGGCTTATTGGGCCCCTGTGGCCCAATAGGGCAGAGTCAAAATCATCACCCCGAGGGGTTTCGGCCCACCCAGCCCACTCTCTCTGTCTCTTCTTCGTTCTCATCTCCCCCTCTCTCGACTCTATGGGGTTCTGGCGCCGCCGCTGGCGATGGCCGCCGCTGTGGCCCTCCCTGGCCGCTGTCGTGGTGCAGGTCGAGGTTGGCGACTACGCTCGCATCTGGTCCAATTCGATTTGACTCCAGAGCTCTCCTGTGGCCAGGTTCACCCCGTTCCTGAACCCTAGGGTTTGGGGAAAGTGCTGCTGTCGCCACCGCCGCGGGTTCTCCCTTGGTGAGGTGTGGTGCCCGAGTACTACTGTGGTGGCCGCCGTGGATAGTGCAGGTTGAAACGCCCTCTGGGGTGCTCCCTGTGCCGCCGCGGGCTCGTCGGCCAATCTGCTTCCTCTTCAATTTGTCAGTGAGGACCCCGGGTAAGTTGCCTATGTGGATCTTGGTTCATCCTATCACCATGAATCTCTCTGTGTGTATCTAGTGGCGACCCTTGCCTAGTGACTACGTTCTGATTGGGATTCATCTCCTAATTAGGGTTCTTGTTCTGATTAGGTTTCATATCCCTCTGTTGATCATTTCTATGATGATTTAGATCTAGTGGTGATCATCCTTGAGCATGATGAATGATTGTTTGCTGTGGATCATTATTTGTAGTTGGCTTTGGTGATGCTAGTGGCTTGTCAGACTTATTCCAGTGGTAATTTACTATGATCCAATGTTAGTGTTTCTATGAAATTCCTAATTGGAAATGTTGTTGATCTGAGAACTTTCCACTGTCAAGATGTTTCTACTGACAGTAGTTCTCTCAGTAATTTCTTATTGCATTTATAATGGTGGGTTTGTATGAGAAAATAGATACTGAATATAATCATTACATGTTAATGATTTATGTAGATGTATAGATGAGTTTGATGATGATTCTTGGCATTTGGCTTCAGGAAGATGATATTTAGTGGTTTGCCCCTTTTGATTTGTGAAATCAAAGTAAAGATTAGGATTAGCTCATTAGAACTTGTCCTTGTGATACCATTATAAACTGGCACACAAGTGATTGGGTCCTATTCCTGAGCTTAGCTCTAACAGTACTTGTGATTAATACTGGCAAGATAAAAGGAAAGCTTCTTTTAATTCTCCTGTCTATGATGTTGGTCTGAGGCATAGGAACTAGCTTCCTAATGGCTGTTCCTGATAGAAATATTCTGGTAGAATTACCAGCTGCTAATTCTTGAAACATAGTTGGAAGAACAATGGGTGTGCTAATGGTTTTGCATGGATCCATAGGATTTATGGATACTGAGGTTCTACTCTTTTAAGAGGTGTGCCCAGATTTCATAATCTTTCCTTTGGCTGTATTGAAATATAGGATTTGGCTTTTGTAACCAGGATCAATGATGTTGATCTGAGATCCTGGTTATACTGATATGTTGATCTTGTGATTATGACTTTAAATTTTAAAATCTTCTAGGATGGATTCATCCCACTTGGATGAATACTGAGAGGTTAGATATAAAACAACACATGATTCTTTGATATGATAACAGATCATGTGAGGGTTTTATATAACTCACCACAGTCACATGATGTTGTGGTTGCTAGTGGTGGATCTTGTGGTTGATCTTGTGCTCCCCTGGTATATTTAGCTCCTGGCTTGTCCTTGATCTAGACCATCATCTCCTGATCTTGATGGCTTGACCTTGGTCTTGCTATCCACCTGATCTTCACCCTCCTTATGTCACCATCCTGGTGATGTGATCCTGGCTTTGGTTGGTTTGGCTTCTGGCTGTTGTGCTCGGTTTAGCTGCTGGCTACTGAGCTTGATGTGTAAGAACAAGAAGATGAGGTTGTGGTGCTTTGCCCATGGCTTTGTTGATGGTTTTGTGTTGCTGGACTGTTGTTGTGAGGCCGACAGCACACTCCATACAATCTGGTGTGTGTCCTGCCTGTGTGCTTGCTGTGCACTTGTGGTTATGCTCTAAATTTGAGATTAACTGTTATCTGGTTACTTTTTACCTGGCTGGTGAAACTTGTCCATCCTTGCTATCATTTGACTTCTGGCTTAAAATTTTGAAGGATACATTCTTTCATATTGGTGAAACTTGCCCCTTTTTATAAATTACTCAATGATGAATCTTGATCAGTGCACTTCACTGACAAGTCTGAGAGTAAAACAATACTAACCCTAACCTTCTTTATTTTTATTATGTTTGTTCTGCAGGTACCAGACTTGGGAATTCAAGATTTTAGCTTAGGTTTATTTGTAGAATAGTCATTTGTAATCTTCTTATCCTTTTGTAATTTCAGTTTTATTATTTTGTAAGCTTCATTTTATTATTTTGTAATAAAGATTATACTATGATCAATAAAGAAATATTATTCTTTATTTATTTACTATTGTAAAATTTGTGGATGATTTCCATAAGTTACATTTTTGTAACTTATTTATTGAATAAAATTATGTAATGAATATTCATAATCTTAATTACTTTCTTTATATAAAGTTTGAGTTATTATTGGTTAACTTTTAATTGAATCACATATTCAAACATTATTCAAAAAATCATTTGAATTATAATTCAAACACTCAAGTTTTAAAAATTCAAATTTCATTTCCCAAAACACATAAATCCAAAAAGATCATATCAAAGTCTATAGCAATCATCCTTTAAGACTAAACCTAATCTCAAAGTATGAGAGAAACCTTGATCACTTTAGGTTTTTATTTGGCGAAAAATTTACCCACATTTTTACAAATGAATGCATGCAACATTCCAAATTCCTAAATCTACCCTTCGTTAGTTCCTAAATGCTGGGATGTTACAAAACATATACAACATAGAAGACACAATGGTTCAAGTTTATTAGGGGCAAATAATATAAAGTGTGCCATCAAGTTTGTGAGGGCTTTAATCACTAAGTTTTCACATAACAAAATAGTTTTTAATTGGAAGATAGCTGAAAACAAGAATATACTTGGAATGGTGTAACACACCATGCATAGGAGTTTATAGTGGACACTTTGGAATAACTTGGTTTCTTGGGAGTTGGAAGCATGAGTAGAGCTTACTCATACAAGTGGAGGCTAGCAAAAGACTGGGAGCAACCAACTAAGAGAGCAATAATGGCCATAATCATTCAGTGCAACAAAGCATTACTAATCAAAGGAAATAGTGGTACTACAAGTCAAGGACTAAATGATCATAGAGGCTATGGTGACTTGTAATAGTCATAACATGGTGTGAGCATGTGCCAAGTCAACCCAAGCAAAGCATCAAAGGAGAATACCACAATACTATGCTTTTGCATGCTAAAACAACGCATAATTTGTTCAAGGCACACTAAGCAATCTCAATTGTTTGGAACAAGACATGCTACAACAATAATCACTAAGCATAATCTCAAAACAACACCTAGCATGTTGTGCTAAAGTCTAAGTCATAGTCAATGCAATCTCCTCTTGCATTTACAAGCAAGAACTTACTACTCCTTTCCAACACCAAGCAAATTATTTGCAAACATCACAGCAAGAACGGGGGTCCAAACTACTTTATTCAAGCAAACTAAACAACCTAAGCAAAGCAAACAAAAACTAAGACGCTCCAAGAACAACCCAACTATGCATGAAACAATAAATACAAAGTGTCTAGACAGACCTAAGCTTTTTATTGATGAAGAAGGGGATGCCTTGGGCATCCCCAAGCTTTGATGCTTGTACCTCTTGGATATTTCTTGGGGTGACACCGGGGTGGCATCCCCAAGCTTGAGCTTTTGTCCATTCTTCATCTCATTACATCATTCTCTCTCTACACCTAAATTTTTTCCTTCATACAAAACTTCACACAATCTTCATTAGCAACATTAACTTATTCAAAAGATATTAGACCTCTGGCAAAGTTTTGGAACAACAAGGCTTTTCACTAAAAACACAAGCTATTGTAGTAACTCCTTCAAAAAGCTCAATTCACCTAAAGAGAACTCAAAAAGGAATCAATAAGAAGCAAATGCAAATAATGGCAGAAATCTGTCAAAATAGACCAGCAGGTAGAAACCAATTTTTTCGAACATCTTCTATTGCTCAAATCAAAAAGTGTTGAACTATCTAACATACTAGGATTTATTCGTAAATTTTCAGCTCAATCCGAGTTACAGAGACTCCTCACGATTTTTTTTGGTGGAGGACAGAAATCTATTTCGGGACAGCAACTCCCCAAATCTTACTTCCCTCTCATTAGAGGTCATTCTTGGCACAAAAAGCAAACAAAAAGGATAAGGAGAGGTCATTACTGAAGTAATAACTTCCAAGACTCAAGGAAACTCTTGGGTTATCTCCCAACAAGTACTTTTCTCTAACGCCTTTAAGTTAGGCACAAGAAGCAAGAAGAATCAAGTATTTTCAAATGAAGAAGCATTAACATCAAACCTTGCTTTCAAAGGAGGAGCAAAAAGCGACTTCTCTCTCCTCATAGGGAAGCGTTCAATACCTTTCTTGAATGGAAAATGATATTTGATGGTGCCTTCTTTCATATCAACGATGGCACCAATTGTTCTAAGAGAAGGTCTTCCCAAAGTAATAGGACAAGAAGCATTGTATTCAACATCCAAAACATAGAAATCAACAGGGACATAAGCATTGTTAACCATAATGAGAACATCATTAATACTCCCCATGAGTTTCTTCTAGCATTATCATGAAGTGGGACACCCAAATAACGATCTTCCAATGGTGGCAAATCAAGCATTTCATAAATCTTCCTAGGCATAATAGAGACACTAGAACCAAGATCACATGAAGCTTTGAGATCAAAGTCATTCACTTGTATATTAATAATGGGTTCCCGACTATCTTCTACTTTCCTAGGAATAGAAGCTTTGTGTTTTAGCTTCTCTTCCTTAATCTTAACAAGAGCATCTGTAATATGTTTGGTGAAATCAACATGCATATCACTAGCATCAGGACTTCTAGCAAGCTTTTGCAGAAACATGATCACTTTAGAAATATTGTAACCATCAATATCAAAATCAAACTTAGCATCACTAGTAGTAGGCTCAATAGGCTTAGGCATAGTAGGAGGAGGAACATGGACTACTTGTGGTTTAGTGGTGATGGTGCACACACTATTGTTTCTATCAATTTCAGCTTACCTTTCCCACTTAGCATGAAGTTGAGCTAACAGCCTAGCATTTTCATCAATAGTAACTTGTATGGCATGAGCAGTAGAAAAGGTATTTTCCATAGTTTCAGGTTTAGTAGCCATTTTATTAATCAAGGAAGACTAAGCTTCAGACAAAGAGGATATATTCTTTTCAACAGTTAAGAGTTTCTCCTCCATAGTTTTGTTGAAAGCATTTTGTTTACTAATAAAGTCTTTGAGCATGACTTCAAGTTTAGAAGGGCACTTCTAACATTGTTGTAAGAACTTCCATAGGAATTACTATTATTAGGAGGATAAGGCCTATAATTGTTGTTGCTAACAAAATTGTTCTTATAGGCATTGTTGTTGAAATTGTTGTTTCTAATGAAGTTCACATCAACTTGCTCTTTTGAGAAACCAAAGAGGCTAAGGGAACACTATTAGGATCTAGAGGAGCTTTCCCATTAACAAGCATAGCCATAATAACATAAATCTTATCACTCAAAGAGGAAGTTTCCTCAACAGAATTTACCTTCTTACCATGTGGAGCTCTCTCAACGTGCCATTCAAAGTAGTTAACCATCATATTATCAAGGAGCCTTGTTGCAGCACCCAAGGTGAGGCCCATAAAGATACCTCCAGCAGCTGAATCCAACAGATTTTTTGAGGAGAAGTTCAAACCTGCATAAAAAGTCTAGATAATCATCCAAGCAGTGAGTCCATGAGTGGGCAATTATTAACCAAAGACTTCATTCTTTCCCAAGATGGAGCAACATGTTCATTATCAAGTTGTTTAAATTTCATAATTTCACTTATCATAGATATAATCTTAGCAGGAGGGTAGTACTTTCCAATAAAAGCATCTTTGCACTTAGTCCAAGAATCAATACTATTTTTTAGGGTAAAACAGTAGGGTAAAAAACCCCACTGCAATTTTTATAAATCATAATGAGTTACAATCAGTAGATATTTACAAATTCAATGCCACCTCATTGAGGGAGAAAAAACGCCATGGCTAACTATCTCCTGTCTAAATTGTTGCTGATCCAGGCTTTGAGGTCCTGGTAATACTTTTTCTTAATTCTACACATGACCCATCTCAATTCCTGAGAAACAATAGCTCTCCATTCATCAAGGGAAGCACGCTTGTTGTTGAAGATTTCATCAATACTATTTTTAGGCAAAGATAGCAACCATTCTTTAGCTTTTCCTCTCAAGGAGAAAGGAAACAACTTGAGCTTAATAATATCTCCATCTACATCCTTATACTTTTGCATCTCACAAAGTTCAACAAATCTATTTAGATGGGCAGCAGGATCATCAGAACTAGCACCAGAAAATTGCTCTCTCATCACAAGATTCAACAAAGCAGGTTTAATTTCATAAAAGGTAGCATCAAGAGCAGTGTAAGGTTCCCAACCTTTAATAAGGTAGAGATCCCTGTGTTTACAATGCTAGTCCCTGGATCAATAGCTAGCATCCACAGTTAAGATGTAATATCAAGAAACATAGGTCATAATACAACTTTATAACCAGGAATAAAATAATTTATTACATCTTACATAGCTCATTTGGCTATTTCATTACAATGCAGCAGAATATAACAATAGCATGGGGTCCTTCATCTTCAAAGTGCCACAGGCAGGCATGTTGGTTGTAGACTTGTAATCCTAATCATTAAACTTCACTAATATCAAACAAACCTACAGCATAACAAGTTACAGCCACAAGGGTCAATACATTTGAATTGTATTGGCAAGTGATACTATGGTAATATTGTGGAGTCTATCATCTATATGCATTTGGCTAGGTGGATCTTAGGCTTACTTTGCTCAAAATAGATTTTCCTTATCATTTGAAAACACTAAGTTTTTACTTGACAAAAATCACCCAAGGCATCTCCCAATAGAAATTGGTGATCCTTCAACCCTTGTTCAACCACAAGTTTTTTTTACTTAGAAATTGGGATGAGGAGATTCTTGATAGCTTCCATGTCTTGATGCTCAAATTGTCCTTTACCAGGGACATGGCTAAGTACTTAGATTTTACACTCTGCAGAGGTGGTGCACTTTCCCCACAAGACTTGGTTTCACCAAGACAAGATCTTTCAGAAGCCTTCCCTTAGACCAGAATGGACGCGTTCCAACCTATCATCCCTTACCACCAACTATCCATTTGGCTAAGTTATTGCAACCTATATGATCCAGGCAGAGCCCATAATGCCAAGTGGCTGCACTTGAAGCTTCTCAACATTTGACATCTAAAATCTCTTTGTTCCTGGGTGGCCATCCACAAGTGAGATACACAAGGTAAACCATAGAAATGGGCCTTGTGAACCACTCAACACAAACCATTCCTTCCATTACACCCAGGTGATTCATTCATTTAGTTGTTTTATTAAACAAAACTCAAGTCCTTGACTTAGAAATATTCCATAGTATGAATATATATTCCATACTTGTTTTCTACTAGCTAAGCTAAGCATGATAGTAGTAGGAATCTTAACTTAGGAAATTTCTACTAAGGTTTCATCTACTAGGATTTCCCATGGCATAGTTTACACTTAGCAAAATTCCATGCAAGCCCTACTTAAAAATATCACTAATGCATAGTGAAAATAATGGGACAAAGTATGAAGCATCACTTGCCTTGTTGGTAGAGAATATAAGTTCACTCCTTGATCTTGAAATGATCACACTCTTCAAATCACTACAATTCGATCGAGCAAGGCACAAATTCAATCTACCATTCAAGCAACCATCACATAAAATAATAGAAACAAAACAATGCATGCAAGCATGCAAAAGGTTGTTTTATTTGTAAAAGTGGTTTCTAATAGGTTATAAACATTTGTAAACACCTATTGGTCATTTTATAAAGTGGCAAAACCATTTGCAAAAGATTCTATCTCTAAACCATTTTTAAACCAAATCATTATTTCATGTGGTTGAAAATGTCTTTAGCAAGTAATAATTTTTATAGGGTTCACCAAATATATTTTCAAATCATAAAAATTTGTGTTTGGGGTCAGAGGGTTTAAATCAAAACATTTCCCAAAAGGTTTCTTCCAAAAGCATTTTAAACAAATAAACAATATTTTTATTTGACTAGAAATGGTTTAAATCCAAGATTCATTCTTTTGCTTCACCAAATAAAATTTTGAAACCACCAATTGATTCCCATGGTCAGTAGGTTCAAAACAATCCATTTGCCAAAGGTTTTATCCCAAAAATCATTTTAGAACAATTTTTATATTCTAAACATGCATACACAAGTTTCTGTAAAAACAATCATTTTACCAGAAGCAATTCACTAAACAAAGGGCATGGTCAGAAAGTACTTGTCTTGCTGAATCCATTGATATAAAATTTGCAAAATTTGGACGTGTGGTTTGAAAGTTATGAATATTTCAAATTGGAACATCTAATAGACATTTCTGTTTTTATTTCAAATAGACAGGGACACGTGGCTGCTTGCTACTGGCTGGTACCGGTTCGTTCGGATCACGCACTGAGGTCCGTTGGATTTAAGTTACATCGCACGGTACAGAGGCACTACTTACCCTTTCGTTCACGTTCTATCGTATCCGTCAGATCAAGATCTAGCGGCTTAGGGCATGTGACCAAAAGTCAGCGGCGCTCGATGGTGGCTGGCGGCAGCGACGCTCGGCTAACGGTGCTGCGGCGGCTACAGGAAGCGAGGGAGAGGGAGGATGTGCTCACCGGGTTCGCGCGGTCGTGGTGATGCTCAAGGTGCTCGCGAGAAGGCAAGGGGCGCACGAGGTTGCTATCAATCTCTCATCGGAGTTCAGGACGGCGTCGGGTACGGTCTGTCGTCATCGGGGGCGATGCTACGGTGCGCGCTGAGACGAAATAAGGTTGCCGTTAGATGCGCACAGTGCTGGGGATCATACGCGTGTCAACGAGAGTGAAGGGGATGGACGGAAGCTACCTGGGGAGTTCGTCGGAGAAGGAGCAGACGACGGCGATGTTCAGACGAAGACGGAGTCGACGATACAGGGCACGCGCGAGTGAGATGAGGATGCAGAGAGGTGCGCCAGGGCCTGGGGGTCACGTTCGTGTGCTCGAGGAGGCGAGGGGCGGAGGAGGCTGGCCGGAATTGAAGAAAATGTTCGCCGGAGACAGTGGCGTTCTTGGAGGAATTGGAGACAGCCTGGGGGCTCCGGTGGGGTGAGGTCTGGGGGAGAAGGGAGAGGAGAGCCTGGCGATTAATACTGCGTGGTCACGGCGAGGGATTAACGCGGCATTAAGGTGGATTCAAGCAGAGTAATTAGTGCAGCAACGGCAGCGGCGTTGGGGGAAGAAGGGGTCGTCGTGGGGTAGGAGAGAAAGCTGACAGGTGGGGCGTGTCTGTCTGCCTGAGAGAGAGAGAGAGAGAGAGAGAGAGAGAGAGAGAGAGAGAGGGAGTGGGGTCCAGTAGTCAGCGAGTGAGCGGGTGAGTGTAGTGGTGGGAAAACGATTCGCTCGGGGTGCGAGGGAAAGGTGGGCTGGACTGGGCTTTAGTTGGGCCTGCTGGCTGGGCTGAGTCCTTTTAGATTTTTTTTGTTCTTGTTTCTTTTTCTTTTTCCATTTCTAGTTTCTGTTTTGGTTTTGTTTAATTAATTCAAACACTCATTTGAATTCTAAACCTTTGCCAAAATTTGTGTAGGTTTAAATATTGATTAGTATTATAATCTGAAGTCAATTTTGGAATAAAACTTTTACTCCTTTAGTGCCTTTTTAATTATTTAAAGTAGGTCCTTGTATTTAATCAAATGAGATTTAATAATGTTTTTAATTTCCATTTGAATTCTAAATCCTTCCAAAACCTTTCAGTAAGTTTTATTTGATTATTTAGGTGTCAAATAATTCATCTTGAATTATTTGGAAAAGTTTTTAATATGATTTATTAATCATTTAAAAATTGGATTTATCTTTATTCCAATAGGATTTGGTTTATGCCATTTTATTTTATTTTGGAAATTCTTTATCCTTTTATTTTATTTGTATTTTGGATTATATTCATTCCATTTGCTTATGGATTTGGCCAAGATTTGATTTGGTCTTTTAATAATCCTTATTTAATATTTCTTTCTTCATCTTATAAAATCCATATATTTTTATTTAGAGGTCCAAACTTGGTGATTCCAATTTGTGAAATCTTATTTAATATTTGTTTATCCTTTTAAATACCTTTAGGATCACTTTCTCATCATTTGGTATGGATTTCTAGATAAGTGCTTTATTAGCTTTGGAAATTACTTTTCCTTATCTTATTAAATTCATAAGATTTTATCTATGGTTCCAAATTAAGTGAAACCAATTTCTATGGCTTTATAATATTTCTATTTGTCTTTCTTGATCATTTGTGAATGTTTGTTGACAACTTTTTATATGGATCAAATCCATAGGCTTGGAGATAACTTGGAAATTATTTTTATTCCATTAGGGTTTAGGGTTTGGATTTATTTTCCAAGTGTTTAAATTTCAAGATACATTCATTGAGGAATGCATTTCTCTAGATTTGGATTTTGTTGGATTCAAACTTTAATTAAAGTTTGTTCAATATGGAATTTTAAGTTTCCATTTAGAAACAAAAGTTTCTTTTCACCCTGAATTTCAACAATAATTTATTTTGTTTATTTATTTCTCACATTACAAGATTTGGAAAATCTTGGGATGTGACAAGCAGGTGGAGCAATAGGTGTGCTAAGGAAATCATTGTTGTTGGTGCTAGTGAAGTCACACAACTTGGTGTTCTCAGTAGAGTTAATTTTGGCAAAGGTGGGCAAGCCAAAAACAGCAGTAACAGCTAGAGCAGGAACTATATTTTTTTGTGTTTTTGAATAAAGACAGCAAACCAAACTAGGCTAATTTTTTTGGGTTTTTTTGAAAAGAGGCAAACAAAACCAAGCAAAAGAAACAAGGAAAACTAAAAAAAGTAAAGAGAAAGGAAGTGAAGGACTCCCCTAGTGCAGACGTCCTTAGCCTCCCCAGCAACGGCGCCAGAAAGACTTGACGGTGCTCAATGTGGCACTTTGTTGGTAACCCCAAGCGCAGGGTGTGAAGAGTACAGCAGCAAGTTTTCCCCCAGTTGAGACCAAGGTTATCGAACCAGAAGGAGGAAGGAAATGTAACACAAGTGTTGCAAACAACGTGGAGACCTGCACAAGACAAACTCAAGAATTTGCCCCAACAAACAGTGAGGTTGTCAAGCTCACCGGTTTGCTATAACAAAGGATTAAACGTATGGTGTGGAAGGCAATGGTGGTTTGCAGCAAGTAAACAAGTAACAATGGAAGATGTATCAATGGTAAAGATTGGACCGGGGTCCATAGTTCACTAGAGGTGCTCTCCTTAGATAAACAACATGGCATGAAGGGTACACAAATTACAGCAGGGCAATTGATAGGAACTGAGCAAGGCATAACAATGCAATTACTAGTCAAAAAGATCCTATGAGATTCGATTGGACAATACAACAAGATACATAGACCGCAATCCAACTACATCTATGACTAGAAGTCCACCTTTAGGTTATCATCCGAACCCCCTCTAGTATTAAGTTGCAAGCAACAGACAACTGCTTTAAGCAAAGTGTGTAAGGTAAACAGTCCACATGTTCCATGAACAAGACACTGTTGTTTCCACTGCAAGATGTCAAACAACACAGACATGATAGAATCAATAAGATAGAATCATTAACCAATCTGACATAGTAATCTCAATATCCATCGGATCCCCACAAACAAAACATGCATGATTACAAATAGATGACCTTGATCATGAACATAGCTCACAAGATCTAAACATGGTAGCACAAGGGAGGAGAAACAACCATCTAGCTACTGTATGGACCCATAGTCTAAGGTGGAACTACTCACGCATCATACCGGAGGCTGGCATGGTGATAAAATAGGCCTCCGGGATGATCTCTCCCCTCCGACAGGGTGTCGGGAAGAGCTTCAGATCCCCTCAATCTAGGAACGATGGTGGCGGTGGCTACAGACTGTTTCGTGGAGATCTGATCGGGTACTTAGGGTTTTGGCATCGGGGGCTTCTTATAGGCGAAGGGGGAGACCGAGGGAGTGCCCGAGGCAGCTGCACCCCCCCAGGCGTGGGCCAGGCCTGGCCATGTAGCCAGGGGGTGTGGGCACCTCGAGGCCCTCGTCCGTCTCGTCTTCTGGCTCCGTGTTCTCCTCAGTGAAATATTGACTTTGGCTTTTGTCCCGTCCAATTCCAAGAATATTCATTTTCTAGAACCAAAAACAATAGAAAACAGGCAACTGGCACTATGGCATGTTGTTAATAGGTTAGTCCAAGAAAACGAATAAAAATACCTCAAAGTGTAGACAGCAAAGCAAAGTAGATACTAAACAAGCATGGAACATAAAAAATTATAGATACGTTTACGATGTATCAAGCATCCCCAAGATTAAGTCCTGCTCGTCCTCGAGTAGGTAAGTGATAAAAGAATAATTTTTGAGGTGACATGCACCATCACAATCAAGATCAAACCATTTGCAAGCATTGAAAGATGGGATCAAAGTACTCTAAGCATGAGCATGAAAGATGAAGTTCTAACAATAAGACAAAGTAACTATGCTGCAACATGAAAGGATACAAACAAAGATTCATGAATAACAATGCATTGAAATACGTTTGTTTGTTTCACATATATAAAACATAGCATAGTGGTATTCAGCTTGTCCCTCATGGAGTAGCAAAACATAATTGCATAGGACACCTTCAAAGTTATAAAAGTGACTAGATACAAATAGTTCAAGAACAAGCATATACTTGGAATGGTGTAACACACCATGCATAGGAACTTATAGTGGACACTTTGGAATAACATGGTCTCTTGGGAGTTGGATGCATGAGTAGAGCTTACTCAATACAAGTGGAGGCTAGCAAAAGACCGGGAGCGACCAACTAAGAGAGCAATAATGGCCATAATCATGCAGATCGACAAAACATTAATAATCAAAGCATAAACTGGTATCACAAGTCAAAAACTAAATGATCATAGAGGCTAAGGTGACTGTTTCATAGTCATAACATGGTGTGAGCATGTGCCAAGTCAACCCAAACAAAGCATCAAAGGAGAATACCACAATGCTATGCTTTTGTATGCTAAAACAACGCATGTAACATCCCTAAAATCATGTTTTCAAAGATTTCATATCATGCATGCATGCATATCATTTAGGGTTCAAAACTCAAACTCATTTGAAATAAAACAGAACTTGAGAGCTATGATTTTATGTGATCAACATTAAATCAAATGCTACTCTCCAATGAGAGATTATTTGTTCAAAACCAAACCTTGTTGCTCTCAGATTGTTTTGCTTGATTGCTACTGCTTAAACCAAAATTTTATAAAACAAATGTGGATTTAAAACCATTTTAAAAAAAAAACTTGTTCAAATCAAGTGCTAAGTCACTGTTTATTTTGTTTGATCAATAAGGACCAAGCTAGTACAGAGAGACCACATGTTTTTATGCCCAGAAATAGGAGTGTTGCACTCTACAAAAATCCTGAAAAGGTTTGAATTCAAATGGCTTTTGAAATCATTTGAAAATGATTTCTGAAAATGCAAACAGAAAAAGAAAAGGAATAAAGAAATAGGAAAAGGCCAGCGCCACTATTCTAGCCCAACAGCGAAACCAGCCCACTAAGCCCACCCGGGGTTTTCCCCTCTCTCTCTCACGCGCACCCACTCGACCTTTCACATTTGAGTGGACCCAAGCGCCACGCAAGCATCGTCTCCAGCCACGCACCCCCACGACCCCGTCGACGCCACCGTTACCTCATCACTGCCGCGATTGATGCGGGCTTGATTGCCGGCGTTTCCTCGCGAGATTCTCGCCCCCGCTCTAGCTATAAGACCCCCTCTCCTCGCTGCTCATTTCCCCTCACTCAATTTCCTTTCCACGCCACCAGGCTGCCCGTAGTCTTGCTCACACCGCCGCAGTACCGACAGACTCCGGCGTGCGATTCCGGTAAACTCTCGTCGCCCCTCGCCGTCTAAGTTTGCCAGACTGATCACAACATCCATGCGCATCTTCTCATCCTATTGGTGCATGCTAGGACCATCTGGAGACTCGCCAACAACGACGACCGCTAGTGCCCGACGCTTTCTTCCTCTCCGGTGAGAAATCACGGTACGAATCGAGCGCCCCTTGCTCCCTCCTTGAAACTATCTTGCTCGCAGTGACCTTGCACACCCCCTGATGCGTTTATTTTGTGCAAGGACGGCACAGAGCCTCGGCAGTGTTGACGTCTAGAGCCACCCAACGCCGTGCACGACTCCGACGAGCTCCAGCGACCACCTCTGCGCGCCCCTTCGCCATCAAAGCCCACCTTGAGCGTCAGAAGCACCAGGCGAGCACAGTAAGCCCCTTATCCCTCTCTCGCGTGACCTAGAACATCGACAACGACTCTGACAGAGCCGCCGCCGCCAGTCGCCGCCGCTAGCGCCGCCCGTCTGTGGTCAATAGACCTGTGACCGTAGGATATGAATCCAGTGGGTGAGATTAGAAGCTAGGCGAAGAGGTACGAGCAGATCTGAGCCACGCGATTAAGTTAGATCCAACGGCTCAAGCGGTTCAGCGAACCGGTACTAGATTAAGCGCCGCGTGGCATGAGTTTTGTTTTAAATTTCTGAATTAGATCTATTAGATGTTGGATTTTGTTTAAATCATAACTTTTGAATGCCACGTCCAAATTTGACAAATTTTATATCAATGGAATCAGGAGAGAAAATCCTTTCCATCTATGCAATGTGTTTAATGTTTTGCCTCTGTTAAAAATGTTGTTTTTATAGAAACTTGTGTAGGCTTATTTTGTATATATAAATTATTTGGGAAATGATTTATTGTTCAAATAAAGTTTGTTTGGCAAGTTTTGAACTTGTTTATGAATCAGTACTGTGCACTTGTCTTGTTTGGTGTAGAAAATCATCCCATGACATTATGCATGCATCCATATATTTTTGCTTATATTTATTTTGTATGTGATTTTGGTGTTATGATTTTATGTGTAGATTTTGGTGCAAATAGTGATTGTGATTGTGAGGATTGTAGCTACTCTCCAAACTACCAAGGCAAGTGGTGCTTCATGATTTATTCCTATGTTTTGAAATATGCATTAGAAATATTTTGCTAGTCTTGCATGGATATTTTTGATCTATATGCTATGCTTGGGAAATCCTAGTAGTTGTAGAATTGCTAGAAATATTTCTAATAAGTCTTATCAATGCCATTCTTAGCCTAGCTAGTAGCAACCAAGGATGGTTATATATTCATGCTATGATCAAATATTTCTAAGTCTTTGGACTATGTTTTGGCTTAATAAAACAACCAAGTGAATGAAACACCTGGGTGGAATGGAAAGAATGGTTTGTGTTGAGTGGTTACACAAGGCCCATGTATATGGTTACCTTGTGTATCTCACTTGTGGAAAGCCACCCAGGAACAAAGGGATTTGAGATGCCATATGTCAAGAAGCTTCTAGTGCAGCCACTTGGCAATATGGGCTCTGCCTGGATCATATAGGTTGCAAAAACTTAGCCATTTGGACAGTTGGTGGTAGTGGGATGATAGGTTGGAACGCGTCCATTTGGTCTAAGGGAAGGCTTCTGAAAGGTCCTGTCTTGGTGAAAATCAAGTCTGGTGGGGAAAGTGCACAACCTCTGCAGATGGAAGAATCTAAGTACTTAGCCATGTCCTTGGTATTGGACAAATTTGAGCATCAAGACATGGAAGCTATCAAGAATCTCCTCATCCCAATTTCTAAGTAAAAACTTGTGGTTTAACAAGGGTGAAGGTTCACCAATGTCTATTGGTGGTTCCTTGGGAAAGTTTTTGTCAAAGAAAAACTTAGTGTTTTCAACTAATAGGCAAAAACCTATTTTGAGCAAAGCAAGCCTAAGCTACACTTAGCCAAAATGCATATAGTACTTAGTCCACCAATATTCTACTAAAGTATCACTTGCCAATACTATTCCAATGTATTGACCCACTGTGGCTGTAACTTGTGATGTTGCAGGTTATTCTGATGATGATTAGGAGTAATGAGTCTACACCCAACATGCTTGCCTGTGGCACATGAAGATGAAGACTTATTTATCTTATTACTTATTTAAACTCTTGTACTAGGCCTGTGGCCATGGAGTTGTAAAAGACTATGTTGTCTCTGGAATGACTGTAATAATGACCTTTGTTTCTGTGTACTTCATCTTAAACTGTGGATGCTAGCATTAATCCAGGGACTAGCATTGCAATCACAGGGATCCTTTTCCTTTATAAAGGAGGGATCTTACAGATGGTATCAGAGCACTGTGTTGCCTGTAGGATTATGACCCTAAGATTGGAAACCACTTAAGGAAATTTTTTAACAACTTCTACACTTGTCTTTTCTTCTCGTAAACTCTTCTAATCTTCTTTCTCATCTCTATTTGTAGATGAACTCCATCAATGAAGCCGTAAGGAAGGGACCACTCATGACTATGAATTTGGAATGTGAGACAGAATTCCCCAAGGCTCTCAAGGACCTCATGGTTGCAATGGGAATACATGGTGTAGCTGTGTACAAAGGTTTTCCTGTGATGGATGAAGGAGTTGAGTACTGGTGGGTGCAACTTCACTTGTATAAAAACAAGGAAGACAACCACAAGGAATCAGGATTCTGCATGGTCACCAATTCAGTGGTACACACTACATTCTTTGATTCAGCAAGGGATGCAGCTTGGAAGGCCATCAAAGAACTTGGTGATAGAATCAAGTGCAGAATGCTCAACACTCAGAATGACCTAAAGGAATAGAAGAAACATACCCAAGAGTTGGAGGCTACCAACCAAACCTTAAGGGAAGACATTATAGATTTAGTAATGGAGTCATGTGCTCTAGATAGACAGATTGCTTCTAGAGATGCCCTGTTAACCAACTTGGCAAGTGAGTTGGGATTATAACGTACTTCGTTAGTTGGACCACCACTTATCATTATATTTTCCAAATGTTGCTTGAAATAAGTTGAATCTAGGAGTGTTTGTAATGGTTTTATGTATGCCATGACTTGTGTGATTTGATTTCCAAAGATATGCATGTGTTACTCTGTTTTGTGATTCATCTCTATGTATGTTGTTTCTAACTTTTTCTATCTTATAAATAGATGCCTAATGTTATTATCAGCATGGTTGATGAGTTCAAGGGAACTCGCTTTGGCACTCATCTCATTGAGCTTACTAGTCTGCTCAATCTCCCACTTCCTTCCATCATGATGCTTCCCCTCACCAAGTTTGATAGGAAAGACCTTTGGGGCTTCAGGGTTATTCAGCCAGGACGCCAGGCTGAGCCAGTTACGGAGGCCATCACCTTCAAGCTCATGCATGGTGACAAGGAGAGAGGCCTAGAGGTAGTCATGCAGGATTTGCTTGGACGCTTAGTAGGGAGACACTCTCGAGAGGTTAGAGGTACTCACTTCCATGCCTTCGGCAGACATGATGAGGATGGTGAGGCCATTGACTTCGAGGATACTGCTAGAGAGATAGCAGAGCCTGTTTGTCTGTACCTTCAGGACTTAGAGGTTCTTCTTAGGCACCTAGACACTGATAGGACCAACGTCATGCTTAGCAATGACGAACTCCAGGTGCAGCTTCGTGAGAAGGACAAGCTCTTCGCGGAGCAAGATGAGATAGTTAAGGAGATGGAGACCAAGTTTGAGAGTCAAGATAAAAATTTCAAGAGTCAAGAGAAGCGAGTCCAAGATATGAACAAGAGGATTCGAGACATGACTGTAGAACTAGAGAACAAGGACTTAGAGCTCGAGCATCAACAAGGTGTGATTGAGAGACTTCGCCTGTAAGAGGGCTCTCAAAGCCAAGGTAGAGGCCTTGACCACCAATGTCGAGGAATACAAGACCGCGATGGAGAATGCCGGTCTTACACTTGTTGATGAGGAGGTTGATGCAAAGGAGTAGTGATGACTACTCATTTATCATTTATTTATCATGCTTTTGATTATTGAGTCGCAATGATCATCCAACATGTGGATGGCTTGCTATTGGTGTGTTTACTTTTCCAAAACTTGTTGTCTGTGTTGGTGAAATTTTACTACTATGATGCATGTTTGTTGTGGTTTGATATGTGATGTATTGTGCATGTTAACATATATGGGTATCTCATTCTTATCCTTATTGAAAACCACAGATGCCTCCTCGACGTGCCAATCCCAACCCCAACAACAACAACATCACCCCGGAGATGTAGCAAATGATGACAGCTCAGACTCAGCTGATGCAAATGATGACTACTTTCATCCAGAATCAGAACAACAACAACAACAATAATAATAATAATAATAACAACAATCAGAACAATCCGCCAGGTTTTGACATGCTTACCAGGTTCTTAAGACTGAGGCCAGCAAAGTTCTCAGGAACTACTGATCCTATGGTAGCCAATGATTGGCTATGCTCTGTGAATAAGGACATGGTAACTGTTGGCTGTACTGATGAAGAGAAAGTCAGATTTTCAGCACACTTGTTGGAAAGACCAGCAACCACATGGTGGGATAACTTCCAGATCACCACTCCCATTGCGGATGTGACATGGGATATCTTCGAAGATGGTTTCCGTACTGCTCACATCTCATCCGGAGTGATGAGTCTGAAGAAGAAAGAGTTTCATAATCTAAAGCAGCGCCACCGCAGCGTGGCAGAGTATATTGAGGAGTTCAACAATCTGGCGCGTTATGCACCGGATGAAGTTGACACTGATGCTAAAAGAAGAGAGAAATTTCTCGAAGGCCTGAATGATGAACTGAACCTGCAGCTATCAGTGGCCTATGTTCCCACTTACCAGTCTCTTTGTGACAAGGCTGCTATTTTGGAGAACAAGATGAAGCAAGTTGAAAGCAGGAAGAGAAAGCACTCTGACAAGCACAGCTCGGGATCGTCTCACAAGCGTTCCCATTTTGATGATAGTGGAAGTTCAGGATCCCACAAGCATGGGAAATTCAACAAGCACCACAACCACAACCGTCATCATGACAACAAGCATCATCGTAGTCATGATAATGACAAGTACAAGAATCACAAGGGTGGATATAAGAGCCACAACAGTGGAAGTGGCAGTGGAAGCCAGCCTGTCAAGAAGGATCTTAGTCAGGTTGAATGTTTCAAATGCAAGAAGATGGGGCATTATGCAAATGAATGCCCAGAAAAGAAAGTTGAAGGACCCAACAAGCCCAACCCTTTTCAGAAGGTACAAGTGAACCACATCAATGTGGAGGAAATTTATGAGGAACCTGACGCTGTTGCTGGTAAGTTCAAACTCAATTCTGTTCCAGCATTTGCTCTCTTTGATACTGGTGCATCTCATTCATTCATATCAAGAGCATTTGTTGAAAGAAATAACTACCGGTAGAAACTATTGGGTGTCCTATAAAAGTGAGTTCTCCTGGTGGAGAAATGATAGTGAATTCAGGATGTCATGATCTAGTCATAGAGTTTGGGAAGTATAAGTTTCCCGTTAACTTGATAATCCTAAACTCTCAAGGATTGGATGTTATTTTGGGAATGGACTGGATGACTAAGCACAAGGGAGTGATAGATTGTGCCAATCATACTGTCTCACTCACAACTCTAGAAAACAAAAGGATTAGATTCAAGACCAACTTTGAAGCAAAAAGGAGTAAGCTAAATTCTCTTAAGGGGGTTAGCATGGACAGTGTGCCAATTGTGAGTGAATATCCGGATGTGTTTCCGAAAGAGTTGCCAGGAATTCCACCAGATAGAGATGTGGAATTTCTTATTTATTTGCTACCAGGATCTGGACCGATAGCAAAGAGACCATACAAGATGTCAGTTGATGAACTGAAAGAACTCAAGAAACAACTTGGAGAACAGTTATAGAAAGGGTTTATTCAACCAAGTTCTTCATCTTGGGGAGCACCGGTTTTGTTTGTGGAAAAGAAAGATAGAAGTCAAAGGCTATGCATAGATTACCGTTCACTCAATGAGGTGACTATCAAGAACAAGTACCCTTTGCCTAGAATCAATGACTTGTTTGATCAGTTAGAAGGAGCTTGTGTGTTCTCAAAGATTGATCTCCGGTCAGGTTATTTCCAACTCAAGATAAGGGAACAAGACATACCTAAGACAGCTTTCACCACAAGGTATGGATTGTATGAGTATACCGTGATGCCATTTGGTTTAACCAATGCTCCAGCATACTTCATGAATATGATGAACAAGGTGTTCATGGAGTTCCTTGATAAGTTTGTTGTCGTTTTCATCGATGACATTTTGATCTACTCCAAGAGAAAAGAAGAGCATGAAGGACATCTACGTTTTATACTTGAGAAGCTTAGAGAGCATAAGCTGTATGCTAAATTCAGCAAATGTGAATTTTGGTTGTATGAAGTTGGATTTCTTGGACACGTTGTGTCAGGAGATGGTGTAGCAGTTGATCCTGCTAAAGCTGTAACAGATTGGGAATCTCCTAAGTCAGTGAAAGAAGTTCGTAGTTTCCTTGGCTTAGCAGGATACTACAGAAGGTTCATTGAGAATTTCTCCAAGGTAGCTAAGCCTATGACAGAACTGCTAAAGAAAGACAAGAAATTTTCTTGGTCTGAAGGCTGTGAACTTAGTTTCCAAGAATTAAAGAAGAGACTAGTGACAGCACCAGTCTTATGTTTGCTAGATTTGGAGAAAGACTTCCAAGTGTATTGTGATGCATCTCATCATGGATTAGGTGCAGTACTTATGCAGGAAGGAAAAGTTGTGGCTTATGCCTCGAGACAACTCAAAACTCATGAAGTAAATTATCCTACTCATGATTTAGAGTTAGCCTCTGTTGTCCATGCACTCAAAACATGGAGACATTATCTTTTGGGAAAGCGATGTGAAGTGTTCACAGATCACAAGAGTTTGAAGTATATCTTCACACAGAAAGAAATTAATATGAGACAAAGAAGATGGCTAGAACTCATCAAGGACTATGACTTGAGCTTGCAATACCATCCCGGTAAAGCAAATGTTGTAGCAGATGCTTTAAGTCGTAAAGTATTTGTGAATGGCCTTACTAAGGGAGAATTGCCAGATGATCTGTGTACTCAATTCAGAAATCTCAGATTGGAGATTGTGCCTAAGGGACATCTCATGTCTTTGGATGTTCAACCCACTTTGTTGGACAAGATCAAAGAAGCCCAAAAGAAGGACAAGGAAATTGAAGAGATTAAGGAAAAGATGGGCAAAGGAAAATCCAAAGTATTCCATGAAGATGAACAAGGCACTTTATGGTATGGGAAACATATCTGTGTTCCACAAGATCCGGAGCTTCAGAAACTGATTCTACAAGAAGCCCACAACTCACCATATTCCATTCATCCGGGTAACACCAAAATGTACATGGATATTAAGGAAAGATTTTGGTGGAATAATCTCAAGAAGGACATCGCCGAACATATTGCTTTGTGTGATGTATGTAGTAGAGTGAAGGCGGAACACCAGAAACCAGCAGGATTGCTTCAACCACTACCTATTCCTGATTGGAAGTGGGACAAGATTGGTATGGATTTCATTACCGAATTGCCAAGGACCCGGTCAGGATATGATTCTATTTGGGTAGTAGTGGATCGCCTGACTAAAGTGGCTCATTTCATACCCGTGAAGACAACCTATACAAGCGCTAAGTTAGCCAAGATTTATATGAGTAGAATCGTGTGCCTACATGGAGTACCCAAGAGTATTGTGTCTGATAGGGGAACACAATTCACTTCTTATTTTTGGAGACAATTACATGAGTCATTGGGAACGAGGTTGGAATTCAGCACTGCATTTCATCCTCGCATCGATGGATGCATGTAAAGGACTAATCCGATTCTTGAAGATATGTTGAGAGCGTGTGCTCTAGACTATGGAGCCAGTTGGGATGAAAGTCTGCCTTACGCAGAATTCTCTTATAATAACAGCTATCAAGCCAGTATTGAGATGGCACCATTTGAGTTTCTCTATGGGAGAAAGTGTACCACCCCATTGCTATGGAATGGTGTGGGAGAAAGAAGTCTGTTCGGACCAGAACTAATCAAAGAGGCTGAAGAGAAAGTCAAGCTAGTTAAGGACAGATTGAAGATAGCACAGTCCCGACAAAAGAGCTACACAGATCCTAAGCGTAGAGAAGTCACCTATGAAGTAGGTGATAGAGCTTATCTTAGAGTGTCACCACTCCGTGGAGTGAAGAGATTTGGAGTCAAAGGAAAATTGGCACCAAGATATGTTGGACCATTCAAGATTCTGAGTCGTAAAGGAGAAGTCGCTTATGAGATAGAATTTCCAGAGTCTTTGTTAGCTGTTCATAATGTGTTTCATGTGAGTCAGCTTAAGAAATGCCATCCAGAAATGGAAGAGACTTCTTTGAAGGATACTATACCTTTGGAAGAGGTTCAATTGGAGAGTGACCTCACTTATGAAGAGAAACCTATCAAGATTGTTGAGACTATAGAAAGAGTTACTCGGACTAAGACTATCAAGTTCTGCAAAGTTCAATGGAACCATCATTCCGAAGAAGAAGCAACATGGGAAAGAGAAGATGATCTTTGGAAAGACCACCCTCACCTATTTGCTAGCCAACCCGAATCTCGAGGGAGAGATTCACCTTAAGTGGGTTAGATTTGTAACATCCCTAAAATCATGTTTTCAAAGATTTCATATCATGCATGCATGAATATCATTTAGGGTTCAAAACTCAAACTCATTTGAAAGAAAACAGAACTTGAGAGCTATGATTTTATGTGATCAACATTAAATCAAATGCTACTCTCCAATGAGAGATTATTTGTTCAAAACCAAACCTTGTTGCTCTCAGATTGTTTTTCTTGATTGCTACTGCTTAAACCAAAATTTTATAAAACAAATGTGGATTTAAAACCATTTTAAAAAAAAAACTTGTTCAAATCAAGTGCTAAGTCACTGTTTATTTTGTTTGATCAATAAGGACCAAGCTAGTACAGAGAGACCACATGTTTTTATGCCCAGAAATAGGAGTGCTGCACTCTACAAAAATCCTGAAAAGGTTTGAATTCAAATGGCTTTTGAAATCATTTGAAAATGATTTCTGAAAATGCAAACAGAAAAAGAAAAGGAATAAAGAAATAGGAAAAGGCCAGCGCCACTATTCTAGCCCAACAGCGAAACCAGCCCACTAAGCCCACCCAGGGTTTTCCCCTCTCTCTCACGTGCACCCACTCGACCCCGCGCTCGCTGACTGGTGAACCCAAGCGCCACGCAAGCATCGTCTCCAGCCACGCACCCCCACGACCCCGTCGACGCCGCCGTTACCTCATCACTGCCGTGATTGATGCGGGCTTGATTGCCGGCATTTCCTCGCGAGATTCTCGCCCCCGCTCCAGCTATAAGACCCCCTCTCCTCGCTGCTCATTCCCCTCACTCAATTTCCTCTCCATGCCACCAAGCTGCCCGTAGTCTTTCTCACACCGCCGCAGTACCGACAGACTCTGGCGTGCGATTCCGGTAAACTCTCGTCGCCCCTCGCCGTCTAAGTTTGCCAGACTGATCACAACATCCATGCTCATCTTCTCATCCTATTGGTGCATGCTAGGACCATCTGGAGACTCGCCAACGACGACGACCGCTAGTGCCCGACGCTTTCTTCCTCTCCGGTGAGAAATCACGGTATGAATCGAGCGCCCCTTGCTCCCTCCTTGAAACTATCTTGCTCGCAGTGACCTTGCGCACCCCCTGATGCGTTTATTTTGTGCAAGGACGGCACAGAGCCTCGGCAGCATTGACGTCTGCAGCCACCCGACGCCGTGCATGACTCCGACGAGCTTCAGCGACCACCTCTGCGCGCCCCTTCGCCATCAAAGCCCACCTTGAGCGTCAGAAGCACCAGGCGAGCATAGTAAGCCCCTTCTCCCTCTCCCGCGCGACCTAGAACGTCGGCAACGACTCTGACAGAGCCGCCGCCGCCAGTCGCCACCGCTAGCGCCGCCCGTCTGTGGTCAATAGACCTGTGACCGTAGGATCTGAATCCAGTGGGTGAGATTAGAAGCTAGGCGAAGAGGTACGAGCAGATCTGAGCCACGCGATTAAGTTAGATCCAACGGCTCGGAAGCGTGGTCCAGCGCGAACCGGTACCAGCCAGTTAGAAAGCGCCGCGTGGCATGAGTTTTGTTTTAAATTTCTGAATTAGATCTATTGAATGCCACGTCCAAATTTGACAAATTTTATATCAATGGAATCAGGAGAGAAAATCCTTTACATCTATGCAATGTGTTTAATGTTTTGCCTCGGTTAAAAAGGTTGTTTTTACAGAAACTTGTGTAGGCTTATTTTGTATATATAAATTATTTGGGAAATGATTTATTGTTCAAATAAAGTTTGTTTGGCAAGTTTTGAACTTGTTTATGAATCAGTACTGTGCACTTGTCTTGTTTGGTGTAGAAAATCATCCCATGACATTATGCATGCATCCATATATTTTTGCTTGTATTTATTTTGTATGTGATTTTGGTGTTATGATTTTATGTGTAGATTTTGGTGCAAATAGTGATTGTGATTGTGAGGATTGTAGCTACTCTCCAAACTACCAAGGCAAGTGGTGCTTCGTGATTTATTCCTATGTTTTGAAATATGCATTAGAAATATTTTGCTAGTCTTGCATGGATATTTTTGATCTATATGCTATGCTTGGGAAATCCTAGTAGTTGTAGAATTGCTAGAAATATTTATAAGTCTTATCAATGCCATGCTTAGCCTAGCTAGTAGAAACCAAGGATGGTTATATATTCATGCTATGATCAAATATTTCTAAGTCTTTGGACTATGTTTTGGCTTAATAAAACAACCAAGTGAATGAAACACCTGGGTGGAATGGAAAGAATGGTTTGTGTTGAGTGGTTACACAAGGCCCATGTCTATGGTTACCTTGTGTATCTCAGTTGTGGAAAGCCACCCAGGAACAAAGGGATTTGAGATGTCATATGTCAAGAAGCTTCTAGTGCAGCCACTTGGCAATATGGGCTCTGCCTGGATCATATAAGTTGCAAAAACTTAGCCATTTGGACAGTTGGTGGTAGTGGGATGATAGGTTGGAACGCGTCCATTTGGTCTAAGGGAAGGCTTCTGAAAGGTCCTGTCTTGGTGAAAATCAAGTCTGGTGGGGAAAGTGCACAACCTCTGCAGATGGAAGAATCTAAGTACTTAGCCATGTCCTTGGTATTGGACAAATTTGAGCATCAAGACATGGAAGCTATCAAGAATCTCCTCATCCCAATTTCTAAGTAAAAACTTGTGGTTTAACAAGGGTGAAGGTTCACCAATGTCTATTGGTGGTTCCTTGGGAAAGTTTTTGTCAAAGAAAAACTTAGTGTTTTCAACTTGTCGTGTGAATGGTCACGGCAGATGCTGTAATCGGCAGCGAGTAGTAGAACGAGGGGCAAGGGCGGCCAGCCATCTGCGGTGCGAGATGAGGGCGGAGACTCAGGGATTTACCTGTGTTACGCCCCTGAGGGTAAAGACCTACTCCTGCTAGATTGTATTATGGAGGTGGTACAATGGGCGAGCTCGAGGGCAAGGCGGCGAGTCGCTTGGGTGTCTGGTGGAACGTATCTCTACACGCCCCGCAGGGAGGTTTATATAGGCTCACCTCCCCTAGGGTTTACATATCCCAACCAAATCAGTTAAGGCTTCGGTGCTTGTTTAACCTAATCCGACTGGGCCTATCTACTCGCCTGGGCCTTCAGCTTCCAGTCGCTTGGATCCACGCCGGGCTTTGATCAGTCCGGCCTTGCAGGTGCCCACTCGCCAGCTTCTTTGGGCTGCCGAAACGCCCCGCTGGGTATACCCCGTAGGTACATCCCCATCGAGTCCCCGAGGCTGTCGCCGACATGAGGTGACTGCTGGCAGTCGGAGTATGCGGCTTCAGAGTAGGCATCCAGTCGAATCGTCGGTGGGCTCCTATATAAAGGAAAAATTTGTCATTCTGTTCGCAGCTTTGGCGAGTCGAGTCGGTGAATCGCTGTTCGCAGCGAGTAGGTCGGTGGGCCGAGTGGCTGAAGTTGGACCGTTAAGCATGGTCAAACTAGCCGTTGCGGTAATCCAACGGTAACTTTTGGCGTAATCACCGTGTAGTAACGGCCTCCTGATTTGGCGGGTAACAACCGCTATATAAGGGGAATGGCAGGCGATCAGAGAGCTATCTTCTCGCCATTCTCTCCGACTGCACGCATTCTCGCCTTCCTTCGCTTCGCGATCCAGCTGACCCGAAATCCTCCGACCCCCCACAAAGTCCTCCGCCATGGCCCTGTCCACCAAACCCTGGGGGAGGTCCAAATGTACGAGGGCGCAACTGGCGTCCTTCGAGGAGGTCGGGATCCTTCATGCCGGCTGCTGGTGCATCCCCACGGCTGGAGAGGTGACCCCGAGCCCGCGCGAGGGGGAATTCATCTGTTTCACCAGTCACCTGGAGCGGGGACTGGGATTCCCCACGTCCTTGTTCTTCCGGCGATTCTGCGCCTACTACGGGATCCAGCTGTCGGATCTGGGTCCCCATAGCATCGAGCAGCTCGCCATCTTCGTGGCGTTCTGCGAGTGCTACTTGGGCTGCCGGCCCTACTTCTCTCTTTGGCAAGATCTGTTCCATGGATGGATCAACCGCGAGGAGGCGGGCGGCCCAATGCTCGCCGTGGGTGGCCTAACCTTCCAGCTGAAGTCGAAGGCCTCATTCTTCGACCTGATGCTGCCCGCCAAGGCAGCGAGCGACTGGAAGAAGTCGTGGTTCTACGTCTCCGAGGCGACCCCGGAGGGTGAGACGGCGATCCTGCGGTACTCCGCCAACCGGTCCGAATCAAGGCCTTCTTCAAGTCGAAGCTCCCAAATACCAGCGGATGGTTGTAGACGAGATGCTTCAAACCATCCGTGGTTTGAAGAAAAAGGGCCTCCAAACAATCAATTTATACAACTGCTGGCTCGGGCGGCGGCTCGTTCCTCTGGCTAGGCGCGAGCATTACATGTACCAATACATGGGTCGGGAAGACCCGACGAAAGCCAGCCTGGCCGAGTGGAGGCTCGATGACTACACCGTGGCCCTGAAGAAAATCACCCAGGCGGTGTACTTGGACGCTCAAGCTGGGGTCGCCCCCTACACCGCGAAGCGCTCAGCCCCAACGGTAATCACTTCGTATCATTCGCAGTCGCAGTTCTTTTGCAGTCGCGGTCATACTAATTTCATCTTGCTTTTGTTGCAGCTGTTCCAAGTGGTGGAGGGGTGGCTCCCGCCTTCGGATGATGAAAATTCGAGCTCATCCGTCCAGGACATGGGCGAGTCGCCCGCCAGGAGCGACGAAAGCGACAGCGACGACGAGTCTGAGGAAGAAGCTGCCCTGCTGGCCCACAAGACCCGCGGGCAACGTCAGCACGAGCTCGAGGCGAGCAAGAGCCTCGAGCGCCATGATGACGAAGAAGAGCTTCCGGAGACCACCTCGCGCCGCCAGGCTACTCCGTCAAAGAAGAAGAAGAAGGAGAAGGAGGCGAAGGCCCTTCCAAGAAGGAAGACGAAGCCGATGAGGCCGGCCTCGCCACCACACTCGGCAAGGACGAGACGCCACCGGCGGCAGCCGTGCTGGACACGGCCACCGTTGAGGTACCATGCCGATGCCCCGCCATTCGCCCCGCCTCAGTCGGGGGCGCCCGCCACAAAGAGCCTCGGCCGCCAGAAGCTCTCGCCAAGAAATTCCAGGGCTCCTGCTATGCTTCAACGACAAAGAAGCCGTCCGTGTCTTGGGCACGAGACGTCCTGGATATGGGGCTCAGCCGCCGACTGGGCCCTGAACTGGAGAAGCCGGCTGGCCTCCGCACAGGGCTGCGCTTCATTCCAGTCGCCAAGTGAGTTTGCTCACCTATCTTTGTCTTCCATAGTAGCTTGAATTATCTTGCTTACGCGATTGATTTACAGGACCGGAGTGAAAAAGATGGGCCACCCGACCGTGGCTAAGGTACCGTTCGTCGTCAGCGAGGAGGATCCTTCCTGTAAGCGGAAGGCGGACGAGGTCGTCGAGCCTACGGATGGTGGCAAGAAGGCCAAGGGCGACGACGTCGTTACGATCTCCGACGACACGACAATCGCGCCGACCGAACCCGCGCCAGAGGCAGCAGCATCCACGAAGGAGGACGCTCCCCCGCTTAGTGCGGCCGAACCGACCTCCTTTGGTGCGGGTGCCTCCATCGCGACGTTCCCGCGCTTCATGGCCAAGGCGGCCACAGCGAGTGGGACTTCGCCATCGAGCCGTGCACCTGGGGTCGCCGACGTGGAAGTCGAAAAGCCAGGCACACGCCAGCTCTCCTCCCGTCCGTGGATGCGATACAGCTTCATGGCATGCTTGGCGCAGCCATCCAGGTATGTCCAGTCCCCGAGGATCAGGTCGGTGTGTTGCGGCGTGCTGATCCTTTTAGTGTGTAGCCTTTATTTTTCGCGTCCAGTCCCCGAGTGTGCACTCGCTGAATTTCAGCGGGTGGGCACTTAGGAGTTTTTGGTTGCCAGTCCCCGAGTGCGCACTCGCTGAATTTCAGCGGGTGGGCACTTAGGATTTTTTTGGTTGCCAGTCCCCGAGTGCGCACTCGCTGAATTTCAGCGGGTGGGCACTTAGGAGTTCTTTGACTAACCGTTTGGGTGATGTGCAGGGTCTGCAGCGTGAATCGGCTGACCGGTTGGCCGCGAAGCGCCGCGCGGAGAAGGAGCTGGCCATCGTCCAGGAGGCGAACAAGGGGCTTCAGGCGATTGCCGCGAAGGCGGAGGAAGTCCGCCAGGGTCTTGTCCCAGTGGGTGAACTGGCGGTGGCTCAATCTGCATTGGGCTTGGCGGAAAAGCGAATCGCTGAGCTTGAGCACGAACTGAAGGAGGCGAAGGAGGAAGCAACCTCAGCAGATGGGCGGGCCAAAGCCGCTATTTCCGCCGCCGCAGAGGATCATAAGGTGTCCGACGCCCTCGTTGCTGGTCTTCAGGACGACTATACTGCGCTTCAATGCTTCATCACGGATCTCTCCCGCCCCTTGATTGGTGAGTGTGTCTGCTTCTGCCAATAACGTGTGTTCTGTTGTGATACTCAATGTACTTATTGCTTTCTTCCATTCGCAGGTCGCATCCTTGATAACGCGGAAGAAGCGAACTCGTTCGACGCGCGGCAGTGCGTGTCCATGCTCGTGGACTCGGCGACGTTGTCGGCGACGTGTATCCGCGCCTACCTCCAGGAGATATCTCCCATGGAAGTAATTCCAAGCGACCTCGTCGAGGTGTGGAAGTACTTGGAAAAGGCGCCCGCGGTCGTTGAATTCATGTCGCGATCGGCGTTTCAGCGCGGAGCGGCGACGGCGCTTAGCCTTGGGCTTGCTCACTTTCCGGAGGACTTCGACATCGACGACGTGACGAGTGGCTACCCGTCGTCGACCGGCGCAGTGGAGCTGTCTGAGGTGCTCAAGTTGACGGACCGCGCTTCGGTATACTCCGAGCGTGTCTGGGCGATGGGCGACCTCCTTCCGTACCAGGAAACGGTAGTCGCGCCCAACGACCCCGAGCCGCAGCATCGGGACTTCAAGGTCGAGCAGCCCTTCCGCGCGGCGATGGCGGGTGAACTGACGTCGTACCCGTCCAATCCTTACACGCCATTCATCCGCAGTCGCCAGGGTGCTGGCGAGTCGTCGTCGAAGCCTGCAGAATAGAATAGTTTGCCCTGGGGCATTAGTAACAAGTCCGCCGCTTAGGCGTATTTTGTAACGTGAAACAATGATGCGTGATAATGAATGAGACGTCGTCTCTATTTTGGGATTTGGCATATGTTATGTGATTGATGTTTTGAACGAGTCCCCGAGCGCGTCCGCTCTTTTGTGGGGTTTACCTCATGTCTGATTTGTTTATGGTTTTTGAATGTTTTTGGTATTGTGGTCGACTCGCTCGGACTCGAAGAGCCAGTCGCCAGGCGACTCCCTTGAGCGCTCTGTACTTCACCATTTTCCCTTGCGCGAACGGAGTCGGGTGGCCGAGTCCCCGAGTGTGGTACTTGGTTGTTCTAGGCGCGACTCGAGGGTAGGTGAGGACTTGGCGCGTTGGTTTAAGCGCATCACTCCTGCCTGGCCCGTGGGGTCAGTCGCATGGCGAGTCCTGGGCATGCTCTCATACTTGGAGGTTTCCCAAGCCGCTCGCGCTGAACTGGTCGTCAGTCCCCGAGCGTGGTATGTGGCCGTTCGAGTCGCTATGTCGAGGATGCGGAGGATCATGGTCGCTGTGAGAAGCGAAGGCAGTTGTCTTGGCTCGTAGAGCCAGTCGGGCTAGGCGACTCCAGTGGGGCTCCGGGTTGGCGTTTTTCGTGGACGGTGCAAAACCTGAGGTACCTCAGTGCTTTTGCATCGCACTACTTGGCCGTGTCGATCGCTTTACCAAAGGTTGACTTCTGCGGTTAGCTTAACGCTGTTATTACGAGTGCGAGTGGCACAAGACACGGAGAGTAAGCGCAATTTGTGGTAACCAATTCTTTTTATTTCATGGCGACTGGAGAGTACATATGTGGCGTTCTAGGAGTAGAACTTCCGTAGGAGGTTTACATTCCAGGGTCGCTTGACGTTGAGTTCGCCGTCCCCGCGGACGTCGATGAGGTAGTAGGCGTCGTTGCCGAGTACACGCCCGATGGCAAATGGTCCCTCCCATGGGGGGAAAGCTTGTGCATGCCCTTCTTGTCCTGGATGAGGCGCAGCACCAGGTCGCCTTCTTGGAAGGTGCGGGTTTTCACCCGCCGGCTGTGGTAGCGGCGGAGTCCTTGTTGGTAGATGGCGGTGCGCGAGCGAGCTAGGTCGCGTGCCTCGTCGAGTTGATCGACTCCATCCTGTCAGGCGAAGTTCGCTCAGCTTCCGCGGTAGTGGACGCACCGGCGAGTCGTGCTCAAGGTCGGTGGGCATGACTGCTTCGGTGCCGTACACCATGAAGAAGGGGGTGAATCCTGTCGACCTGTTGACCGAGGTGCGAATGCCCCAGATGACTGAGGGTAGCTCTTCGACCCAGCACCCGGCGGTGCGCTCGAGTGGTACTTGGAGTCGCGGCTTCAGGCCGTGGAGGATGCTCTGATTGGCCCGTTCCGCCTGGCCGTTGGACTCCGGGTGGGCGACTGATGCGAGATCGAGCCGGATGTGGTGCTCTTCGCAGAATTCAGCCATGGCTCCTTTGGCGAAGTTGGTGCCGTTGTCCGTGATGATGCTGTTGGGGAACCCGTAGCGATATATGAGCTCGCGTAGGAATTTGGTGGCGGTCTTCCCGTCGCATTTCCGGACTGGCTTGGCCTCCACCCACTTTGTGAATTTGTCGACCACGACCAGAAGGTGGGTGTAGCCGGAGGGAGCCTTCTTGAAGGGGCCCACCATGTCCATGCCCCATACGGCGAATGGCCAGGTGATGGGGATTGTCTTCGAGCTCTCGCGACGTCTGGTTGGCGTATTTCTGGCACCCGGCGCACCACTGGACGATGTCGACAGCGTCGGCGTGGGCGGTTGGCCAGTAAAAGCCGTGCCGCATAACCTTGGCGACCAGAGAGTGGGCACCGGCATGGTGGCCACAGTCGCCGGAGTGGACGTCGTGGAGGATCTTGCGTCCTTCGGCCGGTTGGACGCAGCGTTGGAACACGGCGGTGACGCTTCGCTTGTGGAGCTCGCCGTCTATGATGGTGAAGGATTTGCATCGGCGTGCGATCATCCGGGCTTCCGTTTTGTCTGCCGGCAAGGTGCCAGCCTCCAGGAAGGCGATGTAGGGCTTGGTCCAGTCGTCTGGCTTGGTGACGAGCGACTGTGGCTGCCTCGCCAGAAGCGGGACTCCGATGTCGATCTCCCTTGGGGGAGAGACTGATGGCTTGGTGATCGTGTCGAGGAAGACGCCGGCGGGTGGTGCGAGTCGAGCCGACCCAATGCGAGAGAGTGCGTCGGCCTCCTCGTTCTTCCGCATGTCGATCCACTCGACGGAGTAGCATGTGAAGTGTCCGCCTGTCCTTCGCTTGTAAGCCGCCATGGTGGGGGGAGACAGCGTCGCAGTACCAGCGACTTGCCCCGACGAGGTCGGAGTCTCCGAGCAGCGAGAGGCGGTTGACATTCATCTCCTAGCGGCTCATGCCGTGTAGTAAGGCCTCAGACCGCCATGTTGTTGGTGCAGGGTGTGAAGTCCAGGCAGAGGACATAGCGGAGCTTGTCGCCCTTCGGAGAGGTTAGCACGATCCCTGCGCCTGCGCCGTCCGCGTTCTTGGAGCCGTCAAAGTGCAGGCTCCAGTAGTGGAGGTATGGCAGCTTCTCTGGCTGCTGGGCCTCTTCCCATCGCCGTCGACCCTGGAGGTGGTCGGGCGCTTCCTCCTGGTGGCGCATTCTCGCAGATTGCGTGTTCCGCCGCACGGGCCGGGTCGCGTTGCTGCCGGGTTCAGGGCGCGCCTGAATGGTAGGGTTCAGCGTGTCCGATCCGCTGCGTGGTAGCACGACAGCCTCGCGCTGCCACCGCCGAGGCGAAATTTTTCGCGCTCGGCCTGCGCCTTGCGGACGGCTTCCACCAGCTTCAGGCGGAGTTCCTCGACCTCCGTTGCCGTGGCGTTGGGAGGGATCGGAGTGGAGAACGGGTCCTCCGGCGGATCGGTGCCGGTTGCCATGTAGGTTGCAGCGTGACGACCGGTCCCGTCGCGGAGGTCGGCGGAGTTTTCCGACCCGGAGTCGAAGTCGAAGATCCCAAGGATGGAGGGATCCTCGAAGTCTCCCGCGTTGGAGACCTGGGTGATGGAACCCGCAGGCGAAGCCGCGGTGATGGATCCGGCGAGTGACGCCGGGGTCGCCGAGTCGGCGTCGTCGTTGAGGGCCGCGTCTTCCGCAGCCGCGGAGTTTTCGGCCACGTCGCTGTGGGCCGAGTTGTACTCGGAGGCGAGGCGGTGGACGGTGCGGACCTGGCTCTCGGAGAGCCGATCGCGTGGCGGCGACTCACGGATGCGAGCCGAGTCCTCCGAGACGATGATGTCGGTGAGGCCGACGAAGAGGCTGATCATGCCCACTGGCAGGATCATGCTGTGCGTGACGGGTCGCGCCGCCGGGACGTAGCTGCTTGGCAAGATCTGGAGCATCTCGCCAATTGCTATCATGCGGCCGGTGGCGACCGACTCGTTGATGGGCAGATTGGATCTCGCCGCAGAACACAGGCCAGACCGGCTAGGCCCCACGGTGGGCGCCACTGTCGTGGGAATGGTCACGGCAGATGCTGCAATCGGCAGCGAGTAGTAGAACGAGGGGCAAGGGCGGCCAGCCATCTGCGGTGCGAGATGAGGGCGGAGACTCAGGGATTTACCCAGGTTCGGCCCCCGAAGGGTAAATACCTACTCCTGCTAGATTGTATTATGGAGGTGGTACAATGGGCGAGCTCGAGGGCAAGGCGGCGAGTCGCTTGGGTGTCTAGTGGAACGTATCTCTACACGCCCCGCAGGGAGGTTTATATAGGCTCACCTCCCCTAGGGTTTACATATCCCAACCGAATCAGTTAAGGCTTCGGTGCTTGTTTAACCTAATCCGACTAGGCCTATCTACTCGCCTGGGCCTTCAGCTTCCAGTCGCTTGGATCCACGCCGGGCTTTGATCCAGTCGCCGTCTTGCAGGCCCACTCGCCAGTTCTTTGGGCCAGTCGGAAACGTCCTGCTGGGTATACCCCGGTAAGTACATCCCCATCACAACTAATAGGCAAAAACCTATTTTGAGCAAAGCAAGCCTAAGCTACACTTAGCCAAAATGCATATAGTACTGTCCACCAATATTCTACTAAGGTATCACTTGCCAATACTATTCCAATGTATTGACCCACTATGGTTGTAACTTGTGATGTTGCAGGTTATTCTGATGATGATTAGGAGTCATGAGTCTACACTCAACATGCTTGCCTGTGGCACATGAAGATGAAGACTTATTTATCTTATTACTTATTTAAACTCTTGTACTAGGCCTGTGGCCATGGAGTTGTAAAAGACTATGTTGTCTCTGGAATGACTGTAATAATGACCTTTGTTTCTGTGTACTTCATCTTAAACTATGGATGCTAGCATTGATCCAGGGACTAGCATTGCAATCACAGGGATCCTTTTCCTTTATAAAGGAGGGATCTTACAACGCATGATTCTTTCAAGGCACATTAAGCAATCCTAATTGTTTGGAACAAGTCATGCTACAGCAATAATCACTAATCATAAGGTCAAAACAACATCTAGCATGACATGATAAAGTCTAAGTCTCAGTCAAAGCAAGCACCTTCTTGTACTACTAAAGCAAGAACTTCCTACTCCTTTCCAACACCAATCAACTTATTTGAAACAACACGGCGAAAGCGGGGGTACAACTACTTTATTTCAAGCAAACTAAGCAAACAAAAACCAAAAATGAAAACTAAGACGCTCCAAGAACAACACAATAGTGCATGAAACAATAAAAACAAAGTGTCTAGAAAGACCTGAGATTTTTATTGATGAAGAAGGCATCCCCAAGCTTTGACGCTTGTACCTCTTGAATATTTCTTGGGGTGACATGGGGTGGAGCTTGAGCTTTTGTCCAGTCTTCATCTCATTATATCATTCTTCCCTTACACCTAAAATTTTTCCTTCATACAAAACTTCACACAATCTTCATTAGCAACATTAGTGCATTTGAAAGATAATAGACCTTTGGGTTTAGTTTCAAAACAACAAAACTTTCACTAAAAACACAATCTACTTTAGCAATTCCCTCAAAAAGTTCAATTTCCCAAAAAGAACCCAAAAAGGAATCAATAAGAAGCAAATGCAAATAATGGCAGAAATCTGGCAAAACAGACCAGCAGGTAGAAACCGATTTTTTCGAAGACCTTCTGTTGCTAAAATCAATAAGTGTTGAACTAATGAAATTTAGCTAACAACCTAGGGAATTTATTCAGAAAATTATAGCTCAATCCGACTTACAGAGATTTTTTAAGAAGTTTTATAGTGGAGCACAAAAAACTGTTTCAGGACAACAACTCCCCAAATCTTACTTCCCTCTCATTAGAGGTTATTATTGGCACAAAAATCAAACAAAAAGGATACGAAGAGGTTATTACAGAAGTAATAACTTCCAAGACTCAAGAAAACTATTGGGTTATCTCCCAAGAAGTACTTTTCTTTAACGCCTTTAAGTTAGGCATAAGAAGCAAGAATCAAGTATTTTCAAATGAAGAGGCATTAGCATCAAATTTTGCTTTAAAAGGAGGAGCAAAAGGTAACTTCCCTCTCCTCATAGGGAAGTGTTCAATACCTTTCTTGAATGTAAATTGATATTTAATGGTGCCTTCTTTCATGTCAATGATGGCACCAACAGTTCTAAGAAAAGATCTTCCCAAAGTAATAGGACAAGAAGCATTGTATTCAACATCCAAAACATAGAAATCAACAGGGACATAGGCATTGTTAACCATAATAATAACATCATTAACACTCCCCATGAGTTTCTTTTTAGCATTATCATCAAGTGGGACATCCAAATAGCAATCTTTCAAAGGTGGCAAATCAAGCATTTCATAAATCTTTCTAGGCATAATAGAGACACTAGAACAAAGGTCACATGAAGCTTTGAGATCAAATTAATTCACTTGCATATTAATGATGGGTTCCCAACTATCTTCTACTTTCCTAGGAATAGAAGATTTGTGTTTTAATTTTTCTTCCTTAATTTTAATGAGAGCATCTATGACGTGTTTGGTGAAAGCCACATTCATATCACTAGCATTAGGACTTCTAGCAAGATTTTGTAGGAACATAATCACTTTAGATATATTGCAACTATCAAGATCAAAATCAAACTTAGCACACAAGTAGGAGACTTATTGGGTTTGGGCATTGTGGTAGGAGGAATAGGGACTTCTTGTGGTTTGGTAACATCCATATTGGTGGTAGTAATGGTACACACACTATTGTTTCTAGCAATTTCAGCTTCTCTTTCCCACTTAGCATGTAATTTGGCTAACAGTCTAACATTTTCATCAATAGTAACTTGTATGGCATGAGTAGAAGCAAAGGTACTTTCCAAGGTTTTAGGTTTAGCAGCCATTTTATTAATCAAAGAAGACTATGCTTCGGACAAAGAGGAAATATTTTTCTCAACATTCAAAAGCTTTTCCTCCACAATTTTGTTGAAAGTGGTTTGTTTACTAATAAAGTCTTTAAGCATGACTTCTAGTTCAGAGGGAGCACTTCTAGTATTGTTGTAGGAATTTCCATAAGTATTACCATTATTAGGAGGATAAGGCCTATAATTATTATTATTACCAAAATTATTCCTATAGGCATTATTGTTGAAATTGTTGTTTCTAATGAAGTTCACATCAACTTGCTCCTATTAAGCAACCAAATAGGCTAAGGGAACATTATTTGGATCTATATGGGCTTTTCCATTAACAAGCATAGCCATGATAACATCAATTTTATCACTCAAAGAGGAGGTTTCTTCAACATAATTTACCTTCTTACCATGTGGAGCTCTCTTAGTGTGCCATTTAGAATAGTTGACCATCATATTAACAAGGAGCTTTGTTGCAGCCCCCAAGGTAATGGTCATAAAGGTACCTCCAGCAGCAGAATCCAACAGGTTTCTTGAAGAGAAGTTGAGTCCTGCATAAAAAGTCTGGATAATCATCCAAGCAGTCAGTCCATGAGTGGGACAATTCTTTACCAAAGATTTCATTCTTTCCCAAGCTTGAGCAACATGTTCAATATCAAGTTGTTTAAATTTCATTATTTCACTTCTCATAGATATAATCTTAGAAGGAGGATAGTATTTTCCAATAGAAGCATCTTTGCACTTAATCCAAGAATCAATACTATTTCTAGGCAAGGATAGCAACCATTCTTTAGCTTTTCCTCTCAAGGAGAAAGGAAACAATTTGAGCTTAATAATATCTCCATCTACATCCTTATATTTTTGCATCTCACAAAGTTCAACAAAGTTATTGAGGTGGGCAGCAACATCATCAGAACTAGCACCAGAAAATTGCTCTTTCATCACAAGATTCAACAAAGTAGGCTTAATTTCATAAAAGGTAGCATCAGGAGCAGGTGGAGCAATAGGTATACTCAGGAAATCATTGTTGTTTGTGCTAGTGAAGTCACACAACTTGGTGTTCTCAGCAGAGTTCATTTTTGCAAAGGTGGAGCAAGCCAACAACAGCAACAACTAGAGTAGGAACTAATTTTTTTGTGTGTTTTTGATAAGAAAAAGCAAACCAAATGAAACTAATTTTTTTTGGATTTTTTAATAGAAAGAAGCAACAAACAAGGAAAAACAAAATAAGCAAAACAAAAACAAATTAAAGAGAAAGGTTGTGAAGGACTCCCTTTGTGAAGCCTTCCTTAGCCTCCCTGGTAACGGCGCCAGAAAAAGCTTGTTGATGCAGCTCAAATCACTATAGAGCTTCATTGGGAAACACCAAGAGGAAGGTGTGATGAGCATAGCAGTAAGTTTTCCCTCAGTAAGAAACCAAGATTATCGAACCAGTAGGAGTAAGGAAATGACTCAAAGGTGTTGCTAGCAACTTGGAAACCTACACAACACAAACTTAAGACTTTGCCCCAACGAACAGTGAGGTTGTCAATCTCACCGGTTTGCTGAAAACAAAGGATTAAACGTATGGTGTGGAAGGTAATGGTGGCTTGCAGAAAGTAAACAGTAATAGTGGAAGATGTATCAATGGTAAAGATTGGACCTGAGTCCATAGTTCACTAGAGGTGTTCTCCTTAAGATAAACAACATAACATGCTGGGTAAACAAATTACAACGGGGCAATTGACAGGACAAAGAAAGGCATAACAATGCAATACTAGACATTCATGATCCTATGAGATTTGATTGGGCATTACAACAAGATACATAGACTGCCATGCAACTGCATCTATGACTAGTAATCCACCTTCACGTTATCATCCGAACCCCCTCCAGTATTAAGTTGTAAGCAACGGATAACTGCTTTAAGCAAAGTGTGTAAAGTATACAATACAATTGTTCCATGAACAAAAGATCGTTGCTTTCTCCCTAGTAGCAACATCACATCTACAACCTTAGAGATTTCTGTCACTTCCCCAGCTTCAATAGAGGCATGAATCCACTATCGAGCATAAATACTCCCTCTTGGAGTCACTAGCATCTACTTGGCCATGATAGTTACTAGAAACAAAGAGCATGCAAGATGTCAAACAACACAGACATGATAGAATCAATAAGATAGAATCATTAACCAATCTGACATAGTAATCTCAATATCCATCGGATCCCCGCAAACACAACATGCATGATTACAAATAGATGATCTTGATCATGAACAGAGCTCACAAGATCTAAACATGGTAGCACAAAGGGGGAGAAACAACCATCTAGCTACTGTATGGACCCATAGTCCAAGGTGGAACTACTCACGCATCATACCGGAGACTGGCATGGTGATGAAGAAGGCCTCCGGGATGATCTCTCCCCTCCGGCAGGGTGTCAGGAAGAGCTTCAGATCCCTCCCGATCTAGCGACGATGGTGGCGGCGGCTACAGACTGTTTCGTGGAGATCTGATCGGGACTTATGGTTTTGGCATCATGGGCTTCTTATAGGCAAAGGCTGTAGGGTTTCGTAGCATGGAAAACAAAAAATTTCTATCACATACAAACAAACAAGCCAAGATCTATCTACTAGATTGTAGCAACGAGTCGATGGAATAACTCACCTTCGAAGATTCCAAAGCGTTTAACGAGAGCGGATTCTCGTGGGTGATGTAGTCGTACTCTTCTCGATCTCAAGATCGTGTAGACGATCCTTCCGGCGCTGCGTTCCGGCAGCGCTCCCGTAGTCGGTCACACATTCGGTACTCGACGAAGACCTTCCTCTCCCTTGTTCCAGCAGGCAGCGGAGGTTGTAGCACTTTCCTCGCAATTCCGGCAGCACAACGGCGTGGTACCGGAAGTAGAGGGAAGATCTCGCAGGGCTTCGCCTTAAGCCGTAGCGAGTATGGTGGAGTATGAGAGAGTCCTCGGTGTTCTAGGGTTTAGACACACCAAGGAGGGGGCAAGCCGGCGGCTAGGGTTTAGCTAGGCGGCGGCTAGGGTTTGCCCTAGGGCCGGCGGCGGCTATGGAGGCGGCGGCGGCTTGGGGCTAGGGTTAGAGGCGTAGGAGTTGTGTGTCAAGGAGGGGAGCCCTGCCCCTCCTTTTATGGGTGGAGGGAGGCGCGCCAGGGGAGAGTCCTCCCCAACTCGGACCTACAGGTGGGGTGGAGGAGGAGGGACTCCTCCCCAACTCGGATTCCCCCTCCCCTCCACTTCCCAAAATTGCCGTTTGACTTTCAAACTTGGCGTTTGACTTTTCAAACAAGGATTTGATTAATCCCTCTATTTTGTTCAACGATGACACTTAGTACATGATGCAATCATACCAACTTGATATAACACATTCATGTACCCTTCCCCCTGGAGTGCCGGACATTCCGGAACCTTCTAGAACATTCCCGATGAAAACACCGGAATCATTCCCCAACTCCGAAACGGGACTTTCCTTATATGAATCTTATTCTCCGGACCATTCCGGATCTCCTCGTGATATCCCGGATCCCATCCGAGACTCCGAACAACATTCGGTCTCTTTCTCATCATTCCATAACTACTCAAACAACGTCGAATCCTTCAGTGTGTCTCCCTACGGTTCGTGAATTTTGCGGACATGATCGAGACACTTATCTGAACAATAACCAATAGAGGAATCTGGAAATTCATATGGCTCCCACATATTTCTATGATTACTTTGCGATCGAATGAACCACTTACATACGATACCAATTTCCCTTTGTCTCACGATAGTTTACTTATCCGAGGTTATGATCGCTTGTATCTCCGCATACCTAGTTCAACCTCGTTCGATAAGTACTCTTTTCTCGTTCCCGTGATATGTGATCCCTCAGAGCTACCACATGCTTGCAAGCTAATTGGATGACATTTCACCGAGAGGGCCCAGTATATCTATCCGTCATATGGATGGACAAATCCCACTCTTGATCCATGTGTCTTAACCAATACTTTCCAACACTCAATGCCACCTTTATAGCCACCCGCCACGGTGTGGTGTTTGATGTCATCAAAGCATCCATCCGGTAAAGGTGATATGCATGATCTCATGGTCGAAGGAATTAGGTTACTATGTATCAGAAAGCATATAGCAATTGAACTATTAAAATGACTTGATCTTTATGCTACGCTTATCTATAGGAGTATGTCCACCATATCATTCTCCTAATGACATGATCTTGTTGTTAATAACATCTCAATGTTCATGATAGGGAAACCACAATCATTTATTAACCAACAAGCTAGTGATGTATAGAGGCTATACTAGGGACTTCAATTTAAGTTTACAAATCACACAAGTATTAATGTTTCCTTGTTAATACTATTATAGCATGAATGTAAACATTTATCATAAACACGAAGATATAATAATAACTACATTTATTATTGCCTCTAGGGCATATCTCCAACAAAGGCGGAGATCGAGGGGGTGCCCGAGGCGGCCGCACCCCCTAGGCGCAGGCCAGGACTAGCCGCGTGGCCAGGGGGTGTGGACTCCTCGAGGCCCTCCTCCGTCTCGTCTTCTGGCTCTGTGTTCTCCTCGGTAAAATATTGACTTTGGTGCAACTGGCACTGGCAACTGGCACTGTGGCATCTTGTTAATAGGTTAGTCCCAGAAAACGAATAAAAAACCCTCAAACTATAGACAAAACAAAGCAAAGTAGATACTAAACTAGCATGGAACATCAAAAATTATAGCTACATTTACGACGTATCAGTATGCTTCCTTGGTGCAGCGAAAGGGTCTGTGTACCGGACACGTGGAAGAAGGACCAAAAGACAGCATCTGGCCAGGGCTCGCTTTCAGGTCAGGGGTCGAGTAACCGCCCTTCGGTGGCGTCTAAGAAGGATGGAGGGGTTACCTCTCAGACTAAGCCTCACAAGCCTCGTGCGAGGAACCAAAATGCTGCACCTCAAGGGCAGGCAAATGCGGGGGAGCAGCAGCGATCTACCGGTCAGAAATGTAAATAGATGTATGTTGTCAAGGCGAAACCGATGCTTGCTATCACCAATGGGACTACAAGTTCGAATGTGAAAAAAGATGATGGTGTGGTGGCTCCTGGTGCGGTCCGAGTGAGGACTCGAATAAAAAGCAGCAGTATAGTGGTACTTCATCTATTGGTTGATCGGCGGATCTGGTGGAGGCTGTGGATCAGCCCTGTCCGATGCAATGAGTCTATTTCTAAGTAACTGTCGAGTTTTGGGGTCGGACTCAGACAGTTGGCGAGCTGAGATGGCTTGTGAAGAAATACCAACCGACTTTCCTTTTTCTTTGAGAGACAAAGATGAAGGAATCAAGAGCTAAAAAGTTTATGTGGTATCTTGGTTACACTGGGAGTGTTGGAGTGGACAGTGAGGGCTAGAGTGGTGGCCTGATTCTATTCTGGAGGCAGCCGTTTGAGGTGGAGCTGAAGGGTTGTAACAAGAACTATATCGATGTGATTGTTTCAGCTGAAGGTTCTGTCCAATGGCGTGCAACCTTTGTCTATGGTGAGACTAGAGGGAGAGGCGGCATGAGTTCTTTGATCTTATGCGGCAATTGAGGTCACAGTGGTCTGGTCCTTGGATTTGCTGTGGTGACTTTAACGAGGTTCTTAGTCAGGATGAGCATTATGGCTCTAACGATAGTTCAGACACTCAGATTCAATTATTTCAGGAGTGTGTGGATGATTGTGCTTTGTCGGACATGGGATTTTCGGGTCCAATGTTTACGTGGAAAAATAAGCGGGACAATGATCAACATTTGCGTGTCAGGCTGGACCGCGCTATAGCAAATGGGGCTTTCACTCAGTTATTTGATGACTGCATGGTGGAGAACGTGATTACAACTACCTCTGATCATTATGTTGTAAGTGTCAAGCTGTCTTGCTTCGTTGAGGATGTTGATCCAAAGCTGCTACAGATGGGCTTCAAATTCGAGGCAGCGTTGCTGCGATCATCCGACTACATCCAGGTCCTAGAGCACGCTTGGAAAGACGGATCGCAAGAGACGACTTCACTGCGATCGACATGGGCTACACTTCACCGCGTGGCTATTTCTCTGGGCCAGTGGAGCAAGGGCACATTCGGGTCGGTGGGCCGCCAGATTCGAAAGCTCGAGAGAAGGCTGAAATATTTGAGGTTGGCTCCATGGGATAGTACCGCTGATGAGGCCAAAACTGTAGAGCGCGAGCTCTGCGAACTTTTTGAAAGGGAGTAAATCATGGCGAAGCAACGCTCTAGAGTCGTGGAAGGGGACCGTAACACTTCCTTCTTCCATGCACGGGCATCTGCAAGACGGTGCACAAATAAAATCAAGGCGCTAGTTCGGGAAGATGGCTCTAGGTGCACTGATATGACTGAGATCAAAGGGCAGGTAGAGAGTTTTTATGATGCTTTATTTGCCTCCGAGCCCCGAGATTCTTCTGAGACTATTACTGATTCCATTATGGGTAAAGTCGGTGATAATATGAACGAGGATCTCTGCAGACCTTAGTCCAATGAGGAGATCAAAGCTGCGTTATTCCAGATGGGGCCTACAAAATCACCTGGCCCGGATGGTTTTCCAACACTCTTCTATCAAACCCACTAGAATTTCTTCGAGGAGGAGATTTGTACAGCTGTGCGAGGGTTCTTGAATGGGGATAATATCCCGGAGGGGCTTTGTGAGTCCATTATTGTCATGATACCCAAGGTAACAAATCCAGACAACCTAAAGAACTTCCGTCCCATAAGCTTGTGCAATGTTTTATACAAGACTGTATCCAAAGTGTTGGCTAACCGGTTTAAGCTGATTCTTCCAGTGGTTATCTTGGAGCAACAAAGTGATTTTGTCTCGAGAAGACTTATCACAGATAATGCTTTGGTCGCTTATGAATGTCTCCACACCATCAGACACCAGCACATCAAGAAGCCTTTCTTTGCTCTAAAGATTGACATGATGAAGGCCTACGATAGAGTGGAGTGGAGCTATCTCCACATTGGAATAAGGTCACTACTGTTTGGATTTTGTGCCAGTTTGGATTAGTTCTTTCATGAGGTGGGTCACTACTGTTTGCTATGCCGTAAAGGCTAATGGTAATCTCACTAAGCCGGTTATCCCTACTCGTGGCATACGACAAGGAGATCCTATTAGCCTATATCTTTTCCTGTTATGTACAGAGGGTTTGTCGTGCTTATTACATCAGAAGGAGGGTGAAGGCCAGCTGACGGATCTCTTACCTGCTCTTTTCTGATGATAGTATTTTATTTTCCCGGAGTGAGGTGCAGAGTGTGGATGCTTTGCAAAGTACGCTAGAGACTTACTGTGACGACTCCGGGCAGAACATAAATCTTGACAAGTCGACGATTTTCTTTGGGAACCACTGTGACTCGACGATCAAGACGGTAGTAATGAACTGATTGGGTATCCACAATGAGGCTTTGCAAGAAACTTACCTTGGTATGCCAAATGATGTGGGAAGGACACCGATCGGCACCTTCCGATTCCTAGTTGACAGAACCTGGAAGCGGATGAATATGTGTTCGGGCAGACCCTTGTCGCGGAAGGAAGTGTTCATCAAGGCTGTTATACAGGCCATGTCCACGTATATCATAAGTGTTGCTTCCTGGTACCTATGGGAACATGCACGTCAATGAGGCAAGCTATTGCCAATTTCTGGTGGGGTTTGGAAGATGGACACAAAAAGATGCACATGAAATCATGGGACTGGTTATCAACGCAGAAGCCATTGGGGGGCATGGGGTTCCGCGATTTGGTGCTGTTTAATAAGGCCATGTTGGGGCGTAAGTTTTGGCGTCTGTTGACAGAGCCTGATACATTATGTGCGCGGGTGTTGAAGGGATGGTATTACCCAGAGACTGATTTTTGGAATGCTACCAAACCTCGTGTCTCTTCATACACCTGGAGCAGTATTTTGTCGGCTAAGGATCTGGTTCTTCAAGGTATCTGATGGGGCATCGGTAATGGCACTAGGACGAAGATCCTTAAGGACAACTGGATACCTGGCGTTCCTCCCGGGACGCGGCTTGCCTGTTGCCGCTCGGTGCGACGATCGGTGCGACCTGCCGCGTGGAGTCCATCGAGCGGCCCTTCCTCCCGCGACCTGGCTTGACTAAAAAAACCCGTAGACAGCGCTCGGTTCTTTCCCCTTCCATACTCTCCCCAAAATCAAAGTGAAAGCAACGGAAGCTGAGCCGTCCGGCGAGATCTCTAGCAGTGCTCCCGTCCCTCCGGCCATCCTCTTGACGGTTCTCGCCGCTCTGCTGCCTCGGGTCGAGCTACGGAGCCTCGATCTAGACAAGCGCAAGAAGAACACTGCGCTTCTGCCGCCGGCCCGTTCCAGGCCACCGCGCCGCCGCTAATCAGAATTAGGCTGGTGGTGCTCACCCTCCCCGCAGCGGTGAGTAGTATCCTCTATTACTAATGCACTTCATGCAATGGTTGGTTACGGAGCAGTGGAGGATACACCTTCGTTCATTACGACATCCAAGCTCGTGCTGAATCCGAGATTTGTTCTTGGCGATGCAGGGGCCGCGGTGGGTGCCGGACACAGAGACAGTCGCGGTGAAGGCTGCCGTTGGCAATCTGGTCATTGTCGGTCTGCAATCGTCGTTCTGCGTCGTCATATCCGTCGTCAAGAAAGCTGTCACGCAACAGCTCGTGGTCTCGGTCTATTTGCTAAAGTAATTATCGTGTTTGGTTCAAGAGTTTGTAACGTAAGTTGATTACGGTGGTAATAGATTCCTTTAAAATAGGGAGTGTCTAGATCTTAGGCGTCTGAGAATTAGTTATGTCTAAGTCGCTGATGTCATTCTAATATTTGTGTTGATTCTCAGTTACAACCTAGTTGCAACTCACAAGATTTGTACTAGTTCTCAGTTACAACCTAGTTGCAACTCATTAAATTCTCGGTTACATCTAAGTTGTAACTTATGTGTAGCACGAATCACGAGGTAAATCAAACGGTGAAAGAGGCGACTAAGACTTAAGAAGTTCTTAGGCGTATGAGAACTAGCAAATCCATTTAAAATATGTTTGGTTCAGTTTTCCTGTAATCAGATTCCCTGTAAATGAATCCCATCGCTGTACGATTCCGTTACCGGTCGTACCCCTTGGGTAACAGATTGTTACCGAGCAAATTTCTCCTGTCTGGATCCCTATCAAACATCGTCTTCTCCAACAAGTCTCGTCTCCACCGACCACCGAGTCCTGCCGCCGCTGCAGTCCCTGTCGCCGCCGCAGCCCCTGTCGCCGGCGCCGGCTCCGCCGCCGGGAGCGGTACAGAACCACGACCCATCCCTCCCTCCTCTGGCTCTATTTCACAGCAGCAGCGGCACACGACGAGGCTCTGTGTCCATTGATCCCAAGCTTTGAGCTATGTCTTCTCTGTATCCCTTCTCCTCCTCTTTCAATATACGAGCGCTCCAGATCTTTCTTCGAATTAATTTATTTTCTTGTGATTTGATGTTGTTCAAGATCCGATCTTCCAAACATATCGAAGAAAGAAAAAGGGCCATTTCCGTTACCTGTAGGAACCATACAAGTTTGCAAATTTTCCACTCTGTTACCATTACCGCCATTCAATTGATTCCAAGACCGTTTCCGTTTACATAACTGAACCAAACACGTTCTTGATCTTGTCCTTGCAGATGTCCCCAGTAATTTTGCAAGGAGTTCACGTACTGTACATCTATACCGATGATATGCCTGACGAATGAAATCAAAGGAAGGGGATGACAGGATTGGAAAAAAAATTCCCAACGATTCAAGAAAAAGATATTCCAAACTACAATTATGATTCATCATGAAGAGCTGGGTCAGATTTCTTACTGTTTGTGCATGAGGTTCATCACCATCATCATGCCCACGATTACTTGAAGAATCCATTAGCGACTGGTGCTCAACTACGATTGCGGAACTCTTCAATTGGAGCCTCTGTATGAAGTACTATTCAATTTATGTGTGTTGATTGCTGCGCCACAACCTCCTCTTTCTATTTGCGTTATGGGGTAGATTGATTTTGGCGCGCAGCTGTATATTCCGTGGGTGTGTTCCTACCCGATGTAATTCTTTATCTCCTATTATTATGTGTTTATTTTTAATGATGTGCTTGTATTACGGAAGTGAATCGGTATAAACGGACGGGCCTGTGAACTGTAGTTTTTTTTTTAAGGAAACGGAGGAGCTGGGAGGGCTGTCTCGGCGTAGCCTCCTCGAAAGGTCTCTCATGAAGCACATAGAGGCCGTCGGCGATACGTCGTCACGGTCAAGATAGCTTGTCGAAAGGTTGCAAAACATTTTTTTAAAAAAAAAAATATTTTTTTTATTTTTTTTCTTAATTTTTGAATCTTTAAATTGTTTGACTCGTTAATCTCTCATTTTGAACATTTTTAACACTAATTACACTTAATATTTAATTAAATTGCAGTCTTAGTCAAACTTTCCGACGGGTCACCCATCCTAATACTACTCTAGCTTCAGCACGCTTAACTTCCTCGTTTCTTCAGAATCTGTTTCCGCAAAGTAATTCAGTCAATACTATGATATCAATCCTATTAACCCTTATATCAACATGTCACATGTTTGTATTTTTTGAAATTACAAACAATTATCTAAGTAAATATTAATAAATAAGTAAAAAATATTACTGAATTCAAATAAAAATATAATAATTTTACTTTTTTTCTATTTTTCTATTTAATATGGAATAATTAATATCTTTAAATCTGTAAATCGGAATTTAACAAATAATATGTCTAAATTGATCAGAAAAATGAGAGGAATCCAAATATGATATCCATATCAACTAATCACAAACCCTCCGTTTTTTGAATTATCTATTTGGTGGTTGCTTTAGAAAATTCCCTTTTTGCGCTCGGATAATGAAAAATAGCTTTTTGGTGTGATGAAAAGAAAACTTGCATTAAATATTTAATAAAATAGCATATTGTGAACCTAAAAATGATTTTTATAAAAAAACATGAGCATCGGATCATGTACATGTAGTTCATATCTGACTCATTTCCTACCGATTCGGCAGGAATTTGTCTTTTTCACCAGAGGTGGACGGAAAGGTTTCGGATACCCCTGTTGGGACATTATACATATAAGGTGGTATAATATTTTTGTAAAATGTGGTGGTAGCATTTTGAATTAGCCATTTGGTGGTTGCTTCATAAAATCGTCCGTTTTTTGTGCTCGGAAAATGGGAAATAGCTTTTTGGTGCGACGAAAAGGAAAACTTCCTCCTGCAACATTGTTCGCCATCCCATGATGCATGTGTATGCACAATATGGACACATTATCACAAATTATGCCTTGATTCTAGCCATAACATTGGTCATTTGACCCGAAAGTCAAGAAACCTCGAATGAGATAGATCATTTTGTGAAGATGTTTTTGAGACATAATCAATATATCAAGTTTAATATTTTTACTTATAACTATGTCACATAATATGACACCACGCGAAGGTTTCGCATTGTTTCGATTGTTTTTGAATTTTTTATGCCCATTTTAAACTATCGTCAAACTTTGTCAAACGGCGGGCATGAAGATTCTTAGCTCGGGGCCGAGCCTTGCTAAACTTGCATTGTATCTTTGATAAAATAGCATATTGTGAACCTAAAAATGATTTTTGTAAAAAAACATGAGCATCGGATCTTGTACCTGTAGTTCATGTCTGACCCACTTCCCGCCGATTCAGCAGGAATTTGTCTTTTTCACCAGAGGTGAACGGAAAGGTTTCGGATACCCCTGTTGGTACATTGTCCATATAAGGTGGTATAGTATTTTTGTAAAATGTGTTGGTACCATTTTGAATTAGCCATTTGGTGGTTGCTTCACAAAATCGTCCATTTTTTGTGCTCAGAAAATGGGAAATGGCTTTTTGGTGCGACGAAAAGGAAAACTTCCTCCTGCAATATTGTTCGCCATCCCATGATGCATGTGTATGCACAATATGGGCATATTATCACAAACTATGCCTTGATTCTAGCCATAACATTGGTCATTTGACCCGAAAGCCAAGAAACCTCGAATGAGATAGGTCATTTTGTGAAGGTTTTTTTGAGACATAATCAATATATCAAGTTTGATATTTTTACTTATAACTATGTCACATAATATGACACCACGCGAAGGTTTCGCATTGTTTCGATCGTTTTTGAATTTTTTATGCCCATTTTAAACTATCGTCAAACTTTGTCAAACGACGGGCATAAAGATTCTTAGCTCGGGGCCGAGCCTTGCTAAACTTGCATTGGATCTTTGATAAAATAGCATATTGTGAACCTAAAAATGTTTTTTGTAAAAAAACATGAGCATCGGATCTTGTACATGTAGTTCATATCTGACCCACTTCCTACCGATTCGGCAGAAATTTGTCTTTTTCACCAGAGATGGACGGAAAGGTTTCGGATACCCCTGTTGGGACATTGTCCATATAAGGTGGTATAGTATTTTTGTAAAATATGGTGGTAGCATTTTGAATTAGCCATTTGGTGGTTGCTTCACAAAATCGTCCGTTTTTTGTGTTCGGAAAATGGGAAATGGCTTTTTGGTGCGACGAAAAGGAAAACTTCCTCTTGCAAATTGTTCGTCATCCCATGATGCATGTGTATGCACAATATGGGCACATTATCACAAACTATGCCTTGATTCTAGCCATAACATTGGTCATTTGACCCGAAAGCCAAGAAACCTCGAACGAGATAGGTCATTTTGTGAAGGTTTTTTTGAGACATAATCAATATATCAAGTTTGATATTTTTACTTATAACTATGTCACATAATATGACACCACGCGAAGGTTTCGCATTGTTTCGATCGTTTTTGAATTTTTTATGCCCGTTTTAAACTATCGTCAAACTTTGTCGAACGCCGGGTATGAAGATTCTTAGCTCGGGGCCGATCCTCGCTAAACTTGCATTGGATTTTTGATAAAATAGCATATTGTGAACCTAAAAATGATTTTTGTAAAAAAACATGAGCATCGGATCATGTACCTATAGTTCATATCTGACCCACTTCCTGCCGATTCGGCAGGAATTTGTCTTTTTCACCAGAGGTGGACGGAAAGGTTTCGGATCCCTTTATTGGGACATTGTCCATATAAGGTGGTATAGTATTTTTTGTAAAATGTGGTGGTATCATTTTGAATTAGCCATTTGGTGGTTGCTTCACAAAATCGTCCGTTTTTTATGCTCGTTAAATGGAAAATGCCTTTTTGGTGCCACAAAAAGTAAAGCTTCCTCCTGCAACATTGTTCGCTATCCCATGATGCATGTGTATGCACAATATGGACACATTATCATAAACTATGCCTTAATTCTAGCCATAACATTGGTCATTTGACCAGAAAGCCAAGAATAAACCTCGAATAAGATAGGTCATTTTGTGAAGGTTTCTTTGAGACATAATCAATATACTAAGTTTTATATTTTTCCTTCTAACTATGTCACATAATATAACACGACACGAAGGTTTCGCATTGTTTCGATCATTTTTGATTTTTTATGCCCGTTTTAAACTATATATAATGTTTTACTTAATTTTTATTTACAAATGTGTAATATTTGAGTGTAGATAGATAGGTCTTATTTTTCTGCAAATTTTGATATATTATTTGTATTTTTCCGAATTAGAATGATTTAGTTATGAATTTTCAAAGTTTAATGAGATAAAATAAAAAATAGCTACGCCGAGGGCAGCCGTCGGCGTAGCATAGGATATGCCGAGGGCAATTCTACGCCGACGGCTGCTTGACAGAGCTGGCCTAGACGATGGCTACGCCGCCGGCCCCGACGTTTGGCCGTCGATGTAGCTTCCCATTCCTGTAGTGTCGATGAACTCCACGCGGCAGGTCGCACCGATCGTCGCACCGAGCGGCAACAGGCAAGCCGCGTCCTTCCTCCCGAGCGTGTGACTACAATCACTCCTATGTTGGATGACACGACAGTGTATGTGCTACTGGATGAGGACACGGGTTCCTGGGATGTGGATGTGGTCAGAGGTTTCTTTGTTGAACCTATTTCATCGACAATTCTTGCTATCCCATTGAGTCGCATTGGAGGCGACGACTTTATCTCCTGGCCTCACGCTTGTTTTGGCTCATATACGGTGAAATCCGCGTACAATCTCGCCAGGACGCAGTCTTTCTTTGAGCAGCGGAGCCGATCGGGTGGTCTTCCCCTTGGACTTAGCAGGTGAGAGTGCACCGTGGAAGAAACTCTAGAAGTCTAAAGCGCCTGGTAAGATGAAGATTGCGGTGGACTATCTCCCGAATGGTCAACAACTTCTCCACTGCCGTGTACCTGTTTCGGGGGCCTATTTTTTCTGCGGCCGCGAGGAACGGGTGGAGCATACGTTGCTCCTCTGTCAGTACGCCCAAGAAGTCTGGAGATGTGTCAAGGCTAAGTTCCCACTAAACCTGAGACGACGCTTCTTCACGACTACCAAGGCTTGGGTAATGGACTTTCTGGAAAGAGCTACGGACTTGGACGTGGTCACTTTGGCTCTGACGGTGTGACATATCTAGAATGCCAGGAATGTCGTGCGGAAGGAAGAACCTCTCAAGCACCTCACAGCCTTGCGGAGCAAATTATTGCTTATATCCTTATGATTCAACTGCATCTTCTCGGACACAGTTCTATCCATAGACGTGAACCGACACTTCCTGTTGCACAATGGGCTCTGGCACCGGAAGGTACTGTGATTGTTAATGTTGATGCAGCGTTGTTCCCGGCTTCATCGCGGATGGGGGTTGGCGTCGTGATTCAGAACCACAACGGAGGTTTTCTGGCTGCCCACAGTCAGTTATTTGATGAAATCATGACACCTGAATGAATTTGCAGAAGCACACGCTATCAGATATGCAGTCTCCCTCGCTCGCTCCGAAGGTTTGGACATGATCATCTTGGTCTCCGACTGTCTGGAGATAGATCGTTGATCGGTGGTGGAGGATATCAAATCCTTTGCTAGCCAGTTTTCTTCTGTGGATTTTCGCCACGTTTCTCGGTTGTGTAATAATTCAGTGTATTCTCTTGCTCGTAGAGCTGAATTATCTGGTAGTGTTCCTTTTCGTGATTCTGCCCCAAACTTTATCCGAGACAGACTTTGTATCGATGTCTTTTAATCAATAAAGCGGTGTGATTGTGTTAAAAAAAAGTAAATTGGGCTGGAAAAGATCCTGAAAACAAAGGGGGAGGGAAGCTTTTAATCGAAGTCAAACCGCAGAAGAAACCGGACTGCTGCTTCCCTTGCAGGTTCCAGCACGGAAAGGAAGTCGAGTTCGTTAAAGGCGAAAGACAATAAACCCTAATAATAATAAAAGAGGACAGGACGCTCAGATCCGCCGCAACGAGAGAACGACTCTGAAAGAACACAGACAAGAATCGATCCGCGCTGGAAGTCGTAGATGGCCACGGCGGCTGTTCGATTCGCGGCGAGAAGGCTCAGTGGCCAGCAACCACAGGCGATTCTTAGGTCGGCCGTCGCGAATGAGCAAGGGCTGCTCAACCGCGGCGGCTCGCCCGGCTATGCTCTAGGCCGGTTTGCCTCCTCCGAGGCTTCTGCTGCCAACGGACCAAAAATCGGCACCAAGGTACTACGCCCTATCGGTTCTTTATATTATCAATCAATTTCAATTCAATTTGGGATTTGTAAATAGCCATCGGATAGAAAAAGCTGCCTCCCAAAGTGTTTTATTTTATAGATTGACGGATCTGCCGTTATTTCTCCACTATGGAAACTAGTATTTCATAAATCTGCGAGTTGCTGACGTCTGTATCTTGCATTGGCCAGCATCCATCCGTTTCAGGGGATAGCCGTCTAATGGCAGCTGACCAGAAGAAAGAGGAACTCTTCGATCTGCTCGATAAGATAAAAAGGAATGAAGACATTCTTTACAAAGGAAGAAAGGAAGACATTCGGCTGCTCCAACATCTTACCTCGCACGTCGCTCACAGACCTAGTAACCCTGAGTGGTAAAATCTTAACTATATTCATACCCAACCACCTCACATTCCTCTACGGATGTGTTTTCTTAGCACTTCGATCCTATATAGTTCTACTCCCTCCGTCTGCTTATTATATTACTCCCTCTGGCGCAGCTGCTGCGTCAATTAATTTGGAATGGAGCTAGTTATACATAGTTTTGTGACATCAAAAGTGATGTTATTAGATTCATGTTCAGAATTACTCTCATTCACTTATCAGTATGATTTTGTAACACATATACGAAGCAATTGTTGGTCAAACTTTTGTATAAAACAGAACAAAAATGCATTATGTTATAGGCCAGAGGGAGTAATTATAAGGTATTAAATTGCGCGGTACAAATTGTTATCATGTCGATGAACTTTTTGAAATTCTCCAATTGTTAGACTCGGCAGTGAGAGAACGATTGCCCTATATTCTTTGCTTCTTATAAGCATAATAATGTTTTTTTAATCTCATATGATCTCATGCAGGTGCTGGTATCTTGGATTTCACAGACTCGGTCTTTGCGCGGTTGCTGGAACAACTTTCTTTCCTTTCCTTTATATGGTGGAAAAATGTAGTATATTTTTTGTGTAGAATAAGCAAGTTCAAGGAGTGGTGGCGTCTGTGAGCTTGATAGCTTGTTTTTTAAAAAAGGAAATCGAAAACATCATTTCAAAGTTTCAAAAAGTTCTGGAAAAGAATCTGAATGTAGTTCAAGAAGTAAATACTACAAGCGTGCAAAATCTAAATATGAAATGCTTTATATTGTAGGCTACACAAAAATGGCAAAAGTGTGTATTTGAGTACACATTTTCAAATCCCTATAATTTGTTAGGGTTTGTCATTTTTGTGTAGTTCGTAGTATAAGGTATATCGCATTGAGATTTTACACGCTTAGTATACATCCTTATGTCGCATCTGGATTTTTTTTTCAAATTTTTTTGAAGCTTTGATTTGAAATGCCGTTTTTTTTTCCAAAAGATTTGTCTTACCCATATGTCGAGCTCCAAAGCTGTTGAATAAGTTGTCTTCAGTAAGAATAGTATGAACTATAGCATTTGGCCTAGTTACTGTTCTGTCTTGTGATTATGGACGAGTGGCTAGATATCTGAATGTTATTTTGGTACTATCCGTTATTCTTGTTTCTTCAAGAAGTTCAAGTAATTTGGCTGTCGGGTGATGAGGGCAGATGAATTGTTTTTGAACAGTAGAAAATTGGAACTACATAAAAGAAGAATTGAACCCCTGACCTTAGCAAATACAATACTCCCTACGGTCTGTAATTGCCTGTCGTAAAGTGTTTTTTGCAATAAAATCCCTCATATATTCAAACTAGTTCAAATTTGGCCTTCAAAATCATATCTTCATTTCTGTCTCCGTCCTTCCCACCGCGCATGTGCAGTCTGTCACTCTGCTCGCCGTCGGAGGAGGGTTCCTATGGGGGTCGCTCTAGCTGACCCTGCTCGTTGTCGGAGGGCTCCTACGGGGTCGCCCTGCTCGGTCATCGCGGGGGTCGAGCTCAGCTCTAATAGTGGTGCCTCCCTCATCGTCCTAGACGCGCCTCTTCGAGCTCGGCCCGGAGGCGCGTCCCTTGTCGAGCTTGACCCTGATGGCGGTGCTTCCCTCGTCGCCCCGATGTGCCTCGTCGAGCTCTGCCTTGACGCACTTCCCTCGTCCTTTGATTGCCGACGAGCTGCAGAACCTGCTGCAGAAGTACATGTCATGACGTTGTTTCAAATTTGCTGATATCGACAGCCCGGATTTTTGTACAGATCATGACATTGTTCAGATAGGGACACAACTGAGCCTGAACTAGTCAATAAGGAACACCCGACGACAAGTTTCCAAATACGGGGATAATCTCACATTCTTCAGGGCATAGTCCAAGCACTAGGTTGCATGCATCAAACACGAGATGCAGTGGGCAGGGTTTCCTATGTTAACTAGCTAGCCGAAGGACATCTTGTTCAGTGATGGTACATGTTCTGAACAAGCACCATAGGTAAAAGCTTTTCAATTTTGAGGGAGAGGTATTAGCAAAACCAGGTACAACTTGTCCAGCGGGAGCAAATTTATATAACAATTTCTAAAAGTTAATGTTGTGGTACACAGACTTGCACTGAGGGAGCAAATAGGTACACAAGCAATCAGGAGGTTGTTAGAAATCGAGATGTAAACAAGAGTTTTTTTTTGCGAGGGAAAGCTCGGGATTTTTATTCAGTGATCAAAGGATTACAGTCAGCTAGCACCAGGTGTTTCACATCCTCTGGATAATGACGCACCCAACACTTCGTGCATCCACCAAAACTACCCAAATTGGCTAAGCTATGTGCTACCTTATTTTGATCCCGAGTAACCTTTACTAACTTAACATCTCGTAGACTAATCAGACGTTTAGCTTCCTCATAGAGGTGACCATAGGCTGAAGTATTACGCCTTCTATCCTACAGAGCAGCAAGTGTCAGGAATATGCAACTTGTATTCCTCTGGGGGCCAAAGGCCACAATATATAGTACAGGTACAGGGTAAATATGCAGGAAGTCCCCTAACATATGGGGAAAAACAATATACAGATATATACATCTAACACCCCCCCTCAAACTCATGGTGGATCCACAACACTGAGTTTGGAGAGTAAGAAATCATGCTGCGCTCTGGTCTGTGCCTTCGTGAAGAAATCCGCCAACTGTAAATCTGAAGGCACATACTGAAGCGCAACAACCTGAGCCTGCACCTGAGCACGTGTATAGAAAGCATCAACACCAATATGCTTGGTAAGCTCATGCTTGACCGGATCACGTGCAACACTAATAGCACCTGTACTGTCAGACAAAACCAGACTGGGTGTGGTAATAGAGACCCCAAAATCCGCAAGTAATCACCGTAACCAGGTCACCTCAGCAGTCAACAAGGCCATAGCACGCAACTCAGCCTCGACACTCGAACGAGAAACCGCTGTCTGTTTCTTCGTCTTCCAAGCAATAAGCGAACCACCAAGAAACACACAGTAAGCAGAAAGGGAACGGCGATCCGAAGGATCACTCGCCCACGTAGCATCCGAATAGCACTGGAGCTGGAGGGAGCTAGAACGCGGAAAGAAAAGACGACGAGTGATCGTACCACGAAGATAACGAAGAACACGGAGAAGATGACTATAGTGAACAGTGGTAGGAGCAGAAACAAACTGACTCAGAATATGAACAGGATAAGAGATGTCAGGACGAGTGACAGCAAGATAAACAAGACTCCCAACAAGATGACGATAACGCGTCGGATCAGAAAGAGGATCACCATCAGTAAGTTGAAGCTTAACATTAAGCTCCATAGGGGTCTCAACAGTGCGCTCATCCCCAAGAGCAGCACGAGCAAGAAGATCCTGAATATACTTTTCCTGGGAGATATAAAAGCCATCAGAAGTGGAGGAAACCTCAATCCCAAGAAAGTATCGAAGAGGACCAAGGTCAGTCATAAGAAACTGATCACGAAGACGAGCCTTAACAAAGGCGATATACTCAGGATCATCACCAGTAATGATCATATCATCAACATAGAGAAGAAGAAGAGTGCGTCCACGAGGAGAAGTGTGAACAAACAACGCTGGATCATGAGCACTAGGGGAGAAACCAGCAGCAGTCACTACAGAGGCAAAGCGCTCAAACCAGGCACGAGGGGCCTGTTTGAGGCCATAAAGAGAACGTCGAAGACGACAAACCATCCCCTCAGGAACAGAGTACCCAGGAGGAGGCTGCATATAAACCTCCTCACTCAACTCACCATTGAGAAAGGCATTCTGAACATCAAGCTGGGACACAGACCAGTGACGAACAGAAGCAACAGCAAGAAGAGTACGCACAGTGGTCATTTGAGCGACGGGGGCAAAGGTCTCATCATAGTCACGACCATGCTCCTGCTGAAAACCACGAGCCACAAGACGCGCTTTATAGCGCTCAAGAGATCCATCAGAGCGAGTCTTAATCTTATAGACCCACTTACACGTGATAGGACGAACACCGGGAGGAGGAGAAACAAGATCCCAGGTGCCAGTGCGCTCAAGCGCAGCAATCTCCTCAGCCATGGCCAGCTGCCATTCAGGATGATGCTCAGCATCCCGATAAGAGGTCGGCTCGGAGGCAACAGAAAGACCATACTGACTAGGAGAGTAACGGTTGGGGGCAATGGCCGACGAACAGGACGAGTAGAGGGAAGATCATCAGAGGAAGACGACGCAGGAGACGACGATGAAGAAGAGGGAATAGTAGAGGAAGACTCCGGAGAACAAGGAGAACTAGGAGAACTAGACGGAGCAGAAGAGGACGGTGTCGAAGAAGAGACATCAGGGGGAGGAGATCTTGAAGAAGACACAATAGGGGTAGAGGGAGGTGTGTCAGGAAAGAGAAGAAAAGAGATATCTTCCACCGGGTAAGTACCAGCGGTGGGACGAGGATAGAAAGGGCGCGTCTCATCAAAAGTAACATCACGAGCTTCCAGGCGGGGGGGGCACGCGGGGGGGGGGGGCAGGCGCGTGGGACTCAACAGGAGCCACGCGGGAGGGGCAGGCGGGGCGTCAGGTGTCAGGCGGCCACGCGGAGCGTCGGGTTGCAGGCGTCCACGGGGAGCGTCAGGTTGCAGGCGGCCACGCGGGAGGACGCAGGCGGCCACGCGGGTAGAAGCAGGCGTGCGTCGGCGTGCGGGGGAGATCAGCACAAGCACGCGCACGAGTAGGCTGGAAGCAGATCGGATCGGGGACGGCGGAGAGCAGATCGGATTGGATTCAAACAGGCAGCGACGGACCGATCTAGAGATCGGCCAGGAACAAGGCGGCAACCGGCAGCGACGACGACGGCAAAAAAAAAACGTCGGCGACAGGGACGGTGGCGGCTGCAGCGACGAAGTTGCGAGTAGGAGGAGGCTAACCTAGCTCTGATACCATGTCAGGAATATGCAACTTGTATTCCTCTGGGGGCCAAAGGCCACAATATATAGTACAGGTACAGGGCAAGTATGCAGGAAGCCCCCTAACATATGGGGGAAAAACAATATACAGATATATACATCTAACAGCAAGAACATTGGAGCAATCTGACTGAATTATAATTGGATCGTCTGACCACTGTTGAGCCATAGACAAACCCTCCAGCACCGCACTGAGATCCGCATCCTCTGCATCATTACAGAAATGCAGCTGTGGACACGCAGAGAAAATAACAAGAGTAACCACAAGCAAATGATTCAACTGATGATTATTCTATGGATGATCTTAGTATATATACAAGGGGAAGGGACACGAGTGAAGATGCGCGTCTGTTCGAGGGGCTGCGAGATAGTCGGTTGCTATATTGCAACCGACATAGGAAAATTACATGGGAGTATTATCCCTTTAATTAATCTAATATATTCATTAAATTCTAACACCCTCCTAATCCTTCAATGTCCTTGCGATGGATCATCTTTGAAATTATCTCCTCCAATGTGGGAAAAATATGAGGAGAGTAGTGTATGATATGCTGCTAAAACTCCTTTAAACCCGGTGGGAAAATAAGAAGAAAATGATACAACATATAATGGTCGGATAGGCTGTTAAAACTCCTTCAAACTCAGTGAGAAAATAAGCATAAAATAATACAATATATAATGATTATTGCCTCCGTGTTAAATCCATATGATAAAAAACTTGTAAAAGGGAAAAATCCATAAAGTTTAGAGGACAATATATATGTTGTGTATACTTTTCTAAAAACCCTGGTGGGGAAAAAAGAAAGTATGATATATGATCTTGTGTTGATATTACCTCATTAAAAACCTTGATGAGAACCTGGATAGTAAACTCATAAAGGGAGAAAGAGTGTAATATGATGCTTTGAATAGTAGTCCAGGGTGATACTCCCCCTGATTCTTAAAAATCATGAAGCCGTCGAATACCAATTCCATAAAAACATTTCTAGAATGTTGAAGTTGGTAGAGACTTCGTGAATAGATCAGCGATGTTATTGTCGCATGATTTGACTCGCAAGATGTTTATTTCCCGACTCATCTGGAGTTCATGGAGATAAAACAATTTAGAGGAAATACGCTTAGTGATATTGCTCTCGATGTATCCTATTTGTATCTATGCAACATAAGAAACATTATCTGTGTAGATAATGATACCAATACCACATGACTCATATATGTGGTTTATCATTCTGTAAAGCTACACATGTCATTGTGGCTTTGTATTTCAAAATGATTGGTAGGTGTAATTACCGAAGTCTATTTTGAAGACATCAATGGAGTGATACTTCTACCATGTATGTACACATTATGGGTATCATTAAAGTAGCCAACACCAGTGTATTTTGATGATATTGGAGTTCCGATTTCTCTGAAATTACAAGAACATGTCAAATAACGTGTCGTGCCTTGGAGATATCGAAAGATATTCTTGATTCCCAACCAATTGTGTTGGCGGGTTGAAAGGATACAGATGCCACCTAGAGGGGGGTTAATAGGCGGTTAAAACTTTTCCGAGAGTGGCTTGATAAAGGCAGAAATAAACTAGCGTTTACTTTGTCAAGCACAACCTAGAACAACTAGGGTTCACCTATGTTCACCAACAACTTATGCTAAGCAAGACAAACAACTATGTGATAGCAAGATATAGATTACTTCAAGAACGAAGGCTATCACAATGTAAAGTGCATAAGTAAAGAGCTCGGGTATTGTCAACACCCGGATTTTTAATCACAGATGCCTGTTATGCCATACATCGCAATCCCAGGATTACCATTTTTGCGAGACATAACAGATTTGATATCACGGTACATCATCCATTACAAACCATACATAAGGTCTTACACAAATAAGGATCTCATGATCCAGTTCTTAATACAATTCAAGCAGCGGAATAACGTAATAATAACGATAGCGTAGGCAAGGCTCCATCTTCATGTTCATAGGCAATGCTGACGATGGGATATGATCCTTGTTATCGTAACCATCCTGCTGTCCATCTTCCTGATACTCCTCTTCATAGTCTGGCCACGGGAATAGCCAGAGACAAAGCCATGAGTACTCTTTAAGTACTCGCAAACTAGTACTAACAAGTGATGTGGTTTTGAATAGGATATACTAAGCTCTAGGGTTGTTTTGCAAAAAGCCAGATTTACCTCTACTAAGTTCACAAGCAAAGAAAGCTAGTTGAAAGTTTTATAACACCTAAGTGGGAACTTGAATTCCAGATCACAACTCCGTTGTGGTCAAGTCGAAGTCATAATTTATTTCATAAGTCATTTTGAAAACATCTGACGATAGAACAGTATGGCCACTCCAACTGTCCATAACTGCGGACACGGCTATTCGAATAGTTTGACACTCTGCAGAGATTGTACACTTTCACCACAACATTCGATACATCCATCAGGAACAATCATGAATTTACCATACTCAGTATGCGGATAATCAATCCTAACCTTTCCGTTATACGCCCTAGTATAGGCACCTCTCCTGTGAGTTTGGCCTCCCAACCATGACCAACTGTCATCTTGGGTACTGCACAGGTGGACAATCTTCACAAGGTAGCCTTAGCTCAGACCTTGGCCGCAAGGGAACCCATACTAAGGTATATAAATTTCCATTCAAGCCCTACCCAAATTTCGGGTATTGTGGTTGTACGGTAAAATTGGAATGGTATCGCATCCAGACAACCATCAGTTTTATAAATGGGCTAAGGCTCATGCCTTAACATTTTCATCATCAAAATCATGTGGTGTTCGAAAACACATGTCAAAACATTTCAATAGAATGACTCATCACACTAAGGTTTTCATAACCATTTTCACCAATTATTCCCATCTAAAGTTGATCAAGTTTTATGCTTAGCACTAGCATCTACAGGTGGGGATAAATACTAATGAGGGGTGGTAAACAAGTGGGGATTAGCTAAGTTTAATCTCCTGCCTTAGGATGACATCAAGATGATCTAACTTAGGCCAAGTTTTATGCTCTTTATGCTACCTCTAGTTATCTTTCTAGAATCTACAAGTTACTGAGTAAACTCTAAGAGAAAGCTTTGATAAAGAAATAAAGTACTAAGCTTGCAAGTAAAACTAGGATTGGGTATCAAGTGGTGTAAGCTTGCAAGTAAAGATTGGTTTTGCTTGCTAAGATAGTAGTATAAGCTTTCTCAGTTAATAACTTGCTAAGTCAACTTGTATAGTAAGGCTTGCCTTGTGCAGAGCAGTGGTTGAAGTTTTCCTCGACTTCTTCCTCGTAGTATCCTCCTTCCTCCTCGTATCCTTGGTCGGTACTAGCATCTATAAATAAATACGAGATACACAATCACCAAACAATACATAATTATTTCTATTCATCACACAAAGGTTCACACTAGATGATCTAGCATCATCACTATCATCACAAAGATTAAAGCACTTGTCTTATTTATTTTATTTTAGAAAAGTAATTTCTACTCATTGAAAAACTACTTAAGATTTAATATTCTCCAACTCAAACATGGGATCATGTTGACACATGTCATCACCACACATTTTAGTACATGGGAATGTGATTTAAAGTGGTGCCGCAATTTAATAAGGTTTAACCTTTTTATTTTATTTAATTAAAGTGACTAGAAATGCCTAAGTGGCATTCTTTTATTACTTGATCATTATTTCTGCAAGTAACCCTATATATTTTTATATATTATGAAAGGTATGGTTAAATGTGATTTTTGAGAGTTGGAATCAACTCAAAAGATTTTTATGGTTGAATTTTGAAAAATGTTTGAATGCAGAAAAGCTTGTGCCTTGTTATTTTTACCATGGGTGATCTATAATTCTAAATGGTTTGAATCCAATGGGCTTGGATTAAGCATTTCAGTATCTTTCTAACAAAATTGGTTTCATGCATTTTGGTTCAGTGAATCAAGCTGGGTTGATTTTTGAATCTAGGTACATAACTGAGTTTGAAATTAAAAGAATAAACCTAAGTTTGAATTAATGGGTTGCGCGGGATGTTTAACTAGGCCGGACCACTACACACAGCGCATACGCGGGCTGAGTAAGTGAGCGACCCCACTCGTTAGTGAGACAACGAGGGGCGAAGCGGTACGGGGCGATTAGGATCATAGGATCTAACTCTAATCGAATAGCTCTGGTTCATCGTCCACGTCGGGCAGCGCCTGTGAGACAGAACCCTAGCACGGTCGGTGGGGTCGTGGGAGGCTCACCGAGGCTCACGCGATGGTCTGCGGTGGGGGCGAACGATGATGTCGATGACGACGATTCTCCTGGTACCGGTAGCTTCTCCTGGAGCGGCTCCAATCGATGGCGCCTCTCCTCCTCTGCAGCGGCGAACTCCGGTGAAATTCCGGCCGCCTGGTGCTCACCTTGCTCCGGGAGTGAGTGGGTGTGATCAGTGAGAGGTAGGGAGTGAACTGGTATGAAGAAAACGAGCGGGGGAGGTCTCCTTTTATAGTGGCTGAAGGGGACCAAATGGCGCGGGTGGAGCTCGTCGATGTCGACGGCACAGAGTGCTACTGGCATGGGCGGCGATAGGGGGTGGTGCTGTGCTCCTTGGCGAAGCTCAACGGCGTGGTGGCGAGGCGTGGGGCGGTGCGATATGGTCGGAACGTCGCGGCGCTCTGGGCTGGTCCGACGACAATTTTAATGGCGCACAACGTGCATGCTCCGCGCGACGGTGAACGAGGTTGTCTGGCGGGGTGCTGGGGTGCTGGAAATCACGTCTGCAAGCGGCGGTAGGGTGGTCTGGGCTGGTGTCGGGCTGGCGTGATCACAGCTGCTGCCGTGACGCAGCGACTGGGCTTGGCGTGGTCCAATGGCTGGCTACGCTCGGGGCTTGGACAGGGAGTGGCGATGGACGGTGCTGCGTGTCCCAGACAAGATTGGCGAGGCTAGTTCTTCCTCTAGCTCGCTGGCGGCATGGGGGTGACAATGGTGCTCTCAGCATGCTCACCATTAATGGCTAGGCTTGCTCACAGTGGTGCTAAAGCTAGTTAGATTACTTTGATCAGCTACTGGGAGTGTAGAGTGAGCTATAGAGGGAGCAAGTTAGGCACTGATCACTGCTCACTATAGTGTTTTGTGTTTGTTTGTTTGCTGCTGACATGGTGTTTGATGAAATGGACGAAATAAATTCAAATTTGAATTTTGGATCCAAACTTGGTGGGTTTGATAGGCACATACTATGGAGTATTGGGTTAGTTGGATTGGTCAAGGGGCACTAGTTTGGTTGGGTTTTGAAAATGTGTGATCTTCACATATGATAAAGATTCAATTTTCACTTGTGATTTGAATGAGGTTGCCAAATGTTTCTTCAAGTTTGAAAGGTGGTCTTTGATTCACTTTTACTTGGTCTAGCAAGGGGTGAAAATAATTGGAAAAGTTTATGTTTGAAAACTGGGACTAGAAACACTCAAAGTGACCTAGTGAGCAAGATTGGCAAAAATGACCATTTGCTTTATTTGATTTGTTTTTGATTTTCTCTTGATTTGTTTCTGCTTGGAAAAGTTTTAGATGGTGTTATATTCATCTTTGAACCATTCCCTACTATTTAGGTTAATCACACAAGTCCATTCATGCATTTATCAAATCATCACACACACATATGCATTCATATGATTTTAAGTAATCAAAGTTTTTGTTAACCCTAATTTTAGTGATTAGAGTTTGATGTTCATTGTTTCATATTTTTGGGATGTTATAGGTATTGAGATAACCGAGGCACACGGGGACGGTGATATTTTACCGAGTTCCTCCCAACATGGAGTACGTCTCATTTGGAGAGGGGGTGGTAACAAACCACCAACGTGGAAAACTGCTCCAGAAGAAAAGCAATCTACCGACATGGTCGCTATGACTTTTGCAGGACGAGGAGAAGGCGGACAACGTGGCCGAGGAAGGGGAGCAGGCCGCGGGCAGCAGCGAGGAAGTGAAACCAACTCGGCGCCACTCCGCATTCCCCAAACCTACGAAGAGTACCGCGATATGCCGTGCCTCATACACCTCGATGCCAACGGCAAGGCCACCCATACCAATCGACACTGCAAGTTCGTCAACGACCTCAAGGAAGACCCAGAGTCCGGCTACAAGCAAAGTCGGAAGAACAGACCGCGAGGCAAGGGCAAGGGGAATAAGAAGGAGGAGGAGTCCAAGGATTCAAGTGACATGGACGAGGACGTTGACCCAAAGCACGCCACCAAGAGCAACGACAAGGGCAAGAACCCATTCTCGAAGAAGTCCCCAGTCTACCACACTTTCCTTGGCACCCCCACCGTCCGACAACAGAAGACTTCTCTAAGGATCCTGATGGCCACTCTCCCCCCAGCTCCCCAGTACCTACGCTGGTCGGAGGTTCCAATAACTTGGGACAGGACGTACCACCCAGACCTTGTGCCCACAGAGAACCAATACGCCATGGTCATCAACCCATTGATTGGCGGCGTAGAGTTCACCAAGTGCATGGTGGATAGTGGAAGCAGCATCAACATCATGTACCTGGATACACTGCAGAAGATGAACTTGACGGAGGCAAACCTAAGGCGGACCAACACCGTATTCCATGGCGTAGTTCCTGGTGAGGCTCGGTCCCTTGGGTGCATCACACTTCAGGTAGCCTTTGGCGACGTTAATAATTACCGCCAAGAGCGCATGACCTTCGAGGTGGTCCCCTTCAAGAGCATGTACCACGTCATATTTGACCGCGACATATTCCACACGTTCATGGCCAAGCCATGCTTTGCCTACAACAAGCTCAAGATATCCGGACCAAACGGTGTCATCATCGTATCCGGTAGCTTTACCAAGGCAAGGGACTGCGAGATCAACGAAGCAGCCATTGCAGAAGCTATCCTCTACAACAAAGAATTCAAGGAGATCCAGAGCAAGGTCGATGACTCAGAGATGCCCGCGTCGAAGAAGCAAATCTCCGACTCCGCTCCTGCGTTCAAGGACGCCATTGAGACCAAGCCGATGGAACTTGTGGTAGGCGATGCCTCCAAGACCGTCGCCATTGGGACAAGCCTGGATCCCAAATAGGAAAGCGCGCTCGTCGAGTTCCTCCGTGAGAATAGGGACATCTTTGCCTGGCAACCTGCCGACATGAAAGGTGTACCTAGGGAACTTGCCGAGCACAGCTTAAACATAGATCCAAAATGCAAACTAGTGAAACAACCTCTACGGCGCTTCGAAGATGAGAAGAGACGCGCCATTGGCAAAGAGATAGCTAGTTTACTTAAGTCTGGGTTTATCCGAGAAGTCCTTCACACCCGATGGGTGGCCAATCCTGTACTTGTCCCCAAAAAGGGAACCAATGAATTAAGAATGTGTGTTGATTACACCGGCTTGAACAAAGCATGTCCCAAAGATCCATTTGCTTTGCCTCGCATTGACCAAGTCATTGACTCGACGGCTGGCTCGGAACTTTTGTGTTTTCTCGATGCATACTCAGGATACCATCAGATCAAGATGAGGAAGTCGGACCAATTGGCCACTTCGTTCACTACCCCTTACGGCACGTTCTGCTACGTCACAATGCCCTTTGGGCTAAAAAACGCAGGTGCTACCTACTAGCGGACAATGCAACATTGCCTTCACGACCAAATTGGTCGGAACGTTCATGCCTATGTGGATGATATCGCGGTGATGTCTAAAAAATCAAACGATTTAATCTCCGACTTAAAAGAAACCTTTGATAATCTCCGAAAATACAACATGATGCTCAACCCTAGGAAGTGCGTCTTCGGGGTTCCAGCCGGCAAATTGTTGGGTTTCATCGTTTCAAATACAAATCGAGGTCAACCCGGAGAAAATCAAGGCCATCTTAAACATAAACCGTCCGACATGCCTAAAGGACATTCAACGACTAACAGGTTGTGTTGCAGCAGTTAGTCGGTTCGTCAGCCGACTTGGAGAGAAGGCTTTGCCGCTGTACAAGTTGCTGAAGAAGGCGGACAAATTCACATGGACAGACAAGGCAGACGCAGCATTGAAGCAACTCAAGGAGATTCTTTCCTCAGCGCCCATCCTTGCAGCACCCGAGCCTGGTGAGCCCTTGTTAATTTACATGGCGGCAACCAACCGGGTTATCAGCATTGTCGTTATCGTAGAGCGGAAGGAACCAGGCTATGAGTACGGAGTTCAACGACCAGTTTACTATGTAAGCGAGGTCTTGACGGAGTCCAAGCAGCGTTACCCGCACTACCAAAAGATAGCTTATGGAGTATTCCTTGCTTCACGGAAGCTGAGGCATTACTTTCAGGAGCACCCAATCACGGTGGTGAGCAAGACTCCACTGTATGACATTATCAATAACAGCGACGCTACAGGAAGGGTCACGAAGTGGGGCATTGAACTTGCCGCCTTCGAGATCACCTACAAAAGACGCGACGCTATCAAGTCACAAGCCTTGGCGGACTTCATTGCAGATTGGACGGAGATGCCAGATGCTACTCCGTTACCAGAGCCAGAGTACTGGGTGATGCACTTTGACGGATCAAAGTTTCTCAACGGCTCGGGGGCTGGTGTACTGCTACAGTCACCAAAAAGAGACAAGCTACACTATGTTCTGCAGATCCACTTCGAGGCTACAAACAACATGGCGGAGTATGAAGCACTCATTCACGGACTGCGTGTAGCCAAAGATATTGGCATCAAGCGCATAGTTTGCTGTGGAAATTCCGACTTGGTTGCCCGCAGTGGTGGCACCGGAATGCGGAACCCTATGATGGCGGCATATCGAGACGAAGTGGACGAGATAGCCAAGAGCTTCTTGGGCTAGGAAGTCAAGTATGTACCTAGGGAGCAAATTGAGGCGACTGATCTATTGTCTAAACTAGGATCAGGCCGAAAGCAAATTCCGCCAGGAGTTTTCCTAGAACACCTACGCACACCATCTGTGAAGGGCGCCGACATCGACAACCCGGATAGAGCTGACTCTTTCATCAACATGGTGACAAAGATCCCTCCGGCTTGGACAAAACCGTTCATGGAGTATCTCGAACACGGAACTTTGCCCAACGACGAAGTCGAAAGACGGCAAATAGTATGACGAGCAAAGGGTTATACCATAATCAATGGGCAACTCTACAAGAGGAGCACTACTAGTGTATACCTAAAGTGTGTTTCCCAGCTAGAAGGTATGGAAATCCTTCGCGAAATCCATCTCGGAGATTGCGGGCATCACGCCGCTCCTCGATCTTTGGTCGCGAAAGCCTTTCGGCAAGGATTCTACTGGCTGACCGCGAAGGCGGACACCGACAAGCTGGTTGAGACATGCACATGATGCCAGTATTATGCCCGACAACCACATGTTCCTGCTGAAGAATTGCGAACAATACCAATAACTTGGCCGTTTGGAGTCTGGGGCTAGACATGGTGGGGCCATTACAGACGACACCATGTGGATTTACGCATCTGCTCGTAGCGGTTGACAAATTCACCAAATGGATAGAAGCTAAACCCATTAGAAAGCTTGATGGGGCAACTGCCCTCAGGTTTGTCCGGGATTTAGTGGTGAGATTTGGTCTCCCACATAGCATCATTACCGACAACGGAAGCAACTTGTCACTTGGAGAAGTGGAGGCCTATTGTTGGGATAAAGGCATCCGACTTGACCTGGCATCTGTGGCACACCCACAATCCAATGGTCAGGTTGAGCGAGCCAACAGATTAATTCTGCAAGGGATCAAGCCACGTCTTGAGGCACCGCTGCATAGAGCAGCTGGAGCCTGGGCGGAAGAATTGCCGTCTGTGCTGTGGAGTTTACGAACTACACCTAACAGATCCACCGGCTACACCCCTTACTTCATGGTATATGGAGCAGAAGCCATCCTACCTTCCGACATCCTCCACGATGCACCAAGAGTTGCCGCTTACGACGAAGTTAACACTGAAGAATCCAGACGCCTAGATGTGGACCTTCTCGAGGAGGAGCGCGTTTTGGCATGCCAAAGATCCGCCATCTACCAGCAGAAGCTACGCATCTACCATAGTCGCCGCGTCCGGCATCGCTCGTTTAAAGAGGGGGATTTAGTGCTCCGACTTAAGCAGAAGAAGTCGCACAAGTTATCCCCGCCATGGGAAGGACCGTTCATCATAAGCAAAGCGCTGCTCAATGGGTCTTACTACCTTGTCGACAATCGTGAGCTCAAGGATAGATCCAACATGGATCATAAGCGTAAGCGACGTGACCCGGATGATGACTACCCGGAGCTTGATCGGCCATGGAACATAGCACAGCTACGTCCTTTCTACACTTAGCACTTTTTATCTAATTGTGTACCTCTTATATGATCAATGAAATAAAGCTCTTTGGTTCACTCATATTTCTGAGTCTTTTACCTCCTTTAGTGTTCATTTTTGGATCATATAAAACTTTTATGCACAAGTCTTGCGTTTGCACTTGTGAAAATTCCGCCTACGGGCGTTAGCTTAAGTTTTCTGGTCTACACGTTCTTTGTTGTTTTTATGTGGATTCTGGAGTAGTGACTTTTGGCACTCAATGTCGGCGATTTTGTGCTCAGGTTATTGACGGTGCCATTGGGCATCATCACCTAAGCGCATGGTTCCGACAACAAGTCTTCCGACTCACGAAAAGTCAAGCATAAAAACCAAAGTAATGGATAAGCCAGCACTTGCTTAAAAAATATATACATACTGGCAATTAGTTCTTAAGTAGCAGGATACGACAACCACTATTTTCCGCCTTAAGGATTACATCACCAAGTTTTTTTCCATGCACACATCAAAGGTGAAACAAGAATTACAAAGTGTTTTTCACTCTGTGGGTGCAGGGGACTTGGAAGCCACATCATCACCAGCCAGAGAAACACCCTCAGCATCAGCACTGTGATGTGACTCGGAGGAATCCTGGTCGACATTGTCGATGAAGTTTCTGGGCACGAAGACATCCACGTCCACCAACTCGGCAACCCTGGTGTCATACCCCGCGAGTGACGACAGGATGGCATCGTGATCGATCTCCTTGCCGTCATCATCCTCGTCGGGGATACCTGAGGTTACCGTGTCGATGTCGGCGTCCTCATAGTGTGCCTTCACCATCGACAGTGCCATCCTTGCGCCAGCCCGTGCACAAGAAGCTTTCCAGCTCATGACACGCTCGGGGGATCAGCGCATGATCTCCGAGTACTTCGTCACGGAGTCCGATGCCTTGATATATATTTGGAGGGGCTTGGCGATCTCCTTGGCTTGAGTAATGGCAGTGTTGATGAAATTGCCAGCAAGAACCATGCATTCCTTGTCCGAAGGAGGCGAGCGGGTTAAACCCATAGGAGCTGCAAATTCTGACAAGGAGCAAATGAGTTTGATAAATGCTAAATATCCAGACTTACAGAGGTTCAAGGCGGAGGAAACTTACTGAAGATGCTATCCTTGGCTTGCCAAACGATCTCTGCCAAGGATTCCTTCTCTTGCTGGAGGAGCTTAAACGCCTCGTTATGGCGAAGGTTTTGCTCATCGGCATCTTGCTTCTGATCCTTTAGGATCGCAAGCTCCTCCTTCAAGCGATTGATCTTAGCAGAGGAGGAGTCCTGCAAGGCTTTCATGGAGTCTTCGTGCATCTTCAGCATCTCCTTCCTCTCCTCCTTCAGGATCTTGTTCTCGCTGTCCAGCTACTGGATATGCTTGGACTGCTCGACAATGTCCTTGGCCTTGGCGACATGTTCTGCAAGTCGGAGAAAACACAGTACAGAGTAAGTACTCGGAGATTGTGGATACAACATGAAGACGGAAATGCGTAATAAGAAAACAGACTCTTATTTTTGATGATCTGTTCCTTCAAGATGGCGGTTTTACCCTTTTCGGCTTCGAGATCCGCTCGCATCTTCTGGTACTTGTCGTTGGCCATGCCCCTCCGAGCATTCTCGTTCTATGGAAGCAAATACAAAATTAAATCGTTGTTTGGTCTTCTTGGAGCGTCTAGTCGGAGATTTTCCATCTAGATGCTCGGGGGCTACAGCGAGAGTTTTTTAACTTAGCAATATGCTTAGCTTTTCTTTAAGCATCTAGTCGGAGCTAATTCAGTTCTCGATTAGAGGCTTGGGGGCTATAGTATAAAGTTTTTAACTCAGAAAAAGCTTAGCTTTTCTTTAAAGCATCTAGTCGGAACTAATTCAGTTACAACTAGAGGCTTGGGGGCTATAGCATTGAAAATTATGAACACGGTTGTGCTAATCTTAAAGTATCTAGTCGGAATATTTCATTCCATCTAAAGGCTTGGGGGCTGCAGTGAGAGTTTTTTCTAACTTAGTCACTCTTAGAGCATATAGATGCAAAACCTATGGTTTTCCGTCTACATCCTCGGGGGCTACAGTGGGATACTCATATGAAATATAGAAGGCAAAGTAAAAACTTACAAGTGCGATGATCTTGAGGTTTGTAGCACTCTCGGCTAACAGCTTGCCGAAGGAAATGCTATTTCCCCGCAAGATATCTGCTTGTCAGAGTAGCTCCTCAAGACCGTACGTCGGAGATGACGGCACTCCTCCAGCAACCATACTAGTGTTACTCGGCAGAAGCGCCGGGTAAACTATCTTGGGGAACTCGAAGGGTTTCTGGGGAGTAGGGGCGCCGCCTTCGGTAGAGGTACCAGCTCCCACCACCGCCTTGCTGCTACCTATGGCATCCTTAGCCGAAGCTTCAGCCATTTGAAGAGAAGCGCTCTCCTGCGTCTCCTGCTCGCCGACAACAGTGAGCTTGGTAGAGGCGCCAGAATCCACTTCCATGGCGGAAGGGCCTGGTGCCTCCTGGACTTGAGAGCTTGTCGGAGTGGAGGAGGGCTTGACGGCAGGAGTGGCAGGGGCGATGGCAGGGGAAGAGTCGTGATGCAGCATCTCTTTAATATTTCTAGAAGCCCCAAGAGTCTTGGAGGACTTCTTGAGGCTGGTTGTGGCTTTCTTCCTGAAACGTGCAAAATGCATAAGTACAGGAGCAAGACAATAGACAAAGTCGGAGAATGAGAGGCTTACACTAGGGGTGGAGCTTTGGCAAACATCCCGGTAGCTTTTCTCTTTTCCGCCTCCAGGGCGGCGGTAGTCTTCTTGGAGGCTCGACCCTCCGTCTTCTTTTTCTTGCCTCCGTCGGCAGCGTCAGAGGTGGAACTCTTCCGCTTACGTGCCAACGGGACATCGTTGTCGGACACGACCGTGACGTCCTTCATCTTCGGATCGTAGATTTGGGCAGCCAGGTTGCCCTCATCTAGATTGCTAAGCTGTTAAAGTAAGAAGTCATTGTGTTAGACAAGATGGTATTGGCAAGACGGAAAAACTGGAGCAATATCATACACGGAGAATAAATTTCTACCTTTGGGCACTTGCCGTCTACGAACATGTCGTAGGTGAGGGTGAAGCCGCGCTTCTTATCCTTCACCTTGACGATGTCCTTAAAGCGAAACTTCACGGAGTCGCTCGAGAAGTTGTCCTCGGAGATCCGGAGGGTATCCCTTCGGTCGCCGGTGTACTCGTGCATGAACTTCGTGCGGTGCTGCAGAGGTTGGATCCGCCTGATGAACCAGCACATGGCTAGGTCCAAGCCGGTCGACCTGTCTCATTTGAACCACTCGATCCGCCTTATTGCGCGGGAAGCGTCGAGGTCGGAGGGAAGGGAGGCATGGGACCTCCACGTGGAAACTTCGGCGGCGGCTCCATCCACGAAGTCCGGGTACGTCACTTCTCGGCCCGACAAAGGAATGTAGGGGCCGTAGAAGTACGTCCGCTGCTAGTTTTTGCACGACTCGTGGCCGACGATGTCGGGGAACCGCCGGCCAGGTTGGATCTTGAAGCTTATGGTGCCGCAGTTCCTAAGCTCCTCCCTACTGTGTCCGGCTTCACGTTTGACAGTGAAGAAATACACGAACAAGTCTAACCTAGGCCTAATCCCTAGGTAACCCTCACAAAGTGCCGCGAAGTTGCTAAGCACTAAGATACTGTTGGGGGAGAGGTTATGGGGTTGGACCTCGAAGTGATTCAAGACGGACAAAAAGAAGTGGAAGATGGGCAGAGAAACGCCGCGTACCAATTGTGCCTTGAGGTACACCTTCTCTCCGGCTTGGGGAGAAGGAGTCACCTCGCCGGCCGGCGCCACCCGCCAGGCGAGCCCCTCCATCGCGGGGAGGTAGCCTTCGGCGACCATCTCTTGGATGTCACGCGTGGTGATGTCCGACCCACGCCAGTCGCCTTTGTGCGAGTCTGGCTCCTCTTCCAGGGGCTCTAGCGCCGCCAGATTGTGGTCGCTGCCGGTGGTTTCAATTACCGCTGATGCGGGGATGACTAGGCCCTCTGGGGCACGACGACGGAGCTCGCCGGCTTCGCCGTGGCTTCGCTCGACGCCTCCATCGACGGGGAAGAGCTGCTGCTAGCCATGGAAGGAGTGGAAGGGAGTGACTGGTGCGAGGAGAAGCTAGGGTTTCTCGAGGTTTTTCTGCGGAGAGCTCGAGGAGGCGTGCGGCTGGACGAAGAAGAATCTGACGCGAGAGAATGAGGTGAAAAAGTAACAAGTGTCCCACGGTTACTATTTATCTTACTCTGCGTCGAGATTCGTGCAGCTAATCGGACGGTTGCCGCGTAGACGCCATGGTCGAGAACGTGTGCGGTAATTTTGGCACGTCTCCAAACGGTCGCCGCCAACGGTTCGTATTGCTTGCACGGGAAAAACGGCTATGATTACGTTCTCTGCATGTGTGAGTTACGAGGCGTCGCTGACCTAGGCCTACGTCGTCATAACTGACATGGTAGATGAGCCGTCGCATCGAAGATTCCGGCATGGACGGATTTAATCCGACTAACGGAAACATACGATAGAAGATTGAACATTTCTCCGACTTACTAACAGGAGACGGAGAAAACTTTGCAGGGTTCTTTGGGAGGACTACAAGATATTGCTTGAAGATTTGCCGACATCCATCTAGACGGAGCATTCCACGTGAAGAGGCAAGACGGTGCAAGATCTCGGAGTTCTCCGGGGGCTACTGTTGGGGATATGCTATATGGGTATCCTCATAGCATGTATCCTATCCGACTGACCCGGGTGGCCCATAGTCGGTAGCATGGCCTATGGCCTGCTGGGCGGCCCAGTTAGGTGGATCCATAAGGGAGGCCCATGCCGGATAAAGGAAGGCTACGGTGGAGTCACCAGCGTACCCGGAGCCTTGGAGTACAAGATACACAAGACTAGTGATAGACGGTGTAGGACTCTGTAACCTGTCCGACTAGGACTTTTCCCTGTAACCCTAGGATCTGACGACTATATAAGTCGGACCTATGGGAGCCTTTAGGGCACAACCTAGTATCATTTTACATACACCTCGCACAGTGAACCTATCTCTGTAACTCGGCGTATTGCCATTATAGTGATTTATAGCAGGAGTAGGATTCCGCCACCGTCGTGGGATCTGAACCTGGGTAAGCTGTGTTACCTCGTACCCGTCAACCGTCCGCCTTACCCCACGTCTCTAAACACGCACTATGAGGACCCCTCCATGGCGTACTCGTCGGCAATACCACGACACCGCCACTTTCCTATGGCCCCTGTCGCCCCGCCTCTTCTTTCGCTTGCTCCATGGAGGACCGGTCCACACCGCCATCGCCAAGGATCCAAGCGATGGACTCCGACGATGACACTCGAGGTCGAGAGGGCGGTGACTTTGACGACGGACCGTGCCAGCAAGCATACACACAGTCCACAACTCCACACCGACACCGCCTATCGAGGAGTTCACGGAGAGCCCGCACCATGGGAGTGTGGCATGGCTTGGCTTCCTCCTCGGCGTGCGGCCCTCGCCATCGATCTGCAGGGGAGCACAAGGAGGCGCCTAGCAGCGTGCCAGTTTGCCGTCGGTGACTAGGAGGGAGGCCGGTTTGTGCATCTTGGTGGGTACCCATCGGGTCGTGGGTACCCGCCGGGTGGCGGGTCTGGTGGAGACATGGACCCGGCGGCGGGTATGGAGGCGGGTGGTGGTGGAGGGGAGAGGTGGCGGAGGCGGGTATGGAGGTGCCATACCCGCCTCCATACCCGGCGGGTGCCATACCTCCTCTTCCTTGCTGCCAACAGCCCGTGGCCGCCTCGACCCTGCCCTGTCGAGGTCTTCCCTAGCGCCTCCTTGCCCGACCTCCGCCCAGCGAGCGACAACGTCATCCGGCTTACCCGTGTCGCCCCGTCCCGGGCATCCCCGTTGCCTTGACCTTTCGTGCTGCCGCCTCCTCTCACCACCAGGTGCTCTGGTCGCTGCCTCTGCTACCCCACGCGACATGCGTCACGTCCCTCCCCTTACTCTCCACCCGTATCTACCGCCGCCACCTCCCGCTTCCCCGTCGGCCTCGATCTCCCTCGGGCGCAAGCTTCGTCTGCTGCCGCCGGCTTCCCCTCCTCGAGCTGGCCCAGCCGCCTAGCCGCCTCGCCTCGCACCCCCGCCGCCCCTGCTCTGCGCCGGCCTCGCGTCTCCAGCCGCTCCTCCCTGTGTTGCGCCGTCACGTCTCCTGGTTCGGGACCTCTCCGCACGCGCGCTTCCAGTTCCTGGAGCCCTGATGTTTTCCCTGTTGGCTGCCCGATGTGAAGACAGAAAATGATTGTGCCCATGTTTGGTGCTAGTTGGGTGCTTCTCCAAGTGCTTCGGCTCATCTATGTTTGCCTATGTATGCCCGTTTGTGTTTGCTGCAAGCTAGCGGAGCATTTGGTGTGCCCAGGGTTTAATCCCATGTGTACAAGGTCGACACTGACACGATAATCGAAGCCACGAGACACCTCAAGTTCCCCTACACGAACACAAAGATCTCCTACGTGGACCCGAAGGCCGACAAGCTCTTCTTCCCGGAGCCGTGGAACCGGAGAATCCCCGGACACCAAGGGTGCCCACATGGAACCCCGAAACCCAGTTCCAAGACCGAACCCCAGCAAACCCCGAATCCCCAAGACCTGCGATCCAAGAAGTGTGACCCCTATCTATCCCGACCCATATTTTTATAATATACGACATCTATTCTTGTTGATAAATTGTTCATGATTGCGTACATCTTTGTGTGGTTTGGGGGCATTATGCCGATTTACCTCATAATTCAATATGGAGACCATATGCGGGCTTTTCTAGTCTTATTTTGGACCCCATTAAAATTTATGTAGCGAACCCATGCTATAATTTTGCCTTATTAATATAACATTAATTGCGGGGTATCTAGACAACATAAACCACCTAATTAATTGTCGGGACCTCAGTTTCACTTAATATTGCCTAATTGCATCGCATATTTTCTATGTCATGCATCATACATGCATCATGCCCGATGTTTTGCCGTAGTATTAAATAGTGTATCCGGTGTTTCTTCTAGTGCTTTGCTTCTTCATGGATTAGGTCGATGAGTTGATGCGAGTGTCGACCCGATCTTCGTATGAACCTTCGGCAGTGTTTCTAAGGCGAGCATTCTCCCCCTTTCTACCTATTTTACATTTATAGTCTTTATTTTCTCATGTTGATCTATTGCTATTTGTATTTCGTTGCTTTAGTTTTCATACCCTGTTATATTACTTGTAGCCACTATATTGCCTTGGACACCTCCTATTACATGTTATTTAATAGACAATCGGCCTTGTGAGTCGTAGTTGCTTGCTTAGTTGTCACTTCGCGTTGTCGATGTTCCACTGATGTTGGGGGTTGGAATATTCATAAAGGTGGAGATGATCATTGTTTTAATTACAAATGGTTAATTAAATATGAAAATGGATATAATTAATGAAGAGGCACCAGTGGGTAATAGTTGAGATTTGGTTGTTAACCGCCCACTTGTGTCCACCTAGGACCCGAGTTCTTGACACCTGTTCTGAGACTGAGCACGCTAACCACATGTGGGGTGTCTGGGCACCCCTATCAGCTTAGTACCTGATTTCAGAGTACTATACTGGGGGCCACAAACTATTTTGAAGTTTTCATGCCATGTTATGCCATGTTTATTACCTGTTGCTCGATGAGCGTTTATTACTGTTGTACGTGTGGCACTCTATCATGGGAATATTTTGTATATGACCTCTACTCCCGTGCAAGTGTATGCAACCCTAGAGTCCGTACAAGGAGGATTAGCTATACCTCGTATGGTTAGCTCTTTCGGGTGGCCCCATTGTTGGGGATATACTTTCCGGGTATACCCACAGGACTCGCTGACCAGGGTGGCCCACCAACGGGTTAGAGCTTTGCTTCACGTGCGGCCCAGTCAGAGAAAGAGGAGGAGCCAGTTCCGGCTACGACAAGGCCCAGTAGAGTTACCGACTTAGGCCTATAGTATTACTTGTATTCAAAGTTGTACATAGTTACCGACTCTGTAACGTAGCCGGATATGTCTCTCCCTGTAACCCTAGGCCCCGGTGACTATATAAACCGGCCTTATGGGAGCCTTTAGGGCAACAACTCGATACACAACCACAACCAACTCGCACAGGCAAACCTCTCTTGTAATCCATTGTAACATCCGGCTTACGCCGATATATTACTCGGTTGTTAGCAGGAGTAGGATCCGATCAACACAATCGGATCTGAACCTAGGTAAACTTGTGCTCACCGCTCCTGGAACAACCGACATCTCACACCCCATCTTTCCAACGCCACTAGGACCCCCTATGGCGTACTTGTCGACAATCCGACGACAGTTGGTGCCCACCGTGGGGCAGGTGACCTTTGGAGCATCGTTCTAGGCGGAAACTGTGCGTGCAGGAATTGGCAAAACAATCGCCATGGGTCGCGTGGTCTACGCCAATGATGTCCCTCTCATCCTTCTCGATGAGACTTGGATTCCGGCTCCCAAACCCGTGACGACCTACACAATCATGTCAATCGGAGAGATAGATATTTATCTCGGTTTCGCTGATCCCGCCCAACCCACCCTTGAGGTGATGACCATGGCGGAAGAAACATACAGATCTACTTTGTCCGTAGAGGCAGAAGAGTTCAAGGTCTCGGAGAAAATCAAACCCACCCAGCCCACTCCTGTAGTGGAGGAAGAGGTGGAAGAGGAATTCGGATCTGATCTCCCAGATGAGATCGGATACACGGATGAGGAATATATTCGCTACGGCTCCGCCATACCCGACGTCGTAGCAGAAAAACTACCCTTGAAGCACAAGATGAAGGAGTTGATGAAGCACCCCTACATTGATTACAAAGCAATCACCAACATCACGGAGAACTTTGAGATGGAGGAGGCAGAAACCCAGCTGTGCCACTACTTCAAGAACATGAACAAGAAGAAGCATTGTTTCATATACCACATAAGCACTGGATCCGACTTTGTCGATGCTGGAGCTGGTAGAGACTCGGTCCTAGACGCAATCGAAGAAAATGATGACTTACCTAGCTCTCCAGCGGAGTCAATCACGTCGCAGGAACTTCGAGACTTCCACAAAGAGATAGAGGAGTACGAGCAAGAGCACATCTCCAGACAAACGCCAGGTGAGCCGGAAACTCCTCCTAGTCCATATGATAGCATGGATGAAAGCTACACCTAGCAGGATGATATGGACACCGGAGATTCCTCCGAGGTCTACAAGCCAACCATGATGGAAAGTACCGATGGAAGTTTATCCTCCGGTATCGGACCAAAAGCCGTCTTTGCCACTGGTATGCACCTTAAGGCTACTGGGCGGTCAAAGAAGAAGAAGAAGAAGAAGAAGAACAACAAGAATCTGACTCTGGAGGAGCTAGACGTCGAGGAAACCAACAAAGAAAAAGTTGATGAAGAGATTGATATGGAGAATCAGGACAGATATCCGATTAATCCCACCCCGATCGATCCTCCTGTGGATGGACACGTTATCACCAAGGGTGCACGCGAAATTTACGGAGATGCTCTCACAATTCCAATCCCAATGGCTTCGGATCTTACACCGGAGGCGCTGGATAAAAGGGTTGAGGACCTGGAAAAACACCGCTTGTTCCTACTTGAAGAGGCCGCACGCCTCGTCGAGATGAGACAACAGTTAGAAAGTGATCCTGCCAGATATAAGTCAGATTACAAGCGACATCCAAACAAAACAAGGGGAGGTCCGTTTATTGCAAACAAGAACCCGGATATCCACAAAGATCTATTCGACAGAAAAGATGGAGAGAAGATCCGAGTCTGCAGCACGCCGGTTGAGAACGCTGCTGCAGCTCGAGCCATCCTCGCCAACAATTCGTCTCCGCAGCAGGTCCAGCAGTGCGTCGCATTACTAGACAAAGGATTAAAGCAGCAAAAGACAGCCGCATCATTTAGTGGCAAGCTGGCCTCAAAATCCGAGATTTGCCACACTGACGCTAACCAAAGCGCTGATGTAAGGCTCCGCAGGGATACGGCTCAGCGCAATCGTCCCCGTGGAGAAGAAGAAAATTCCAGGACCGGCTCCAACAGCCATTCTCGCCGGCCAGCACGTGACTGGGCAAGAGTTACTCTGGCTGTGGCCGAAGACGCCATCAGGGAAATGGTTCCTCATCAGGACTATCGTCGGCAAAACAATCGCTATAAAGAAGACCCGGAAACATGCCGCCAACGAGAGGAACAAGATCGGCTAAGGATGCCGCCACCGAGCCGTCCGGCTGGCAACGCCGGACGAAGAGATGATCCAGATCATCCTGAATCTAGTAGGGACGATGCCCGAAGAAACAGGCATTAGAGTTAGCATAATGAGGCTCCACCGCCACCACCAAGAAATCCAGCTGGAAATAATCCACCAGGGCCACCATCGCCTCCCAGCAGCGACCATGAAGGATCACGTCATAGCCACGGAAGCCGCAGGGGCGGAGGCGGCAATGGTGAGAGAAGAATCAGAAATCCAACTCCACCGCGCAGAAGCCGCGAGCCTCCAAGGAGCATATCTCTCTTGCCAAACAACGCTCGCCATCGCATCGAATCAAACATAGAAGCGCGGCGGTACGAGGACGAGGATGTGTACGTGGGACCTAAGTGATTTGGTCCACGTATACGTTAGACAAAATTTCCGGTTGACTTTGGCATCGCCAAACATATTCATCCCTATGACGGTGTAGCTCGGCCAGATACTTGGCTCCAGGATTTTTTCCAGGCCTACTGCATTGCCAAAGGAGGAAACAACCTGGTTGCAGTCCAATATCTCCCACTAATGTTGAGGAAGACGGCTCGATTATGGCTTAATGAACTGCCAGAAAATTCAATTCATAACTGGTATGATATGCAAAGTGCGTTCTTTTCAAACTTCGAGGGAACATACAGGAGGCCCTGCACAGTCGGAGACTTGCAGTGTTGCACCCAGAGACCCGGAGAAACCTGTCGGGATTACCTCGGACGCTGGATCGATACGAAGAACTCATGTGAATGAGTAAATGAGCAAACCGTGATAGAAGCTTTTATTGCAGGACTTCCAGTCAGACTCCTACGTCACAGGCTGAAGCATGACCACGTCACATATTTGGGAGAAATGATAGAGACGACAAGCAAATATGCTGAAGCCGATGATGATTCAGAAGGGCTGCTAAATATTCTGGCTAATCTCAATGCGGCCAAACAGCCAAAGCAAACTCAGAAGCACAAGAACACCTCGTACGAAAACCCGGCTCCGGACAACGCAGTTGTCAACGCAACGTTTGGATCTGGAGGATGAGGAGGGCACGGAGGCGGCCGTGGTAGAGGCCGAGGAACTTCCCGAATCCAGGGCAGAGGAGACCAACAACCCGGAAGAACCTATACCTGGGCTAACATTGCCAATAATCCCTATGTTCACCACTTGGATAGTAATAGAGGATCTACCCATACAAATGCCGAGTGTCGTTTCAATGATGACATCAAGAAAGACGAATCCGCTGGCTACAGAGCCAAGCAACGAAAAGGAAAGAAAAATTCCGAGAAAGGAAAGGAGCCCAAGGAAGATTCTGACATGGAAGAAGCGGAAGCCACTGCAGAGCCCAAGTCGGACGGAAAGAAGACTTTTTCGACTAAGAAAGACGCATACGTCTCCTTCCTTGGATCCCAACCAGCTAAGGACAAAAAGGCGTTTATTCGTGAGCTCAATGCCATGGTTCCAGCTGTCCCCCAATTCCTGGACTGGTCAGAGGTGACTATCACTTTTGATCATTCAGATCACCCAAGGAAAACACATCGTCGGCGAAAGTACCCTCTGGTCGTCAATCCTCTTATTTATGGCTATGAGTTCTCAAAACACTCATGGACGGTGGGAGCAGTATCAATATCCTCTATGTCGAGACGCTCCACCGCATGTAGCTACACAAGAGCCAGTTGAGTTACCGCAGTGTAACTTTCCATGGCATTGTACCAGGGAGATAGGCAAATTCTCTGGGTGAGATTACTCTAGATGTGACATTCGGAACCCGGACCGAGCCACTCTCTTTTGAGGTGGTACCATTTTTTTTACCATATTGAGGTGGTAGCGTTCAAAAGTGCTTACCACGCCATCTTCGGACGTCCGGCTTACTGGGCGTTCATGGCCCGTCCCTGCTACATCTACAACATGATTAAACTTCCAGGTCCAATGGGCGTAATCACTGTACGAGGAAATTCGAGGAAGGCGCGAGAGTGCGACGAAGGATCTGATGCCTTCGCCAAAGCCGTGCTACACGCCCAGGAGTACCAGGAGATCAAGAAGACCATCAATCCGTCTGAGATGCCCGCTATGAAGAACGAGGTGCTGAAGCCAAGTTTGCAGTTCAAGGCATCGGAAGAGATGAAGAAGACATCGCTGAAGGAAGATGATCCCTCCAAGATGACGAACATAGGGGTAGGCTTAGGCCACGCATAGGAAAGCGTGCTCGTCGAGTTCCTCAAAGCTAATAGTGACATCTTCGCATGGCAGCCATCTGACATGACCGGAGTACCTAGGGAACTTGCCGAGCACTCACTTAATGTGTACCCAGACGCTAAACCCGTCAAACCATCCTTACGACGGTTTGGTGATGAAAAGCGCAAAGAAATAGCCAAGGAATTAGCCCGCTTAGAGCTAGCGGATTTCATAACAGAGGTCACCACACGAATTGGGTGGCAAATCCTGTACTCGTCCCTAAAAAGGAAACCATTGATTTAAGGATGTGTGTTGATTATACCGCTTTGAACAAGGCATGCCCAAAAGATCCGTTTCCTTTGCCAAGAATCGATCAAGTTATCGATTCAATGACAGGGTCCGAATTACTCTGTTTTATCGACGCATATTCCGGATATCACCAAATACCGATGAAAAAGTTGGATCAAATCAATACGTCTTTCGTCACTCCTTTCGGAACCTTCTGCTACAAAATTATGCCTTTTGGCTTAAAGAATGCAGCAGCAACATATCAACGTACCATGCAACGTTGTCTCAACGACCAAATCGGACGTAACGTCCATGTATACGTAGATGATATAGCAGTTATGTCCAAAAAGAAGGAAACTTTAATTTCCGACTTGGATGAAATGTTTGCTAGTCTACGAAAATTTCTTTCAAATTCTAGACAGAAACGTTTCTTTGGAATTCCAGCCGGAAAATTGTTAGGTTTCATCGTCTCTGAGCGAGGCATTGAGGTGAACCGAAACAAAATCAAGGATATCTTAAACATTACCAGGCCGACTCGCCTAAAGGACGTACATCATCTCACTGGTTGCATTGCAGCAGTGAGTCGGTTCGTCAGCCAGCTCGGCGAAAGAGCCGCACCTTTATACAAACTCTTGAAGAAAACCGACAAATTTGTCTAGACCCCAGAAGCCGAAACTGCCCTGCAAAGTTTGAAAGACCTACTTTCAAATCCACCAGTTCTCGCAGCGCCAGAACCTCAGGAACCTATGTTACTCTACATAGCAGCGACCAACAAGGTCATAAGCATGGTAACAGTAGTTGAGCGCGAGGAAGAAGGCCGCAAGCATAAGGTGCAACGACCAACTTATTATCTAAGTGAGGTCCTGACAGAATCAAAGCAACGGTATCCACACCATCAAAATCTAGCCTATGGAGTGTTCTTTTCATCCAGAAAGCTACGCCACTATTTTCAAGAGCACAAGATCACAGTAGTGAGCACAGCTCCTCTGCGAGACATAATCAACAATCGCGACGCCACATGACGTGTCGCAAAGTGGGGAATAGAACTTGCAGCTTTCGACATTAAGTATAAACCACGAACAATAATCAAGTCCCAAATTCTTGCTAACTTTGTCGTCGATTCGACAGAAATGGCAGAAAACTCAGGCCCTCCAGACTCAGAATTTTGGACCCTTCACTTTGACGGATCAAAAGCACGGGGAGGCTCGGGGGCTGGCGTGGTGCTCAAATCACCCCAAGAAGATAAGTTGTTCTATGTGTTGCAAATACACTTCACGGCAACCAATAATAATGTCGAGTATGAAGCACTGCTACATGGAATACGCATGGCCAAAAACATTGGCATATCAAGACTCTTGTGTTATGGAGACTCGGATTTAGTTCCTCAGCAAGTATCTGACATCTGCAACGCAAACAAGCACATGGCAGCATACAAAGCTGTTGTGGATGAATTATCTAAATCGTTCGAGGGTTTTGAGGTTCAACACATCCCTCGAGTAGAAAAGGAGGAAGCAGATGCTCTATCAAGGATAGGCTCTGCGTGGAAACAAGTACCGGATGGAGCTTTTCTAGAGCATTTAAGGGTCCCCTCCATAGTCGGAGTTGATGAGGACTATCCGACGAAATCCGACTCACCTTTAATAGCAGTTCTGGCTGTAATTCTTAGCTGGACAAAACCCTATCTGGATTTCCTGATAGACGAAAAACTTCCCGAAGACGAAGTCTTGAGCCTGTAGATTGTCCGACGAGCAAAAGCATACACTATAATAAATGGTGAGCTCTATAAGCGGAGTGTTTCTGGCGTGTTTCAGAGATGTATTTCTTCGTAAGAAGGAGCGGAAATCTTAAGATAAATCCACGAAGGCGAGTGTGGTCACCACGGTGCAGCCAGATCCTTAGTGGCAAAAACTTTTCGACACGGATTCTTTTGGCTTATAGCTAAGGCGGATGCCGACAAACTGGTCAAAACGTGCAAGGGCTGCCAAAAGTACGCTCATCAAGCACATGTTCCGGCTGAACAACTATGAACAATCCCTATTACATGGCCGTTCACGGTCTGGGGGCTTGATATGATAGGGCCGTTTCACATGGCAAAATGTGGATTTACTCTCCTACTAGTTATGGTGGATAAATTTACAAAATGGATTGAGGCTAAACCCGTAACAAATTGCGATGGAGCCACAGCCAGACGATTCGTCGAGGACGTAATAATCAGATTCGGATATCCGCATAGTATAATTACTGAGAATGGGAGCAACTTTTCCATGGGAGAACTTGCCGAATTCTGCAAAGAACAAGGGATCCGACTTGATATTGCATCAGTCGCGTATCCACAAGCTAATGGACAAGTCGAAAGAACTAATAGCCTTATTCTACAAGGAATCCGACCTCGCCTCGAGGCACCGCTTCGTCGGGCTGCGGGGCCTTGTGCGGAAGAATTACCGTCTATGATTTGGAGCTTACGTACAACTCCTAACAGGTCAACCGGCTATACTCCTTTTCTTCTTGGTCTACGTTGCAGAAGCAGTTCTTCCGAGATCTGATACATCAAGCTCCACGAGTCAAAGCGTATATCGAAGAAGATGCAGAAGTTTCTCGGCAAGATGATCTCGATATAATCGAAGAAGTACGCGCCGTTGCTGAGCAGAGATCTACAGCCTACCAGCAGAAGTTACACAAGTATCATAGTTAGAGAGTGTAAAACCATTCTTTCAGAAAGGTCGATTTGGTTCTCCGACTTGTGCAAAAGAGAAATCACAAACTTTCCCCAATTTGGGAGGGACCTTTTATGGTTAGCAGAGTTCTGCATAATGGGTCATATTATTTAACCGACATGAGACCAGTCAAGGAAAGACCTGACACTCGGAAAAGGAAGCGAGCTGGTGACAGCACAGACCCGGATGAAATAGACCATCCATAGAATATTGCACAGCTACGTCCCTTCTATTCTTAGTTATATTTTCTTGTAATCATATATGTATATGTTCAAAGAAAAATAAAGTATTGGTTTCCTCATATTGTTATTTTTGAGGCGTTTTTGCCATCTTATTTCCAAAAGAGCATGTAATTTTTTTTAAAATGCCAGAATGCTTGAAAGTACTTTATGCTCATGTTCGTTCTGGTTATGATTTTTGAACAATCTAAAAATGTTACCTTAGGGTATAGAGTTTAAATTATTATCTATACTTTGATTATTTATCTAATTGCTTAGACGCGGGAATTTTCTGAGTAATGAGTTGTTGGTACTGGAAGCCGGCTTTGTTTTCGAGTTTAAACTGTTTTAGCAATTGCGCTCCATTGCTCGGCAAATTTTCCATGCTAAAGGTTGGCCGACCCATGAAAGGGACGAGGCAGAGAGCCAGATAAACCGATAAGTATAGACATAAATAAAAAAGAGTGCTTCAGAAAATTTCAAGCACAAAACATGAAAATATATAAACAAAAAGTGCTAAGATAGTAAAAACATCAGTTTTTACAGACCAGCACAAAATAAATATTGTAGCCATCATTACATTGCAATAAGTTTAGGATAATGCATAGAAATTGTTTATGCTGCAGGCGGTGGTGATGAAGCAGGTGGAACACTGGAATCGACACCAGTGTCGCCCTCGATCTCAGACTCGGAAGCGTTGCTAATTTCTGGCTCTTGAGGCGAAGGAGGCGCGACGACTGATTCGAAGAATGGCGTCACGTAGTTGGTAATCTCCGCCACCCGACAAGCGTAACCTACACAAGATTCTTGGATGGCCTTGATGTCCTGCGGGTTACCCTCATCATCATCCTCGGCAATGCCCTTGGTGACGTGCCAGATTTCCATCTCGTTATGGTGGCTCATCACCATGGTCAGAGTTGTTTGCGCAGCGGTCCAATCGTAGGAGATCTTCCAGTCCTCAATCCGCTTCGGAATCTCCTTAACTTTGTCCCTCACCTCATGCACTAACATTGTGTGCAAGTCGGAAAGCTTGACGGCTTCGCCAGCCTCTTCTAGAGTTTGGCGGAAGTCGAACAAGACATCTCTGACGAGCTTAATGCGCTCGAGGCGAGGTTCAGAAGTGGAGGAGTCGGAAAGATTCAGGGGGGCTTGGAAAGAACCAAAAAAGTCAAATTCCGGCTAAAACGAAAGTCGAAAAATGAACAACACAAAAGATTCAGAAATCTTACTAAGAACGGAGTGATTCCATTCAGCATGCTCCTTGCGGAGGCTGTCTAGTTCACTTGCTGAGGCCTAGGAAAGATATTTCTAGATATCAAAATCCTTTCTGAGATCAGCAAGTTCCTTATCTCGGAGGGCTAGGAGCCTCTCGAGCCTCACGGTCTCGTGGTTGCTTGACTCCAGGACAACGGCTACGGATTTCTCCGATTCCACAATTAGCGTCTCGAGCTTTTCCTGGAGTTCAGCATTCTCTGCTTGCAAGACCTTGAAGTTTTCGGCCTGCTCCACTATCTTGCTGGATTGGCATAACAATTCTGCAAAGACAAAAATATCAGTTGGATAGAAAAAAATTTGACTATGACAAAACATTTAACTAACAAAGAGGAAGCCGAAAATGTTTACCTTCTGCTTCATCTTTTTCAACCTTTAACTTTGAATTTTCAAAACGCAAAGCTTTTATTTCTTTGCGCTTGTTGGAAATATTCTTGAGCAATTCCTGGTTGGAAGATGCAATTTTCTGTAAGTTTAGAGACAGAATACCGTCAGACGGCTACTAAGACTCGGGCTGCAAATTTAGCTAAGTAAAATTACAGCACGAGCCTTGGGGGCTACACTACATCGTTCTTTTGCAACCTAAAAGCATCAACCCGGATCCAGCAATGTTTATTCGACTTTATGCTTGGGGGATAGAGGATATGATAATAAATGCAAATAAGAATCGTAAACTTACAATGTGTTCCAGGTGCAACTTTTCAAATCCGAGCTTGGTGTTGTGAAACACCTTCTCGGTAAGGGTGAGGGAAGGAACCTTCATCGCTGGAAGCTCGCCGGATGCGACTTTACCGTCCCGGACCAAAATTTGGTCTAGGAGGCTGGCCATCTTGACGTGCTCCTCTTCTTGGCTTGTTGCTTCTGGGGTCAAGATTTGTTTCTCAAGAATGGACTGAGCCATTTTGAGGATCTCTTCTTTCTCCTTCCTCTTGAGGCCAGGAACAGCAGAGTCAACCACCTTAGCCACAGTACCTGTGGTCATTACCATGGGATCATTACCCTTTACGGGTTCACCCTTGTCAGTTGCCTGGTCATCAATGGTGACCAGGGCTTTCGATATCTTGCCAGCGTCAGGAGATGCAGAAGTTTCATGCGCTGACAGAGTAGTGGATGGGGTCGACGGCGGCACAGTAGGGGAAATTACAAGCTTCTGTTGACGCATCTGCTTGCCCGGCTTGCTGTCCGGCTTTACCTTGCTCTTCAACGATGATTTAACTCTAGAACACGAAAATCCTAAATATCAGGTGTGCTCTGGAAAGATAACAAAGGTACAGGAGCACTAAAAATGAAAGGTGAGGTGCTTACTTTTTAACTACTGGCAGCACTTGGCTACCAGCAGCGACGACTTCCTTCGCCATTATATAATAAAAGTTCACAAATTGATTCTTAATAACTTTATTGTTGCTGCAAGTATTCAGCAAATAAAATTCCATAAAGAGAATTCAAATCAAATAAGTAAAATTCAAATCTGAAAGAAAAACAGAAAATAGAAAAAAGGAAAACTAGGAAAAATATTACCTGGCCGTAGCCAAACTCCTCTTTCCATATCTATTGCCCTGTGTAGCCCATAGAGGCCCAATAATCAGCCCAGCTCATTTTCGTCTCTGACTGACAGGTGGGACCGAAGCGGGACTACGGGTTGAGAGGAAAGAAACGCCTGGGGGTTATCTGCAAAACCGTCATCGTCGTCTTCCTCCAGCTGGAAGCAGCTCGGTGGCGAGGCCGATGTTGGGGATATGCTATATGGCTATCCTCATAGCATGTCTCTTATCCGACTAACCCGGGTGGCCCACAGTCGGTAGCATGGCCTATGGCCTGTTGGGCGGCCCAGTTAGGTGGATCTAGAAGGGAGGCCCATGCCGGATAAAGGAAGGCTACGGTGGGGCCACCAGCATGCCCGGAGCCTTGGAGTACAAGATACACAAGACTAGTGATAGACGGTGTAGGACTCTGTAACCTGTCCGGCTAGGACTTTTCCCTGTAACCCCGGGATCTGACGACTATATAAGTCGGACCTATGGGATCCTTTAGGGCATCGTTTTTACACACCCTGCATGAACCTATCTCTGTAACTTCGCGACGCTCTTATAGTGATTTATAGCAGGAGTAGGATTACGCCACCGTCGTGGGATCTCGAACACAGGTAAGCTGTGTTACCTCGCACTGGCCAACCGTCCGCCTTACCCCACGTCTCTAAACACGCACTGTGAGGACCCCTCCATGGCGTACTCGTCGGCAATACCACGACAGTTGGCGCCCACCGTGGGGCAAGAGGCGCTTCAGGCTCTTCAGCGGGCCAGGACCAAGATCTTTGCGGGAATCGGCGAGACCGTAGCCATCGGCCGTGTTCTCTTCTCCGGCAACGTTCCGATCGTCCCTCCTGACGAATTCTGGATCCCGGCAAAGACGAACCCTACGCGGTGCTCGATCGTTCCTATCAGAGACATCCACCTCTTCATCGGTGAAACCGACTCGGGCACTAGTTCCCCGGGAGTCAGAGGAGCATCAAGACCCGCACGAACCGCCTACGGGCAGGATACGTTCGCGGAAGGATCGACGTCGGATCTCTCTTCGGAGTTTGCCGGAAAAGATCGGAAAGCATCAGGACCCGCACGGACCGCCTACGGGCAGGATACGTTCGCGGAAGGATCAATGTCGGACCTCTCTTCGGAGTTTGCCGGCAAAGATCGGAAAAATCCAAGGCCCACCCAAACCGCCCTTGTGCAGGATATAAAGGTGGAAGATCACTGCAAGTCCGCCGGCTTCGTACGTGCGTCTGGACAACAGAGATCCAAGCCTTGGCGGATTTTATTGCAGATTGGACGGAGATGCCAGATGCTACTCCGTTGCCAGAACCAGAATACTGGGTGATGCACTTTGATGGATCAAAGTTGCTCAACGGCTCGGGGGCTGGTGTATTGCTACAGTCACCAAAAGGAGACAAGCTACACTATGTTTTGCAGATCCACTACAAACAACATGGCGGAGTATGAAACACTCATTCACGGACTACGTGTAGCCAAGGATATTGGCATCAAGCGCATAGTTTGCTGTGGAGATTCCGACTTGGTTGCCCAGCAGGTGGCTGGCACCTGGAATGCGCGGAACCCTATGATGGCGGCATATCGAGACGAAGTGGACGAGATAGCCAAGAGCTTCTTGGGCTATGAAGTCAAGTATGTGCCTAGAGAGCAAAACGAGGCGGCTGATCTACTGTCTAAACTTGGATCAGGGCGAAAGCAAATTCCGCCAGGAGTTTTCCTAGAGCATCTACGCACACCATCCGTGAAGGGAGCCGACATCGACAACCCGGACAGAGCTGACTCTTTCGTCAATATGGTGACAAAGGTCCCTCCGGCTTGGACAAAACCGTTCATGGAATATCTCGAACACAGAACTTTGCCTGACGACGAAGTCGAAAGACGGAAAATAGTACGACGAGCAAAGGGTTATACCATAATCAATGGACAACTCTACAAGAGGAGCACTACTGGTGTATACCTAAAGTGCGTTTCCCAGCTAGAAGGTATGGAAATCCTACGCTAAATCCATCTCAGAGATTGCGGACATCACGCTGCTCCTCGATCTTTGGTCGCGAAAGCCTTCCGGCAAGGATTCTACTGGCTGACCGCAAAGGCGGACGCCGACAAACTGGTTGAGACATGCACATGATGCCAGTATTATGCCCGACAACCACATGTTCCTGTTGAAGAATTGCAAACAATACCAATAACTTGGCCGTTTGCAGTCTAGGGGCTGGACATGGTGGGACCGTTGCAAACGGCACCATGTGGATTTACGCATCTTCTTGTAGCAGTTGACAAATTCACCAAATGGATAGAAGCTAAACCCATTAGAAAGCTTGATGGGGCAACTGCCCTCAGGTTTGCCGAGATCTAGTGGTGAGATTTGGTCTCCCACATAGCATCATCACCGACAACGGAAGCAACTTGTCACTCGGAGAAGTGGAGGCCTACTGCTGGGACAAAGGCATCCGACTTGACCTTGCATCTGTGGCACACCCACAATCCAATGGTCAAGTTGAGCGAGCCAATGGATTAATTCTGCAAGGGATCAAGCCACGTCTTGAGGCACCGCTACATAGAGCAGCTGGAGCCTGGGCGGAAGAATTGCCATCTGTATTGTGGAGTTTGCGAACTACGCCCAACAGATCTACCGGCTACACCCCCTATTTCATGGTATATGGAGCAGAAGCCATCCTACCTTTCGACATCCTCCACGACGCACCAAGAGTTGCCGCCTACGACGAAGATGACGCTGAAGAATCCAGACGCCTAGATGTGGACCTTCTCGAGGAGGAGCGCAATTTGGCATGCCAAAGATCCGCCATCTACCAGCAGAAGCTACGCAGCTACCATAGTCGCCGCGTTTGGCATTGCTCGTTTAAAGAGGGGGATTTGGTGCTCCGACTTAAGCAGAAGAAGTCACATAAATTATCCCCGCCATGGGAAGGACCGTTCATCATAAGCAAGGCGCTGCTCAATGGGTCTTATTACCTTGTCGACAATCGTGAGATCAAGGATAGGCCTAGCGAGGATCATAAGCGTAAGCGACATGACCCGGATGATGACTACCCGGAGCTTGATCGACCATGGAACATAGCAAAACTACGTCCTTTCTACACTTAGTATTTTTTATCTAATTGTGTACCTCTTATATGATCAATGAAATAAAGCTCTCTGGTTCACTCATTTTGCTGAGTCTTTTACCTCCTTTAGTGTTCATTTTTGGATCATATAAAACTTTTATGCACAAGTCTCGCAATTGCACTTGTGAAAATTCCGCCTACGGGCGTTAGCTTAAGTTTTCTGGACTACACGTTCTTTGTCGTTTTTATGTGGATTCTGGAGTAGTGACTTTCGACACTTGTTGTCGGTGATTTTGTGCTCAGGTTATTGACGGTGCCATTGGGCATCATCGCCTAAGCGCATGGTTCCGACAACGAGTCTTCCGACTCACAAAAAGTCAAGCATAAAAACCAGAGTAATGGATAAGCCAGCACTTGCTTAAAAATTTGTACAAACTGGCAATAAATTTTTAAGTAGCAGGATACGATAACCATTTTTTTCCGCCTTAAGGATTACATCAGCAAAGTTTTTCCGCGCACACTCCAGAGGTGAAACAGAAATTACAAAGTATTGTTCATTCTTTGGGTGCAGGAGACTTGGAGGCCGCATCATCACCAGCCGGAGTGTCGCCCTCAGCATCGGTGCTATGGTGAGACTCGGAGGATTCTGGGTTGGCATTGTCGATAAAGTTCCTGGGCACGAAGACGTCAACATCCACCAACTCGGCAACCCTGGTGTCATACCCATAAGTCGACAGGATAGCATCGTGATCGATCGCCTTGCCGTCATCATCCGCGTCGGGAATGCCTGAGGTTACCGTGTCGATGTCGGCATCGTCATAGTGCGCCTTCACCATCGACAGCGCCATCCTTGCGCCAGCCTGTGCACAAGAAGCTTTCCATCTCATTACACGCTCGGGGGCTCGGCGCAGAATCTCCGAGTACTTCGCCACGGAGTCCGAGGCCTTGATATAAATCTACAGGGGCTTGGCAATCTCCTTGGCTTGGGCAATGGCGGTGTTAATGAAGTTGCCGGCAAGAACCATGCATTCTTTGTCAGAAGGAGGCAAGCGGGTTAAACCCATGGGCGCTGAAAATTCCGACAACGATCGCATGAGTTCAAAAACCCTAAGTATCCAAACTACAGGACTACAAGGCGGAGGACACTTACTGAATATGCTGGCCTTAGCCTGCCAGACGACGTCCGCCAAGGATTCATTCTCCTGTTGGAGGAGCTTAAACGCTTTGCTATGGCGAAGGTTTTGCTCATCGACAGCTTGTTTCTGATCCTTTAGGATCGCAAGCTCCTCCTTTAAGCGATTGATCTCAGCGGAGGCGGAGTCCTGCAGGACTTTCATGGAGTCCTCGTGCATCTTTAGCATTTCTTCCCTCTCCTTCTTAAGGATCTTGTTCTCGCTGTCCAGCTGCTGGATGTGCTTGGACTGCTCGACAATGTCCTTAGCCTTGGCAACATGTTCTGCAAGTCGGAGAAAATACAGTACTTAGTAAGTACTCGGAGATTGAGGATACAACATGAAGACGGAAATGCGTAATAAGAAAACAGACTCTTATTTTTGATGATCTGTTCCTTCAAGGAGGCGGTTTTACCCTTTTCGGCTTCAAGATCCGCTCACATCTTCTGGTACTTATCGTTGGCCATACCTATCCGAGCATTCTCGTTCTGTGGAAACAAAATACAAAGTCAAGTCGTTGTTTAGTTTGCTTGGAGCTTCTAGTCGGAGATTTTCCATCTAGACGCTCGGGGCTACTGCGAGAGTTTTTAACTTAGCAATATGATTAGCTTTTCTTTAAGCATCTAGTCGGAACTTGTTCAGTTCTCAACTAGAGGCTTGGGGGCTATAGTATAAAGTTTTAACTCGGAAAAAAACTTAGCTTTTCTTTAAGCATCTAGTCGGAACTAATTCACTTACAGCTAGAGGCTTGGGGGCTACAACATTGAAAATTATGAACACTGTTAGGCTACTCTTAAAGAATCTAGTCGGAATATTTCATTCCATCTAAAGGTTTGGGGGCTGCAGTGAGAGTTTTTTCTAACTTAGTCACTCTTAGAGCATATAGGTGCAAAACCTATGGTTTTCCGTCTACATCCTCGGGGGCTACAGTGGGATACTCATATGAAATATATAAAGCAAAGTAAAACTTACAAGTGCGATGATCTTGAGGTTTGTAGCACTCTCGGCTAGCAGCTTGCCAAAGGAAATACTGTTTCCCCGCAAGATATCTGCTTGTTGGAGTAGCTCCTCCAGACCGCACGTCGGAGATGACGGCACTCCTCCTGCAACCATAGCAGTGTTACTCGGCAGTAGCGCCGGGTAAACTATCTTGGGGTACTCAATTGATTTTTGGGGAGTAGAGGCGCCGCCTTCGGCAGAGGTACCAGTTCCCACCACCGCATTGCCGCTACCGATGGCATCCTTAGCCGGAGCTTCAGCCATTTGAAGAGCAGTGCTCTCCTGCGTCGCATGCTCGCTGACAACAGCAAGCTCGGTTGAAGCACCAGAGTCCACTTCCATGACGGAAGGGCATGGTGCCTCCTGGACTTGGGAGCTTGTCGGAGCGGAGGAGGGCTTGACGGCAGGAGTGGCAGGGGCGATGGCGGGGGAAGAGTCGCGATGCAGCATCTCTTTAATATTTCTAGAAGCCCCAAGAGTCTTGGAGGACTTCTTGAGGCTGGTTGTGGCTTTCTTCCTGAAACGTGCAAGATGCATAAGTACAGGAATAAGGCAGATAAATGAGACAATGTCGGAAAAAGAGAGGCTTACACTAGGGGTGGCGCTTTGGCAAACAACCCGGTAGCTTTTCTCTTTTCTGCCTCCAGGGCGGTAGTACTCTTTTTGGAGGCTCCACCCTCCGTCTTCTTTTTCTTGCCTCCGTCGGCAGCGTCAGAGGTGGATCCCTTCCGCTTACGCGCCAACGGAGCATCATCGTCGGACACGACCGTGACGTCCTTCATCTTCGGATCGTAGATTTGGGCAGCCAGGTTGCCCTCCTCTAGATCGCTTAAGCTGTTAAGTAAGAAGTCATTGTTTTAGACGAGATGGTATTAGCAAGACGGAAAAATGGAGTAATGTCATACACGGAAAATAAATGTCTACCTTTGGGCACTTTCCCTCTACGAACATGTCGTAGGTAAGGGTGAAGCCGTGCTTCTTATCCTTCACCTTGACGATGTCCTTGAGGCGTAACTTGACGGAATCGCTCGAGAAGTTGTCCTCGGAGATCCGGAGGGTATCCCTTCGGTCACCAGTATACTCGTGCATGAGCTTCGCGTGGTGCTGCAGAGGTTGGATCCGCCTGATGAACCAGCACATGGCTAGGTCCAAGCCGGTCAGACCCGTCTCTACAAACCACTCGATTCGCCTTATTGCGCGGGAAGCGTCGAGGTCGGAGGGAAGGGAGGCATGGGACCGCCACGTGGAGACTTCGGCGGCAGCTCCATCCATGAAATCTGGGTACGTTACTTCTCGGCCCGACAAAGGAATGTCGGGGCCGTAGAAGTACGTCTGTTGCCAGTTCTTGCACGATTCGTGGCCGATGATGTCGGGGAACCGCCGGCCAGGACGGATCTTGAAGCTTATGGTGCCGCAGTTTCTAAGCTCCTCCCTACTGTGTCCGGCTTCGCGCTTGACGGTAAAGAAGTATACAAACAAATCTAACCTAGGTCTAATCCCTAGGTAACCCTCACAAAGTGCCGCGTAGTTGCTAAGCACTAAGATACTATTGGGTGAGAGGTTGTGGGGTTGGACATGGAAGTGATTTAATACGGATAGAAAGAAGTGGGAGATGGGCAGAGAAACGTCGCGTACCAATTGCACCTTGAGGTACACCTTCTCTCCGGCTTGGGGAGAAGGAGTCACCTCGCCGGCTGGCGCCGCCCACCAGACGAGTCCCTCAGTCGCAGGGAGATAGCCCTCAGCAACCATCTCTTGGATGTCGCGTGGCCGGAGATGTCCGAGTCGCGCCAATCGCCTTTATGCAAGTCAGGTTGCTCTTCCAGGGGCTCCAGCGCCGCCAGGTTATGGTCGCCGCCGGTGGTTTCTATCAACGCCGATGTGGGGATAACCAAGCCCTCTGGGGCACGACGACGGAGCTCGCCGGCTTCGCCGCGGCTTCGCTCGACGCCGCCATTGAAGGGGATGAGCTACTGCTAGCCATGGAGGAGGAGAAGGACGAGACTGGTGCAGAGAGCAGGGCTAGGGTTTCTCGAGGTTTTTGCGGAGAGCTCGAGGAGGCGCACGGCAGGAGGAAGAAGACGATGACGCGAGAGAATGAGGTGAAAAAGTAACAAGCATCCCACGGTTACTATTTATTCTGCTCTGCGTCAAGATTCGTGCAGTTAATCGGACGGTTGCCGCGTAGACGACATGGTCGAGAACGTGTGCGGTAATTTCGGCACGTCTCCAAACGGTCGCCGCCAACGGTTCGCATTACTTGCGCGGGAAATCGGCTATGATTACGTTCTCTGCATGTGTGAGTTACGAGGCGTCACTGACCTAGGTCTACATCGTCATAACTGACATGGTAGATGAGCCGTCACATTGAAGATTCCGGTGTAGACGGACTCAATCCGACTAAACGGAAACATACGATGAAAGATTCAGCATTCCTCTGACTTACTAATCAAAGGCGGAGAAAGTTTTGCAGGGTTCTTTGGGAGGACTACAAGATATTGCTTGACGATTTGCCGACATCCATCTAGATGGAGCATTCCACGTGAAGAGGCAAGACGGCGCAAGATCTCGGAGTTCTCCGGGGGCTACTGTTGGGGATATGCTATATGGGTATCCTCATAGCATGTCTCTTATCCGACTAACCTGGGTGGCCCACAGTCGGTAGCATGGCCTATGGCCTGCTGGGCGGCCCAGTTAGGTGGATCCAGAAGGGAGGCCCATGCCGGATAAAGGAAGGCTACGGTGGGGTCACCAGCATGCCCGGAGCCTTGGAGTACAAGATACACAAGACTAGTGATAGACGGTGTAGGACTCTGTAACCTGTCCGGCTAGGACTTTTCCCTGTAACCCTGGGATCTGACGACTATATAAGTCAGACCTATGGGAGCCTTTAGGGCATCGTTGTTACACACACCTCGCACAGCGGACCTATCTCTGTAACTCGGCGTATCGCCATTATAGTAATTTATAGCAGGAGTAGGATTCCGCCACCGTCGTGGGATCTGAACCTGGGTAAGCTGTGTTACCTCGTACCCGTCGACCGTCTGCCTTACCCCACGTCTCTAAACACGCACTGTGAGGACCCCTCCATGGCGTACTCGTCGGCAATACCACGACAGCCGAGGTCGTCCGTCGTCGTCCTTGCGCCAAGATCCACGCCGCCGTCGCCAGGAGAGGATAAGGAGGCCACTGCGATGCCCCTGCTCATCCTCATCCCCATTTACCCCTCTAAAACCCTCTCTATCTCGTTTTCCCAACTATGCCGAGAACCCTAGCTCGGAGGTGAGCCGGAGCCGGCGATTCTGTGCTCACCTTGGCCAGATAAGACCACGGTGGAGGCCGTCGTGTCTTCTCGTTCTATTGCCCCAACTTGCACCTGCGGAGGAGGCGTGAATCGACCCAATCACACCCTCGGCTCCCGACGCTGTTCGTCAACCTCACTGTCGTCTCCGACCACGCCTCGCCGAATCAATCACACCATCGCGTTCCTGGTGAGTCACTGAGTCTCCTCGCATGCGCCAATGCCTTGTTTGCTTCCTAGATCCATGCCACCGTAATCACCCGCAAGCACCGCCGCATAAGCTCCTCGATGTTTGCCCTCCGATGACCAAAAACCAGTGGTGCCACCACTATCTTACTCGCCTTGCTGCTCTGGTTCGAACAAGCCCATGCACCCCCGCTCACTCGCACGCTACTGCTCTCCTCGCCGTCAACTGCCATGCCACCGGCGAGGTGACGTCAGGGTGAGACCACCCTGGCCACGTCAACGTGTTTGACCAGTCTTTGTCTCGCGTGGCTGTATGACATGGCCTTGGGCCCATATGTCATCGTCTCGGAGTAAAGAGGGGGTCGGTAACAAATACATTTACTAACCTGAGAGCTGAGGTGGACATAGGCCCACTGGTCAGTGACTAGGGCTAGGTGTGGGTGCGGTGTAAAAAGTTATTTCCGGTTTAAGAAATAAATAAAATGTTATAAGCTCAATTATTAATATCCAGAAATCAAATAAATGATTAAATCTTGTTTAATTAATAACTTTTGATCTAGAATTCAGACAAATGTGTATAATATATGAAAATTTATAGAAAAATAAAATCTACACCTTAAAATTATTATCAAATATTATTATGATGATTATTTAAGTAAATGTTAATTAATAAAGGTTTTATAAGAAATAAAACTTTGATAATTCATATTTTAATAATGGTAAATGTTAATAATATAAACAAAAAAACCAAAAATCTTAGAAAAATAAAAATTATAATTTAAAACCATAATCATGCATTATTACTTCACTTAATTAAATATTTATTATTTATTAAGTAATTATAAAGTAATAAGAATTGTCAAAATCATATCTTATTATTTATAAATCACAAAAATAAATGTAATATACCAAAATGATCACAAAAATAATATCTACTTGTTAAAAATATAATAATCCACTTTTAAGATAAACAAAATTTCAAATATTATAATAACTCAAATTTAAACTTATTTACTTAATTGATAATTCATTTAAGGGCAAATAGAAATTTCTGATATATCTAAAATTAACTAATTAAGTCTAATAAATAATATTAGCCTTCCACATTAATAATATAAATTCCAAATAGTTTAACACATTTTAATTACAATTTTATTGAATTCTCCTCAGCCATAGGTAAGTAATATTTTCTAAAGAGAATCCTTATTAAACATAAACTCATCAAGAATAATGGTAGTAAAATAAAAACTTATTCCCTTTATTTTAACCACAAGTTATCAACATACTAAAACACTATAGTGAACTCATAAGCAATTAAGTAACATTGCTCCATAAATTACAAACCATAACCACTCATCCTTAAAAAGGTAAGTGATACTATTCCATTATAAAATCAAGAACACCACCACATCAAAGAAAAATATAACCATCCTTAAGTAACCTTAAGGAAACATTACCCAGTACACAAGGTACAAATGTTATAAGCATTATACTTTCAAACTATCTTTGTTTTAAAGTTGACTTTAGTCTATAAGAATCTAAATATAACACTATAAACATTGTTATATGTTTTATAGTTAACTTTGGTCTGAAATAGTTAAATTATAAAGCATCTCAAGCCCAAACTATTCAAGCAAGCACAAATAACATCGACCACCTCTAACTAACCACAAAAATTGTTTAAACCTTAGAAAAGAAATCTTTTCTTCAAATGTTATTCTTTTTGCCACTTCAAACAAGAACTCTTAAATAAGCAATCTTGAGAAGCATCTCACATTTGGGTGTATCCTATTGTTTTATGATATTGTAGTTTTATGATTGTCTCACAAACACTCACAAGCATTAATAAGAAGCACAAGTATTAAACTCATTTAAAAGTACAACACATTTCAAAGACATCATTCCTAGCATCCAAACCCTAGAACAGTGTTATTTCCGGGATTCGCATTTATAACATGCATCACATTGCTTATGCATAAAAGCATATTGCTTCTTTAAACATTAGTCCTTACCGGACCAATGATGATGATTTCAGATTTTGGATCTTATACTAACTCGAAGACCGTGAGTGCATAATCTTGCAATCACAAAAGGCAAGTTCACACTTGCTCATGTACTTTGGTTATTTTCTGTAATGTATTTTACAAATCCAATGTGGACATCACCTGCATTTCAAAAAGGTCCGAAAACACTATTTTCATAATAATGTGATTATAGGTTATTACCATGTGGTAATAACTTACTATAAAAGTTCCGGTGGTAAAGGAACTTAATATCTAGGACTTAACAACCAATGTCGCCAGTGATTCTTGTGCCGTAAATTACGCGTTAACCATGAGATTTGAAATGGGACGGAGAAGTCAGCTGTATCCTTTTCCTCTTGTATGGAGGCAAGACGACCTTAACGTGACATTGTGATTCCTTCTGCGGATCCAACATTTGGGTGGGCACCCTTACGCCCCACACTTTTGGTGTCTAGATTATCTATGGATGGTGTTTAGTGGATGGACCATTTAATATGGCACTTGCCAGGGCAACACCAGTTCATAGAGTCTTCGGGAACTCATCAGGGTTTTAGCCTGCCCGAAAAGGGGCTTAACGAAGGTGAGCTAGCCCGAAGGATCGTGCAGACATATGAGGTCGCGGAGAGGGCAGTGATTGGCTTGGATCATCTACTGGGCTCCACAACATGGAATTGTGGACGGGTAAGCTGCCCGATTGTGCAACAAGGATTTGATCTCTCATGGGAAAAGTAACGCACCTCTGCAGAGTGTAAGAACTGTAACTTGTTACTCTACATTAGGGAAGGAGCTTGAACGTCGGGAAAGCAACTCCATGAAAGTTCTGGTAAACCCGTGAAGGCTGACGGACATAGTTTTTCAGAATAAAATCAACCTTTGAAGAAATGTTTATAAAAACTTGCATTGCCTACGACCTATGGTCTGTGGCTATAGTTATAGTGCATCAAACACTCCTTTTCTAGTGAATTTACTGAGTACGCTCGTACTCAAAAGTATCTTCTTAACCCTTGTTATATTCTGAAGCCGGGATAGACAACATCTACATCAAGTTATGCTCCAGGACTCATCATCCAAAGCTAAAGCTCTTCAATGAAGTCAAGGAATTCAACATATGCATAAACTCGAGTGAAGACGAAGTTACTGATTAGATAGGAATATACTCTCCCTCTAACCAAAGAACCTAATTCTATAGTGCGTTGCAATAGTCGCAATGTCAATCCCTTAGTTAAAATACTAGTCTTAATAGTATATTGGTTCTTGCGTTGTTTATCTTTGATTCCTCTCCGTAAGAAGTTCTTTCTCTCTCTTTAACCTAGAGTGTTCTCTGGATCTTGTGTAAATAGTGAGTTGTAACCTTTAGCCGTGTATTGGACCCGCTATGTTTCTGTTGTACCATTCTGAGGGATGTAATACTAGTGAACAGTGTTTCATTGGTGTTATGTCAACGACTATAGTATACTACATCGTGCAGTGGTATGCTGGGTCACCGCAGAAGTTCGCATGCTCTTTTAGCATTCTTTGAATTAATAAAACCCTTTGGATCGTGCCATGTACACGTCCTAGGTAACCATTCTATTAGAAGAACTTGTTTTGTTTGTTCAACTACCATATAACAAAATTATATGTAGTGGTTGCTACATTAATCCGTCCTGACTAAATATCACTATGAAAGATCAAATCTTGTCATAGTCAACAATTTCATATATGTAAAACATCCATGTCTATTTATAAATCCTAATACGACCGATAGGTTTTACATCTTTCTGGAGGCTCTTCCAAGTTCAATAACTTGATTTTTCGTGTATGGAAATATCATGGCTTTTATAGCTTCAATCCATTTGATGGAGTTAGGGTCCATCATCGCTTCTTTGCACGTAGTCGGTTCATCATTGCCAAATAATAATGATTTAACTCTCAATTTTGGTATTTGATTTAACCCCAGAATCGAAGGCGGCAACACGTATGGTGCCTCTGGCGGGTCCGGCCACCATGACGGCAACGGGTGCTCGGGCTGCTCTTCTCTGCGGATGTCGGGGTTGCCACGGAGGCTAGTGCGATGACGTGGACGTCCAGGCATGGTTGTTCGTGGTGGTGGTTCTGGTTGAAAATATCTCGGCTGGCATCCCCTTTTTAAGGCTGCACCTAGACGCGGTGGGAAACACTCAGAACTGGCAGGATGCGACGGGGAAGAAAGGCGTGAGACGGCAGGGCAGCGGGAACACACTGAAAACACGCCGTCGTTAGTGATGGCCTATTTTCCAAGCATGGATAGATGGGTCGCCCCGCTGGGCGCGGTTGGCCGGACAGGCCGGACCACGACCCAAAAGTGACCGTGGGCCGACCCAAATGGACCGTTGGGTTGGCCTGGTGGAGATGCCCTTAGTGCGCCAAGGGTACACGACGGCGCACACATGTGCTTCGCTAGTGCTACTTGACTCTGCTGCCGGCGCACAAGGCTATGCACCGGCAGTAAGGACTTACCGACGCCATGATGGTCGCGGGCACTACGTTGTGTGCCGACGGTAGTGTTTTCCCTAGTAGTGTAAGGTATGATGATGATTCTCCTATAGCTTGACAAGGTATATCGTGAGGCGAAAGGGACTTAGACGTAAGTCGCATTGAAAGGTGTGTTGTGATGACTCTTTGATACTTGGGAGTCGGCATATTCTGCTAGGAGTCGTTACCGATTGATCGAATGAAAATAGGACTCTAATCGTGTCCAAGTCACCATGAGCATGCGGGGTCACACACTTAAGAGCGGGAACATGTCGTTTGGGTTGGACCCAAACAGGACACTAACTGAGTGAGTGAGTTGGACTCGTAGTGACTAGGATAAGTTTTAGTAAATGGACCACCAGTGAGTGGAGCCACTTTCACTTCCTATATATACTAGACGCATGATGTCCAAAAGGTGCGGTTAGACCACTCCATGCGTTGGAAACCCTATCCCCATTCAGTCAAGCCGCCGCACCAGACCTGGCAGTCCGCCGTCGAAGCTCTTGCCCATACGCGTGGATACCAGCAGAGGTGTTGTACATTCAGCTCTTCAACGATCGTTGGATCAGATCAGATTATGAGGACTGCACTACATCAATAGACGTGCTTCATTAGTAATCCGCAACCGCACGTCTACTGGTAATCCTCGTAGCCTTCTACCTAAGCTAGACCTTGGGATTACCGCATAGGGAAAAATTGTTTATCTCTGTGTGGCCCAACACTCCAGGAATTATATTCCTCTCCAAAGCGCGGGTGCGGTACTTCTATACCCCTGTAACTTTCATGTGTCTAAATCTAGCGCGGGTGCGGTACTTCTATATTCCTCTCCCTATATATCCATTGTCGGCTACAGATAGGAAACCAAGACCGCTCTAGGCGCTCCCTCCCGAGCTTCTTTGGTGGCACCCCTGCTGCCAAAACCTAGGTGACGCCTTCCATCCCCCGCCCCTTGGCCGCCCCCGCTGCCCTCCCCGGCGGCTGTAGCGTCCCCCTCCGTGTCAAAGACGATGACAGGTATGGCGTGTCTCGGGAGTTGGAGGAACGCCGACGGAAGCGTAGGACAGCACGGCTGTTCGGGCCGGGGTCTGAGGCCCTCCGGCGGGGCGGCAGTGAGGAGCTGGCAGTGCGCCCTCAGCACGTCTTTGGCGAGCATGGCGGCGAGCTGGGTCGTCGGGCCAAGATCTGGCTGCGAGGCCGATCTGGCCATATGGATCCAGCCAAGGCCGGGGCGAAGGGATCTGCCGGTTCCTCGGATCGCTGGTACCTGTAGCCTTGTGCTTGGACTGCCTCTTTCCTCTCTTTTCACTCCGGCATGGAGGTGACTGGCGGCGTGAGGGCCTGCTAGTCTCGCGGATAATGGCGGCGGTCCTAGGATTATTTATATCGCCAAGATGATGATCTGTCGATGCTTGTCCCCATCGATCTGGTGGAAGTGGCGTGTTCTGGAAGGCTCCGCCGACGAAATCTCATGGACGAATAATGCCCGGAGATTGCCCGATTGGAGGGATTCGTTCGTGCACACCTAGGTTTTACTCTGACCGTTTGGGTTCAGAGGGAGCGCTTTGAAGCTCTCTTGGTTGTTAATATCATGAAGACCGAGATCTGAGGACTGACAATGGTGGTTCGAGTCTGGGTGGTGATGAAGAATTGGCTTGATGACTCGTGACTTGGTGAAGTGGCATGCAAGTAGGGGCGACTGCACGGGAGAGGTTCACAGTTCTACCTTTCATAGTGAAAACTCAGGTTCTGGCCTTAATTGGTTGTGCATGTGAATGAACTTGTTGAAGGTATTATTTTGAGAGCATTGACTTTCTTCAGGATGAAAATCTAATATCTATGATCGAGCGATAACGGTGTTTGTGTACTGTTCCCTTCTTGGAGGCATCACTTTTGAAGAAGCTGGACTTCTTGTATTTTTTTGGTGGTGGTAGTACCGCTGTTTTAGCGAATGGGTCACTGTAGCGGGACTTTTTTTGTTGTAATTATTCTTTCTTTTTTTGGCTGTGTGCATCTGTATGGCCGGTAGGGCAATTCGTTGTTATAAAGGCTAGGTGTAATTGGTATCTTCTGAAATTAATAGATGCTCCTTTCCAACAAATAAATGTCCGGTATAGCTTCTGCATGGACATGCCAGCATAATGTCGATGCGATGTGCTAGTATCTAAATCGCTGACAATAGGTTTGTATATAGACGTGCCAGGTGCCGCACACACTCTTATTTTGCAGTTGAGCATCAGTTGTGTTTCCCAAAATATTTTTGAACCAGCTTTTATGGAATACTTTTACTGCTAAGAAGCTATAGACAATCATTCTGGACAGAGAAACTGGGATCCTAAGGCAGGCACTGCGGGCTTGCTGTGTGAGCTAGCTTGCATTTGCTCCAAAAGGTTGGTCTGATGGCGAGAGAGACATCACTACGGTATGGTTTTTGAGTTTCAAAAGATTGGCCTAGTTACTCCGCAAGTTTAAATTGGAATAAATGGATCGTATTTGATCGATTTGTGGTACAAAGTTACGGCATTAGCCACAGGATCAAATTGCAATCTTGCTTCATGTTTTCATCTCTTGTTGTTGGTTCATATGGTTACCTTGGTTTGTTTAGTACAAGTAGTATTTATTTCATGTCTCTATTTTCATTGGAATGTGCAAGCTTTACACATTGTTCTTATGGTCCATTTTCTGTTTGTGCAGATTCAGTAGAAGACACCAATGTTTATCTTCTTTCTTTATTCGTTATGTACGTGCCAGTTAGCTGAGATGTATTCTCAGTTAGCTGAGATGTATTCTAGGCTGACATGTTTAATGTCACAAGGGGAATGCTCCGTCGCAAATATTGATGGAGCCAAGGGATGTACTATTGGCGAAGTGGCCATGTTTTTTACTATAACCAGTAAGCGCATCGACTTGCAATGGCTTTTGATATAACACATCGATATTTCAAAGCTCAAAAATCTCAATGGTGCGGCAGAAATTACAAGTGGGTAAGAGCAACTCCAACATGTTATCCATATATGGATAAGAGGAGCAATAACCGTTTTTATGGGTAGGAGAAGCAAAAAAAAAACTAGCTCCAACAACTTTCCCTGGTCTCCACTAAATTTTTTTGGGCTATTACCCATTTTTTGCCACCTCCTACCCATATATGGTAGATGGACACAAATTTTGGGCAAGATGTACCTTCTACCATTCGTTGCCACATCAGAAAAAAGAGAGACGGGAGGACATCAACCGCTCACGAGGAAAAATCGCCCTCACACGCTCGATGAAGTCGCCACCCGCCGCCGCCTCTCCGCACCCCCCTCCTCCTTGCCACCCGCCGGCCTTGTTCTGCTCCTGCGCAGGCCTCAATTCGGTCGGGAGCGAGCCGCAGAGGCCACCCCCCCCCCCCCCCCCGCCGACTTGCTGTCGGCGCCGATTCACCGCGGTGGGGGGGCTATCAGGGCCACACGCAACTCCACCGCCACCCAATCTACGAGCTCCGGCCCCCTCCCACCTCCTGCGAGCAATGCACAGCTCTGTCGCCTCTCGGCGACCGCCACACACGGCTTTGTCGACTCCCGTCGACCGCTGGCCTCAATTCCGGCAAACGTGCCCCGGCGTTGACACGGGCGAGGCCTAGGCATGCGGTGACACAGGCAAGGCTTAGGCAAGCAGCGGCTCCGGCGAGGTCATGGTGTGGCGTGCGTGCAGAGTGCACACAGACGAGAAGGATGTACTTGATTGCTTGTAGGGTCCTTGGTGTGAAAAATATGGACCTAACTGTCTTTTTAGTCTTAGGTGTAGTTCGTGAGTTTCGGAGTACCCAACTGTCTTTTTGGTAGCAAAAAAATGGGTAAGTTGTTGGAGAAAAAAAAATTGGGTAAGAAGGACCTTCTCTCTCCCTTGCATATATCACTTTGCTTACCCAAAATATGGGTAAGAAGGACCTTCTCTCTCCCACATTTGTACCACATAATGACAGAACACATTGTAGGCGGGTGCTCCTATCCGTCTAGTACAATATAATTTTACTGGGATCCCATTGCTATTACTCCACTTAATCACAATTAGGACCTACAGTACTGTACAAGTAAAGATCTTGTGCATTGAATAGAGAAAAAACCATGCAAGGTTTCAACGGCAGATATAGATCTAATGAAATACCACAAGACTATACAATATAAATTCTAGAAGACTACTATACGATATATGGACTGTAGAGCACAGTGAATATGGAAATCAAAGAAATGAACAGTTGATATAGAAATAATCAAAATTGAGTACGCAACACAGCCAGTAAAATCAAAAAAGCATCCGGGTAACGGAAGACAAGATCCGCCCAATGCGGCAGATAAAATGAATAACCATCTTTTCACTTACTTTCAAGTATCTCCACATCAACAGGTTGATAGTCTGGAAAATAAATCTAGGCCATTGTCTCAATTTAGATGTGCCACTAGGGTAAAATTCCAAATGGAGGTCATCTAATCAGAAGAAATATGCCATGATCACTGCGAAGAGGCTAGTTCAAATTCAACCAGCAAATAAGTGCAATAGGCAACAATTCTTGACAACTTCCCATTGGACATTTTTCATCAGCTCTATCTCTATCCCTTCTCCCGTAGCCACCAAAGTCAGCACTTATCATCAAGACACAGTCTCAAACAGTTCACTTATGCATCTAGAGTCGTGGTCTTGCTCACCAGGACCGCTTCTCATCCTCGATACGAAGTAAAGAAGGCCTCTATCTCCGCGGCTTTTGCCTCATCAGCATTAATCAAAGCCTCTTTGTATGATTTCAACGCTGCGACAAGAACAGAAGGAGGTTTTTCTGTGCCCACAGGACCATCATCTGCCACACGGTCTACAGTAACTTTGTTTTCTGAATCCTCCTGAGACATAATATGATTTAATGTAAGTAAGATTCAAGTGTTTGTATAAAAAAATTGTGCAAGGGTACAGATTCCAATGATACAACATTTACAAAGCATCGAGTACACAGAAATTTAGTGGAAAGGATTTTTCAGCTTCAAATATGGGAAATGCGGAACTTTATATATTTGTGTCATCATATAATCAGCATAGACCAAGTGATAAAGAATTCAATATTGTATCCTCCCACTGTTATACAATTTGCAATAGAAATATGATGTTTACGCAAATCAGACATATTAGCGTATCTAAACTTAAAAGCAGGTATTGTTGTGCAACATCAGTTGACCATAATTGCAAATGTGAAATCGATAATAGGCCTTCACAAGTACTATACGATAGTCCACGCCCTCAAATAACTTAACAGCATAAAAATCCACCGACCTGACGTCTAAAGAAACTTTACCATGATATTCAAGCATTTGCTCACCTTGCTGCGTACTAAGGAACGAGGCCACGCCATGATGTAGAGATGAGCAGGGCTTGAATATGCATCATAGAAGAGCTTGTTCACCTTTCCTGTTTCGAGGCACAGGGATAGGAGGGACCCAGGTTGCTCATCATACTTAGCAGATAGGTACACATAGCCATCGATTACCGCCTCAACCTGCACCGTGGCATTACCCTTGGTGACATCAATAAATGTATCTAGTGGAAAAGCCTCTTCAAACATCCATTTCTCAATGCCATCATCATCGGCTCTCCAAAACCAAACAACAAGCGTT